>LUGG01000005.1:0-1200000 GCA_001683735.1 Grifola frondosa
CGGCTGCGGATTGAGGGAAGCCGGATGGATGGAATTAATGAAGGGAGGATTGAACGAAGCTGTTGAGTTGGGTAGATATCTGCATGAGAACTACCGACACATCCGCACGTTTAATGCTGTGAGGAAAGCAGAAAACAGGCCGGCCTATTGAGACACAATGATGAGAAAATATGTCAATATCAAGAGACGATGAACGCACGAATGCAGCGGCTGCCTCGTCCGTATCTATCCCTCGTTTTGTGACATTGTTCGTATAGGCGCTGAGTTAGATCGTTGAAGCATAATGAAGGTGATTGAACAGTAACGGGACCCACCTGATCATTGAGCCTGTCGGTATCCCCAGCATTTATCATAAGATCGATGAGGGTGTTTATCATATACACCGGTGGGGTACCTGTCGACACAGGGCTTAAGTCTTTCTGATAGGAAACCGGTGCAGGATATGTCTGCAAAGATGGTGGGGGAATCTTTCTGGGAGGACGTCTTACAGGTGGATAAAGTTGCGTTGTAGCTGGAGAGGGTCAGCGGGAGGGCGGTCGAAGTCGAAGGCGGTGTTGTGAACACTCAGGCAGTGCACACCTCGAAGCCTGCTACAACATAAATGGAGCGTGTTGTTGAGCGTCGAATATGAGTCTATATGAGTACGTACTCGTCATGGCGCTATAACGGCGCTACCATGAACTACTCAAATAAGCGCTCGCCGAGTTGGAAGGCAATATATATATATCTATATATATCAGAGCCAAATATTTGTTATCGGTGGCTGAGATAGCGACGCAACAGATCCGGCCGCGGAGTATCCGCTCCACGATAGAAGTATAATGCTACATTTACGTTTATAAGTGTGACTAACAACAATGTTGCAGTTAATGCGTACGGGAATAACAATTGAAACATCCGAGTCAGTGTGATGCGAAGTCCATGCCAGAAAATAGTTGTAATGGATATGAAGGTGTGTATAGGCTCACAATGTCCTGCTATGGTGCTTCGACCTCACAAATACTATATTAGAACGAGATGAATATGATTTAATAGGTTTCAAACTTGTGAAGTAGGCTCTGGGCTATCGGTCTTGAAGCGCAAGCGACCAATCAGAACCGTATCAGGTTTGCCGTTCCCGGATACGGACACTTTGGTGGCGTATTGGGCGTTGGCGTCGGGCTCCTCAGCATAGAAAGGTCCTAAGAAAGAAATTGGAGAGATCTGTAGTGGTCGTGAACTGCCCCCAAGGTTGACCGTTTTTGCTGGACGAGAAAACATCGAAGTGAACCTGGCAGCAAATGAATGAGCGGCAACTCATCACTTCTGAAAAGACGACTGACATGTCCATCAGGATGCGCATGACTTACGAACAAGGCATGGTTCTGCGCTTCGAGCGTGCCAATGACTAGAACGGAGGCGACTTCAGTCAGACACGTAGGAACAATGAATCTAGATCGTAAGTCGCACCGAGATAGATATCCTCTCGTCTAAGCTGGTGCATCGCCCCAAACAACTCCATTATATGGTCAACGTTCGCTTTGAACCACTTCTTCGGTGTCGACAGGTCTTCAATGTACCGGTAGACGGTAGATTCGGTGAACAAGTGTGCAGTCTTATGTCCAGCCCGCAACTGCGACGAATATCGTCTGCTGATGTTGCGACTAGATAGACGTTAATGGACACATCGTGTCAGACGATATCAACGAGACTCACGATGCGTCATTACGGCTACGGGACATGATCCACGACTGAATCATGTCCTTCCCCCGCTGGGTAACAGTGCGTCTATCCTGGCGCTGATTGCCCTTTGACACCAGCCCGTACCCATACAAGGAAGGGAGATCGCCCGTCATGCCGGCGGAAGTCTTCGCAGGATCGAATGAATTGAAGAGTGTCACAAATTGTCCACTGGGCTTCGAGTGATAACCCACTGCTCCAAGCGCCACTTGAGAGGGTGTCCATAGAGGTAGCGTCACTGCATGTAGCGTTAAGCATTATGGGAGAGGTAGTTTTGTCAATACGGAAGGTGCACATACAGGATGGATGGAATTCGTGCTGCAACAACATTCGATACCGGCGTTCGTTGCGATATTCTGCGCTAAGCTTGTCTGTAGGAAGAGGTGACTGATATCCGGGGAGGTCCAGCCTCTCCATATGGCTATCGATTGTAGAGGCGGGGCGAGAGGATTCACGGCTGCTTGCTATCGGAGAGTGAATGAAGTGATCTGGACCGAAGGGTTGATGAAGTACGCTTTGGCCGTCTGGCAAAGTAGAAATATCTATCTGTGCGGTATGAAAAGAGGTATCAGTAGACGGGGAGAGCCCTCGTCAAAAGAGGTGATGGTGTCCGCTGGATAGGGCAAATGTGTGAGCATGTAAGTTATGGATGTGAAAGAAACGACATACGAGGAAGAGGAGGAAGCGGGATCGGATGCATATCGGGCGATTTCCGAGTAGATTGTAGTTCCTGCCTCTTCGGCGGTGCCGGTGATTCCTTCATATTGGCCCCGACATACACACGCAGCTGCTGCACCTCATGGTCGATTTTCAAAAATGTGGGTCGAGCAGATGGCTCGCGATCCCAACAGGCGTGGATAATATCTGCAAGTCGCAGGCTCCACACCCGCACGAGTGGAATCTCTGGTCGCATATTTTCTTCTATAAATATCATGTGTTAATTCTTGCCGGTTGATAGCATCAATGTACAGACGTACTGAGAACGAAGTGCCTGACGGCATCGTCATCCGCCATCGACCAAGGTACCGCACCCTTGGTGAGCAATTCAACACAACAAATAGCGAATGCATAGACGTCGATCTGTTGCGTCATCTCGCTCTGACCAGCCATAAGTTCTGGTGCCTGCCATCTCAGAGTGCCATCTACGATGCGGTCGATCACATGAGCATAAGATCAGCGAAGTGTCGATGGCGAATTCAAACGTACGGGGAAGAGGGGTGCCGCTGATGCGGTATGCTTCTGACTTCATCTCGCTCTGCCCAAAGTCCGAGATTATGCAGTGCACGCGATCGTCGACGAGGACGTTCGCAGCCTATAACCGAAATGAATTGTCACGAGGCATGCGGACCGAACACGCAAGAGACGCACCTTTAGATCACCGTGCAGAACTTCCTTGCCATGCAGATAAGCCATGCCCTTCGCGATCTCGTGCACCATCTTCAGCAAATCTACCGAGTCCAAACTGGGCAGGCCCTTGAGGTACGTCACCAAGCTTCCGTTCTTGTAATGCGGACTGACAAAGAACCATGGGGGATCGCTCGACGCCGAGGACGCTCCCAGAAGCTCGAGCACGTTCGCGTGCTGGAGCGTCTTCCAGATTGATACCTATACACACAAACAATACATGTCAATCTCACCTGCGCACAGCCATATCGCTGCATCGTAGCACGCACCTCATGGACGAACAGCTGTCTCGGCGTCGTCGGCGCGAGCACCTTGATCGCAACCGCGCGGTTTCTCCACGTGCCCCTGTACACATCAGAGAAGAAGCCGATACCAATCTTCTCCTCGCGGTCGACCTCATATCTCGTAATCGTCCAGCTGGGCAGCGCAACCTCTGTCCCGCTCAAGCGCCTGAGCGCATCAATCCCCGTCTCGATGAACTCCCGATCGAGCGTATCGCGCGGTGCCCTCGATCGAGCACTGCCATTGCTTGCGCGGCTGTCCCCGCTGCTCGTGCGGGATCGCTCTGAGTCCTGACCGAGCGATGCCACAGATGCAGCCTCATCCGCGATGCTCTCGCGCTCCACTTCGGTCTCTAGTGCACGTTGGAGCGTCTTCATCGCCTCTGGCATCTCATCGCGGCCGACCTGAAGCACGCGCAGCATCTCCACATCATTGTTTGCCTGCAGCGCTGCGCGCATCAGCTGGCGCAGATCCGCGGTATCGTGCGCCATATCGCGCTCATTCTGCTTCTCGGTGAGCACCTGCAGGGTCTCGCGGATTTGCTGCGGATTCGTTAGGCCATCGACATGGATTGGAGCGAGCAGAGCGTCGTCCGTGCCTGTGAGCATGAGCATGTTTGTGTCGAGAACAGCTGGGGCAGGCAGAGCTTGAGTGGAAGCAGGATGGGCTGAGAGCCTGTCCAGGAGGGCGGCATTATCTGCATGTCGCTGTTCTTCTGCACGCAGCACTTGCTTGAGAATACGGATTTGGATAGAAAGCTATGAAGAGCTTGTCAAAAGGTATTAATTTAAACCATATAGAGATACCTACACTGAACATGCCAAGGGCATCATTCAACCGGTTATCACATGCTTGGATAGCTCTCTGAACTTCGTCTCGCCTCAAATAGCGCTTGATGAAAGGTCGATGGATTTGCTTTTGCAAGAATCGATGGACCTCGCTGAACGCCCTGTCAAAGCCACGTGAAACTGTGAGAGGATTTCGAGGAGCATAAAAGTAAAACGCACTCCACGAGAACTGAAATTGGCATTTGCAGCTCGACTCCAACCTCGTCGCTTGCGTTAGCAATTTCCTCGCGGACAGACATCAAAATCGTCGCGCATCTCTCAGTGAGTCGCAAGCACGCCAAGCGGTTGATCTATAAGCTCACGCAATTAGACATAAATTAAAAGGAGTGACATTTTCATACGCACGTCGACCATTTGCAATGAGTCCCATATCCCAAGGAGGGTCCGCGCCGCCTCCTCGAGACCAAGGATGGGAACGAATCTTAGCACGTCTGCGCTCACCAAAAGGACCTCGTGGAGTACATCGCCCGATGTGCCAAGCACATTAACAGCTGCCTCGGATACACGCTGATGCAATTCTTGGTGTAAGTAACATGCCGAGAAAGTGAAGATCGTTAATCACCTGGCGCGTACGTATCCATCCTTCCGTATGTTCGTGCGGGATGGTACGCTGCCGTCTCTCCTCCCACGGGCGGGCGAGCTCACGCGCGTTCCACCACTTCACTGGAGCTCCATGGGGAGGCGTTGGTATGTCTCTAGATGTCGACCTCCATGTGAACGCAAAGTCGCGCAGAGGACTTTTTGAACGGCCTCTCTGTGCATCAGAGGCTGCGCGGCTGCGTGTTCGTGTGCCAAAGAACTGCGAATCCGGGTCACGGGACGCAGCTGCGGATACAACGGTGGGTGGTAGAGGGTTTGATACGACGCGTGTAACGGGGGGTGCTGTGGAGGGTGGTGCGGATGGGGGGCGAATGGTAGAAACTGACTCCCCACGGGGTCGGGAAATCGAAGAGGGATGCGAATGAGGTGCAGGAGAAGATGAGGCGGCCAAACTATCAGTTGAGGCATCGGCGGAAGAGAGAGACGAGGTATGTTTGGGAGGTGTAGCAGATGGGTTGAGCGGGGAAGAAACTTTCGCAGTTGAACTAGACGCAGAAGAATGGCTCGACAAAGGGTGCATAACGGGAACGTTGGATTTGGGAGTCACGGGCGATTTTCCGGATTTTCCAGAGGTGTCCATCGCGGTTGTTGAAGTGACAGAGACGCGTCAAATGTAACGTGTGTATCGAGCAGAGAGCTGCGAGTGGTGCCTCCAGAGATGCAGTAATGACCCAGATATATGGCGAGGAACGTACAGACAAAGCTGCCACAAAATTGGCTCCCTCTTATATGAATGCACGAAGAATCGAAAGAGTGTCGGTCTGCTGCTCCCTCCGCGGAAGTGGCGGGTTTAGCACGAAACGACAATGAGCCAGCGTGGTCGAGTCGGAACTGATCGACGACGTATGATTCGAATGATAATGGATCCTCAGGCAATGCCCCCAAGCCGCCGCCGCTATAGAGTTCGCGTGCTGCACGAGGTCGTCGTCGTATGCAAGCAAGTGGTCGACGTGGTCAATGGCAGAGGTTATTGAATTGTTCGTTGCTGGCGCTTGCCGTGTAGTTGGACATGATATTCCCACGCCACCAGACCATGCAAGCACACCAGAAAAGGAAATTGCTGTAGATGGTCCCGATGCAAATCATCTTAGCTCGGATACTCAGCCGATGCCATTCTGCTGTGCCACGGCGTCTGCTGCTTAAAAACCAACCCGCTCAATGCGAGAGGCACTCTCAGTGACTCTGATATAGCCAACCTGGAAGCACTGCAAGTAAATAGTGAGTACATAGGCATCCTGATTCAGCGTAGTTCCGACATAGATTCCGTCTTCAGTCGAGTCTTTTGGGCTAACTCAACAGCTCACACAGCCGCATCTACAATTAACGCGCAGTTTCTAGCGCACAATCGATTTCTGGCGCCATCGATCCTAATTCCAGGCGAGGGGGAAGTTGGTAGAATCATTTCACTCATGGATACAACTAGATCCATGGCTCCCAATATTGTCAGCGCTACCGCGTGCAGGTGTCTTATATCATGCGGCTATTCTTTCACCGAACCGCACCTCAAGGGACCGTCGAATAAGAGAGAGGAGCTGCAGTCTCCGTGCCTAAAGTTGCCGGCGGTTAGGTGATCGACTGTCGGTATGATCGGATCGAGACCAGATTATGTCTCTCCTCAAGGATCTCGCTCGCGGCTGCACATGTGGCTCTGTGTGGCTTGTGTCAACACCGATTGTATTCTTTTATCCCGCACATGCAGCCGCTCGATGACACAGACTTGCAATGAGTGATATAACGTCTCGCCTGCTCATCCGGTGCCACGCTACGCAAGGCACAGCCATCCGAACTTGCGTCAGAGGCTGACTTTGAGTTCTGAGTTTGCATTGCCACTGATGATATAGCGCGCGCAGTAATCAATTGTACATAGTAAGTACAGGAGCCAACTTCACATCAGCTTTATACTAAAGTGCACAGAAATATATTGAAATCTGACGACATTTCCATGATTCGGTTCTCGGACAAACGCCGTGGCACCGGATGCATCTTGATCGATCGTGCGCAAACCTCCGCGCAACATAATTGCCGCTACCCTCAAACTGCAGGCCAGGTCGCGTCTGCCGGTACATTGAACCATTTGAGGTGTCAGGACAATTGTGACTCTCCGAGCCATATGCATGGTGTTGCAGGAATTTTGCATAAATTACGCCAGTGGTGAGAATGAAGATCATGATCAGCATTCTCATTTGTGCGCAGAAATGCCGGGGCAGTAAATTGTGCGGCAGCGATGGTACCCGATGCCTGAGGACGCATCTTGTGTAACGATCAAGAGTCAACATGCGCTCACAGGCAAACGCATGAAGCCGCCACATGGCCTAACAATATAAGATCATCTTCATTGACTATAGACATTCGATAATTCGCATACAAATGCAATAATCGCCTCGTGCTCTACCAGTATGATCGGCATTAGGCCCGGACGAGTAACGTTGCGATCTTATTGAGACCAAAGATGACGCTATGTGCCCACGGACCTGTGGAAGTTTTGGGTGGGATTAGAGTAACAAGCTTCCATTTAAAAATGAAGCATCAAGACAAGATGAAGAAATGATATTCATACGAACAGTGAGCGAAACTTATCTCAGTTCCGTAGACGGCGCAGAAGTACGAGCGAACCAGGTCACGGGACGGTTGAGAAGGTCAGCCTGTTATCCTAAAAATATTAATGCGTCCAAATTACACCAAGCATCCCATTCTCAAGTCATGTGGGTCGGGCCCTCCGCGCACGCCTAGAACGTTCGTGTGTTGTCAAATATAAGACTGAAAAGAATCAACTTAATGCTCAACTTCATCCAACCAAGGCGAATCTCCCACCTCGAGTGCTTCAAGCTTGTTGGAGTCAACCACCAACCCAATTCTCGTATCTTGACTGTAGGAATATTAATTGCAAAATGGCTTGATTCTCGTGTTAGAGGTCATGGACAACCTCTACACTTGCAATCGTGGGGGAGCAGTGCGTCAGAACTCATTGAAGTGATTTTGGTCCGAATCAGGAAGCGGCGACCCGAGTTAGGGGTATTGTCAAATATGAACAAATATCAGCCACAACCGCGCGACAATCGCGTCTCGAGTTCTTATTCTCCCACAAGCTGAATGCGCGATGCGTAAAAGCTGCAGTATCTGGAATCCGCCACTCTTATTTCAGCCTTGGCTATGAGAATACTCACAGGTAGACCTCGTCAGCTGGTGAAACCGCAGGACCTAGTGCAATCGCCTCCGCAGACGATCATTTACCAGCTGTTGCAAGGATTTGGTTGCGGCAAGCCATAGAAACGAATATCTCGCAAGCGAAGAGTGGTCCCGTTGTACGTCTCAGTTGGTCTGACGACAAATTACTTGCACCTTAAGCTTAATATTCATACTCCTTGATTTATACCAATGAAACTCGAGCGCGTCCTCTCCAGGCACTGCCATTCGTGACGTACAGCCGTGTGTTGCATACGTTCTGCGAGCTGTCCTAGTTTTCTGTCGTCCCGACCAGGAATGGATATTGAGAGCCTGAAGGTAACGTCTTCGGCCCTCAAGGTCCCGGAACGTGAGAAGACTTAGGTCAAAAGACGGCAGGCATGTCTCTTGAAATGTTTTATGCCCAGTCAATTCACTCACGGTCTTTACATTTATATCCAGCTTGACCGATGACATGTAATATCTCCATGCTCGTTACGTTGCATTGAGCAATTTGTTGCCGACATTTTAAAGAGAACGTTTTCGGCACGCACAAAGGTTTTCCCTTCTCACCGCATTTTGACTTGCATGCATCTCCTTTTTCGCCCCGTCGCTCCCCTGACGCCTGCGGATCGCTTAGTCCTGTGGTTCCATGGAGACCTGTCAACTAGGCTTGCATCGAATGACGTCTCAAATACTGCTACGAAGCAATGGACAGCGCAACGTTCGCAAGGGTTCCAAGACATGGGAAAATAGACACTAATAATGTACAGCGCCTTTCTCCTCCGCGTCCTTATCTCTGTCATCATATTAAATCATCAAGATACGGTCTTTGTCTGGTGCGGATTATTATAAAATATAAAATATATCGAGGCCAGCTGACTAGAAGCTCCTTCACAATAGATTCCACGTCTCTGGCATGCGCAAATTGGCGCGGAGAGACTGCCGGACGACGCCCAAACTCTTCCTTTGGACGAACTTTGCGACGTGACTGGACATTGTCGGGTGTTCAGTGCTAATTCGCCATCCTTTCGTGGACTAGCAGCGCTACCTATCGAGTTCCCCATGCTCCATGCCAATCGCGGTATAGCTGGAATTGCACCCCTTCCTACGCCTGCGATCGTGAGAGGTCCGCTGCGCGGGTCGGGACCGCCTTTTCATACGCTCACAGAGGTGGCCATGTAACCGGAGGTTCTTAGCTATCAACAACACATGCACGAGAACACATGCCCCAGTGGTCAGGTACGTGTATATCTTGACGTACTAGGATGATGTGCCTCCACTTTTCGGGACGCCTGCCATCTCGCGCTGTCCCACATGAGCAACGGTCTATTTGACTCATGTTATCTTCGCTACTCCGTCATCTGGGCCCAAAGTCGCCCAGCAGCTGACATGGACGTTCTTCTTTCTTCTAATCGTTTGTTTTGGTCGTTGTCCCTTCTTCCGCCGACACAACACCGGGTCGGAGCGGTCGCCTGATGGTCGACTATTCGTTGTCTGATGTGGTCTCATATCTGTGCGGCAGCGTTTGGCGTTCCTCGGGTCCGGTCCATCCTTGCTATGAGGACAGTATTTGTCCTAGTTTGTAGGCTTTCAAAGTCCTCCCGTCTCTTGGTGAAACATCCTTCCTATCTAGCTCAGAGGTATGTACAACTGAGCGCATTTGACAGCCATTAGATTTCCTTCACATCGCGATGCGGATGAAGTCGTGCGCGGAGATATACGGTATTGGAGCGGAGGTAACAGGCCAGAGCCCTTAGCCCCGCACTATGGAGGTCTTTTGGTTACACTTCAACTTTTGACAGGTGCCGGGATGCCGACGTGTGTTGCTCGCGTGCTTCATGACGAAGACCCCGAGGACTACTCTCAGTAGGAAATAAAGCAGTAAGTACTCCACGACTATGTACGGCGTCGGTAATAAAGCATCAAGTATACATGTGCGTGAGCACCAAAATCGCACTGGCTATTCATGTCGTGCTGCCATAGGCATGCGGCGCTGCGCACCTCGTCTGCTAGACCAAAGGTGATGTGATACCGTGCCCAGCTTCTCTGGGCCCATGCTAATAAACATGCCCCTCCGCAGTGCATCGAAGCGCTGACGCGCGCGCCAAGTCCCCCACGGCTCCACAGAACTACTCTGCGGTGCGCATCTGGGACCTCTACGTTGCTCATCTTGTCGTTTAAATCCCTCACTCAGATACGGGCCTGCACATCCTCAAGAGTGGCCGATGACGTCCCGACCACCGCCTCGGGGCGCATCCTCAAGCACGAGAGCCTCGGTGTCGTCAAGTCCGTCGGGACGGGCATAGGCGTGTTCAAGCTTGGCGACCACATGATTATCTCCTGCGTCACCGCCTGCGTCGGTAACCACTACTACCAGCGCGCGATGCCCTCGCACTGCACGGACGGCGGCTGGATCCTCGAGAACACGATCGAAACAGGCTGGCCGTCGCGAAGAAGTTGGGTGCGACGCATCTGGTGGAGAGCGGGACGGACGCGGTGAAGCAGGTGCTGGAGATCGAGCAGGCAGGGTGTTGACACTGCCATGGAGGCAGTCTGGTATGTCCTTGACGAGAGACGTGCAAGGAGATTATTGGCATGGGTGGAACGATCGCGAATGTCAGCATGCACGGCGCGAAGGCGGATCTAGTGCATCTCGAGAAAGTAGCAATAGTAACTTGCATCCGAGTTGTACCGCCGGATCAGTCCAAGAAGAGGGTTCAGTAGTATGTACAAAACTGTCAGAAGTGAAAGCATTCTAGTATGTATCGGAACCGCAATCAGACGAGCTCGCAGAACTAGAGTCATCAGTCCATTCGTTATGTTCGTTATTCTCCATCACCTCCGAAAAATCACCGTCCAACTCCAGATTGTCTGCGGCCTGAGCTGATGTCGAGGCCGCGCCGTGCTCGAGACCTCCGACAACCCTATCCCCTTCCCGCGGACGTCGAAGATCCAAAACGGGCATCCACTCTTCACCATCAGGGTCCTCCCCTACAGCAGGTAAAGTAGCATGAGTAGATAAAATTGTGTGCAACTCAGCATCGTCATCATATGCTACGAAGCACGAGAGTAGCTCGCTATAAATTGTCCAGATATTGTCACGGTCGAGGACTGGTGAGCCGAGTTCTTGATAGAATTCAGCGGCTCTCAATGCAAAGGCAGAGGGTACGAGATGGAAGACGGGATGCAATGGAGGTGCGTATTTGTTTCGAACCTCAGCAAGATGCTCAGGATTGACTTTGACCTGTGTGAGATCAGATTAGTATCGGGTACAATTATAGCATTAGGCTACATACCGAGAAATCGTCGGATCCATGATCCGTGGGATTTTCGAAGATATCGATAGGTCGTCCTCTGGGTAGGAGCTTGTGTCTGTTATAGCGAGGTCTTGTATCATTGAATTGCTCAACGTAGATATCTAGCTCCGACTGAAGCCACGGGATGAATAAGTAGTGGAAAACGAGCCTGTTTGGACAAGATGAGAAAATGGTGAGGATGAGTGTACAATTTCGCTCACCGTTCTAACGGGATATCAGGATCATAGAGGCCACTGTTGAGCCCATAGTCCAGCAGTTCTTCAAAACCAGGACTCCATGATGTTCGAAGGAGACGCCAGTGAATTTCGGGTTTGATATTGCGTTTTCCGCCTTTGAATTTGTGTTGGAGCGTGTCCGACAGCGTTGGGTCATGACGATGCCGAAGGACTGTCTGTGCGTTGGCGATACCGTTGTTCTCAGTTCCAGGATCACTTTGCGTCAACAAAGGCATTGCTTGAAAACATACATCAGCACTGATTATTAAGGCATATAAGTAGAGAAATTTACCGCCGAGAGACTCAACGGTATCACAGTACCACCCACATACCAAACGTGGGTTACGATTTGTCCACCAGATTTTCAACCACAGAATCCGACCCGAAAACGGCTCCACACCAATATGAAGGTACAGTTCAAACCTCCGCCATTTATCATGTTGGTCCATGCACCAAATGTCATTTACGCCTACCGTCCAAAACTGCCGGCGTAGTAAACGTTGAGCCTTGCGCGCCCGCACTTCTTCCGCATGGTATCTATTCATATATTCACAGATAAGCTTTCTATTCATGACGAGTGATTAGTATATACATAGTCATTAATGCAACATTATTACTCACCTTGAGACATGAATTCGTTCTTCAAAAAGGAGGGTAACTTTCATCTGCCTGGAACCACGGCTGGGGAAGCGTAATCGAACACGCTCTACAGCGTCAGCAATGCTTTCAATTGTGTGTGCCTGTCCGCGAGTTGATTTGATATTCCATATGGATCGCTTTTTCTTGAGTGCTGAAAGACTAAGTTGCGAGAATGAAGAATGATCGGAAAAATAGACTGTCACACACACCTGAGATTGTATAAGTCTCCGTCATAGTGACGGCGCAGCCGTTTGACAATATCTGGATTTTTGAATCCTCGCGCAACGTAGTGCTCAATCCAGGGTCGAATAATCAACTCTGGTGCTGTTGTATATTCAGCAGAGTTATATGTGATAGCAACATGGATACTCACGACATATCCGTTGACCATTCTTGCCCTCAGGGTTCGGCATAGCAGAAGCGCGCTGCAACTGGATAGCGCGTGAAGCCTGCTAATATAGCTAAAACCTACCTTGATAACCCGAATCCTTCCATGTGATGCTGATTGTGCAAAGTCATCGAAATACAGCTCGGTCATCTCGGAGCAGAGCTGCATCTGAGCATCCTGACATAACATGCAAAGAACCGGTGATAATTTCATAGTGTGATCATACTTCATCATACGTACAGAATAATAATGCCTTGCATGCGTGTGCATTGCGTTTGCGTCGGACAATCTGTGACAAGATTATACAATGTGTTGCCTCAGCTTTGTGAAGTCTTGGATTCCAAGCTTAAAGTGCCAGTACAGTATCCGAGGAGAAGAGGATAAGCCTTAGAAGCTGCACAACAAAGCAGTGTAAGTAAGTAAAAAGACAGAATCGGACATGATTGAAGTGGAAGGTTGGGGTTCGGAAACACGTGATGGCATTATACGGTTCCCTAGTCTTTCACGGTGTTACAAGAACAACTCATGTCAATTACAGCAAATAGAAATGAATCATACGTACTCAGGACAACCCATTCACTAGTACTACTTATGCCGTTCATTGTCGCTTCCGTGCTTTTCCATCTTTCAAATTTTGCTTTGTGCGTTACAATCTTCATGAGCACCAACGACGAATTCTTCACTCCCGGAAAGCCTCCCCCTCAATTTCAGATATGTCCTCGGTGTGGACCTGACCATCCATATGGTCTTGAAGTTACTATGACATATGTTCCTGGGCCAATCGGAAAGCCTGGGAGGATGTGTTGCCCTGGATGTGTTGCTTATTATGAATGCAAGCGCAGGGGAAGAGACGGAGTAATGGATGGGCAGACTAACATAGATGCTAACAGTAAGTTCTTGCAAAAATCTGGGCTTGGGCTGGTATTATATCATTGAATGTCAATCTAGCCTTTACCGAAGTCAACGACCATCAACTAGTGAAGGCCAGCTCTGCGTCTCAACGTGGAGGTATGTACTATTTCAATCGGTGAATTGTAGATACTAATTTAACCCCCCAGAGTCATCGGCATATCCTATCAGTCGGTTCCCGATGCAGAGAACGACTAGTATCCCTCCCGTTCTGGCTCCTTTCGCAAAGATGTCCCCGAATCCGAACCTGAATCCGCACTACCCTATTGAACACTCAAGTTATGCTACTTCGAATCGTAGTTCGGGTTCATCTATGCTTCCGCCACCCGTCCCTCATGCAAATTCTGGTGGCTACACTGGCAGCCATAAGAACTACGCAAATCACAAGAGCAAGATGTTGCATCAGGCATTTTCGTACCAGCGGATGGTAACTATTTCCTTTGCCCTCCACTATCTCAAGCCCGAGGGCAAGTCAGGCACAAGTTTGGTTGGGGTACGTCATTTATGAGGTACTAATATATGAACATCCGTTGACCTTCAATTTATCATAGAATATCGAACGTGATCATCAGGTTCTCCCTTCTATCTCACGCACAGACTTACGGGCAACTGCTATCTCCGTCCTCACACCGTTATGGACCGAGTGGTCACAAGGCTTTGCATTTCCTACGGATGCAATGGAGATGTACAAGGCACCCAAACTCCTTCTGTATGACCCTAAGAACCCGACCGCAGATCCCGATGAGCCGGTAATCAATCAATTCTTTTGGCGACTTCCCACAGGAAATGCCCCGCCAAAGTTTAGCGGGGCAACAAGAATTACGATTTTGCTCGTCATCAAAACTGAGCTTCATGAAGAAATCCTTGAGTGGAAGGAGCGCATTTCTGAGGTTTGAATGCCAAGCTTTCGAGATTCTAGATTGCTGAAACTCTATTTCAGGGTCAGACTGAAGATGCGGCGCTGAATGGAATAGATGGTGATGACGAATTCAATCAGGTACGCTCGTCGCTACTCTGCTATTGTATCTCTGAGACATAATCAACACTACTATAGGTGTTCCAAGCTGCGACGGGCTTGAATAAAAGCAAGAAGAAGGTTGGTGATATGACACATCTATCACCGTGACATCACAAAAGTACTTATCTCATTATTAGCGTGCCTTGACAACTGCAACGTCTAATGACAGTCGTCGGAAGCGTCCAGCACCGCCACTCTTTGCAGATGACAGTGATGACAACGTCACCCCATTGCCTGAACTCCCACCTAATGCAACTTCGTCAATGGAGAACTCCGCGCGAGGAGCCACCCTCAACTCCAGGAAGACCATGCATGCTGATGAAGATTTGAATACCGTTTGTTACTTTTTACTACAGCATATATTTCTACCTCTGATGAAGCTACAATGCTAGGACGGATATGATAGCAACCGGCCGACTGTGCAATCATCAGTCAGCAAAGTGCATAGCTCATCATTTTCGCGGAGCATGGCCAATGTTTCCGACTCTGCAAATGCCACCAATCTTCAATTTACTCAGCCGGATGTGGACAAGGTGAAACGTGCTCTACAAGCTCAAAAAGGCGTGCGACGCCAAGCTGGTTCACTTCGTATGTAGGGTTTACTATGAGCGTGCGACAGATGCTGACTAATTACAAACAGTTAAGCACGATGCTTTGGATGTGCAACTCTTCCCTATCCCATCAGTGTCCTTTCACAGCCTTGTTGAGTCTGGTCAACATCGCTTCGTCATCAACAAGTCTGACATGACCAACCGCACTCTTGTCAAGCTCCTCGTCAATGCAGATTCGAAAGCTATGATCGGTTCTGCAGGAGCTTTCAAAACCTGTCATGCTGCACACTTGGAATCTGCACCACTATCCCCGGTTACTACCCACTCCATTCTCAGTACTTCTAATATCGTTGCAAAGCGCTGCTTCTTTCGCCCACCTGCGACTTCATCGACGGCTTCTTCATCTCGCGCTCGTCCTCGGCAGCGATTCGCTACACGCGATGAACTAGAGAAGATGCTCGATGAGGCGAATTGCCTCTATTGGGGAATTGCACTGATGAACCTCTTATACGAATTTACCGATGATTTCTTGTCTCGGAAGCGTCATGCTCAGGAGGATCTGCGAGATATCCCTCGTCTTCGATTCGTTCGTGCAGGACTTGCCATCCCTCAGGACAAGAGTGGCGCTGTTTATCTCCTCGAGGAAAGGATTGTTGGCAAATTTGTGAAGTATATCGCCAATAGCAGTCCACGACCTGTCGAGAACCTCCCGTCTGACGCAGATCGTGACCGCGCGCTGTTTCTCTGCTTCGCGCAACATGTACAATATGTCTACTCTGGATGCAATGTATTTGCCTCCGATTTTCAAGGCAAGTTCTTGCATTATTGAGCGGAATGTGCTAATGATCATGACATGTCCTATAGGTGCCGACGACTTGCTTACCGACTGCCAGATAATCACTTCATCGTAAGTGCATAAAGACCAGCTGTGATTTGGCTACTTATTAAGACATACAGGGACTATGTCACGAACTTCGGGGAGGGGAACTTGGCCCATGCTTTTGACCAATTCGAAGACGACCATCAATGCAATGAATACTGCATCTACTTTGGTTTATCAAAATTCTCTGGCTCGACCACAACCTCCTCTCAGTCCTCGGGCCACAACGTCACAAAAGGAAAAGGGCGGTACACCACAGTCACACCGTCAGACATGGATTTGGGTACGACATCTCGGAACTTGGTAGAGTAGCACATAACATCCTTTTCTGTAACCGCCGTATCAGTATGATAGTGCACGGCTCAGTTGATTTGACAGTTTGTACATACTATTGACACCCTCTTCTTGGACTGGTTCGGCGGTACAACTCGGACGCGAGTTACTATGATACTACTTTTCTCGAGGTGCACTAGATCTTCGCGCCGTGCAGAACGTCAACGGCATACCAGACTGCCTCCATGTCGGTGTCAACACCCTGCCCGCCTCTGATCTCTAGCACCTGCTTCACCGCGTCCGTCCCGCTCTCCATCAGATGCGTCGCACCCAACTTCGCGACGGCCAGCCTGTTCTTGTCGAAGTCAATCATGATGACCGTGGAGGAGGTGCGCCGTGATCAGCACGGACAGGCCGGAGCCCACAATCGTGACGCTCGCGCCGGGCTTGGCCTTCCAGTTGACCATGCCGTGATCGAGCGTGGTCGGGAGGATGTCGTTGATTACCACCAGTGCACTCTTGTCCACGCCTGCAGGCACCGTGTACAGAGTGCTATCCGCATGCGGTACACAGATGAACTTAGCCTGCATGCTATCTGCAGGAGATAATCATGCGATCACCAGGCTTGAACACGCCCGCGCGCGCGTCAGCGCTTCGATGCACTGCGGAGGGGCATGTTTATTAGCATGGGTCCAGAGAAGCTGGGCACGGTATCGCATCACCTTTGGTCTGGCAGACGAGGTGCGCGGCGCCGCACACATCCGTCTGAGTCATTGTGCTCGACGAGTGCATCAATCGGACTCGTACGGCAGCACGACGTGAATAGCCAGTGCGATTTTGGTGCCCACGTACATGTACACTTGATGCTTTGTTGTTCTGTATGCCGCCACGACCCGGTTCTAGAACGACCTTGAAGTTGCTGGAGAAGGTTTTTCATGAGAGATTGATATGCCATTATATCACGGCAGCACTCACATTGGCCAGGCCTTGGGATCAGATGGTTTGAAGAAGTCCTGTCCATGAAGGACGTTGGCTATAGCGCGTTTGACGTCCCAAACGGTGCTTTGAAATGCAATACCATCCAAGTCGATCTGCATGAATGTTGGTCAATGTATCTGGAGCAGTACGTGTGTATTAAATAGGTTAGAATGGGAAGAAATAAAGAGGGAATACAGTGAGGGACCACCGGAGCATCTGATATAGACCACGGCTGCGTAGCTGCGTGCAGAACAAATGAAGAGCTGCGTACTAGACACAGCGAATAACTCCCGCATCTGACGACAGCTGACTTTACCATCATGAAGCATGCAATGGCACAGTTGAAAGAGAAAAATGTTTGTTCCAAGGATACTCCATGCGATGGCCTCCTGGCCATTAGAACTTAGACGTAGATATTGAGTAACAGCACCTCGTACCACCAATTTCCATTTACGGCTCGTCTCAGTAAGCTCAAAGGCTTTCGAAAGTAACAAAGCCAAATAAACGTCTTTTACCCAACGCTATGGCTAATACCACAGTTCGCGGCGCATTCGCCATCCATGGACAGAATCAACAGGCTTCTTTCATTCACATTTTCACAGTTAACGGTCCTCATAACTGATCCGCTAGTCCTTAGTCGAAACTGTTATCCGCAATCGTATCTATGAGTCGGCTTACTGGAAGGAACACTGTTTTGCATTGACCGGTATGTCGACCACGTTCATTTTTCCATGCGACACCTAGTGATTGCATCATACAGCGGAAAGTCTGGTAGATAATGCACTTGAACTAAAATATATCGGCGGCGTTTATGGGAACCAGAAACTAACTGAGTTTCTTTGTCTGCTGTTGAAGCTCTTGCAGATACAACCCGAGAAAGAGATATTACTGGAGTATTTGCAAGCAGATGAATTCAAGTGCGTACTATCTTTTCATCCGTAGCTCTATCTAACGCTCCACGGATATCTAAGAGCCTTAGCGACCATGTATATCCGAATGACATTCGATGCGGCCGAGGTGTACGAGATCTTTGAACCTCTCTCCTCAAAGATTTCAGAGAGCTTCGCTATCGGAGTATGGGTATGCTGTTTCAAATACGCGCGTATGCGGCAGTCTCACTCCGATTTTCAGGTGGCTATTCCCTAACTCACATGGATGAATTTGTAGATTCTCTCCTTCGAGAGGAGAGAGTCATTCTACCTCGCATCACAAAGCGGGAAGTCCTAGAGGACACGGGCGAAATAGGCCCGCGCAAAAGCCGTTTGCTTGATGCTATGGAGGGCAAGAGCGAGCATGGCACGACCGAAGTCGTAGTAGGAGCCGAAGTGGGAGTCCAAGCAAATGCCGGAGTCAGAGCCCGAGTACGAAGAAAAGTCGGAGTCCTAGCAGAGCAAGAAGTCGGAGTCATAGTGGGTCAGAGGCAGTCTCTCCATACATCTCGCGCAGTCGTTCTCGCACCCGCTCTCGTTCAGGATCAGATGTCCGCTCTCGCAGTCGCAGTCTTTCTCCTGATAGGGTCAACGGAGAGGAGCGATTCCGGTCACGCAGCCGTAGCATATCTCCAGACCGGATGGATACAGCGCCTGTGTAAATACCGTCATGTTTCCCATCTACTTATTGTTACCGTCTGCCTTAGCTGACGGGGCCCGTGCTCCGTCTCGTTGTGCCACTGCAAGTTGCATCAGACGGAGATAACGAATGGGTTACATATACAGGGCAACTCCATGCACCGGATGACAACGACCGAGTAAAGATGTGATCTAATACAGCAGTGATTTCATTATTTAGCGGATGGCTCCAAAACAAAGCCCAGCAATTACAGGTGAGGTAGTAGTCCAATAAATACACAACACAAACGAGATCATCGATTGAATGAAAGGAGAGTCACGTCTCCCAATTTCCTATACAGAAGACCCGTGAGTCATAGACTATGTGATGGAAAAAAGTCAACATACCTCGGCTTCACCAAGTGCCTGATTGTACCTAGGATCGCGAGGAGCACCAACAGCGCAGCAGAATGTACACTTGATGCTTTATTACCGACGCCGTACATAGTCGTGGAGTACTTACTGCTTTATTTCCTACTGAGAGTAGTCCTCGGGGTCTTCATCATGAAGCACGCGAGCAACACACGTCGGCATCCCGGCACCTGTCAAAAGTTGAAGTGTAACCAAAAGACCTCCATACCGCACAGATAAAGCCACGAGGTTCCCCGTGATGCGATTGTTTGATTTGCTGGAATAGTCGCAGTGAGAGTGAGTTCTCTTCAGAGATCCGAAATTTGCTTCTAGAGCGCTGTCACTGACCTTATTTTGCGAACGAATGAAATTCGTTGGTCGTTAGAACGTCGCAACGTCTTGCATGAACTCAATTTGATATGATGGTCATATTATTCAAGGTGTGGTCGTCACAACCTCGTCACATTTTGAATTTGTTTTGTTTTGGAAAAAATTGATTAGGCCGTCGATACGGAGTGGTTGTCTTAACTATATGAAGGTGCGTACTTTGTCACATCAATTCACATGTGAACAGATGTGATTATTGCCCCTACAACGGCTTCGGTTGGACAAATGTCCCAAACAAGCAATTTTTGTGCTCTAACGAACGCAACTATTTTTTAGCTCGACTTCCGGCGCGATCTTTTAAATGATTGTTTGTATCTACGATCATTGGTGAATATTAGGCACTCCGGTCCCGTTCTCCGTGCCACGTCCACGCTGTGAATTCCCGTTTCATTCATCGGTGTCTCTGGTGAGTTTGTTCTGATGCTTCGTGAAAAGTTTCAACCAACGAGATAACGTCATGCTTCTCTCTTCTCCCGAGAAAACGTCGCTGATGACTAACTACAAGCCGATGAATTGAGCTGGCAACCGGGCGCAGCTCCGCGGAGTGCTGGTCTAGCCATGCAGCGCCGTGACGATCTTCGTCGATGCATTCGCTGGAATTCGACTGATCAGTCAGGACCCGTCTCCGTTCGATTTCTTAGGTTCACTTGTCATATCGACAAGTAATTTAGGCTATTTCTGAGAGCTCCGTCCGGACTTCACTGCATCTGCGGCCACCGCGGGCCGCCTGTCGTCGAAGCGAAGGCAAACAGAGTAGGCTGATCAGCTTCAAGTCCGTTCTGGGCGCCCTGAAGAACGTCCCGCGACGAACTATATTTATCCATCGAATCTGGTCGACTGTTCGTGAGTTACGTCCTGAAATGCATCGACGATGGCATACAAACTGATCGGTGGCATCGCAGAAAGACCATCCATAAACATGTTTATTTTCCCCGCGTCGCCGTGCATATGGAGAAATTCCGGATTCCGAAGTTGCCCCTCGAATTGCCAGGTGTGGGCTAAACATTGTCGCAAACAACCCTCGTTGCCTGCGAAAATCAGATAGCATGCCAGCCAGTCAGAGCATGGGAAATCAGGTCGACTTCAATTTAAGGTTACTAGTGACAATTCAAATAGCGAAGTTTCCAATGTAGGTATGTCTAAGAGTCTCTCAATGTCCCATAGTCAATCAGATTGGCTAATGAAACGAGGTGTCATGTCAAGTAATATAAATAAGGACTCGAAGGACCCGTAGCGCCGTCACAGTGCATATGTACATTTATACGCTTCCCCTGGTACTTGGATACGGCCCTGTCGGTCTCTTGTTCTGCGGACAACATTTCGCGTCAAAACGTATCAATAGGATTCCGATCTCTTCTCATTTTCAATTATATCTAGCTTCCTTGATTCCAAGTCCCTGGCTTCTCCGTTCTCCGTTGCCTTCCTGTTTCGGTTCCTGTGGAAAGGCCGCCTTCGGATTCCCCGTGCTGTCCTATAAAGCTTGTCTGGTGCAGTTTGGATACCACTCAACACCTTCATTCGACACCATGACCTCCCCATATACTGTTCGCCCAGCCGAGAAATTCGGCCATGCCACCCATCCCGCCCTCCGTACGTGTCGCTTTTCAATAGCGCCTGATAATAGACTCACTGTGGATCGCGCTATCAGACCTCCGCGATGCCAGAGATGCCCATATAGTCTTCGAGGCTGTCCGTCTCAATATTCTGCCCCTCATCACGAGACGGCTTACTGCACACGAGCGCGAGCAGCTGGCTTCTGGAAACGTCTTTGTCTGGGAGGAGGCCGAGCACAAGCAGGGTGAGTCTTTCCCATGCACTGACTCGTGCTAGACGTCTCAAAGATGTGATCGGGCAGGTGGGTTGGAACGCTGGACTGACGGTCGACGCTGGTACGTCTCATGTGGTATATCGGCTTTATGCATATTTCATTGACGCTGTCGCAGGTCCCAGAGCCGAATGAGAGGTGACTATCTGTTTTATGAGGAAAAGATTGAAACAACCCCGGAAGAGAAAGAGGCGAAAGCTGCTCGTCGGTATGTAGTGCACTTTGCGGCGTCACGTTGCATCTCACAGTTGTGACATCGCTCTGACGTGGACAGGGCTCATAAAACCTTGGACCCCTTCGCGCAGCAGCCAGCTCCTACTCGACGGCAGGATCGACCATCAAAGCCCGACGGCTTAACCAAACAGACGTATTCTACACACGTACACGTGCATCGCGGAGAGCCCCCTCGCAAATGGCACATCGTTGCCTACTTTTCGGTATGCCAACCTCGTACCCGCCTTTGTATCGGGTCGTTTCTGACCTGAATCGTCCAGGGTGACGATTATACTCGCCTCCCTGTTGTGGAAAATTATGAATATCTCCGCAACATTCGCGTCCAAGAAGGGATCTTCACGTCTGCAAAGGGAAACCTGGCCAGATTTAGTTGCATTTTGGAAGACGCAGAGAGTCAGGACCATTCGCATCGAGGAACAGATTACCCAGAGTGGGCACCCTCGCCCTGGGCACTCCCGTCTTCGTCGACCGGCACTGTGGGATCTGCCGTTGATAGGCCAATATCCTCCTCTTCATCTTCGTCATCTTCCATGGCTTTACGCTCTTCTGTCCAGCACACTGTGGCTCACCATCGTTCTTCGAGCAGCACATCGTCAGGCGGACTTCCCAGACTTTCCAGCGTTGTTCCTGTCGACCATCTTCCGGCATCGACGCCTCACAGAAGTACGTCCGCTTCGGGTGCGGCACCTAGCGGAAACTACAGGCCCCTGACGTCCGAGGACAGACGGGCACTCAATAGCTTCCGCGTGTTGCTCTGATCTTGGTGTGTCGACCGCTGCCTCGGAAGTCACGCAGGACAGTGAACATGTACGCTTCGTCAGGTGTCATATGTACTTGTCCTCGGGTCTCATGTAATTTAAGCTACTTCATTTCGCGAATTGTCGCACGGTGAGGAAAAGAACCGACGCTCCCATGTCAAGGAGATCTGCCCAAACAGCTATGCTCTGTGCGCAGCAGTAGCTAGTGGTAGAGTGCCAAGTATTTGAATGATGGAGAGGGCACATTGAAGCATCGGCCAGTTCCAAAAGATCCGGCCAGTAGCTTGTCGTGCGCACATGTGGCAACTAGGTGGAAGCTATTGTGAGAATATGTTACTTGCAAAATGCAGTTTGAGAACAGAAAAGTACTGCCAATGGCAGGCGATGCGTAAGTGTTATTCTACGGAAAGAGCTCGCTGGCTCCTCGGCAATGTCTCGCGCTTCTCACTCCATGGGCCGGAAAGGTCTAGAAAATCCTCGAGGGACAACACGTTGTGAATCGAGGACGGCGCAGCGTGTCAGGCCATCAGGTCCAATACTCGGAAAAATGACTATTAGCCTAATATACCTTTATCTCCTGCTTACGGTATTACTTCAATACATCGATCCTCTAGATATCCAAGCCTCAGCTTCAACTCGAGGATCTCAATATTGCTCTCAATTCCCATATCCGAGATTGGGCCGGAAAGGGGAGAGAGGATCTTCGAATTGAAAGAAAAATTATCGAAATTCTCCTTCTCAAAAAGCGACCGAGGCATGAGATCCTGAAGATGCAAGTCGGGGTGTTCGGTCAAAGATCACTGACAGCTGGGTATTTTTTGCCCTCCTTGATAAGTGCGAGTATTCGTTCCAAGGATCTTCTATTGTCATATCAAAAAAAGTTATAATCTTATGCACGTACCTGAAAAATGGTTCGAAGGTCCTGCGAACATGAAGGCCAGAAAGCAAAAGTGCCGGTCAGGTGACCACGTGCGCGACAACTTGGGCACAGGCCGCCTACTCAGGCTGAACCAATATGTCGCTGCATGAGACTTGACTGAGACGGAGGCTCAACGCTCGGTGCTTGTGGTCTGTGCCCGTCGCTTGACAAATAATTATCTCTCTTTCACAGATTCGAACATTATATTCCACGGACCCTCAGCCGGCCCTCAAGTGGGCATGTTACCTATCGTTTCTCAGGGACTAAGGTTACATTCCTCATATCAGTTCAAACTTCAAGTTCCACATAGTGCTTGGTGCGTGGCAGCGTTACTTAGATTCACAGATTTCTCAGCTAGTGATACTTTCTCGCATCGTAGGCAGAGTTCTCGATGCTGGATCTCTGCCTTGGGGGATCTCTCGCCTATTCTGTGAGTTGTATGTGTATACATCGCATTCCAGAGGTGAACATTCTCACAGGATCAACTGACCCATATAGATGCTGTTTTGAAATAAATCCTTTAGAGGGTTAATTTTGGCATCCCACATCGCGGATATCTCTCTCAGAAATGTGAAGTTTGCATCCCTGAGGCTCCTTTTCCCCCGGGCTCAAGAGTCTCTCTGTTTTTGTTGGGATGAGCTAGCTTGGTTTCTCATATCAATCTCCTTGTTGCCCTGCTTAGGATCTACCCAGTTTTAGTAGGCAAGTGCTAGTCTTCTGATTTTTTTTTCAGTATATCACCGGTTTTCAGGTCAACAGCTGGCGGCGAGTCCACCTCGTTGGAGTTCGGATCCTGATCTGTCGCAGACTCTCTGGTCACCGAGTTGATTGTGCAACTCCTGGCTCGACTTATTCAACCATACTCTTTGATGCGAGTGCAACCGGTTTGGTTCGGACTCACCTCACCTTAAGTTGGTCGGCTAGACGAGGCCTCGCGTCCTAGGTCCAGGCCTCTCTCTTTCCGCCACTTCCATTCTCCGCACCTGAACTTTATCCCAAGTTTAAATGAGCAAAACTCAGTTGTCTCAGTGTTCCGCAGTTCGGCGACTATCTCTGTTTCTATCGCCGCCGTAAAACGAAAAAGAATTACACAGCGCTAGAGGCAGCACCCCGCTACGTAAAATTTGCGATGATGAGCGGTCATGCCCATTATTACGCTCTGGTCCGCTCCACGTTACTACCGATAGACTTCAGCGGAGGTCAATGTAAGTGGACCACATGATTGGTCGCTCATTCTATCTTTTGTTGAGCTCCCCACGCTCAATGCTGTGTGGGAAGAATGCCGCAGACTGAACCGACTCGTTGTGTTCTCCTATATATAACCTTCAAGGTGGCCGTTGCTCTGGAATGCAATTACCCTCTTGTTCTCGGTAATGGATCGTCCCCAATCCCACATTTGTACACTTGAGACGTGCGCTCCGCCAAAGTCTGAGTAGGGCAGATTAATGTCTATCCTGCTCTGATTGTGTAACTGGCGAGTCTGCTGCTCCTTCTTGCCAGATATGCTCAATGATAAGATTTTTTTTAGGGCTCGTACCATCTCCGCGTGCGGGCGTGCATTCGCTTTGAGTGGGGCTTTATGCACCTACCATATTTTGGGAGCGGAGAAGCGTTGCCCCACACAGCGCCCTGAATTCCAGAGTATCGCTTATCCCCTTCTCGATGGTATACCTTCGTATCTCACTTTCGCTATTGGTCCTCTAGGACGACCGGTTTTCGACATATCCATCTAAGCTTGCTAGACCATCATGGACCATTTGCCCAGACGGCCGCTCAATAGTCGAATCATCAGCTGATGATGAGAGCTGCCTGAAGCGGCGGCGACCGCTCCTGGTGCTGGGGTCCGGGTAGGAATAAACGTTCTTGCGCACTCTTCTTCAGGAACCGCGGACGCATCCAGCAGGTGTGGGAACCGTCCTATGTTTCACGGGATAGATAGAGCCGCCACTGCATAAATTGCGGGAGCCCACCTCGGCACCGCCCGAGGGTATGTCCGTCATCGCTCAGCTGCCTCCTGACGTCAATACTAGTTCTGTGAGGACTCTATAGATGGGGCGCGTTCTAGCGAGTTAGAACCCATGCCCCATGCTCACGAAGTATCTGTCAAAACGGCTCCGCATATGTTCGGCTGCACCACATGCGGTGCATCGGCACAGTTGTGAATCGTCCACAGGGAAGGTGTGAGCTCTAGATTTGCGAGACAGCATGTCTAAAGCTTGACTCTGCGTTCGCGGGCGACGCCAACAATGGTTCGTGGAGCGTTCAGACCCTCTACCAAGAGATTCGAGGCCGTTCAGACGAAGACGTTTTCTATCCCTAGTAACTATCATGCCTTCGCTGTCTAGTCCCAATCTGTTCAAGAAATGAGGATATTTCAAGCCGCTTTGATGCCGCTTAGGTAGGTGAGCTCTATATCTCTAGTGTCGTATATCTCACACCCGTATAGTATCCATGGTGTATCGCAGCATCCTGTCTTCGTCTGCAAGGAGACATACATGATGATGTCAATTAGTGACGTCTGGTCAGTTGTCTTGCGGAGATAACCTGGCTCAACGCTATATACCCGAAAATAGTATCGTTATCGACGATTGTGCTTTTCGGCATAGTGTTATCTCTCATCTCGGGTGTTGCAGAGCGCTGCACGCCAAGTAACGGTCAAAAATTCGTCTAGAGTCGCCATGTAGATTCTAAGCTCATATAGTAACCACCACAAACCGAAGAGAGAAGTGCATTGCGCTCCAAAGCAATGTATTTGATTATGTCCAGCCCACTCATGACACTCTTCTAATGCCCTATGACTTCCTGGTAACCTTGGCCACGACGGCTTGCCAAAGTTTGAGCGTTCCCGAATTTGTCCAAAAGTGCACGTCTGGAAAAGGGTTCTATGGCGAGTTGCATTCCGGCACACCTGCATCACATTTGATTTCAAAACAACTGCCCAATCTGGAAGTCCACTTTTCGCCACAGATCGCTGATTCTCATTCTTTGCCAGCAATATTCATAGCAATTGCATGGGGTTACTTTCAAGCTCCGCACGTTACGGCCCAGCGATGGTCTCTTATCATTTGTATTGCAGCCCAATGCGGAACTCTTCCTATATAGAATGGACCACTCGGAGATCTTTCCGTAAGTCGCATTGCGAGCTTTGTTCAGAAGGGCTGATGAAAGAAACGCCCCACCCAGGGACCGAATGGGATCCTCTCAGATAGACCGGGCAAATAGATAAAGTAGAATCGTCTAGATCAATGCAACAGCCGGTTCATCTGCTCCCGAACCGCGCCCAGTCGATGCTTCTCCGACCTTCCTCCTGTCGTCGATCCCACCCAAGTCCAACAATATCGGAAAGATGCCGCATGGTAGGTCTGCCATGTGGACAATGCCATGGCTGTTCCATGGTGCCCATGTGATGCACGACCTATATCCCAAGTGCGCAGAAGATCAACCAAGATTGCATGCTGATATTGCTGAAGGGACAAACCGACATCATTTGCCGCCTGGCGAGCGGCATGCCGACCATGACACTGCTCCGACATGCACGCATTGCAAACATTGCGCGAACCTTCGAGCACCTGACCATCTGACCGGTTGGCCGGTCTCGCATGAGGTGCAGGAGTTCTTCTAGGTCTGCATGTATAGATAAATCAGCGAGGAGAGGAAACACACGGACAAAGTGAGCATTACCCTTCATATCAAATACGGTGCTTTTACTCGTGGGCTGCGCCAGTAGTTGCAGACGCTGACCAGACGGGGCGTCGTCGAGCACGTCTATTTCAAAACCGTTCTGTCTGAGCATTTCCAAGTTTTCAGTAGCTATAAGCTCATCTGCAGCCGTAAGTTCCAGCGATTGAGATCTAAAATCATCGTCTGGTTACGTAGCGCCAGCAAAGTGTTTAGGCGACGTACTGGAAAAGCTTTTGGGACTTGATCTTAGTGGTTTGCTGCAAAACCTCGAAGTTATACTTCTCATCCGCGGCGTGCTGATCAACGATGAATAAATCATCCATTTCCATCACTCTAGACCCATCCTCAAGACTTCCTTCACCGGGTGGCATTTTCCGTCTCCGCGCGATGATGAATCCGAGGTTGAACTGTCCGACGGGCTCCATGGAGGCAAAATCCGCCTTCTCGATGACCCGTGAGAGCGCCTCGATGGCTTTGTTCTCGTCCACTACGTTGCTGACCCGGCATCAAAGTGCAGTCTGGGGTGGCCAATCACAGAATCACGCTCCGCTAGTGCGTCCGACAACCTTTCTCGCAGCTGACGCCATGACGCCGAGACGCGGGACAAGTCGAGCCGCAACGAGACATCCTCTCCGTCCTTGGTGCGAACAAACTCGGCACGAGGTCGATCACCAGTGGAGGGTTCGGATGCCGCAGTAACCGTGGGTGCTGTGAGCTCTGCTTCTGGGTCGAGCACAGGAACGTCCCGAGAGTCACTTGTCAGGTCGGCCGTGAGATCCATGACTTGACTAGGTAGCTGCGCACTTGATCTCTGTCCTTCGCACTCGGAATGGTCCACGTCCATCTCCTCGACATCTCCCTCATCGGCTTCATCGCCGTCCATTTTCGTGTCGTCTGCGGAGCTGCATTCTTCTAGTGCCCCCCAGTCGGCTCATCCACCTCTTCTTCATCCTCTTCGTCCCCACCTTCGGGAATATTCACGACCTGACTGCCACTCCTAGCAAAGTCCCTCAATAACTCCCTCAAGCCCACTCGCGCCCCTCTTCCCTCCGCAGCTAGTTTCGGCCGCTTTCTAGCGCCCTCTGTCTCTGCAGATTCCGTCGGCATGCCGCCGCAGATTCCACGCAGCGCCCGAGGTGTCCAGAACCATTTGCACTTTGCGCGACGTGTCTGCGGAATGAAATGCCACTCGCTTCTTTGTGGAGACCTGGGGTGTGGCTCGCGAGTCTGGGGAATTCGAATCCCGAGAGGAACGGACATCGTCAGCGGCTGTGCTCAACTCTATTCCTGCCGCCTCGTCAGCTGCGCACGGGTTAGTATGCGGGGACTCTTCAATCACACATCGCTGCGTTGCGGATTCTTGGGGAGAATCATTCACGGCATCTATCATCTGAGTGGACATTAAAGAGCGATCCGCTGCATCGTCCAGGCCGTCATCGTCCATATCAATATCGTCCCCACCAAGAGCAAGGGAAGCATTTTCACGCTTCTCCTGGCTGATCGATGGCGTCGACAACAAGGCGGTCACTGGGAAGTGGATATGCGGGGAACGTCGTGTGCCCTGTGAGGGCGATGCTGGCTCACTCCCACTGCAACTAGAGACAGGACGTATGTGTGGTTCGATAGCGTATGACGCCGGTATGTATTTCTTGTGCATTTGAACGTGTTCGACACCAGTAATGGCCTTTGTCCCTGCGAGCAATGGTGTGCTTAAGGTCGCATTTTCGTCCATGTCCTCGGGCTCCTCGGTGATAACCCGGGCTTCAAGTTCTCCGGCTTTCTGAGAGACAATTTCACTGCACTCGTGCTCACCCGCGTGGTCAGGAAGGAAGAGTGGATCGACATTGCTGCCACTGCTCGCAGTGGCACACTTTTGGGTAGGTGCGGGATGGTTAAGTGGCGCTTGTGACTGTGAATTTACAACGTATGTCGATCGAGAAGGTGCAAAAGCCTGTTCTAGCGCGATCTATCGAGTGGACTGATAAGAATAATAGAATACGAAGAAATAAGGTGATCCAACCTTGAGCGCGTTCACAAGGTTATTCTCGCTGTGAAGAAGAATAGTGCGCTTGTCCGGGCTGACGTTGACGTCACAGGAGTCTAGGAAAACAAATAGTTTAGTCCATTGTGTCATGCTATCCAGTAATTTGCAATAAATAAGTGCAGAGTGAGAAGATATAACCTACCGGTGGGAAGGATGAAGTCCGCTACGATGAACGGCGTCTGATTCGCGTTGAACGTCCTGTACACCTCGTTGAAGGCCTTCTGTACCTGTCAAGACATTCACACCTCAATCACTCGTACGACGTAAAAAATCAGTGACATACCTTTGAGGGATTACACGGTCTGCCATTGACGTAGAAGAACTGTCGGTCAGTGCCCGTTCTCCCACATGCTACCGCAAACTTCGAGACAAGCCCCTTTACGCGAACTTCGTTTCTGTGTCTAGGCGGAGAAGATGTATCAAAGGTCAGGGGTAAGGGCACATGCATCTTGAAATTAGCGCAGAGAAACTGACCCATCGGTATCTTTGATACCCTGCCGTCTGAGGACTGATCTCTCCGTCTCGACATCGAAGCACAGATCCAGGACAACGACGTTTTCGAGGGCCTTCGGGCCCCAGATCGCAGAAGCAGATGAACGCGTCAAGGGCGTACCGTCCGTGCGCAGCTGCACAGTCTTTTTTCTAATAATCACAAATTACAATTCGGGTGCGAACGATCGCGACCATCACAGTGCACTTACCCGCCCGCGGGATGATTTGTGACGCTCAAGCGCACGCCTCTATTCTCATTCGCGCAGGGAACTAGCGCGTAGGCGGTCAGCAACGAGAGTGCCTTGCCGAACTCCCGCTTGGCAGTGCGCTCAAGCTCCTTGCGGCGCACGGGTAGAGGCTTGAACAGCCCTGTCACGGTCACCGTGGTGCCTCTCTGAAGGTAAACACCGATCAATATCCACCTCGGCGTAGAAAGAGGTGCATCCGGAACATACACGCGGAATAAAAACCCACCTGGCGTGCGACCTTCCCCGCATGACTCCTCAACCGACCACTCTGGTCGAACTCAAGTACTGTGCCCATTGGCGCCTCGGTTGCAGTTGCGGTGGTGATGGTGACGCTTTCGGCGAGTGCGCAGAGTGAAGAAAGGGCTTCGCCGCGGAAGCCAAAAGTAGAGATTGCGGTAAGGTCCTCAAAGGATGAGAGTTTGGAAGTATGATGTTTTAAGGCTCGTTGGGACAACTAGCATCAGCAGCGTGTGAGGACGTGGAATACAAGAGGTAGCTCACCGATCGCGTCATAGTCTTTGGGAGCGATCCCACTCCATTGTCGACTACCTCAAATGAGGCCAGCCCGTAGTCCTTGAATCGGACCTCTACAGCACACGATGTGATAGTGAGACATTCGGTGCGTTTCCGAGGTCCATAACTACGCACCAATAATGGTCGCTCCAGCATCCAGACTGTTCTCTACTAGCTCCTTAACTGCGGTTTGAAGATCGACAACGACCTGACCGGAGGTAATCCTATGGATCGACCCTCCATCTAAAGCCTTTATTGTGCTAGGATGGCTCTCGTTGTCTGCGGCAGCCGTGATCGCAGTCGCGGTCATTGCACGAGACGCGTCAACCAGGAGATGCGTGACGCGCCGCGTTTGTGGCAACGTGACGGCTGTCACATCTTCAGCTTCACTGGTTCAAGGCAATTCGAACCTACTACTTGCTTACTACCTTCATTTCAAGGCCCTTACGCACATTGCTCACCTTTCTCAACTCATTTTCTGCTAATCTAATTTCCAAAAATTTCTTACCCGATGAACATCGTCGTGACAGAAGTTATTGGCTCGCGAGACCAACGTGGGTATGAGAAGTCAAGTAATGTCTCCACTGAATTTGCGTGCGGGAAAATGTATTCACTTTGTTTAGGAGAACGCAGCACATCGTGTCCATACCATGTCCCTGAAGAACCTCCAATCATATTTGCTATTATGCTGAGGTCATGCACTTCAACTCGGAGAATCGACACCTTGGTTAACCGGCGCGCACCCACGGAAAGCAGGATTTCCAATGCTATATTTTTATTTAGATCACTCGAGAAGGTGCCCCATATCCCACCAAGATGGAAATTATGTTGCTCAAATTATTGGAGTGCCTCGTACCTTTATCCTTGTTTCCGACCGCGGCTTTCAGGCTGCGCACCATTCTCATCGTTCCGATACACGCATGGCCGTTACACCATGGGCACATCCCGCTTCCTCCAGCGGAGTACCGATCCGCTTAGGTGTCCTCGCGGTCGAGATAGCGAAAAAAGTATTTTCGGGCGTGGGTTCCTCAAGCATAAGCGAGCGTCGGTTCGCCTTCGCAGCATGCAGCTAAGAACACCGGGACAGGACAACCCGAATGCGATTGGGCATCCTCTAATGATCTGTATAGCCCGCGAGATCTGTCACATGGAGGTCAACCTGAAATCAGAAGAGCTTCTTTTTGCGACTGGATCCGACAGCATTATCTTGTTCCTCACAATTCTTAGTCGAACGATCATTCCTCCCGGTTACCAAGATTTTGGGAAGTCCTTCGGTCCTCATTTGGTTCGGCTTCTCAGCATGCAGCTCTAGAGAACACCGGGATCGGACAACCCGACAGCGATTGGGCATCGTCTAATCATTCATGTAGCCAGAGAGGTCTGTCACATGGAGGCCAACCAGAAAACAGGAAAGTTTGTTTTTGCCACTGGATCCGACCGTACTATCTTGCTCCCTCACAATTCTTGGTCAAATTACGGGAACGACCGTTCCTCTCGGTTATCAAGATTTCTGTAAAGTTGTTCGGTCCCTAATTTGGTTTGGCTTCGCAGCATGCAGCTCTCAAGAACACCGGGATCGGATAACCCGACGGCGACTGGGCCTCCTCTAATTATCCATGTAGCCGGAGGGTCTGTCACATGGAGGGCGACCTGAAAACAGGTACACTTGTTTTATGACTGGATCCGATCGCACTATCTTGTTTTTCCCCTTTTGTATTCGCATCATCGCGCAATTCTTAGCCAAATTACAGTAACGACAATTTCTCCCAATTATTACAATTTTGTAGAGTTCGATTTATCATCATCTGAAGAGCATCACGAGCCCACCGACCACTAGTTCGAGTCGCAGATCAACCCACTCCACCAAGTGAGGTCGCCAACACAACATTATTCTTCCAGTGAGCGTATCGCACCGAGATAATTGAGTATCTACGAGCACTTGATAAACCGAAGGAAAGATGATATACAAAGAGAAGACTTACAACGCTCGTAGTATCTTCCGCTCTGCATTGACTTCAGACTTATGAAGGGACACATACGAAGGATTAAATAAAAATATGTACACAAAAAGGGATCCCCTTACATCATTCATGGACGCAGGTTCTCGTTCTCAAACAACAGCCGGAACTTGGCCAGCGACCCGTCGACATTCGTATTATCGACATTGTGAAACCAAGGATGACCATTTCGATAAAGCAATTCGCCCTCTCGTGGTTCAGCAATATGACCATCATATCCTGGGCAGATCATCGTCACAGGTTCAATCATCTTCAAGACACGCAACACCAGCGTGCGAGTGTCTTTATGCTCCGGGAGTGCCGAAGGCTCAAAGCAACATACAGCCAAGCCTACAGGAGTGGCTTCAACCACCGCATGCAAATAATCAGGTGATCGTTGCACTCACCAGCATAAGGAGTAATAAAGTCTCCATTCCGACCGTCCTTGAAAAGCTGCAGGCTGGCCCGATACAGCGTCACCTGTCCCACCAAGTGGATATGGTGCGCAAGCATATTCAGGCGCACGACGAATGGCTGACCAAAGGAATGCAGCAGCGTGCTACCCGAATGTATTGGATCCTTATCAACGAGCCAAGCGGCATGCTCCAGCAACGATTGTGGAATCAGGCCGTCGCGCAACACCATGGCGGCTACACCGCGATTTCGAACACGGCTAGAGACGGCCTGAAGGAGTGGGACTTGCCATGGGACACCGCCATACAGTAGATCTGATCCAGACTGGAAGCTGGAGGGATCGTCGTTGCCAGTCACTCTGAATCGCACGGCACCGGCGAGTGGAACGTGGGGGGGAGAGGAGTAGTACAAAAACCCGCGCGTATCTGGGGGGAAGGGATAATGGCTGCATATCTTCTTGCCTCTCTCCCAGGAGCTAGTACTGCTATAGTTCGGCCACAAGATGAGCAATCTCTCCGAATACAAGTGCAGTCGCCGGGCATCCCAGATTCTGGGATTAGTACAATTGGATATGTCCAGGGCATCGTGGCAAGTGATGAGCTCGGGGTCGAGGGTATGTATCGCAAAACGTATTGGACGTCCCCTGGGCTTCGAAAGCCTCGATTTTCGAGTCTGGGTGGTGGAGGCCTGTGTTCACGGCCGTGACATTGTCGCATGTCAGCGTTCCATTGAGATGCTGACCAACTCACTTACAATTCTATACCCCCGCCAGATCATAACGTGCGGGCTACGCAACATAGTCGAAACACAGTTGCCATGTTGCAAGCTTGAGCGCAGACGACCGTGATACAGGTCGTGTTTTAAAGAGAGATTCATAGCTCGGCATATCGATTCGGGCAGATGTATTATTTATCTCACATACATGACCAATATTAAATTGGCAATTTTCTTCGCCTCATACTTGCCATAAACAGCAGCTAGATATTGCAAGCAATTTGTGTTACTGGTCGAGAGCATCTCCGCTACGTTATAAAGGTTTTCATCCACCGACGAGTACGTAGAAGAATCAAGAAATATGCAATTACTATAATCATGTGCCGCACCAACCCTACGAATAGAATGTAGTAAGCTATATGTCGCGCCGAGCGCAAGGGTATCCCGCCTGATATTCGGGCGCCAGGTCCGGCCCATGGCGGATTAGCCTCAAGTCGGCTCACCATTCTGCGCACCTTCTTCTGTAGCTCCTGGTGGTGTAGACGGGGACGGCAGAGGTGCGTCGGTGGTAAACGCATTTTCGCCCTTGAATTTAGGAACGAATACTATATCGCGAGTAAGGGTATGAGATAATTAGAGGGGAGACATCGTTGCGAAACACACACCTCGGCGAGTTCTACACCGCTTTGGCGATTATAGTTCGCATAGACGAGGTTAATCTGCGTGGCCGCGCCAAGATAAATACACCAGGTCACATATACCGCCAAGACATGCGTACCTCATTCATGAATGGTCTCAATCCCGCAGCCTCGAGCATCTCCCACCACGCCAAAAAGTCAGGGAAACGCTGGTGCCAGACATGCAGCTCGATCTGAAGCTGCGCGAACGGCAGCACTCCAGCTCGCGCACCCTCACTCTTGCCCTCCTCCTGACCCATCCCACCCCCCTCTGTGAAATCACGCACGATATTGCGGAACACCTCCCACTCCCATCCCTCAATGTCCACGCGGAGAAAATCGATGTGCGTGTGCCCTGGAACGGGTGTCAGGAACACTGGCTTACCTGGACGGACTCCCCGACTGACCGTTGTGCTCATCAAGCTCTTGAGCGTCCACATCTTTGGCTCGTCGCTCGAGCCGTGGCGGTCGACCGCGCCGAGGGCTATCTTGCCGTAATGTACGCGATGTCGAAGTGACTTTGGGATTGCGAGTCCGCACCGGGGTTATGTGTGTAGTCGTACGCCCACACCTCAGCAGTAGCGCGTTGATGCAAGGAACGCCGCCTCGAACTCGGAGGAAGAGTCCACGCCTGCGAGAACGTGAGCATCTGAGTTTTGGTTGTACGTGGAAACGCACCGAAGGAGTACACGACGCAATCCGGCTCGTCAGCGATCCGCGAGAGGCCGCAGACCCATTTCCCGCCGTCGCCAATGGACCCTAATCGATCGAGCTCATGCGGGCAGTTAAACACCGGGGGAAAGAAGTCCCCTGCTAGAGGTGAGCGTCAGCCGGCGGGCGAGGGCAAGCACTCACAGACGGTATACGCTGGCCAGGGGTCATGATCAGGTGGAAACCTATATAGTAGTGAGACGGCACGCGGAGAGGAGGAGAGGGGGCGGACGCACATGGTGACTTGTGCGGGGTAGGACCGAATTTTGCTATCAGGTCCTTGCGCTGTCCGAGCATGTCCTGATATTTCTGCTCCGCGCGGTCGAGGCGCCCACGGAGGCCGGGGTCGCTGTGGATGACGACGGGGATGGGATGGCGGGCGACATCAGGGTGTAGGAGGAAGAATGTGCAGAGGAAGAGGAGGAAGATGGCGAGAGAGTAGCGGGGATGACGTTGGCATAGGGACGGCAGCTTGAACGGCATCACAGATGGGTTCACAGACGGCGAGCTCAGCCCTGGTCTCGAAGTCAAAGTCGAAGTCGTGGCCGTCAATTTCGTTACCGCGTCTAAAGTCCACGTATATTTCCCAAATAAGGCAGGAGAATTAGAAAGCCTTATATTTCACTTAGATTCACTTAGATGATCAGAAATGCTTAAAATGTGACACGATGTCACCCAAGTTCAGCTTCCATGAGTCTAAACTATCCAATTCGTTCAACGCACCTCAAGCATTCACTCAGTGGATATTTTCTTGCAAAACCGTGGCAGAACAGTAGCGTGAACATCGCCACGCGTCCACCACACAGCTTGCTTTACGCGTGGTCCAGATCATATCTCCGGCCCAAAGTAATTGAACTGCTCACTTTCTCCAACTTGCTAAATGGTTAATTCACGGCGCAGTCGTTCGAAAACGGTTCCGTACGACACGCGGTCGAAACTCTAGATCCCCAACGCCTCACCTCCGCCGACTTTGTCGACCTTTCCGGGAGCACATGTACACCCATATGGGACATCCGCGCCTTACCCCGCCGCGGAAAAAAGCACACCTCCGCAAGCTCGCAGAGCCGCATGGAGGAACCACGCACTCAGGGAGAGACTCTCCAGGAAGCGTTCCAGTCGAAACCCAGGTTCATGCTGACCTACAGCACTCACAAAAAACCAGACAGTAACCATTCCACTTGGCCCGCGCCCTTCCCGCCCGGCACACGCGGATTCCTCTACTACACCGCGCCCAAGGACGTGCCTCTCGCAGGCACGGTGCGCTTCCGCGTTACACCAGACAGAGATCCTGCGAGCTTCGCGCAGGGAACGGACCTGATGGCGCCGAGCGGGATCCCATGGCAAGTGACGCTGCTGGCGCTCACGCGGCAGCGCGGGATCCTGCCGTCGCTCCTCCTGCGCGACGGGCTCGTCTCGGCGGGGTGCTGGAGCGGTGCGTGGAGCTCGCGGACCGGCCGGTGACGTCGCATGGGGCGCTGGTGCACGCGCTGGGGCAGCCGTTCCCCGTGGCGTTCGACAAGCAGAACGTGCATGTGCACCTCGTCGCGCGGGACTCTATATTCCGGCTGGGGCTGGGGTTCCCGTTCTGCGACTCGCGCTCGCCTGCGAGGCAGCGCTTCCAGCCGTACGCCGGTACGCCCCCCGCTGGCTTAGTCGGGGGAGAATGTTGTTGTGGCTGACGAGATGGTGCAGGGGCGGGGCTGTGTTGCTTTGAGCGGTCGACGCTGCCGCAGCACCGCGGGACGCGCACGGTGGTGTTCCGCGTGGTGAAGATCGTCGAGCCCGTGCGGCTGCGGTTCCCGGAGTATGATGGCTACGTGTCCGAGCCGCGAGAAGGGAGCTGTTCAGCCGGCATGGGAAGCCGTGGGCGCGGAATGTCGATAAACAGATGCGTGGTGCGGTCTGTGCGCTGAAGATGCTGTTTGATCTCGAGGACGAGGCTCCGTTGTGATCGTGATCAGGTTTGCGAGGTCGTCTTTCGATACAGTTTACGTCGCTGACTCGATTTTACAGACGTACGAGGGAGTTCCTCTGGTGCTTATCCCCATGTTTGAATGACGTCATGTATTGTATCCGAATCCGGGAAACTATCATAGTTTGTAGGTTCGACTACGGCGAGTAACTGAAATACCGTCGGCGTCCCCGCCCTCTTTCCTTTTTCTCTCGCTCGCATTCTGACCTGCCGCAGACTTCGACACGGTATACGGTCTTACCGCACGCTTATTGTCATCAGCGACGCCTAGCAAAGGGCAGGACGATCCCTCAACTAATTCTACAGCGACCTGCGACGACGCCGCCCCGAAGCGCAGCACACAACCTCTTTCTTGCACGTCTCCGTGGGCAATCGCTGTAAAGAGGTCGTCTCTCGATGTAGTTTACGTCGCTGATTCGATTTCTTAGAATATGCTGTTTGAATTGGAAGAAGCTCCTCTGTAATCGCTGTAAGCCTTGCGTTATTGTCTCTCGATACAGTCCCCGTCGCTGATTCGACTTTGACGAGGAAGTCCCCCTGGCGCATATCATGTATGAACGACGTCATGTGTGGCCTGTATTATATCCGAATCCCGAGAAATTAAGTACTACAGCTCGTAGGTTTGACTACGACGAGTGACTGAAACACCGACGGAAACGGCCCTAATTCTTTCCCTTTCCCTCTCGCTCTCATTTCTGACCGAAGCCCCATCACCGCACGCACGACAGTTCTTCGACCAACGCCGCCCACAAAAACAACCCTACACCCAATTCATGTCAAAAGCCCTATCCTGAAAGTCCATACCTGGGTCACGCCTACGCCTTCGTCTCACCCGCCTTCGCCTCACCCGCCTTCACCTCACCCGCCCTCGCCTCACCAGCCTTCATCCTCTTGCCCTCCTCGACCATAGCAGGCTTCCCCTCGACCTTCCCGAGAAGCACCTTCGCCTCCCCACGCATCTTCTCCATGAACCCCGCCTTCTTCGTCTTCTCCTTCTCCTTCTCCTTCTCGCGCGGCTCTCCCTCGGGCTTCTCCTGCGCAGCTCCGTGCGGCTGCTCCTTCGCCTCTTCCTTGCCCTTCGCCGGCACCTGAGCACCGCCCGTCATCGGGTGCATCGCCGCGGGGTGATAATCCGTATCATACGCCTCGCCCTACACAAAGCAAAAAAAAAAACGCATCAGCACACGCTCACCGAACAGACATCACAGCGACCTCCGCGATATCGATGCCCTCGCCACGCACGTACCCGCCGCCCGCGCCGATGGCAACGCCAGCCCAATGCGCACCGCGCAGGCCGAGCGCGTGTGTGCGCGGGCGCAGATTCACGTGGGACAGGTGCGCCTGCGCGTCCCCCTCGTCCGCGTCCACGTCCACCCCGAAACCGCCGCTCACCTGTGTCTCCGCGCCCTTATGCGCGCCGGCAGCTTCTGTCGTTGCTTTCTCCTCGCCATGCTGTTTCTCCTTGCCCTTCATCTCCGTCTCCTTCTGCGCGAGGACCTCGCCCTTGCCTGGATCGACCTGTGCGCGCTCCTCGGGGAGGACCGCGACGCCCGCTTCGCTCTGCGCGCCGACGAGGGCGCCGACACCGCTGACGTGCTCGCCGGGGGCGTTCCCGCCCTCCTCGTGCGTCGGCAGGTTCTCTTGCGCGCGCTCGGCGGGGAGCTTGGCGACGCTCGCCTCGCTCATGTTCCCAGGCAAGCGTCCCGCGCCCGACGAGTGCTCGTGGGGCGCTGCACCGAACGGCTCTTGGCTGGGGAGCGTGGAGGGCGCGGCGGGGGGTGCGTGGTGGGTGGGTGTGCCTGCGAGTAATCAGCGTCTGACGCGAGAGGAGGAGGAGCGGTGTCTTACCTTGCTGCTGCGTGGTTTCGCCCTCCTTTGTGGCCGTAGCTAAGGCGGCGGGGTTGCTGCGGCTCCGGGTGCAGCGGTGCTGGAGGGCTCCTCTTCTTGGGACTTCACGGCGGCCTCGGTGGACGTACCCGGGAGGCGCCAGCACCGCCGACGTGTTCCTCCCCAGCGCTAGTGCGTTCGCCCTCGGTGGGTTGCTCCAGGTTGCGTTCGGACGCTGGCGCCGCGGCCGTCGAACCAGCTGCGGAAATGATTGATACGTGAATAGAAAAGCGGAGGAAGGGGACGCACGCATGTAAGACGAGATCGTGTCGACGACGCCCTGTACGGCGCGCTGGGCGGACTCTGCCATGCCCTGTGCGGGGGCGGTCTCCTTTGGCTTCTCCGTGGGCTCTTCTGCGTGGCGGGGTACGCCCCGGGGAGTTCTGCGCCGGGGGTGGAGGTGCTGCTGGTAGGTGCGTCGTGCGGTTTGGTGGTGGGTTCGGGTTCGGCGGCGGCGGGGGGGTTGAGTGGTTGGGTGGAGCTGGGGGAGGGAGCGGGGGGTGCGAAGGCGGCGGAGGTTGTTGTGCGGGCCCACTCGTCTGGGGGTGTGCCTGCGTTTGTGGCGATAACGGGTGGGAGGTCGGACATAGTGTGGTGGAAGGTTGTAGGTTGGATGAGGGAGGAGTGTTGGGGGAGAGAGGAGTGGGTGGATTTGTGGGTGGGCTGGAGTTGAGGCGGCGGGGTTGTTTTGTATTTGTGGAATCGAGAGTTAGGAGTCTTGACCTGGTGATGTCACTGACGTCACTGACCGTATACGGCTAACGTCTTTCCTTTTTCGTCTCCATCCTCCTCCTTGTCACGCGACCGCTGCCGTGCCAAATGCTTGCTCCGCCCACAGGCTGCTCTCGACGTGCGCTCACGACTCGCGGCGATGCCCATGCCACCGCGCGACGCTCTCGCTTCCCACTTCGTCGCACCCACCTGCGACGCATCCTCGCTCTGGCATAACCCGCAGACGACACACTTCTTCTTCCGAGCCAAAGCCGCGCGTCGTTCCGCACCAGCGCCGCACGCGGTTGTGTGCCTCCGGATTGGCAGCCAAGGGAATACGCATCGGTTGCGTGATGCCCCCGAGCGTCGGCCACCTCGCTTGTCTGAGTTTCGTGGTGCTATGAGCGATCGAACTCGTCCTGCTCAACTTGATGTTTGCCCTACCTCGTCTATTACCGGCACCTGATGCTTGCACCTACCCAGAGTTTCTCCCCAGACAAGTACTCGGATGGAAATCACGTTCCGGTACCGCGAGGCGGAAGAGCGCACGAAGGTGGTGAGCCAGCTGCGGGAGACGCTGAACAACTACATGAACCAGGCGACGTCGAACGACGAGCGGTTCTCGCACATCGACGAGAAAGACAAGCAGACGATCGTGGAGAAGTGCGCGACAATTCAAAAGTGGCTCGAAGATCAGATGGTGCGGCAGTTGGAGCGGCCGAAGAATGTCGACCCCGTGCTCACAAGCGCAGAGGTGCTGAAGAAGAAAGACGAGATTATCTGCTTCGCGACGCCCACCCTGACGAAGCCCAAAGTTGGTTTCTCCCCAGATAAGTACTCGGATGGAACTAGCTGGGTATATGCGTCATGTCTGTGTATCATTTGATTGGCGCAGCGCAGGTTCTCGCCGACTAAATGCACTGCTGTCGCTGTCAGTTCGTATGCTTGCAGCCGGTGGGCTCCGTTAAAATCTCCCCTTTACGCTCACTTGACTTATATCCCACGAGGTTACGAGGTTATTCAGACCATAACGGCCATATTCAAGGACAAGCTTCACCACCTATCCGGAAGCCAAGTCACATAAGGAAGCTTGAACACCACCGACCACAAAAGCCACCGGATCCGTCAACTCCGCCATACACGTAAAAACGTCATTGAACCGTTTCGCGGCGAGTGGCCACTCCTCCATGATTGCTTTTCACAAACATCGCCATGGCCACTTCCCATTGTCTCCACCCACCACCCCACGCGCTTTGTCCCACCCTTCCCATCGTACCCTCCGCCCACCACGGTATAAATAGTGCCGTCGTTCTCCTTCCCTACCTCACACCCAACCCAACCCACCCCAACACAAAACACAAAACACACAACCCAATGCCCCCAATACACCACCCACGCCTCCTCCACTCCGCATGCGGGCAGACGAACACTTCCCATCCACCATGTCCGCTCCTGCACCGCGACAGACTCTCCTCAGAGCGTCCCTGAGCCGCCCCGGCCCCCGCGCGCCAACGTGGGGTGGTCATGCGCGTAGCGCCATTGAGGTACATCGCTTCTTCGCGCGCTCGCGTACCCGTATGCGCACTGATGCGTGGAGTGCAGTTGAATACTGGTGATCGTCGCCGTTAATGCTCAGAACGCGTTCAGGAATCCCCCCGGTACATCAGCGTGCATGGGAATGCGGACGCTCCTTGTCGACACCCTCCGATAGGTGCACGGCTTACGGCGATATTCGACTCTTACCGCCGGAAGCTAGGCGTGTCATACGCCGAGGTGCGCGGGTTGGACACCGTACATCATGTCGCCGACGCGCGGACCGTCGCTGTGCCCCACCCGACATCCCTGTTTGGGTCTTCCATTCCAAGCCTACGTGGGTTCATTTCCAAGACCGAACCGTCAGGACCCTCTGTGCTGTCGGCGCATTTGAATGATGTCCCAACGAGCTCCGACTTCCTCAGCCACGAAGGTTCGATTGTGGCACGAACAAAACTGCCGATTTCGGCTTTAGTGCTGGCACACTTGTTGACCTGCTTTCGTTCGGTGAACGCACGCGTCTGTCTAATGCAGGAATTACCATGCTCTAGGTCATCGGGCGTGGGTACCGCCGCGACGTGAATCGTCGCCACATTCGAGGTCACAGATGGAGAACATGCGCCCCTCTGGCCGTTATTCAATAACGGTACTTGCCACTCTTAAGGCCCCAGTTTAAAAAAAATCATTAGATGGTAGTACTTGCTATGGATGCCGCCACCCCAAGTTGAACCAGACAATAAAACTGTTGCTCAAAATATATGTATTAATTATACTTGACTTGCGTCATGAATTCCGACCGACAACATCACCATCATCACCAGCCCCTTCAATAATATGCCCCATTGCCCTCCGTTGTTCTTGTGGTGTGGTAAACTCAGTTTCCACACAAGTTTGAACTTCCAATTCATCGTTGAACTACCAGGCACTGCCCAGTGACCAGAAACTTAATCACGACCGTCATATGTAGCAGAGAGGCTGCTGTCATGATACAGCAACTCACGGAGGATCGCGCAAGAGCTCTCGTCTCATCCCGATATATGAATGTGTGTGTGAAAATCTTGTCAAATATCTCGAGTAGGATATCGAAACTGTTCAACGTTCAGAGCACGATGCGACATGGTACGAACAGTGTTTCTGGGTTCAAGACACAAGCGCACAAGTTTATTGATCGATCACAGGTTTTTTGTTTCCTTTTATGGATTACTTTTTGGATGTTCTCTTTCCACCTCGACTTGGCATGTCTCCAACTTATCGATTGGCCATCGAGTACTATTACCACGACGGGTTTCTCACCAATATGTAGGCCGTGTATAGTAGCGCCATATGTTTTTGACCATGCATCAGACCTCATATCTGCATCGTGCAGCGAACTCCCCAGAAAATGTGCACTCCATTCACCATTTGCGGCACACTTTATTCGCAGCATCTCAGCACTCGCTTAGCGGCCGTACAAGTGACATGGTTGCCCTATGGTACGTCCAAAATCGTATTCCTATACTTTCTCCATCCTTGCTGGAATTCAGTGCCGTGCTGGCAAAGTTTTGACATGAAGCTGCTGCGGCAGAAATTCTTAGATTTAATGAGCACACACCTGTGGAGCGCTCTGCAGTGACTACGGGCGATGTCATAAACTGATATTCTAACCCACATTCTGCCAGCGAAATAATTGTTCTTCAGAAAGACTAAATACCGCGTGCGAAATGCATCGAGTTGCAAGCCAACATCATCTCCCTTCTGATCTCTGCAGATTCATTTCACCTTTGCTGATACTGCGAACGTTGCTGCCGTGGCGAAACTGGCTGAGGCAAGGGTCCGCTACCAATCCGCCGATCGCTCCCAATGGACTCCAATTTACGTTAACGCTCCGTTCAAGCGCAGTGATCACTCGTCCATCCGCTACCACTTCACTGGTGGTACGAGGCTCGATCCCTCGGACTATGTGTATTTCTAATGGTCCATGATTAGATGGGAAGACACAGCGGGCGACGCAACCACAGCACTCTCCTTGGATCCCAAAAATTTAGAAGCATGCTATTGACAATGGATGCTGCATAGGTTTCGATATATGTGAGCGGCGGGGTCCTGGAGGTTACTCGGCCATTGCCACAGACACAAAATCTCACACCATTGTTGCGGGACTGTCCCCTTTATCAGTCGGTCCCTCGAGCGCAACTGACGAGGTACCACAGGATGCTGGGTCCAAGTCTATCGGCAGAGGCATGGGCGCATTATCTAGTCGGGTCTTCCGCAGCTGCAGTCGCATCCTTTCCTAACGCCCCTCTACATCGTCGACGATCACCACGGCGACAGACAGACTCAGCACGTTAACACCATGACCGCCGTCAAACGGTCGATATCCCTATTTCTGTTTTTCTCCCCGTTCTGACCTCACCATCCTTCTGCAGGTTGCAGCTGGGAACCCGCTACCTCTCACGCAATCTGCCATCCCACTGATTAGACAAGCCTTCGAGGTACGAGTATATGCTGAGAACCCCATGAACAACTTCCTCCCGGACTCGGGCCAGCTACTCTATCTTTCTACCCCGACTCCCACACATACTTTTGCACCTCCTCTTCAGGCAGAGACCTCTGCATCATCTGCCTCGGACCTGTCCCCATCGTTAATATGTCAGCTTCTATCACGCCGTCGCTCCGGGCTTCGAACAAGGCGCCCAGATCGGCGTGTTCTATGATCCCATGATTGCGAAGGTTGTCGTGCATGGTCGCATCAGCAAAAAGTCGCAAACCCGGTAGCGCTTGCAAGACCTAACCAGAGGTTCGCATTCCGGTACGGCCCGGCCAGATCTGCCATGAGGCTACCAAACGCCGGGCGTCTGATTGGAGCGCGCAAGTCCTGAGCAGATGGCGCGAGTCTGTGAAGACCTGGTAATGTAGTACAATATTGTAGTATACATCCGACAATATCATACATTTTAATGTATTTTAATATAATTGTTTGCGGGGCCATATATTGCGAAGCCCGACCCTTCCAAGCCAATGTAGGAATGCAGCTACATAAGACAGCCAGCGGCGGTGTACCTACAGCGCAGAGAACCCAGCCTCCTCTCTCTCCTCGTCCTCGTCATCCCCTATTTCCTCGCCGTCCTCCGGACCCAGGTCCGGTTGCGTCTCCTCCTGCTCAGGCTCCGCCCCACTATCTTCGCTCCCCTCCGACCCGTACCCTTGCTCTCTTGCGAGCTCATCTTCATCGATCTCTTCGGCGTCCTCTCCTTCTGTACCGGCAGCTTCCTCATCTCCATCTTCATCGCTTGATCGTGCAGCACTCGGGCCATCTTCGCGCTCGACTTCTAACTCCTCCGAGTCTTCTTGAGCACTTGTGCATGGCCTTGGACATGCGCCTGTTGAATGGAGTGACCCCGATCAATGTCCTATCCCCCTCCGTTGTACCGCATAAACATATCGCGGTCAACGAACCTAATACAATTGATTTCGCATTAGTAGTACTTTGAATACCTGAGAAAATGATTGTACTCACATCCCGACGTAGAAATATTTCCAGTCGTTATCTTCTTCTTCATCCTGGCGTGCTATAGAGTACCCAGGGAGGCTTTCATCTGTGTGCCCGTGCTGGAATGCGGGAATCAGGTGTGCGCCTCGGAGAATCTGTTGAGGGTCCAAGAACATGAACGCATCTTCTTGTCGACAGTCTGTGAATTTCAGGCGATGCAATCGTTTCGTGTCGAATCCTCCAGGCTGTGTTTCATCCAATCAAAGGAGCGAGCCCACAAGATGTCGTATCTCTTCGGCTCAGGACATCTCGGAAGGTCAGGTCCAGAGCGGTACGCATTAACGTGAAATATGGTGAGAATGCGAGCGTACATGAAAGGGTGGGGGTCACCAGAGGGCGAAGCATCATGACGTCCGGATGAGAACTCGGGTTGATCGAATCCGCGCACGCCGCATGTCGTACGTAGTGTAGTTGACTCGGAGAACCTTGTGGTATACAGGCGGTTCTGTTGAATACGAAGTGTGTCGCGGTCGTCGTCTGAGAACTGTGGAGGGAGATCACTATCCGAGGATCCGGCCATTCGAGCGAGCAAGTGGTCCTCCAGCTTGCGGACGAAGTCCTGAGACAAGATCAGCAATGTTGTGCTAGGAACCTGGAGAACGTACCTGGCATGCCGGATCTTCTAGGCGGTCTGACGCGAACTCCGTAAGATCTATATGCCACCTTTGATCCTCAGCGATATGGTGATGCTCCTTGGGGGAAGTGGGGGGAAGACGCTCGCTATCTGCGAACCGAAGGCGGACTTGATGGCGGTGGATGCGTCGAATAGCCTTGGGAGCTTGCCTTTTGCGTTTCGAGCTCTCGTGGTGAGACGTAGAGTTGACAGCGTCTTGGTGGTGAGCTCGGATCCTTCGCAGATAGGATTCACGTCGCGTATGCCTCGCAATCTGGAGGGTGAACTGCAAGTTCTTGTTAGTGCGAGCATAGAATTTCTTGACGCGTCGGTGCTCTAGTTCGCCCTAGAATTATTGTTAGTATTACTGAAACATCAAATGAATTGACGACTCACAATTTGAGTCGTGTAATTGTCGGTTGTCCCAAACAGCCGGATTGTACGCACATAGTCACCAAGACGGTGCCACTTGTACGTGTGCAAGTTGAAGACCTTGGTTTTCTTAGTCGGTGCTGCTGCTCTGGCCTTTCCTTTGTCTTTAGGTACCTTGCTCTTGGATGCAAGTGCTGCTGTGCGCGCTGTCTGGCCGCCGTCTCCTTTGGGAGCTCCTGAGTAGAATAGGCGGCACAAACGACCTTCTTGAAGGTGCGCACAGACTTTCCTAGCGCTGACGTAGCCTGCTCGAATTGGTTGAGTGTCGAATCCGTGTGGAGCCGTAACTTGGCATGCGCCTGCCAAACCGCCAAGTCGAAGTACATGTCGAGTAGGATGGCGTTGTGCTTATGTTGAAGTAGGCCATCGATGACTGGTATAATGCACTAACCTGGTTTATTAGCATATGAACATTAAGGGTAATCAGCCAACGTACCTGCAACATGTCTTCGTAGTCGCGCGCGGCCAGTTTTTTGAAACCTGAAGTATTACCTCCGAATCGTCGTATGGTGTCCCGTCCAAATGTGGGAACCTGACGAAATCTAATAAAATTGTTATTCAATATCACCGTTGAAGGAGGAGAACTTTACCTCGCATCGAAACGATGGACCTTGTCCGCGCCGGCTGCAATGAGGATGCGCACCATGTGCGTTGTCGTGTCTTTAAGCGTGCCAAGCTCGAATTCGTGCATTTGGTCTGGCACTAACATGCGGTAATGATTTTCACCGTGTTCCTTGAATCGAATCGAAAATGCACTCTGAACCGACGAAGAGATTAATCAGCACCCAAATTGAGATTGCACAGAAACATACCCGTGTTGTGGTGAGGGAGGTGGGATCCAGTTTGCGTGAAATTTGTGCGCCTTCGGGGAGTATCCTTTCTCGAAGAGCCATTTGCGGGCAATCGAGATGTCCCAATTGACGGTGAAGTCGTCTTCACGAGTTTTGGCGCGTCGCTTCCGATCTACTGGTCCCCATTGCGGGTACGTACATCTTCTTGATAAGGCACGCGGGCATGGGCATCGAGCGAGGAACCGCATGCATGCCACAAGCATTCTGAGCGCATCCGTATTTAATCATTTAACGCATGCATGTGGAATGAGATACGTACTTTTCTGGGTAGTCGGCCGAATATGTGAAGAATCGAGGGAACAGTCGCCTTATAATGCCGTCGCCACACTGGATCAGGATGCCGTGGACGTACGCGTGCATAAATTCCGGATCGAGCAATTTGAGCCAGATGTTGTGCATCAGCTCACGGCGGATGAAGCGCAGGATAGCGGCGCTGGCAGGATGATTGTATATCGACTGATACCACTCTTGAAAAGAGTCCGGAAGCTGCCAAGAGGCGCGTGTAAGCATACTATAATATAAGCATGAAGAGTTTGCGCACCTTAGGTATATACGCCATATGGTGGGCTGCAAAAGAACGAGGCTTACCACGGAGATACTTGGATAAATTCCCGAAGAACAAATATATGGGCCAAAGGGAAGCCATGCCAAAACTGGCCAGGTGCGTAGAGTCCGACCACACCATGAGGGGAGCAATGGCGTATTCAACATCATCGGAGTCTTCAGGCTGCCGTGGTTGAGCGCGCATAGTAGCGTCTGCCTCGATCATCGCGTCCGAGTTGAATATATCTGTGTAGACACGCTCGGGGTGTGAATCTTGAGCGTTGGGTTGCCAGAGCATGGTGAATGGTACCCAGTGAAATTGGCGCGAAGAGACGTCTTGGAAGGCGGCTTTGATGATTTCCACCAGGGACCGTAAGTAAACGCCCTTGACCTCGAATTGCGGGGCAGCCTCCTCAGAAGGGTATGCTACATCTCCGGGAACACGTATTTTGATAGACTCGTGACGCCATCCATCTTGCGCGTCGAATGCTCGCTCGGTGTCCACGAATCTGTCAAGTCTCTGGCATTCCCGTGCAGCGCTGAAGTTGGCGAGGTCCTCGGGGTTGAAATCCGGAGCGCGTATCACGTTGTGGACCAGCCGATCGACTTCAGACAGCGATTTGGTGTTCTCACCGGAGTACAGCCAGTCCATGAGGCAGAAGACGGTCGCGTTGAGAAATGGAGCAAAGACATGGTTGAGAGAGTCTGGCAGAGAGATGCCGAACCCACGTAGAGGGTTCTGAGGGTCAGTTGGAGTCCGGATGTGGGTAGGTGCATCTGAGAACGAGTCGAGGGTAAGTGCGTCCTCGGGATCTGACCGCGGCTTGAAGAGATAGCGTCGGAACACGCCAAAGCGGTTAGGCTCAGTGTCCATGTGGAAGAGAGGCGGAGGAGGCTCTAAGATAGGAAGAGCATCATCTGGAGGGATTTCAGGAACTTCCTGTGGCGGGTCCTTGGCACGTTTAAGCTTGCGCTGTGGGCGGGGGATGTGTGCGGGTAACCCAGGCAGATTGGTGGGTAGATAGTCGTCAAGAACGCACGGGTAACGGCGCACTCGCCCAGACCTCGTCTTGAAGACAGGTGCCTCCGGTTCATCATCAATTTCGAGTCTAGCAGCCTGCCAGCATCGGTTAGTACAATATTAGAATATATATAATGGTCAATACTTGCCTCTTCCAATTCATGCGCAATCCGCGCTCTTTCTCTCTCTTCGGCTTCTGCTTTCTCCTGCTGCATACGACGCTTACGGAGTGTTCTTTCAAGTTCCTTCGCGTCCAAGATTTTTTGTTCAGCATCTTCTCGTGCGCGAGTCAAGCCCTGAGAGAATAAAGTGTTCAGCGCCTGACATTTTGCACGATGACGCTTCAAGGGCGCGTCTTGGTTGTATTCTTTGAGACAGCCTTCACATTTGAATCGCATAGAGATAGATAGGAAGCTGAGAAAGACTAGCAAGATGAAAATGACGCGCATATAGACAAGTACGCGTAGGCAGCGTAAGTACGCGCAGGCAACATAAGTACGCGCAGGACCGACAAGTTGGTTAAGGTACCGAGGCTCGATCGAGATGAGATCATTCAATCTCCGAGGCTTATATGTGCTAACTCCGCTGACATCTCCTTCACCTATAAATTCTAGCACGTCTTGAATTCCACCCTTGACCAAATTCCACAACGTCCTCTCTGAATTCCGTCTCTAAACTACATCTCTTCGCTTTTTCTCTTCGCTTTTTTTACTTACTATGAGCACTCGTCTCAATGACCCGAAGGTTGGTGCTCAATCTAGCGCTGATCGACACGCCAGGTACGGAGCCATTAGCATTGAGAACTCTCGGCTAACCTAAATTAGGCCTGTTCCCCACTCCCCGCCTCGCCCTCGTTCTCACTCCAGATCGTGTTCCACTTCTCGTGGGCGCAGTGCCAGCCCAGTTCCAAGATGCCACAACAAGCGCACTCGTCGTCACACTCCTCCTCCCAGCAACTCAAGCCAAACGTCGGGCCATTCTCGGGGCCACAAGAAGAGAAGTACACACAAGAAACGCCATCGGAGCCACCACCGGGGCTCGGACCGTGAGGTCGCACTGCCGCCAGCAACCGCAGTGAGTCCGACTGTGTGCAACACAGTTATGGCCGCCATCATCGACGCCAAGGATCACAAATGGCAAATACGGTGAGTCACGCGCGCATATATTGTGTTTTCGCTGACTTTGGCCCCTAGCGACCATACCTCTCTTGCCTATCAGCTCCAAGGCGCGGCGCGATTCCTATTCCGCCAAAATGGTCCATTCATCCATGTGTACCACGTCTTCATACTTGGACTCACGTTCTACGGCAATGCTAAACACATTGCGAAGGCTGCACGCAAGATGCCCCACTTCAAGGATTTGTAAGTGCTTAATTACTTTATATATGCGCTGCTAATCATTTACGTAGCCCTGAAAAGGACGTACTTATCATGTGGAAGGCGTTCAATGAGTTCCTCGTCGATGTACCGTGGTTCACTGACATTATCCCCGGGCTCCGAGACAGCGCCGACCACACGCGTTCACTTTGCAGCTTCGTGAGTATTCATTATCCTCCTCTGAACCACAGCATCTTACCCTCCCTCTTAGCTCGAGTATCATGCACGCGCCGCTCGCTCTGATGATATCGCGAGCCTGAAGCGCGATGCACACCTGTTCATGGAAGATATCGACCTTCCAAATGGCGTCAACATTCCCGCCTTCCACACCGATATGGGCAACAAAAGCAACCGCGGCTGGAACCATGTCGGTCTTGCGCGCCTCCTCGTACCACGATCTATGCGAGACAAATTCGACGAGGACCCAAAAAAGTGAGTGATGCTACCTCTTGACGCATAGTGCTCATAACAACATCTTCGCAGATTTGTACGCAAGGTTCGAACAGGAGTCTACAAGATCACAGCGGAGGACTACCCGAGTTTCATGCACGCTGACGATGGGTACGACACGAGCGCTGAGGATAAGGCCTTGGGGATGGGCGAATTCCTCCTGCTGGTGCGCAAACATTCATTACACCAATTACTTTACTACATTAATAATTTGGTTCAGTGCGGACGCCGCATATTCACAGGTCCACGCTCAGCCCAAAGTGAACCGGGCGCACAAGGCGCGGGCCGCAAGACCGTCGCTCAGCTCAAGAATATGAGCACGGTCACGCCGCAGAATATTGCTTATACAGCTGTAATAGTAAGTAATCCTATCTTATGAATGCTCTCGGATTCGTTGACGAGTATGTCAGGCTGTAACGAATCACCAAAACCACGGCAGAGTATGCTTACTCCCGGTGTTGAGATTCGTACGGATGGTTTCGTTTAGGCAACAGCTGGTAACGAAAGCAATGTTCAACGAAGTTAGTATTAAGTACAGCTAGTATACAAACTGCTTACCTGGTAACGAAAGCAATGTTCAATGAAGTTGAACGAGCTGACGTTCCAGGTAGCAAAAACCAATCTTAAATAGTAAAGTCCGTTTGCGTACATATGGCCATTCTCCCACAATATTGCCTTACTCATCCGCTCACCAATCAATGTCATCAATATGACACTTGTTCCTCTATCCATCACCTGATCTTGCAGGTGACCAACGCGACGCGTCCCAGCGCCTACTGGGCGTCTATGTCCAAATCGGGAAATTTGTTACATTACCCCCTCTTCAGGCGAGTTTCTCCGGACGAGCTTCGTGACCAACGATTTTACCTCGTGTCCAAATCCCTGGCGGTTGTCGACAATGGTATAGTTGATCAATGGTTGAAAATGCATGTCATTCATCGATAATTGACTGATTTGCCGTGGAGCGGAGGGGTGTGTACGATGGAAATCGGCGACGAGATTGGCGGCATTGTCAAGATTGGAGCAGGGTTCCCATGAGTTTTCAGACGTAGGGTATCCTACCCATTTCACGAGGTACTGAAGACGGTTACGGAACATCCGCGAGTCGAGAACCTTTTCAACTTCGTACTCAGGTTCTCCTTCAATAATGACCGCAGGCGGTTTCGGCAACTTCCTGCCTGGAATTTGATCCGTTTTATGGGTTGACAGCAATGAAGCATGAAAGACGGGGTGGATGCGCCAGGTTCGGGGAAGTTTAAGCCTGAAATTGAGCGGCGAGACTTGTTCGAGAATTTCGAATGGTCCGTGACGTTTCGCGCTCAGCTTCTTGCTTGGTTGCTCTGTACGAATATTTCGAGCATCCAGCCAGACTAAATCGCCGACTTTGAACTGAGGGTGTCCTGCACGTGTCGATCGTAGTATCGTTTCATACGATCCGCTGCGAGCTGTAACGCTGCCTGTGATTCCTTTCGGGCAGCTTCGCGTTCGCGCATCAAGGTGTCCAAATCTGGGTGTTGTACTGCTGTGACGAGATCTGGCATTGCCCGTGGATGACGTCCTAAGTCCGCGTAGAATGGAGAAACTTTGGTGGACTCGTGAGCTTGATTGTTGTATGCGAATTCCGCTTCGATAAGTTTATCGTGCCAATCATCTTGGCGGAAGTTGCAGTAAATGCGTAAATACTGTTCGAGTTCCTGGTTTATCCGTTCTGTTTGACCATCGGTTTGCGGATGGTAAGCGGTGGACATGGCGGAGGTTATTTCGAGAATTTACACAGCTCTTGAAAACTCGTGACGCGAACTGAGTTCCGCGGTCCGAGATAATCTTCTTCGGCAGTCCATGCTGTGACCATATTTCTCGATAGTATATCTCAGCGACTTCTTGAGCGTCGATCGTACCATGAACGGGGAAAAACTGTGCTCGTTTCGTCATTCGATCGGCGACCACCATAATTGCATCGTGTTCACTGCTTTCTGGTAGGCCCGTGATTAAGTCGACCATCGTAATGTCCCAGGGTTGGTCCGGAATTTCGTTAGGTTGAAGAGGACCGTACGGTTGTCGAGGAAATGTTTTATTACGTTGACAAGCGTCACAGCCGTCAACGTAATTCCGGACGTACACGAAAGTCCCGGCCACCAATAGTTACGGCTGACGAGTTCGTACATCTTCCAGCATCCTGGATGACCAGCAGTAGGATGATCGTGGTGTAGTTGAACGATCTCCTTGCGAATGGCATCGTCCTTCGGAACGTAGACCTTCCTCGGTGTAGCAATAGACCATTGTCCACGTTCCAGTCTTGTAGACCGGCAGCAAGTTCACGCGGACCGTGAGCCATCGCTTTTTGGATTGGCTCGGTTGCAATTTCGTCGCGTGTAAGAGCTTCGCGAATGCGATCAAGTAAGGATTGGTCGGGGACGATAGACGCATGACCAGGCTGAATCGCGCGGGCTTGGAAATACTCTGCCTTTAGCACAACCTTGTCTCTGTTATCCGAGGCGACCCCCTCTTCATGGTCGGTCCTACGTGATAGTGGATCGGCTCGTTGCATAGTCTTTCCCGGACGATGATGAATCGTGAAGTTAAACCGAGTAAGATAAAGCGACCAGCGAGCTTGTCTACGTGTGAGGTCTTGAGCCTTGCGAAGTACTCTAGGTTCTTGTGGTCCGACCAGATCTCAACAGAGTGAGGACCCCTTCGAGGTAGTGCCGATATTCTTCTAGGGCGCGAATGATTGCGAGCAACTCCTTGTCGTAAATCTCGTAGTTGCGTTCGTGTTCGTTAAGCCCTTTGGAATAAAAGGCGACCGGGTGCCAAGCTCCTTCCTCGTCTCGCTGTTCCAAAACAGCACCTGTAGCAAAGTCCGAAGCGTCCGTTCCAATCTGAATGGCTGTCCAGATCAGGAAGTTTAAGGATGGCGCTGAGGTAAACGCGCGTTTCAGGGTTTCGAAGGCGTCTTGCTGTTCCTGTCCCATTGCCATTTAAAACCTTTTCGAGTTAAAACATTCAATGGTTTGGAAACTCTGCAAAGCTTTGAATAAAGCGTCGGTAGAAATTCGCGAAACCTAGAAAGGCTTGTACTTCCTTGACGGTTTTGGGTGCTGGCCAATCGAGACTCCTCGACTTTCTTCGGATCCATGGAGACGGAGTTCTGCGAAATGATCATACCGAGATAGTCGATGGACAGCTCTTCGAACAGGCATTTCTCCGGTTTCAGGAACAAGTCTCTGTCTCGCAAGCGTTTAAGCACCTCCGCGTAATACGTCGATGAGTGCGAAGGTCGGTGGTGAAAATAAGAATATCGTCAAGATAAACCACCACATGTCCTTCGAGAATGAGATCTTTTAGAATCTCGTTCATCATCGCTTGGAACGTGCCTGGAGAACCATGAAGACCGAAAAACATGACGGTTGGTTCGAATAGACCTCGGTGTGTCCTGAAAGCCGCCTTCCATTGATCACCATCCTTGATCCGCACGTTGTTGTATCCCCAACGAGGTCCAACTTCGTAAATACTTGGCACCCTTTAGTTGGTCGATCAAAGAGCTGATACGAGGAGTGGGTAGCGGTTCTTGATCGTGACCGCGTTCAACTTTCGATAGTCCTGGACGAGTGAAGAGATCCATCTTTTTTCTTCACAAAGAAGACTGCGCACCGACAGGGCTTTTGGATGGACGGATATAGCCCTTTCGGAGATTCTCGTCTAAAATTCATCCAGTTGGCGGGTTTCTTCCGGTGACAAGGGGTAAACCTTCGAGATGGGCGGCAGGTTTTGGTCCGGCATCAAGTCAATCGCATGATCATAAGATTTGCTCGTAGGGAAGCGTTCACTAGCCGTCTTGGAGAAGACATCCTCGAAATCATGGAGGTGATCCGGAACGATCTCCTTCCATTCCTTCTTCTGTTTTCCCGCTTGAGCTGCTTCTTCAATTTCCTGCGACTTGGTGTACTTTGCACAGATCTCTACCCATTGGTCGAGAACCGCGTTAGACTCGGGATCATGTGAATCGACCTCATACCAGGCTACCGTATCTTTGTAAAATTCCCAATACGTTTCGGAATAACGGTATCCGAAGGGAACTTCATCGTCTGCGCGAATGAACTCTTCTTCTAGTTCCATTCGTTCCTCCCAAGCAGGCTGCGGTGGGGCTTTCGCGTCATTCATCTCGGTCGTACGAATCCTTTCGTCGACGCCAAGATTCGATCGGCTTCCTCCACGTCTGCGGCTTCTTCTTGTCCTTCTTTGCGAACCTGGTCCGCACTCCTGTGGGCATCTAGTAAATTCCAAGGTTCCAGCGTCCCATCGATCTCCGGATTGTGTTGTCGAATGTAGTCGAGGCCTATAATCAGGTCTCGATCGCCTACATTGGTCACTAACATAGGGACCTCGGTTTCGTGATCCCTATCTTCAGTCTCAGCACCGTGTAGACTTGAATCGGTCCTCCTTCGTTTTCAGATCGATCCGCATTGTAGACGACCAGGGGTTTTTTGAAGGTTTCACTCCAACGTTGTGCTTCCGCAGAAGTCTTCGTGAACAAATACGGAGAATGCTCCGGAGTCCAGGAGAGCCTGCGTTTGTACGGATCCCTTGCTGCCCTTACGGTAACTGGAAGATCAAAATTTTGACGACTTTTTGATATTTCGGTTACACTAATACAATTGTAGCGGTTGCGAGAGAGAGAGGCCTTCACGTCAGCAGGGACGACATGAGGCCGCTCTAAAAATCCGTGTTCCATGACGACGACGACGTGCCAATGGCCCTATCTCCTCGACTTTGGCTGACGACTCGGGCTCCTTAACAGTCTCCTTCTGCTTGCCCTTGTCGACCGCTTTCTTCTTCTTCTCCTCGACGAGCTCCTGTCCTACAAGGCGAATTAACTCGTCGATACTCATCCGCGAATCGACTTCCCGCTGGGCTTCTTGTCTGGACACGCATTTGCCAGATGGCCCACCTTGCCGCATAAAAGCACGCGCCCTTTGCGCGTGCTGCGGCGCGGTCAACGTCCATTGCGTTAGGGTCGCGGGTATGAGTCGGGGCAGAGTGAGATTGACTCTGCGAATGGGGATGACGATAAGCAGTCGTCTTTGACTGCTGTGGAGACGATCCGGGATGGGCGTAAGTGCCCGGGCTTGATCTACTCGTTGGGCCCGTTCGAGGTACTTCTCCCAGGTGTCCGGTTGCGTCTCATGACCGGCGATCGCATCTCGAATTGACTGCTTGACCTGGGTCCGAAGCAGCGAGAGAAGGGTTTGCTGGTTGTGTCCGGATGCGGGGGCCCAGCGACGGAAGTGTTCGGCATATGATTGTACTGGCCCGTCGTTGCGAAGACGCATCAGCGCCTGCTGAGCGTCAAACTGCGAATCGAGGCGTCCGTACTGTCCGAGGAATTCCTTTTTGAAATCCTCCCACGAACCGACTGGCACGTTGTTATTGAATTTATCACTGTAAGAGGACGCCCAGTCTAGGGCTCCTTCCTTGAGCGATCCGAGGATCAGCGCGATACGGTCCGTTGATCGCCGACTTGTAATAAACGAAGTATGTCTCCCATGCTTTCATCCACTGTTCCGCAGTCATTTCCTTCGTGGGCCTGGCGAAGAATGCGGGAGCGGGGAACTTGGGCTTACGAATAGTGCCCTCGCGTGCGCGACGGGCTCTCTCGTAATCGGGAGCGGGACATCAGTCGACGTGGGGAGAGGGTAAAGTGGGTGTGGGTCTGGATTGGGGAGGCGGACCGGTAGGAAACGTTCCGGCTCGAACGTTTGGACGTACGAGAGGGTGGCCTTCCTCGGGACGGAAGATTCTCGAGAGCGAGACATCGCTTCTTGAGATTCTCGATCGACAGCCTCAACGAAGCGATATCGTCCCGGAGTTCCCGGACGACCTGGTCGGCTTGAAGGGCCTTCGCCTCGGCTTTCGTTGCTCTGTCGGCTAGAGCGACTGCATCCGCGATGCGGCTCTTGTTTCTTCCTCGAGACCGTTCACTCGACCTACTCCGAAGTTCACTGTCCGGTTGAGTGAGGTCGAGTCTTCCTCGAGTATCGTGATGCGGCGGGTATGATCGGTCAGCCTTCCGTGAGAAGGTTCGACACCACCCTGGTTACGAATGCTTCGAGTTCCTGTTGGGCCTGAGTTAGTGGGGAGGAGGAGGAACTGCCGTGGCTTCCGCGGGTGTCCACGGATTCTCGGATGGTCCGGCCGTGTCCATGAGACTCGTCCGGATGGGTGGGAGTCGCGGACGCGGGCTGAAGATTCGTTCCGTCTGCCTGGGAGTTCTTGCGACTCGTATATGAACCTCTGTGTAGGTTCGGAGGAGGTAGTAGAAGAGACCGACGATGGAGAGGATAGAGATAGTGGTGACGACAGTTTGGGTAACGATAAGAACAATCACGGGATTGGACATGTGTCACAAACAAGGTTCTTTTTTCTCAAGCAAGCGAAGTGAATACAATTGGTTACACGATGCTGAACCCTTGCCGTTCCCTCGACCTACAGCCAGTACTTCTCGCAATACTGCACGTTGGTCTCGAAGAGACGCTTAGCAAGCTCCGCGACTTCCTCGCACGACTTGTGCACGTTTCCACGCGCTTCGTAAATCTGACGAAAAGCGAAGTGGAAATTGACTAGGTCGAAAATCTCCCACAGGGGAGGGGGCGATTGTCGTCAAGATAAAGAAGAATGTTGGTCAAATAGACCGAAAGGAGATGCAGGGAAAGGCGAACGTCGTAGGGACGTTGCGGGCGTGGTCGTGCCACCGAAGGTCGTCGACGCGGGTACGGTCGCGTTTGAAGCTGAATTGGGAAAGTCCTACGGCGGTGAGGACTGCGAGGGAATAGCCTAAGACACGCTGGGTGTCGTCGGCGATGGGGGTGACGACGAACTCCTGGGGCTTCCAGTCGTCCTCGGTCTCGACGTAGAGAGCGCGAGTCTCTTCGAAATGTTCGACGCTCCGGCGTTCGTACGCGGCGTCGATGGGGTTCCGAGCGATCTCGGTGGGGAATTCGTTCCTCCTTTGCTGGGGAACGGGGTTGTAAACGGAGGGGACTTCTCCTATGAAAGCTGCGCTCCTGGCGATGACGTCAGCGGCCTCGTCCTCAGCAATGACCTCCTCTCCAGAGACGATGTCATTGTGCGCAACGACAGTCACCCAGCTGCCCTCCTGGTAGCGTGTGATGGAAGTCACTGAGATCGACGAGGGGGGACGGTAAGCAAAGCTCGTTCAAACTGTAACGAATCACCAAAACCACGGCAGAGTATGCTTACTCCCGGTGTTGAGATTCGTACGGATGGTTTCGTTTAGGCAACAGCTGGTAACGAAAGCAATGTTCAACGAAGTTAGTATTAAGTACAGCTAGTATACAAACTGCTTACCTGGTAACGAAAGCAATGTTCAATGAAGTTGAACGAGCTGACGTTCCAGGTAGCAAAAACCAATCTTAAATAGTAAAGTCCGTTTGCATACGTATGGCCATTCTCCCACAATATTGCCTTACTCATCCGCTCACCAATCAATGTCATCAATATGACACTTGTTCCTCTATCCATCACCTGATCTTGCAGGTGACCAACGCGACGCGTCCCAGCGCCTACTGGGCGTCTATGTCCAAATCGGGAAATTTGTTACACAGGCTCGGTTTGCGATCAACGGCCAGCCCGGATGGCGCGACAACGATGGCCTCTTCCACGGCGCCGCATTCTTCAAACATATTGTCGACTTATTCGACGCCGATCCTACATGGGCTCGCGAAACGTTACAGTGGTGGAATATGTACGTGTTGGTTATGTTTTTTTACTTGTCTAATTAATTATCTACTTTACAGGCAATTGTTCGGATACTGTGAACCGGACGCCCATGAACATCACGCTGCAGAGGGCCGCAGCACGGTGGTCAGCCGCATTGCTGCACAGCGTGCTGCTCGCCGTGCTGCTCAACACGACGTCGAACTCCGCCAGCCTCCCCCCTCGAGCTCTGAGGACGAGGATGCTCGCGCTCGCGCTGGTCCTCGCGCAGTGCATCACACTGCGGCCGTATTCCCACCATTTCCTGGCTGTGCCGACGACGAGGAAGACGACCGTCCGCAAGCATACGAAGGTCCAGACGAAGGCACGCCAGTGGCGAATCAATTTGCCGAAGAGCTCAAGAAGTCAGGATACTACCAGAATGAGATCGATATGAACGAGGAATTAGATATCGAGGTGTTTGAGAAGGGCTTTGGGTCGGATGAGGACGGGTATGATGACGAGGACGGGTACGAGGACGAGCGCGAGCGCGAGTACGAGTACGAGGACGAGCGCGGCGCGAGGAGGAGGATGAGTAGGTGTTTTTTTTGGTGGACTGAATTGCGCATGTACTCTCTTGCTGAATTGATAGGAATACCAATATATATTACTGTGCTAAATACTACACTAATGGCTACAATAATACGGGAATGGTTAGTACCTGTAAGCCAATACTAGGACTGCCCGTATCGGTGGCGCTTCTGGCCGGACTTACCGGAGATCTTACCAACGCGTACCTGGTCAGTGCTCTATCTTATCTACATTTACCGTTCCTTACCGGACCGAGCGCTCTATTTTATGCGCGCTTGCAATTCCTTACCGGACCGAGCGCTCAATCTTGCAATTCCTTACCGGAACTTGCACTGCTTGTTGCATTGAGTGACAAGTGCCGGTCGCGCCGGGCGGTCTGGGCCAGGTACAACTAATCCCGGTCAGAAATGGTAAGTAAATTGGAGAATATAATGTATTACTAACTATATATTATTATGTACAGGTTTATACGGTATTGTAAGGTGGGGGCTTTTTGCTGATGCGGGACCGCACAGAAGCATTGCGGATATTGCGCAGCGCACTAGGGGAGTATAAGGTCATGGGGGTGTCGACCAACATCGAGTTTCTGAGAACGCTGGCGGGGAACAAGACGTTCGTGGAGGGCCATGTTGAGACCGGCTTCATCCCGGTCAGTATCGGTACAAACTCCTGTCTTCATACCTGGCGTCCTGACAAACCATGAACAGAAACATTATGATCATTTGTTCCCGCCACTACCTGAGCCATCACCAGAAGTACTCGCCCAGGCTGCGCTTTTTGTCATCCTGCATGACCATCCTGCACAATCGCCCGCTGCATCGCCGTGGACTTCGTTAGTCTCGCGCCGCTTTGGTGGAGACGTATATGACCGCACCGTCATGCTTCAAACGGAGGACGCATCCGCAGAGCCCATCACAGTACACGTCAAGTCCACCGCCGGCGGGCTCTTCGACATCGCCACCGCCACAGCTTCAGGGGAACGCACACTTACGTCGGTGCCTGCATGCCTCCTCTCGCCCACGACGCTGTCCACTTCGCTCGACGCCGTGGCGCTGTGTACGACGGTGGTTTCGCAGTCTCCCCCGGCGGGCGTGCCCGCGTCTGCATCGCCGCATACGACGGAGCGCCTGCACGTCTTTCACGGCGGACACAAGACGACGCTGCTCGTCGCGTCGCCGAAGTGGCTGGTGTCGCTCGGCGGAGACGTGCTCGGGGCGGCACGCGGCGCACTGCCGCAGCGCCGATGCCGAGCGTTGTGGTGGATGTGCGTGTCGCGGTTGGTGAGCGCGTGGAGAAGGATCAGCTGGTCGTCGTGCTGGAGAGTATGAAGACGGAGACGGTACTGCGCGCGCCAGTGGCAGGAGTCATCAAGGCTGTCAGGTGTAAGAAAGGCGAGATGGTGGAGGAGGGCAGAGACTTGTTGATATTGAGGATGAGCCGACGGAATGAGAGTCAGTGTACCAATACTGAAATGGTTTTGTAACGTGTTTAAAGCCTAGCAGTGAGTTATGATCCTCTAGGTTTATGGAAGAGACCCGCCACAAGGCACCCATACTAGGCTTCAAATTGATAGTCATTCTAGCAGGTATACATTCGTCGCCTCAGCTAAACTTTTGTATAAGGAGATGAACGGAGAACCATAAGAGAGAGCTGGGAGACTACAATGTCCGTGATGACCCGGGACATGTACTGCCCGCGTGCTCAAGCCAATCCCGTCAATGATTTTCGTGAGGCTCGGCGTTTTTTTATCAGACTCCCTACCATCTGCCAACCAGCGTCATGAACCGCTATACCCTCCCAGTCCTCCTCACTGGGAAAGATGCCTTCAATGAATTTGGCAGCTTTCTGGCATAGCTCAACGTCATTAACGTCGATATCCAGCCTTCCCACATTGAGTATTCCCACCTTCGGCCATTGTTTGCAACGCAGAGAGGGTGCGCTCGTGGTGGGAAACGTGCGGGAAACGCAGCTGAAGTGCGGGAAGTAAAGCTGTTGCAAATGTGGACAGTGGTGGGCAAACTCGATAATCGGTTGGATGGGAGGCGCAGGTCCGACACATCTGTAACTCATGTGTAAACTCCTCAGCTCCGGCCACGATTCTGCCATCGTACGAATGTCGTCCTTCCACACGCACAGACCGCCTGTTGTCGAAATGTGCAATTCCTTCATTCCACTAAGCGCCAGCAGGGGCTCCAGGAGCTCCATCAATGGATGCTCGGTGGCTTCTTGCTGCTCATAGGTTAGCGTCAAGACGCACAGCGACGGGCTACCAGAACAAAGTGCATCCAATACTCGGCGATTGACTGTAATATCGCTTGGGCCATCGATGGAGAAGAACGCCGATTGCAGTCGGGGAAAGAGAAGTCCGTCAATAGCTCTAGAAGAGGGTCTTCCCCAAGGACCCAAAATTCGATGTTCTGCAGCGCCGCGAAACATCCTCTTCCAATTGGTCGGCTCATTCCAACCTCATGGCTGACGACGAGGTGATTCGGATAGTCAAGGCGGGAAAGTTTTGGAATAAATCAGGAGCATCGGTTGAGAACGTTACTTCCACTTTGCGCAAGGCACTGAAACAGCTAAAATCTGTGTGACGGAAGAGTGATGGGGAAGATGTGCGTAATGTCCACACAGCAGTGGGGGAGATGGTGGATACGGCTTTCAAGATTGTGTCGAGGTTTTGATTGTCATCGTCATGAGGATTTGTGAAGATGGTTAGAGAACTGATCGATGGTGCCATAAGACACAACATTTTCGTGCAGGAAGCGTCGTCTAGGCGCAGCTTGATGGATCGTAAACAAGGAAAAAGTGGCTGATCCCCAATGCGAGAGGCAAGGGCGATCCAGAGAGACGAGTTCGACTGATTCACTAGTCCTTGCACTATTCTCACGTATGAAGCATACCGCTGAAACCGAGCCCATGCTTGTTGTGAAATTTCCGGTGGCAGCGACGTCTGTATTCTAGTCGGTTGATGGATAAGATGATCCTCGAAAATAGTACGCACGCGGAATCCCTCCTCAGTAACATTGCCATCCCCTATGCAGTCAATATTCAAGATTTCCAACGTTCCGAGTAGCTGGCATGGAGGGTTCAAGTCATCTAGCATCCGCCACAAGACCCGTAAAGCTGGTTCTGAGAACGACCTGCATACTCGAGCACATCGCGCAAGGGTTCTCCTCTCTTCCCGATGTAGGAATCTCAGGTGCAGGAATGTGTCTGGCCAAAGATTGTCAAATATCTCGAGCAGAATGTCGAAACTGTTCAGAGCACGATGCGCCATGGTACGAAAAGTGTTTCCGCGTTACAGCTGTTTCAAAAATTCATGTCGCATCGTTTCGGCGCCTTCGGAAAATCGAAAAAAATGTGTGAAAGTCAAAAAAAATGAGGCTTTACAGAATCACAGTCTTTACGACACTATACTCCTCCTAACGACTTCCAACAAACATGAAAAGCTCTATTCACTCACACCGGAAGACTTCCGACTAGGAAGGAAAAAGACACGGACCCTCATTGTGACTCAATAACGGTACTTGCCGATAGTAGTACTCGCTATGTATGCGGCATGCCCGTCGAACCAGACAGAAAAACCGTTGCTCAAAACATATGTATTACTTATACTCGACTTGCGTCATGAATCCGGACCGACAACAGTACCGTCATCACCAGCCCCTTGAATAATACGCATTGCCTTCCCTTGCTCTTGCGGCGAGATAAGCTCAGTTTCCAGATAGGCTTGAACTTCCAATTTACCGTTGCACTACCACGCACTACCTAGTGACCAGAAACTTAACCACGACCGACATATGTAGCAGCGAGGCTGCCGTCATGATACAACAGCTCATGGAGATTCAAGATGTTCTAGCTGCTTATCAATCCGTGATGAGCTGGGACACGTACCGCGGGTGTGCTCATGATGCGTCTCGGCATCTAATCATCATACTCCGTACCATCAGCGAGCCAGCATCATAAACCTTTCCATCCTCCAAGTCCTCCTCACCGGGAAACATGCCTTCAATAAACTCGGCAGCTCTCCAGCATAACTCAACGTCGTCAACATCGATATCCAGCCCTCGCAGCTCCAGCCGTCGTTCGCAGTGCGGGGAGGGCACGCTCGTGGGTGGGAACGTGTGGGAAACACAGCTGAAGCGCGGGAAATGCAGTCGGCGCAAACGGGGGCAGTGCTGTGCAAACTCGACAATCGACTGGATGGGAGGTGCGGGTCCGACGCATGTGTAATTCATGTCCAAGCTCTCCAGCTCCGGCCACGATTGTGCCATCATACGAATGTCGTCCTCCGACACGGACAGACGAGCCGTGGTCATAATCTGTAGTTCCTTCATCCTGCTCAAAGCCAGCAGGGGCTCCAGGAGCTTCATCGATGGATGCTTCGCGTGTCCACGGCTGTGAAAATTCAGCATCAAGGTGCACAGCAACGGGCTGCCGGAACAAAGTGCGTCCAATATTCGACGCTTGGTTGCAATATCGCTTCGGCCCCTAATGATGATGTGTGCCGATTGCAGTCGAGGGAAAGAGAAGTTCGTCAATAGCTCTGGGAGATTGTGCTCCCCACGAACGCAAAATTCGATGTTCTGCAGTGCCGCGAAACGTCCTCTTCCAATTTGTGGCGTCGTTCCATCCAGACTGTTGACGAGGAGATCGTTCAGATAGTCAAGCCGGGAAAGCTTCTCGAATAAATCCGAAGTATAGGAAGAGAACGCTAGTTCGACTTTGCGCAGAGCACTGAAGCGGGCAAGTTCCACTTGATAGAAGAATGATGGAGAAGCCGTGGACAACGTCCAGACCGCATTTGGGGAGATGGTGGATACGGCCTCCAAGAATGCCTCGAGACTTTCCTCTACACAAGACCACGCGCAAACCATGGTCAGAGATTGCATCGATGGTGCTAAAAACACAACATCTTCGAACAGGACGAGCCGCGCATGAGCAGCATGATCGATTGTAGACAAGGAAAAAGCGGCTGGTTCCCAATGCGAGAGGCAAGGGCGATCCAGATCGATGATTCCTCCGGCTCCACTATGCCTCGCACTGTTCTTACATACGAAGCATACTGTTGAAACCGAGCCCATGCTTGTTGTGGAATTTCTGGTGGCAATAGCGCCTGTATTCTAGTCGGTCAATGGGTAGCATGATCCCCGAATATAGTACGCACGATGAATCCCTTCTCGGTAGTGTTTTGGTACCCATACGGATCTTGAAGATTTTCAACGCTATGAGTAGCCAGCATGCAGGATGTAAATCATCTAGCGTCCGCCACAAGACCCGTAAGGCTGGCTCTGAGAACGACCTGCACACTCGAGCAGATCGCGCAAGAGCTCCCATCTCACCCCGATTTATGAATGGGTGTGTCCAAATGTTTTCGAATATTTCGAGTAGAATATCAAAGCTGTTCAGAGCGCGATGCGACATGTTATGGACAGGTAGAAGACACAAGCGCGCAAGTTTAAATACATAATTGATCGATCACTTTTTTGTTTCCTTTTATGGATCACTTTTTCTCTTTCCACCTCGACTTAACATGTCTCTAGTCTCCGTTGCTGACCATTATAGCGGTTGATGACAATCGATCAACGTATGTCTCCAACCTATCTGGCCGTTGAGTACGAAGTCTATTACCGCGACGAATTTCCCACCAACACTGTAGGCCGAGAATAGCAGCGCTACATGCTCCTGACCATGTCGTGCCTCAGACCTCACGACACCAGCAGGCCCCCGCGCCGAACCGCACAGGCGGAGACAAGATTTCGTAAACATCGGGCGGACGCGTGAACAGGGAGGGCGAGACCAAAAACGAAACTCTGAGCGCCATAGCGCGTCGCGGACATATGCGACGAGCGGCGCCCGCCCGTCGCCCCGCGGCGGTATCGGAGCCTCTCCACCACCCATCTGAACGCATCCTCGCAACAGCATCTACCGCAGTCGGGACGGATAGCACAGATCGGTGCGACCAGGACGAAGCACGAGTCTTATCATCCACATCATTGGCTTCGCTCCTCTTGCTAAATCCGCCAAGGACACCCTGTCTCCACGGAGAGCACCAGATACTAGGAGCATTGGAGAAAGCACGCCGCCGGGATCGGATATGCATGCAATTATATTAGCATCGGAAAACAATCTAAGAACGAGGAGGGTGAGTGATCATAGAGAGGGCGTTATGGAAACATACCATAGAACCCGCGATTGTCGCCGAGTGGATAGGTACCAATCCAATGTCAGTCAGCCAAGCATCCGTAATCTTCATTATAAACAGCAATTCATCCACTCGACGTCCAATCCAAGAGACACCCCTGAACACAAACCAACCGCTTACAGCACCCTTTGCTCTTCCCTCTCGAAGAGCATACCGAGATTATTCCCAAGCGCCCATTGTGGCGGATGGTCCACGTTGAAGCTCCATACACGATCATAACGCTGATGCAGCTCGCCCTCGCGCGGCAGCTTCCCCATGAACGTCTGATGCGGCACTGGAGGACGGACGATCTTCACTATGCGCAGGACGGCGGTGCGGGTGCCCGCGTGCTGCGGGAGCGTCGAGCGCTCGAAGCAGCACAGCGCCGAGCCTATCCGCGATCGGTCATCCGCGAGCCCAAAGAGCGCATGCGCAGGACGCACCGGAGTACGGACACCGCCTTTCGGACATGCCCTTGAACAAGTACTTAAAGATGACCGGGTGCACGGAGAGTCCGTCCTCGCCGACGAGCCAGAAAGTAGCTGAGCGCCTGGTGAACCCCATGTGGAACGGCTGGCCAAGCGAGTGCATGAGCGTCACAGAGTCGTCCTCCTGTATGCCGAGCTCAGTGCACTTGTCGAGCAGCGGCTGTGCGACCAAGTCGTCGCGCAGTAGCATCTGGCGGAGCTTCGCGTAGGATACGATGGACGCGTTGCCGAGGACGACGATCGGGGCCTCCCACGGGAGACCAGATGGGAGGAGCAAGTCAGTGCCAGACGCGAAAGACGTGGGGGAGCCGTCCTGCGTGATCCGGAACCGAATGGCACCGGCGATGGGGGCGCGCGGGGGGAGTAGTAGTAGAAGAAACCGCGCGCCTTCGGAGGGAAGGGCACCGGCATTTGGACCGCCTCCATGAGCTCCATGAGTAACTTCATGCTCATCTCGTACATCTCGCCGTATATCAGCGTGGCAGCAGACGTGTCCCCTATCTTCACACTGTGGATGTCTGACAGATCGACGTAGTCCAGGGCGCTGAGTCGTCTGGGATCAAGTGTGCCGATATCGTGGTCGATGTGTGTTCCTGCAAGATGCGACGTCTGTTCTTGGGACTCTGTGTCCGCAGAACCCTGTCTCTGTGGTGCATCGACTGAGCGATTACTCACAGCCACATAGTATCGTGGGCATTGCACCCAGAACTGACGCCTATTCCAGGTCGGATTTACTAATGACGAGGAATAGGTCGCAAACAGGCCTTCTGCTTTATGTGGAAGATGTAAATGTTGTAGACATCGAAGGATTCTCATTGCCGCTATGATCAGCTATTAGCCGAAGTATGAGATGATGGTCAACGTTCAAAGACTGTGGCGACTGTGATCGATCGTGACGCGGCGCGTCTTCGACGTGACAACTTTGTTTCCCCATAACCAACCGGAGGAAAAAACTGTGAGGACAATATTCAGCCAGCCCTTCATGCGCCAAGATGACAGGCCAAACGCCGGTCTATGCGATTATATTATGGTCGAAGATTCTCCGCAGTGTGGAATATGTTCGTTCTTGACATCGTGCAATCGCATGCGTCCTTACGATGAAACAACATTTACGGCTTTCCACCATACCGTTCGGGTCCACGCCGCACCCATATTCCGCCCATCACAGCGCAATCGGGCGATGTCAGTCTTAAACCCGTAGTACATAAATCAGTAGCACACATATTTATCCGACTTTCAAGCCGAGATCCAAAGGTCTAACGATCCGCATTACAAAAAAGCCACACAAAATATCCAAGATCAGGGAGAGCGGCGCGCATTCGGCTCAGGCACGGGAGAGCCGGGAGCCATAGCCGCTCCCCGCGGGTCGAACCGTCCGTGCAGCGGCAAACCGAATGCGCTGTTCTCATAGGCAAACAGCGCGCTCATGATCATGAGGATGAGCACAACCACCCAACACATCCACGAGAAGGCGACGAGGGTGGTCAGAATGCGGCACGGGAAGTAGCGGTGGCACCAGAAGAGGTTGCCCCAGAATGTCTGCGGATAGAGATAATGCGGGAGGTGAGATTGTGAATTGGGAGAGGGGAGGGGTAAACGTACGCTGGCGATTGCTGCGCCGACGAGGTACAGGACGAAGAGCGCAGAGAGCCCGAGGAGTTCGGCGAAGAAGCTGGACAGGCGGCCGAGGTCGTAGCTGCGATGAATGATGTGGATTCTGCGTGAGGGAGGCGTTAGCGTGCCATCACGCCGCGCGCGTGCGGATTGACGTACATGAAGGACGACCAGAACATCGCGAAGATGGTTGTCGCGAGCAGCTCGGCGACGATGGGGTCGTAGAAGCTCTTGCCATTGTTGAGTGGGTCGAACGGCGGGAGGTGAGTCGTGTAGTGCAGGCGGTCGGCCGACAGCCCAAACAGGACGAGGAGAACAGGAACTGCCAGAAGGAAGCAATACACAATGTTATAACAGGACGGGGGCGGTTGGGTGGAGTAACGGCATTTACCAGCACGACATACAGAAAAACTCGGATACCGTTAATAGTCACCATAGCCAGTGGTTGGGCAAAGAATCAGCAGACGGGATGGGGGTGCGATGACGATGAAGGGGTGTACGGCAAGGTCATAATGGCATGCCCCAGCTCTTATATAGAGACGTCATGAGCGCACTTCCACAACGTGGTGGCCTCGAAATTATGTCTTCGGGATGCACCGTCGGCGTTCAAATACAAGGTCCTTGAGTATCTGCACTCATCACCCTCGTAAGGGGGTACGAACTGATTCGCCGTAGCAGATGCATCCCCGCAGACCAACATAGCCTCGATAGCCGACGATAACTTGCCGGAGAGCACTGCGTGCTGATTTGTATAGTGATCAATGGGACAACGAGTATGGCAATGCGCGGAACGCCGGGCAGGGCAGCTGCTTGACGTCAAACCGACCTCGAGGCCGCTCTGGAAGACGTGGCGCTGTGCAGCACGTTTTTGACGCACGGATTGTACGAGGCAGAGGCTATCCGCGACTCAGTCAGCACCGTCCACAGCATGTCGAGTAGAGACGAGATTTGTATACTTACACTGTAGTAACTGAGCGAACCTCAGCGAGACAGTGAGAATGGTATTCTCAGAATACTGTAGAGGCCAATCGGTTATGGGAACTTAAAAAACAAAGTCGGTGACCGTCACGTCAAAAACGCGTCGCGTCACGATCGATCACAGTCACTGATCGTTGGCCACAGCAAGGCCACAGTCGTCGAACGGTGACCATCATCTTGTACACTCAGCTAACAGCTGGTCATGGCAGCAATGAGAAACCTTCAATGGTTACAACGTTTACGTCTTCCACATAAAGCAGGACCCGTCTTTGCGAGCTATTTATCGCCACTGAATCCGACCTGGCATCAGTTCTGGGTACAATGCCCTCGATCCTATGTGGCTGTGAGTAATCGCTCAATCGATGTGGAATGGACGCAGCGCTCTGTGGACACAGAGCCATCGCATTCCCAAGACCAGACACGTCTCGCAGGCACATTCATCCATCACGACATCGGCACACTTGATCCCAGACATCTCAGCACCCTCGACTACGTCGATCTGTCCGACGTCCACAGGGTGAAGATAGGGGACATGTCTGATACCGGTGCGCCCCATGCTGCCACGCTGTTCTACCGCACGACGTACATGAAGACACGGCGAGAGCGGTACAAGTTGCGTGAGCAATACAGTGAAGTCCTGCGGAAGAACCAGACGTTGCCCAAATCAGAACGCAAGAAAGTACCCATCGACACCCGGAAACATGTGCCCTTCCCTCCGCAGGCGGGTGGTTTCTTCTATTACTACTCCTCGCCGCGCGCCCCCATTGCCGGAGCCATTCGGTTCCGGATCACGCAGGACGGCTCCCCCACGTCTTTCGCGTCTGGCACTGACTTGCTCCTCCCATCTGGTCTCCCATGGGAGGTCCCGATCGTCGTACTTGGCTCCGCGTCCATCGCATCCTACGCGAAGCTGCGCCAGATGCTACTGCGCGACGGCCTGGTCGCGCAGCCGCTGCTCGACAAGTGTACTGAGCTCGGCACGCAGGAAGGCGCCTCTGCATGGCACGACAGCAGGCTCCTGCACTCGCTCGGCCAGCCGTTCTACATGGAGTTCGACCAGCATACGTACACCTTCTGGCTCGTCGGCGAGGACGGGCTCTCCGTGCACCCAGTCGTCTTCAAGTATTTTTTCAAGGGTATGTTCCACAAGCAGTCTCCATATTCCGGTGCGTCCTGCGTATGCGCTGTTTGGGCTCTCGGATGACCGATCGCGGATAGGCTCGGCGCTGTGCTGCTTCGAGCGCTCGACGCTCCCGCAGCACGCGGGCACCCGCACCGCCGTCCTGCGCATAGTGAAGATCGTCGATCGTGCAGTGCCGAATTTGACATACAGGGGAAGGCTGCCGCGCGAGGGCAAGCTGCATCAGCGCTATGATCGTGTATGGAGCTTTAACGTGGACCATCCACCGCCATGGGCGCCCAGGAATAATCTCGGTATGCTGTTCGAGAGGGAAGAGCAAAGGGTGCCATAAGCGGTTGGTTTGTGTTCAGGCAGGTTAGGTGGTGTTTCTCGGAACGGACGTCGAGTGGATGGACTGCTGTTGAAATGAGGACTGGAGATGCTTAGATGACTGACCTTGGATGGGTACCCGTCCAGCCGCCGATGATTGCAGTTCTATGGTACGTTTCCACACCGCCCTGGCTGTGGTCCCCTCACCTTCATCGTCATCTGACGCTAATAGATCTACATGCATGTCCAACCGTGTTTTGTCCAATACGTCCAATACCACTAGTATCTGGTGCTCTAGGGGAGACACGGTATTGTTTGTGGATATGACGAGATGTGGGATACGTAGTGAAGCCGATGAATGCACATGGGTGCGAATGACAAGAATCTGCGCCGCGCATCCCGACTCCAGTAGACGATGTCGCCGTCCGTCTCGGCTAGGAGGACGGTGCAAAGGGCACCATGGGATAGTTGTGCTGCTCCCGGAATGGACAACTTTATGTCGCAGTGTGCTATCATGTTGAATGGCGAGTGTCGTTCCGTCATAAGGAACGAGGTCAAGAACGAACACATTCCACCATAAGATTATTGCGCACACCAGACGTTCGACGGTCGACCTGTCAACTGCTCCATCTTGGCGGACTAATGGATCCCATGGCACTTGAGCCAAGTTGGGGAATTGCATAGACTAGATTAAAAGACCTGGAGAACCTTGTCCTCATTGGCCAGGAAGACAAGTCGATGAAAATCTGTTCAGTACCCATGCGAATTTCCCCGACACACAAGTGGATCGAATGTCGGGCACGTGCGGAGGTTTACCAGCTGTACCAATATAACCTGGCATAAAGCACAAGCAACTTGTAGGAGCACAGGCGTATAAAGCAGATGGATACATCTGACCAAGATGATGGCAAAGAAAATAATTGAGCATGGAGGCCATCATGTCACAAACACCAGGAGCGTGACACAACGCGTCGTGTGACAACATCCAACGATCGAGCGTGCACCAGCTGAGACTTGAGCTTGAGCCTTTTGATTCAGAACTTGCTACAGTACTCGCCATAGAGTTTCACACCCCCGGACACTTCAAAGTAAATGGCACAAGTTTTGCGAGTCCCCAAACTCGACCTTCCGACTATCCTCGCTGCACAGAATCCACAGATCGACCTTCGACTCGAGGCGTATGAAGCATCCACGCGGAACTTCTTGAAGGCGATCTCCAATTATACACAGCGGGCACTGACAGAGATCACGAACCGCAAGAACGCGCATGTAGTGGAGAAGAAGAGGGTGCAGGAGAAGATTCAGCAGATTGAGAGCGAGACGAACCAATGCAAAGTCAAGGAGATCGAGCTGATTGCCGGTACGTAGACCGCAACGCTCATTGCATTAGTGCTAATTTTTGTGTCTGATTATGAATTAGTGTTGGACAAGGAGCAGGAGGAGAAGAAGGAGGCCGAGTCGTCGGTCGCAGCGTTCCGACGCCAGCTCGCCTCGATCAAGGAGAAATGTGCGTCGGTGGACGTAGAGATAGAGCAGCATCGCATCATCACCGCGAATTTATCGAGGGGTGAGCATGCTTTTGCGATTGCCTAGCTGCTTGACCATTCATATTCCCTTGCAGAAAGAGAGAGGGAACAGTCGATCCTAGGCGCCCACGCCTCTCGCACAGTCCCTGAGCTCGCGCACTGCGAGCACGTCCTTCAATGTGCCGTCGAGGGCATCGACAAGGACAAACTTCTCATACAGTTTTCGCATATCGATCCCACAGACTTGAACAGAGAATTTAGTCTGGTCATCGATGTGTCCAGCCGATCATATAAAGGTATTCGACACTAGCTCCTCTCTTCAGGTAGCGTTGCTTACATAGATCTCAGTTCCAACAACGACGCCATTCCTACCGACACTCCCAATACTGCTCGACGAGCTTAACGAAAACAGGGACGTTTACGCGTTCATCAAGCACGTCCGGCAGGCATTCAGTAATTTGGTCACTCAAGACACATGAAACGAGAGCGGAGCATCTTTTATTGTGACTTTATTCTTATTTTTACTTGGCTTCATGGGAGTAAGGAACTCTAGTCAGCGATCACCCGCGTTTGAACATTATGCGAAGAGACGCTGAATATGTGTGTAGAATTCTCATTTCCATATGGAAGCTTTGTCAAGAGGAATCGTGCATGATGGTCATATGTGAGCTGGCGGCGCACATTGTGCGCTACCTTCATCGACTGCTACCGACGCGTTCCACGTATAGCCAACTCTCCATCGTCGCGGAAACTATTTACGTAGACGCCAGAGAAGCGCGATGATTCACGAAGCTGCTGTGGCGGAGTGTAACTTGAATTGATGAATGCTCTAACGCTTGACAGATGCAGCACTTCGAAATTCCATTCCTCCATAGGCACAGTAGGAACTGATTGTCTCATCATGGGAACTGAGCAAAGAGCAAGAAATTCTGAATGTGATGGTGGTGATTTGTTTGTCCTTTCCTTTAAATTTATGATTGAATGGCTGATGTAGTGGCTTCAAAAGTGGATTTTTTTTTCTCATCAAGGTCTCGGGGGATTATTAAACAAGCGTGTCTTCCGTTCCATCTCGCGAGTGACAATTCCTCGCCATCCACGCATGGAAGACATATGTAATTGTCGATAGCCCATGCATCAGATTAGTAGAGTCCTTTGCTCACTGAAATGGAGCATCATGACCTCGAACGTCACGGCTAGGTACATTTCCATTCTTCTTTAGGGCGGCTTTCTTGGCAATTATACACTGAAGTCCTTGGTTTCAGTGGTGTGCTACGCTTCAGACAGGCTCGGAAATGCAACTAACACAGATTCTCCTCCATAGATGTGTCTCAATGTCAGACCACGTCCATGCGTGAAGAGCAATGACTTCTCCCGCCCAACACGTTCGCGAATTTTCAATCCTCCGGATGTTGCGGAGGAAATAGCAGCCAGTAGTGGCCTATAAAGCCTTCATGTGTAGCCCTCATTACTGCAGGTTCAAATCAACCTACCCATCTTACATTCGTCGCTCTCTCATTCCAGAACATGAAGTACTCCTGGGCTTCGCTCCTCAGCATTCTCTCTGTGGTCGCTGGTATTAACGCCACCCAGAAGATCATCCTGGCAAACGACGACGGATGGGCCACCTCGACCATCCGCGCACTGTACGACTCGTTCAACGCCGCCAACTTCAATGTATGTGCCTCACCCTCAATTTTCGTCTTTTCATTCACATTGGGCTGATTGTCGAAAATGCATTAGGTGATTCTCTCTGCTCCCGCTTCAGACCAGTCCGGTACGGGGTCCACCAGCGCGATCCCTACCAATCGTAAAACCCCCTGCGAGTTCAACTCATGCCCTGCCAACTCTGGCCCCGAAGGGTTTAATGCGACCGATCGTACGTACACGATGATTTCTTTAGTCTTATCATACTCACGACGCATTCCGATTGTATAGCGCGTTTGAACTGGGTCAATTCCTACCCGTGAGTTATCCCTTCAAACTGGTCTGCAGCTCGCTCACTCTCATAATCTGCTCGACACAGTGTTGATGCGGTCCGATGGGCTACAGAGACCCTTGCACCTCAATTCTGGGGGATGCACCTCCGGAGTTCCTTGTTAGTGGCATTAACATCGGAGGTGAGTTTGCAACAAACATTCCATCGTCAAACTCCTACTAACCTATCACTCGCGTTGTAAGGCAATCTGGGATATTCGCCCGGCGCCGGAAGTCTGTAAGTAACGATATCCATTTCACCTGAAAGTTTACTGACGCACGTATTACAGATCTGCAGGCTGCGAGGGCGGACGCGAAGGCATCCCCTCCGCTAACTTCGCAGCCAACATCACCTCGAGGGTTTCCTACACCACGCTCACCACCAACCCCAACTCGGCGGCAACCAAAGCCGTTCTGCTGTACGCAGACCTCAGCACCACGCTCCTCCACAACATCTTCGCGTCCCCGCACTTCCCCTCCTTCCCCCCGGCGTCACCCTGAACGTGAACTATCCTGCTGTGACTGGCGGGTGCACGGCGGTGTCGGACTTCAAGTGGGTGCTGACGCGGCTGCAGGTGACGAACGCGGTGGACGTGGAGACGTGCGGGTCGAACAAGCTGCCGAAGGACCAGGCTGTGGTTGAGGCGGATGGCTGCTATATCAGTGTGTCTGTCGTGAATGCGACGACGAAGATGGATGTGGATGCGGCGACGCAGGGTGCGGTGTATGATAGGCTGAGCGGGATGTGGTCTTGCATTCCGTGAGCGGCGGCGCTGGGGTTCTTTGGAGTTGATTTTGCTTTTCAGACTGTGTAGGCCCTTTTTCATATTTCTTTGGTACTGCTGTTGCTACCCTTATCATTCCGCGACCGTAGTGGCATCGCCAGCGTCCGTCATCTAATAGTTGTTTGAGTTTTCTGTCGGCGAGTTTTGTCTTCAATAATTTACACTAGTCATTTTCACATTCAGGTGGGTCCGGTAGGATACAGAATATGGTTCTGCTACCCTGCCAAGGATACGCAAGTGTCAAGTGATCTGCAAACCCCAAGTGGAATAGTTGTCACGTAATGACTGAAAACTAGCTGTGGACTGCTGCACGACCAGGGCATCGCATTCTATACAAACGGGCAGAACGTCAGCTAACTGAACTGAGATATGTGGCAGTTATGTATGGAGCCACATGGCCGCGAGGCGACGCAGTCTGTATTTCACAATGGGAAACTCGGGACTGTTTTGACGGCAGCAGACTACGAGCATGGCATAAAACGAGTTAGATAGCAACCCACGCACGGAATGTAGTATGCAATAAAACATACCGATATACTCACGAGCATCTTCGTTGGACGCATCGGTGACATACGCTTTCCACATGATATCGAGATGCACACACCGCACGCGCATCATCGCTCACAAAGCCGATTGCTCAAAAAACAGGCGCAGCGCGCCAAGGCCGCCGCACTTCTCTTTGTATACATTATACGACCACGGCCGCCCCCCGCACACATCAGCTCTCCCTCGCAAGGCTCAGCGACATATCCGTCGTACCCTCGTACCGTCAACTGCACCGGTTCGATTATTTTCACGATGCGCAGGACGACCGTGCGTGTGCCAGCGTGTTCCGGGAGCGACGAGGGTTCGAAGCAGCATAGCGCCGAGCCTACACGAACGGCCCAGCGAGTGAGCGGCCGCGCGAATATGGAGCCGCGAATGGACAGGACTGACCGGTGTACGGCTGGAAATGCCTGAAGTCTGTGAACGGCAGCGGGTACAGGACACGGAATAGCGCATCCTCGCCCAGCACGACCAGCTGTGTGCTCTGCTGTGCGAACGACACGAGAAACGGCTGTCCGAACGCGCACAGCAGCGTGCTCTGCACGTTCACGCCGTGTTCGCGGGTCAATTCGCGGCACTGCTCGAGCAGCGCAGGAGAGACTAGGCCGTCGCGTTGGAGCATCTTTGAGAGGTGGCGGTACTGGGCTGAAGGCGCGGCTGCGACGAGGAGGGGTATCTGCCATGGAAGCGTCCCGTTTCGCACGCGGAGGTCTGAGCCCTGGTCGAAGCTCTCGGGCTCGCTGTCTTTTGTGATGCGGAAGCGCACGGCGCCGGCGAGGGGGACGCGCGGCGGGGACCAATAATAAAGAAACCCGTGCGTGCCCGGTGGGAACGCGACACGGGTGATATCTTGCTCAACGCGTCCGTCGTATGTTGAAGAGCTGAATGGGATCCTGAACCTGGGTCTCGTTGGGGTTGGTGGATGGTGGCTGGGTCCATTTGCCCTTTAAGCTGCTTTTTGAGCCGGGGCGGGTGGGCAGCCAAGTGAGAAGATGCCTGTCCCATATTTTGGCGTAGTGGATGCCGGAGAGGTCTATGAAATCGGAGGAGACGAGTCGTCTCGGGTCGAGCGTTTGGATGGTATGTTCTATCTCGGGGCCGCATCGGGGAGCCTGTTCTCCTGAGACTGAAAGACCTTCTGTCTTTTCAGCATTTTGGTGTAAAAATTAATCTGATTAGACACATACTCACACCTCTATAGTATAATCGCGATGTCACGAAACGAGATCTTAATAAAGATGAAAGCGGGCCGTGACGGACTTGGATGAATGGAAAATGCACGACTTTGTGGTGCATATATTTAGACGAGCGACACATGTGGACGCAGAAAAGTTATAACGATATTTGGTAAGGAGGGTGTTGGGTCGAGTCGCTGAAGAGGAACGAAAGTTACGGAACCAGGGTGACAGATGTGACGGGACGCGTCGCCATCAGTCACATGTTCGCCTTCCAACGATTTTTTGGCTCAAGCTTAGACGTATAAACTCATGCGCAGTGAACTTCGAAAGCAAATACGGATGAATTCCACCTCATCAGAAAGTGATTGCTTGCCGGTGGACTTTACAGACATCACGGTGAGCATGTGGTTAGAAGAGTCTGATTTGACGCATAGACGATGGTGCCCGCGATCCAGGAACATTGTTTTCAACAATCGTCAAAGTCCACCACATGGAGGTGAGTGGACCTCGCCCGCACCATGTTGCGTAAATTCTGAGAACACGCCTGATCTGTGACTGGAAAGGCTATCTGCACTGCTCTAAAACAAATTCGCAGGTCGCCGCTAGACTACGCGTGGGATCCGTTGCGACCGCGATCGCGATTGAATGTTGCCGCGCCTCGCACGCTGACGTAATGTGGGATTGAGAGTCGTATGCTATGCTTGTGTCGGAACAGCCCGCAAATTCCTCGAAGCTTCCTCCAGAACTTCGCCGTTTATGGAAACGGATATCGGCTGAAGATCGGGGCCGGTGTATGCGTTAGGGGCCGGTCGAGCATGGCCATACTTATATCTTCATCCGTGCTCGACTTCGTCTTCTCCTGATCCCACCACATACCACCATGTCGCTTCCCCCGGGACCCAAGTATCTGCTCCACCAATTCCCCAGCATCCTCGCCCCGCCCGCCTTGGTCTATGTGATCAGCTATGCCATCTGTAAATATCGGAACATCATCCTCCCTGTTTGGCTAGTGGTCGTCGCTGCTTTCCTCTCCTTGCCGGTTGCATTCGCTCTTCAAGTGCAATGGTATGATTTCAAGAATCACATGGATGCCCGTGCACATGATGCTGTTATGGCTCCGCCAATCGAGCACAAGTATCCCGGCAGCTTCGACGTTCTATCGGCTGTCTTCCGCACTTCCGAAAAGGGTTACCTCGGTCAGTAAATGTCAGATTCGTGCACATGTTCACATGGACATTCATTCATTCATTCCCCGCATATATAGCCGACTTGTTTTTTCGGTGGACTCTAAAATATGGACACACCTTCAATTTCAGGGTCTTGTTTCAAAACCGGGTACTACATCTCTCAACGCGCATCTTGCTATCTAATTGACCTGGCTATCCGCAGATGTATACTTCTGAGCCGGAATATATCAAAGTGAGCCACAGCGCTACAGATCAATTCTTCTACTTGTCACATTTCTTATCCCAATACCTTTCATAACGGTAAATTCTGCCGATGACCGTATCCGATGCTGTCTTTTTGTTTTCATTCTAACTTGCCCACATGATTGAAGAATGCCGCATTTCCGCGATTTATTGCTCAACTTTCATTTTAGACAATGCTCGCGACCGATTTCCCGCTCTATGAGAAAGGTACACACAGCGCTTTCGGGTCCGATCGAGAATTGATGTTCTTTTCAGGTCCTCTTGTCAATGAGCAATTGCATACCTTATTAGGGACCGGCGTCTTTAACTCCGATGGCAAGTCACACTCGCCGATTTCCTCTCGGGCTGTACTTATTACGATCTTTATTGTCAGGCGACAGATGGAAGTGAGTATGCCGCCAAATGCTGCATGATTTTTTTTTTTGAGCTAACTTTTGCAGATTCCACCGTTCCATCACCCGTCCATTCTTCAGCAAAGACCGTATCAGCCACTTCGATATCTTCGATAGGTAAGTCCAAACGCATGAGAAATACTACGTCGGCTGAGGCTCGCTTCAGACACTGCGACGAGGCACTCAAAAAAATGGACGCCCGTCTCCGGGAAGGCTACGCTGTCGATTGGCAGGTCAGGGTTTCCCTATCTCCGCCATCCGCACTCTACCCCTAACCTGCACGACGTAGGACCTCGTTTCACGCTTTACCATGGACTCCGCGACGGAATTCCTCTTTGGGAAAGACGTGTGCTCCCTATCCGCAGGATCCCTTACCCCTCGACCGCCGAGCACGTCAATGGGGGTGCGCAGCACCCCGCAGACGAATTTGTTCAGGCGTTCCAGAGCGCTCTCGAGGAGACTGCCATTCGGGGACGTTACCTGCAGGCGTGGCCGCTCGCAGAATTCTGGGGCGACAAGGTGAAGCGGTCCATGAAGGCCATCGACGATTTCATCGACCCGATTGTCGCGGACGCGCTCCGCAAGAAGGCACAGGGGGAGACTGACACGGGTGACAGCGGCGAGAAAGACATCGCTGATGATGAGACCCTGCTGGAATACCTCATCAAGCAAACCGACGGTAACCTGGCATGCTTGCGTTCATTTATCGATTAAGTGCTGACTGTGTGCTGTATCTCAAAGATAAAACTATCCTCAAAGACGAGACGCTCAATATCCTTCTGGCCGGCCGCGACACCACCGCGTGCACGCTCACGTTCGCCGTGTACAAGCTTGCAGAGCGCCCTGACATCCTGCGGCACCTGCGCAAGGAGGTGCTCGCGACGGTCGGCGGTGCGCGCAGGCCCACGTACGACGACATTCGGAACATGAAGTACTTGCGCGCGTTCATCAACGAGACGCTACGTATGTACCCGCCTGTGTGCGTGGCGCATCGTCACCCATGGAGGCTCTCGTACTGACTCTGCTTTTTTGTTCTCCCGCTAGGCCGTTCGACACTCGGTGAGGGCAGTAGTGTTTGCTTATTATCGCTGTTCTGATAATACGCCAGATGCTCCATCGGCCCCACGATCTGGAAAGCGAAGGACCCAAGCGAGAAGGATTTCTACATCCCAGCACGCACACGGCAAGTTTCTCACATGTCAGCCCATCACGTTCATTAACCAGAGTCGTCGTACAGATGTCTGTACTCAGTCTTCGTGATGCACCGCCGCACCGACTTATGGGGCCCAGATGGTGAGCCCACCGTCAACCACGCATGCGCAGAGCTGACACCCCCTTGTAGCTCTTAAGTTCGACCCCGACCGGTTCCTTGACGAACGCATGCAAAAATACCTTGTGCGGAATCCCTTCATCTTCCTCCCCTTCAATGGTGGCCCCCGTATTTGTCTCGGCCAGCAGGTACGTGCCCTTCTTCCCCCTTAGTTAGATCGCGCGGCTGACGCGCGCGGCGGCAGTTCGCATACAACGAGGCGTCGTTCATGCTCGTGCGCCTGCTGCAGCACTTCTCGAGCATCGAGCTGCGGCAAGACGACCACCCCGCCGCGCTGCCGCCGCCGGGCTTCTCGGACTCCCCGGCTGCGAGGGCGGGGAGAAGGTGTGGCTCCGCGCGCACTTGACCATGTACGTCAAAGTGAGTCGCGCAAATAAAATATTCTTGCAACACGACGATGGGGCGAGTGCTGATTTTGGCGCGTCTGGCAGAATGGTTTGTGGGTCAAGATGGGGGCGGTGTCTGAGGACGAGACGGCGTGAGGGTGCGCGATGTAGTGTTTGCTATTTATTGTATTTGGAGGGCGTTGCTGCAATATTAGCTGTGTTGTATATTGTAGCACATTGCGAGGCGGAGTCAGATCAGGCACACAAGGTAGTATGCGGAACACATGTCCATTGATTTATATAAATATCAAAATAACAGGCGGGGAGATGTACTGATCGGCAAAAGCACATTATCGGAACAAGCAATAGTCCGAAGAGGATAGTACAAATTCCTGGCGTCTCACAAAAGCCTGCGTAGGCGAGAGGCACACCAGATAGTAAGAACATTAGCGCGGACGTCCACCGGTCACTCAGCGGGTCGACCGTCGATGTATAGGAAACCGTTTCGCGGCTGCGACGGGTTCTCTCTCGGGTTGCGAAAGAGGTCTTCGCCGTCTACCGGATCATCCACAGCATGGCTACACCAGCGCAAAGATCAACAACGGACCACACCACAAACCGACAAGGCACTCACAATGTCTTCACGTGCATAACGAGCTCGTCGCGCTTCCTGTTCAGCGCACACCGGTTGCAGGTCCACAACGCAGCGGGGTCCGGCCGCTCGTCCTCCCGCGCGAGCGCGGCCTCCTCGTCCGTCAGGCGGTACCAGTCCGGGGCGCTGTGCTGCGTATTGGCTTTGTGCAGTACGAAGTGCCAGATCTGCGGCGTGCGGTGCGTGTTAGCGATGTACAGGTGCGCGCCAGAGCGAGAACGCTGTACGTACGCATTGTCTCCACGTCATGGTGCTCCGCACGGACGCGCCCTGGTGGACGTGCGGGCCGCATGCCATGCACGCGAACCGCGCGTCGATGTCGTCTAGGTCCCGCGGCACCGCGATGTCCGCGTCCAGACCGAGTAGCTTAACCAGCGACGCCGCGGCGGCGGAGCCGTCCGCACTGAAAGAGAGCGACTTTACGTTTCCGAGGTAAGCATCCCATGCCGGGCCCTGTGGCTCGTGCGTGACGTGCAGGACGGCCTGCTCGCCAGAAAGAATGGAGTGGGAGATGCTGCATGCAGGGGTTTGCAGGTACGGGTACGGCCGCCATGTGTAGCAGGGAGTGCACGCGAACACAGATGTAGCAAGGTCCGCTGGAGCTGGGGTGCTCGTTTCTAGTTTGGAGCTACCTACAGCGGCCTGTTCGGGCGCGGGGCGGGGCGGGACCAGAGCCGCTAGTTTACTCTTCCTGTTCTCCGAGAATTTTGCAATGAGATCTGGCAGGGCCTTCACGGCATCTGCAAAATCAGCCTCGGTCACTGCGACCTCGCGGTCGGCGTCGATCAGTTCCGCAAAGCCCGCAAACTGGCACACGTCGTCCTTGAACGGCATGTACGATTTCTGCAGGGGTGTCAGGTCCTTGCAGTGCTCTGCATAGATATTGGCGACGATGTCTTTGCGGGCGCTCTTGATCTTTTCCAGCTCGTACGCGAAGCGGCGCTCTTTGGCAGCGGTCGCATCGCGCTCGAACCTTATTCTCATCTGTTTCCAGCCTTCGCACGTCAAATTGCGAAAACGAAGGACGTGTGCGCGCTAACTTACTTCTATCTGTGAGCGGCTTCGCAACAATCCGTGGGTCGTACAGTGGCACGGCGTCCTTCGCATCGCGATAGTCGTGCCCCAGCTCGACGAGCCGAGATCGAATGCTGTGGCGAAGATAAACGACATGAGTATGAATCACCTGAATGGCACGCACGCTTCCAGTCGCTCTTCCTTCAATATCTCCTGGTCTTGTCTACGCCGTTCAGTGACCTGCTCCATCCATTTCTCACAGACAACAATGTGCTGCCAGATATCAATAACAGAACAGGGCACTCAAGCGCAGAGGATGTCGTACCTTTCTGATCCCATCGACTTGGGCAACTTTTGCGGCCTTGAATTCCTTACGGGCACGGCGCGCATGAGGTTTGCGCATATGTATATCCCGCTCCAAATCAGCCAGTTTGTCCGCCATATCAACAATATCAGCATCCCAATAGAATCTTGTCTTTGTTGCCCAGCCGTGGGCCCATCCCCCCACTAAGCTCAATGCGCATAAGGGATTGAACAATGTATTGGAGAGAACTCGAACAAACCATTTGAATACGGCAATAGTTCCATGATCGACACGTCGAGGTCAGGGAAATTCTTCTTGAATGCGGCGGTGCGCACAAGACTGGGAATCATGTGAATGCAAACCCATGAGTTGTTTTGGCAATGCGCACTGTTGTTTCATGCACGCTGTGCAGACCCGACGAAGGATCCCCCAATTTATTCTCACGACGTTCTTTGTCCCACATTCCTAAAGAAACAGTCGTAGAAATGCAAGTCCGATGTTATGGCCAAACAAAACCATGAATTTGGGACCATAACACTTGCCTGGCATGTGTTCCCACCCCAAAGAAGATTGGCCCATTGCGGCTCGGATATTCCTGGTGGGCAGTCGGGAGCATCATATTCTTGCTTGCGAACAGCTTTCCACACCGTGATCGCCTTGCGAGTCATCAGCAGCTGCCGGAAAGCTTTGTTCGTGGCAGTGATGCTAATGAGGTCGCGTGGCGTCAAGTGTCCGAAAATCTAGTAGTCCACAAGGCATGAGAAGATATGAAATTGTACCTCGACAAAGGCAGATACCTCGAAGAGGATATCGATAGGCATAGTTGGAAGAGCACTGAGAGGAGCTTTGTCTTTCTTCGAGGCCTTCGTGCGCGAAGTCACCTTTGCTCGCTTCCTTGCTGGTGTCTGCGGCGCTATAGACCATCCGTTGTAGGACTACAGCGCATAATGCGGTTGACCCCTCACCTCGAACATAGTCATCGTCTTCCGACTCATCGCCATCGCTGACTTCAATGTCAGTCAGATCGGACAGGAGCTCATCATCTGTGCCTCGCTCCATGGCCTCGCCAGAGCGAACAAACCGGGAGGGCACTGGCAGCTTGCCAGATTGACGACGAGTGACAGGCATAGTGGTAGTTTGAGCACCGACTGGTATTAACTGGTTGGAACTGCGCGATTAGATGAAGAGTGGGTAAGTTCACAAGCTGGACGTCGCCGTTTTAAAGCTCAATGGAAGTGAGTCAGAGCTCGTGTCCGATGGCGTCGTCCGAGTCAGGGAGACGGTCAACACGAGGTCGGCGGTGGCGCCAAGCTATCGCGCCCGTTCGCGCGGTCCCGTATCACGACCCACGCGGGCGCTTGACAGACGCGCTCCCGCCGGCGCCTGTTGATAGTGTCGGCTTTTGTCGGTTAACAATATTGCGTCGGCCTTACGGCACCGTTACAGGGTCGGAGGAGGCGGGTCTAACAAACCTCTTATACTGGGCAATAGGCCAAGATGGCTATCACCCGCAGTCAATCTGGCAAATTGCCTCCCCCTTTGATTCGTGCTAACAAATATGGCTGCGAGTCGAAGGACAATAACAAGAAAGGTTTGTCGGATAAATATCTAATTCAGGCTGTAGCTTAACCAAGTCACTGGTAGTTTCGCGAGCACGGAAGAGAACCAAGACAACTGTACGCGGGACATCTGCGCGCAATGCGACCTCGCGTAGAAAAAAAGCAGCTCTCAGTGCTCTGCCGACCATGCCGATTGATATTCTCTTTGAGGTATTTGTTTATGCACGACCACTTCCATTTGGTCATTGCTCATCTACCATGTTCCATTCATTAGATATTCGCGAACCTAACGCCACGAGACTTGCTCAATCTTACTCGCACTAACAAGCCATTCCGACAACTACTAATGACTCGCAAAGCGATCACGGTATGGAGAGCCGCTCGCAAGAATGAGCTTGGCGCACCGGACTGCCTACCAGGAATGTCGGAACCGCAGTGGGCCAGTCTTCTTTGGGGTGGGAATATATGTCAGGTTAGCTTTCTTTCTCTTTTCATCCTTCTTCTAGCGTCGATTCTATGTGTTCTGCTTGTCACAGCAATGTGCGAGGAACGTCACAGATATCGACCTTGTACTTCTTCGCCGGGTCTGCGTCGAGTGCATGAGAGAACAGTGAAGTCTTCAATATAATCCTAGTGAACTTAGCTCAACTTTGTTGTAGTCTCGTACAGGGTGCGTTCAGTAAGGCATTTGAAGGTCTCGATCCGGCGATCATGAAACTCGTGCCATATTCGAACGGTATGGATTTGCCGCACCATCGCATTTATGTTCTTGCTCACTACAACCTTGTTTATTCCGCCAGCGAGCGGATGGGTTCGTGGATACAAGCCGAAGGCGAAATTCTACTGGGATGCTGATATCTATGACATGTCGCGTAAGCTGGATGTTTTGAAGAAGGACATACACATGGACAAGCCTGGAGCGCGAGAAGCACTAGAGAAGTTCAAGGCCGCACAAATCGCTCATGTGGACGTCATCATGAAGGTCCGCGCGTGCAGTTATTCCGCCTCACTAATGCTCACGCTACGAACAGCATGCCGCAATCTGTAAAACATGGGTGGCGCAGATTGATGAACAGCGCGAAAATGACGAACTTGTGCTACGGAAGGAGCGCCTAGAGATGTGAGTTTCAATGGATTTGTGATACTCCTTTATCCTTCTCTCATCCTCTGACTAGCGTTCGTGCTCGACTCGTCGAGTTGGGATATGATTACCGAGATGCCACAGCGGCGGTGACATTGGACCACCTGTATGTTGTTACAAGGCCCCTTACAGACAGACGTATGTTCGAGTTTATATATGGTATTCACCCCCGCGTGCTAAGAAGCTCAGTCTGGAAGCAGATCAGCAGAACGCTCAAGCAGCGAGCGAGAGCTTCTCAGAAAAAGCGACTTGCACGCGAGTACCGCGAGATCATACATGCGCGGTCGAAGATTGTTTGCAGCATCTATGAGGAATACCGTAATGGTCTGACGCCGCTGGAGAAGATATACACTCCTTATGCCAGCGATGTGTGGACTTTCGAGGGCTTCAAAGAGCTCATCTTCGCCCCCGCCGAAAGCTCGGTAGAAGCCGCTCATTTCTCTGATACAATGAAGAAGCTGCCGGCCCTTTGCGCAAAGTTTGCTGAAGAGAGGAAAGCGATATTACTGGATTTAGTTCCGTCGCCACCCCCCAACAGCTCACCACCAGGTATAAGCCTTGCCAACGTCACTCCAGCTGATCTAGCAACTTCCATTTTCACCTGCTCTCACTGTTACTCCATTCGAGACGGCCCGGTCCACACCATCTATGCTGGTAGCGAGCAGTCCATTCTGCATGTCACACACGAGATGACTACACCAGACCCACATTCACAGCTTACGTTCAATCACACTAAAGGGCTCCGTTTTGATGCAAGGGGCTCCCTTGCTGCTGCGTCGTTGGTCGGGCTGCTCGGTCTAAACGAGCACACGGCAGTCCCGCGCGACCTGGACAAGATTGGCGCGAGATTCTTCTGCAACGTCTGCGGTGGGGATACACAGGTGCTACCCGCTATGACTTGGCGGCAATGTGTGCGTACCCTAAAGTCTCCTATAACATCGGGTGGTGATCGTTAATATCAATCCACCTAGGTCACACATTTCTCGGAGCCAAAATCGGAGAACATTCACTCTACCCCGAGCTGGTATCGCTTGACGGAGGAGAAGTTCTTCAAATGCAGCCGTTCAACGAACAATGCAGTCTACCGCTCTATCGTGTATGGACATGCAATCGCTGCAACGATTGTGCCGAGGTCACCCAAAGTTCAGTGATCAGCCATCTGAAGACAGAGTGAGTATTTCTCTAACTGTTCTCGCACTCACGTCGAATTATTTGTGCTCGACCAGACATACCGTCCACAACCCTGTTGAGGACGAAGACTTCTTCCTTACTCCGAAACTTCCATACCCAGTCCCGCCTAGTGAATATCTCATCAATACCGACGACAAGGTCTACAAGTGTTTGCGGTGTGATTTTTATGGACCAACACGTGAACGAACTTTCAAACGTAAGGGTGTGGAGGCGCACCTTCGTGACAGGTTAACGCGTTTTATCTCCTGACGCATTCTCGGTCTCATCGTTGTTGCATGTAGCCATAGAATATCCCCGCCAACAGCTAGTGATTTGTACAGACTTCCGTTACCATAAAGCACCATGGAGGGCTCGATCGCCAATGCCCAAAAGCAGAGAAATTCTATCCGGTGGCCAATACGAGTTCCGAAAAGTAGCTACTATCTTAGCAACTAACATGCTAATAGTAAAATGTCGGTTGCGTATTACATTGATCACTCGTTAACGCATACAATAAAGCTAAAGACTCGCTAGGACGAGGTGAATATGAGATAATCGTCTGTCCACGGCGTTAAGCTTTCAGAACCACGTTCCACACAATCATCACAGGCATATGTAAGCCTCTCCATCGCCATTTCCGTGACCCGAGGATGGATCTACCACGATGAGGCCTTTTCGCGGCCCAGGACGACTCTTCCGCGGGTCGCAGAAGAAATCTGGCCCCTCAGCAGGGTGGTGAATCGCATGTCTGCACAGTTGAAAAAAAGCTTAAATCTCATTGAAGTGAGGACTACAACAGGACTCACTTAGCCTTTACGTGTGTAACCGCAGAGCAGTGCGTTTTGAAATCGAATTGGTCGCAATGGTTGCAGGTCCAGATGCGGGAGCTCAGCGCGGAATCTGGTCCTTGCCGAGCCTTTACCGCAGCCTCTTCCCCCTCGTTCAGACGTCTCCAGTTCGGCGTCGCATGCGACACCTCGAGTGTCGGATCAACGAAGTGCGCAACCTGGAGATTAATGGTATCAGGCGATCAGGTGAGCGTTGGTGGTGTTACTACGTACGCATTGCCTCCATGTCAAACTCGGGCATGCCCTGTAATTCAGCCCCTTCACCGGCTTGCAGCGCAGACAGATGAATCGAGCATCGATGTGATCCAAGTTACGAGGGACCGTTCTCCGGACATATAAGCCCAGAGATTTGACCAACGATTCCACCGCCAGAGCACCCCTGGAGCTGAAGGACAGATCGCAACCATTTGCATGGAGTATGCTCTGATCGTGATCCAAGAGAAGGATATCGGATCGGGACGATGGATCGACGGTGCACCGAGTGCAAATGAAGACGGCGGTGGCCAATTTAGCTAGTCTTAAAGCCTGTCGGGCCGTCACGAAGTTGAGATATTCTGGCATTGGGATCAATCCTGACAGTTTTTGTTCCCTAGCTGTTGTCCAATTCGCAATGAGACGGCGTAACTCCGTCTTGGCACTCGACTCAGTGTACAGAGAAAATCGAGATGCCAGAACTTGGTCCACTGGCGGCATGTATATCACCCGGCGGTGGGTAAATTTCTTGCAGTAGTCCGCGTAGAGCTCGCGAGCTTTTCGTTTCCAGGCTTCATCGGCTTGTTGTGCCTCCATATGGGTACGGTGGATTCTAGCAGAGTGAATTTCTCGCATAAGACTCCTTCGAATAGCCGAAAGACTTTGCTGAATTAGCCTTTGAGATCAACGGTGAGAACGCAATCCTGCTCACTTTGACCCCAACTCATTGAGGTCCCTTGACACGATAACTATTCGCAGACACAGCATTCATTACGTCGCGCTCGTGGTGGCCATAATAGATCAGCCTGGTACGAAGGCTGCGATCGTTGAAAAAAAAAATACGGATACCAGACACTGAATCACTCACAATCCCAGTATTTCAGTTTTCGATCTCCACAGTCCAGGCAACTGATCGGAAATATCCGCATGCTAGCCATTGCGTTTTAACAACATCCCGCAATTAAGTTAGCTGGTGACAATACCTTCAGAATCTCATGAACACGATCAGTCTGCGCCGTCTTGAATTCTTGTAGCTTCTTGTGAGCACTCGGCTGACCCATCTGAATCGCGTTTTCCAAAGCACTGAGGCGTTGCGACATATCGTGCACATCAGTATCCCAATACATCCTCGTCCTCGTCGCCGATCCGCGTCCCCATGTAGTAACTGCGAATAAATTATTTGCATAAGCATGATCAGCACAACAATTAATAGAGATAGTTAACCATTTGTGTAAGGCACGAATTCTACGATGGATGTGTCAAAGTCAGGGAATCTTTCTTTCAACGCAGCTGTTCCTACAAGGCTGCTCGACATTAGGAGACAAGATTCACATGGAGCGCGCCAGGAAAGACCAACTGTTTTTTTTGCACGCCCCGCAACACCTTCGTAAGAGAGTAAAATCGATCGATAATGCACTTGTTAGCCCGCATTGCTATTAGGGGCCCGTCAGGAAATCCTCCCGGAACTTGGCGCAAATACCTGCCTGGCATTTCTCACCCCATAGCAAGTCCGCCCATTGCAATTCAGACATGAAAGGCGGACAGTCCGGCCAGTCCGAAGCTCTTTCAGTAGCGGCCTTCCACAGGGCATTTGCAGCAGGGGACGTTATGACTTGACGGAAACCTTTGCTTGTGTGAGCGAATTTAGCAACTTCCGGCGAGAGGTATCCTAAAAACTGGACATATGATTAGAAGTGAACATAATAACCCCTAGGCTGTAATTACCTCGAATATTATGTCTAGCGGCATGGATGATAAACTTGCAGAAAGCGGCGCAGTCGGCGCGAGGTCATCCTCTGAGGCAGTAACCGTCCCCTTCCGAGCTTAAATACTGTTGTGCATAAATTGCAAAATGGGTACGACTGCAGGTCACAGTTTGCCCTTACCTCGGCCTCCTCGACGTGCACGACTCCTAACTCTTACCATGTCAATCAACTCAACAACAGTACTTGTGTCCGACTGTTTTTGAATACTATGTGAGGATTAACGTAGCACACTTGGCAGCGCACGAATAAAAGTAGACCGAAACCGAAACTATGATTGTTTGTTGTAGAAGTTCAGTAGAAAGTAGAACAGCGTGCGCCACATTCATTTTGGAGTCCGCGAGCGGGAAATAAACGGAGTTTCAATGACCAACCAATAACAAATATGCCTCGTCATTCGCAAAAATCGCTCACACTCCTCCCGCTTGTCATCCATCGACTTCGTTGCAACATACCACCATGTCCGACCGTCCTCCCTGTGTTAGGCCACCTCTTGGACCCGAACACCTCTTCATCTTCACAGCGCTATACTTTTGCTTGATGGTTATTTTTCGCTTGGTGACAGGCTTGCGGTGTGAGCGCGGGATCACATCGAGTGGGAGGTCACCCTCGCGAAGCTCGATGTGGTCCCGCGCGTCTGACTCCTTGTACAAGGGCTGTCCTTACTACGTAGGTATGTCTAAATCTGTGGCGTGTGTTTGCCTTTAGACGTTGTGTTCTAGCTGTGGATGGCAAGCATTGTATTTTTAGAAAGCAAGGTAGGCACTGGCAAAGTTCACATTACCACCATCACAAGGTTCTTGCATCTTGTGTCTGCCGTCGTGTCTGCCGTCGTCTGTCTAGGTCATCTGTTCTTGCCGTGCGACTGTGGCCCTCTTGTTACTCATCGACGACCTCGTGTACTGGGTGCTATGAATACTGGACCGGGCGACTTAACTATGGCTTTGTCTGTTCCGAATATCCTGGCATCTTTTCCGTCATACAGCACTGCTATCCTGTTGCGTTTTCTTGACTATCTATCACCATCACATGCTGCGGACCGTTCGGCGTGTTCCTTCCGCAGCTGTTGCAGCTGTTCGTACGTGTTGACTCGGGGAACGATACTCACGGTACCGTCCGTCGGCCTTTGACTCGGGGAATGCTACCATTCGTGCCAACTCGTGACGACGTTGGACATACCTCCCATGTCTAACAAACTTGAGGTACGCTGACCAGTAGCTGTTCTCGGTTTATGCTTCAGTCCGTTATAACTGAATAGCCCTGGACTTCCTTCTTATCCTCTGATCAACGCGAGTGTTGTTACCCGTGCGCAATATCAACCTTCGTGAAATTCCGACGGCATATTTGCGTCTATTTGCATTCTTACGTAATACATCCCTGGTGGTCTTATCTTTTGTCGCCGTGTGCAAACCTCATCCCTTCGAGCGAGTCCCAGATGGCCAACTTTCTCAAGTATGTCTCTGCCAAATATCTGCTTGCCATCGCTATCGTCGGCTTGTGTTTCGTCCCTCCAACTTGTGCGCACGATAATGGCATGGACATGACCATGGACGGTGCGATGTCCCTCGCGGAGGGGCAGATGCTCCCGTACCTCCACTTCACACCTGGCGACAATCTATGGTTTCTCGGATGGGTACCTGCAAGTACAGGAGCAATGGTGGGGACTTGTATTGGATTGTTCTTGTTGGCATTGGTGGAGAGATGGGTTGCTACGTGTAGAGCGGTGATGGAGGTACATTGGAGAAAGAGGTATGTGCTAGCTCACTGTTCATTGCCGCAATAAACCTACTTCGGCTTCCGCGCGAAATACCCCGCATGTCCATTGTTGGAATTACCCTGACGTCGTCATACAGGGCCCAGATTATTCAGTCCGATAGGATGAACCTTCCAGTGTCTGCGGATTCTAAAGGCCAGCAAACGCCTTCTATCACTTCCGTGCGAAGTGCTGTTACGATGCGGGGCGCGCCGCCCTTTATTTTCGCACATGATATAACCAGGGGCATCTTGCATGTCGGACAAACGGCGCTGCAGTTTGCTTTCATGTTGGCTGTGATGTACGTGCAGCCGCCACTGTCATTCCGTGCGAAGTGTTCACCCACGTGACCTTTGTACCCAGGACCTTCCAAGCTGGATTCATCTTCGCGATTGTCGTTGGTCTCGGCGTTGGAGAGGCCTTGTTTGGGCGGTATGCTAGTCATGCGTCCCACTTGGCCTGAGATGGATTAGCGTCTCTAGTGGAATTAGTGCCTCGTTTTCTGTATCATGACGGAGTCACACCCGGAAGTCGGTTTGCGCAGCATCGACTCATGGCGTTGACAGGTGTACTACTATAATGATTCCCCTCCCGCACTGCTATGACACGCACGGGCTATATATTCACGACCATCGATGTACCTGAGTGATCAACACATCCTCAGGACGCCCGTCGCGCAGCCGCTCAACTTTGCGCCATGCGATCCCGCGCAGACTTCATTTTCTTCTGGAAGACCCGCGATGAGCACGGGTGGGCTGTGCAGTGGTACCGCTCGCCGTTCACGGCTTGCATCGCGCTTCCCCACGGAGAACGAGAGATTACATTCACGACGGCGGAGCATTGGATGATGGCGCAGAAGGCGCTTCTTTTTGGGGATATCGTGAGCTTCGAGCTTATCGTTGAGGACCCGCGCAGTAGCCCAAGGGCCGTGAAGGCGCTGGGGCGGCGGGTTCAGGGATTTGATGAAGACATTTGGGTGCGAGAGCGGAGAGGATAGTCGTTGAAGGGAACATGCTCAAATTTGAGCAGAATAGGGCGCTGCGGGAGAAATTATTGGCCACGGGCGATAAGATATTGGTGGAAGCGAGTTCTAAAGACAGGATCTGGGGCATTGGGTTTGCAGAGAAACATGCTATGGCAAATCAAGAACGGTGGGGGCTGAATTTACTCGGGAAGGCTCTCATGGATGTCAGAAAGATGTTGCGCGAGCAGGATGCTCTCGGGGTCGCTACTAGCGCTTAGCACCACGGAATGATACCCGCAAGTTGCTTGGAACGTGTGTTGTATATATTATCATGATGGAAATAAATCTGCTTGATTAGAATTTAGACGGGCTGCGCACATTTCATTGGACGTGAAATCATGCAGGATAAGGATGTGCGGAACGCGGGTGTCGCGGTTAAGGAGACGCTGGGCAAAGAAAAGTTTTTTCACCAAAGTTTGTTCCAACCAAATACAGGAGATTGTACGAGCAGCCACCGCACTTTGTTTCTACCTCCACACATCTCACCGTTACAATTAGGTGAGACCGTCGGTTTGAGTTCGACATTCAAGCATGTCGTACGGTGCACCCCCTGTTATTCCAGCCAGTCTTCAGCAATACAAGTAGGTGGTTAGTCGAGAACCAACGATAGTGTCATTGATTCGCATTGCTCCTCGATCTAGCTCGTATCTTATAGACCCCCAATGGCAGCGAAAGTTCTCTATCATATGGGCTTGCGGCGTTGGTATAGCAGTTGTCGCTTCTCTACCTTACCTTGTACGATCCATTAAGAACGGGCGGGCGTACCGTGGCTTGTTCGGCGTCACGGAAGATATCGCCGGCCGGCATTATACGTCTGCAACCTCTGCAGAACGGGATCCAGGACGCGCAAAGCGCAGGCTATCCGCTATTTGTGAAACGGCATGGTCGTTCACGTTTTGGAGTATTCCTGGAATAGAGCTCGATTTGGGACAGAGTATTGGCCGCCTTTGATACATTATTCACAAGGGCACTAACGGACTCCGTTATTCACAGTGCTTGTGATTGCTGGCTATCTGGTATTGGTGATAATATGCATTACTATGAACGCGCCTCTGATCGACAACCCCAATCGAGCTGGTAAGTACCGGATTTTGTATGTGGATGTGTCATTGATCATAGTTCGACACAGGGTTCATGGCACTGGCTCAATTCCCCGTTGTCTTCTTATTTGCAACGAAGAACTCCATTCTTTCTTTGTTGCTTGGACCGGGTCACGGCTATGAGAAACTAAATTATATCCACCGATGGGCAGGACGTGGCATGTTCATTGGTGCCACAGTGCATGGCGCCCTTTGGATCAACAATCATATTGTCTTCGGTATCCCAATCATTGGCCAGCAGAAGGAAACCTCTGGAGTAGCAGCCTTCGGCGTGCTATGCGTCATCGTCTTGACATCATTCCGCCCAGTCAGACGCTATCTCTACCAATCGTTCTTCATCGTCCAGTGAGTCGTATATCACTCGTTGATCTGGCATTATCTGAAGTTTTCATTCTCAGTGTGCTAGGATATGTCGCGTTTTTTATCACGATTTGCTACCACACAATTTATGCTGCGCCATGGATATTCCCTCCGCTAGCGTTTTACGGGTTCGACATGCTTCTGCGCATGTTCCGCTACCGCATTAAGGACGCGACACTTGTTCCAGTCGACAGAAATATGACTCTCGTGAGTTCTATCTCTACTCCTGGACGCTTATCGCTGAAATGTCTACAGATCAATGTTCACGATTGTCACGATGGCTGGGTTGCTGGACAACACGTCCGCCTGAGGGTCTTTTTCTCTGGGCGCGTCTTCGAGTCACACCCTTTGACGATTATCAATGCTCCTTCATCATCTTCATGCTTGTCTGGGAACTCGCTCCTCCTGGCTGCACGAGTGAAGGGAGATTGGACGCGCGCTCTGAATGCATATGCGGCTGATGAACAAATCCGACTACAAACCGAGAAATCGGAGCAACCGGGAATACCGATTCAGGTGATGTTGGACGGGCCATATGGTGGATGCAGCATCGACTTGGGCTCGTACGAGAGTGTGCTTCTCCTTGCGGGAGGCTCAGGAGCTACCTTCACTCTCGGTCTGCTCGATGATATTGTTGGGCGGTGTGTGAAGTTGGGTCGCCAAGGAGGTGAGAAGACGCGACGCATCGAGTTCGCATGGTGCATTCGATCTTTTGGTGAGCTGATTTGAAGGTATTGGTGGCCTGTCATGTTCTCATGATCATCTGGTTGCATAGCATGCATTCAATGGTTTGCGCCGATGCTCATGGACATCGCAACTGCGGTCGCCGGCTCGTCGCTAGACCTGCACGTTTCTATCTATGTCACCTGCCTCTGCAACCCCGAAGATGTTCCTCCCATACCCAACTCCGATGTTACTACTTTGCGGCCGTCAGTGAGTAACCTTCTGCGGGAACTGGTGACGGCTCCCTCGTCTCCTTCGATCGCCGAGGTCGAAGAAGATTCTACGAAAGACAAACTCAATTGGGTAGGACTCGGGGGCGGTGTCGCAGTCTGTGCTGCTGGCCCAGAATCATTGACGCGGGAGACACAGAATGCTGTGGCAAATTGGCATTGCTGAGGGGAATGGAATTGGGCGGCATTGGTCTCCATACGGAGCTCTTTGCTGTCTAGGGCATTATTTATGTTCTCAATTGTAATGTACATCAATATCACGGATTTCACGAAGTATCCAAAATATCATGAGACAGAAATTAATATAACTCCGTTGGGTCCGCAACCTCCGAGCCCGCGGGGAATAAAAGTTGGGGCGGAGAAACATATTTAGCGGATGGTATGTCCAAATACGTCAGTTCTCCACGTTGCGCTCAACGGTGAGGGCGCATGATGCGGTGCAGCCTGCACGCCTTTCTCCTCGATGTCCCCTCGCAGCACCCGTTCCAGTCGTTCTATACCAAAGTGGAGCTCTTTCTCGACCCCAAAGAAGCAACAGCCACCGACGAGTGTGTCGCTCGTGTTTGCGCAGCCAGAACATGGTGCACCGCTGCGCTCTGCTATCGCGAACCTACCGGCGATTGATGATGCTGAGAGTTTGATGAGCGAGACATCTACGAAACGGGAACGTGTCCATTCGACTTCGTCGAGTGCAGTAGAAGATGGTCTTGCGGAGTCGCGAAAGCGTTCGAAGGTGGATTTGGTCGCAGCCCCAGAGAATGCAGAGATGGAGGCTATTGGATCCAATGAGGGCGTGCGAATCGCTTCCAAGGGTGAGTAGAATGTCTATATTCACATACTGTTTCTGAAATTGTACCAGAATCCACTCCTCCGCTTGATATTCCAAAGATTACTATAGAGACTACGGAGGTTGTACCCCACGCTGTCCCATTCCCAGCCTTAGACGGTCAGCAAGGCGCACATCAATCAAGTGCGTCGTCGTCGCGCTCATCGTGGTTCAGTTCCCTTTCTCGAGTAAAGGGGGCCAAAGCAAACGAGAAAACAGCGCCAGACATGGGGTCTCAGCCTGTAGTTTCCCAAGCGCAAGCGATCCCATCGTCGACACAGCCACGTTCAGCTACAGACGAATCTCCGTGCATTCAGGTCACGTCTCCATCCTACTCACCTCCACGGGATAAAGGAATCTTGCGGAACGCCTCGCCTCCCCTCACAAGCAACACAACGTCGCTATCCTCTGTTGACGAAGAGGCGCCTCGTCCGCGATTTACTAGTCTCGACAATCTTTCATCCGAGGAGCCGCTTGCTACCGTATCGCAAGTTCAGGACAAGACAGCAGAGCGGAAGCCGTCTATCACGTCTCTGAATGCTTCTGGGAGTCGTTTCATGCTCAGGATCCCTCTATTGGGGAGGTCGAAGATACCGCTAGAACAGGCGGTCGCAGTTGCTCAAACAGAAGACGTGAGAGACCCTCCTGAACCTGGAGATATGGGTCGTCTGTTGATAGACAACGTCTCCCTCACACTAACACAATCTGCCACACTTCTTGCTGCTTCTGCCCAAGCTGATACTTCTACGGAGTCCGGGCCCACGCGGTCTGCGAACGAAACCTCCCTGGCAGTATCACCCTCGGCGCAGTTAGCGGAGTTGCCTTCTCCAGAGATATCATCCCCGCATGACAATTCGGGCCCAGAGATTATTGCACAGGCGTCTGCGAGGTCTTCGTGGTGGGGATACTTGGGTTGGCGTGAAAACTCTCACCCCTGCGAGGAATCTGATCATTCTGTAGCTGCTTCTCCCGCTGATTCAACGCCTGCCGCTGCGCATTCGGAACATTTGTCCACAATATCCGAATCTACAATTCCTGGCAACCCGCTCCCCGCTGCCCCTGCACAGGATGTGCCGCCGTCAGCCATTGAGCAAACTCCCTCCACGTTTTCTACGGAAACAAATCAGAGTCATAGGTCTACGTGGTATGCGCCGTGGGCATGGTATATATCCTCGCCTACATCCCCTAGTAGACCCATCACACACGAGACGTCTGCTGCCGAGCCATCTTCCGTTTCTGATGCAGACACGAAGACAGAATCGGAGATTGTCAAAGAGCAGGCGCTGGCGCGCGACGAGGCGACGCCCCCCCGGACGTGTCTGCTCACAGCATCCCGGAGGCGCAGAACCCGATTGAGGCGTCCATTTTGACACAACGCTCGGGCTGGGCCTCGTTCTTCACGTCGAAGTCATTGGTTGTAAAGACTATCAAGGCGGACGACACGGACAAGCAAGAGCATGGCATGGAGGTGATGGATGTAGATGATGTGGACGACTCATCGACAGCTGTGGAGATTCCGGTCGGGCAGGAGGTAACTGCTCAGATTCTAACGACGCCCTGGTCCCCAACGACGCCCAAGTCGCCCGGGACGCCACCGAAGCAGCGTGAGCCGAAGAAGTCCAATCCTGCAGCGCCGCCGCTGACGGATTCAGAGTCCATTAAGCGTGAGACGGCGAAAGCCGTACGCCCTCCATCGCCGACGCCATCAAAGGCGTCTAGTACTTCGCCTGTAGTTCCGCGCCCACCTAATTTGGTCCTCCCCAGCTGGGAAGATACGTTTCGTTCGGCGCCGCGCTCATACTCGCCTCCCCACCCGCAGTTGCACGAATCGAAGTCCAAATTGTCGGGCGCTTTATATCATAGTAAGCGGCGTCTTGTTTTCGAAGGAGGACCATGTGGCTGGGAAGAGCAAGGGTAAAGAGATAGATCGTGAGGGGAAATTCGTTCATTTTGGCAAGGAGCTGCCCAAGGCGTTGGATGTGATTGGAGAACAGCTGAATCCGTATATTCTGAGCGGTGGATGCAGAGTGGCGGTAATCGGTGTGGCGGGTTGGTCGCCTGGTACGTGGTGCTGATATGCTTCTGTCTCTGAGTGATTGAATGAAGATTTGTGTAGGCGCCGTAACTAGGACATTGGCTGGTGGAGTAAGCTGAGCTCGTACCTCGTGGTTGTATCCTCGTGTTTTCTAATCCTGCTCATAGCTGCCTTCTTCGAGTTCGAAATTTGTTGATATGACTGCTCAGGCACTGGAGCAGTTCGCAGAAGAACACGGCTTCAAGTTCAAGAAGATCACCAAGATTCCTCTTGAGGGCGATGGAACCATATACAAGAAGGTCTCAAGGTGAGCGCTACAGAAGTTTAAATTCTTAGTTGGGCTGGAAAACGTTCTATCAGAGTCTACAAGCACCTGCTCAGTAACGACGAATGGCTGGAAAACTTACACGCCGCCGATGTTATTTTTGTGCCGAGCCATTCTCAAGGGGCTATTGTTTCGACTCACCTCGTAGACAGACTAATTCGAGATGGACATATCCTCACAGCCCGAAGCGTGGATATTCTCGCTCAGACAGCCGCTACGATCACACCCGGTGGAGTAGCGGCTACACCATCAACGCAGGCTCAGAAAGTCTGCTTCCTTTCTCTATGCGGTATCCATCTCGGGCCACTTAGGTATCTTAAAACAAGCTCTCTTTTGCAACCTTATATCCAGGTTGGTGTAGCGCACTTGGTCATGGTCGTCTGATATTAATGAGAACACTGGTAGTATGTTAGAATGCCGCCGCCGGCGAACTCTTCGATTTCCAGGTGCGGACCTTCTCTTTCTTGTTATAATTGCGCTCGATGCTCAATGATTTTGTGATACCAGGATACAGAAACTCAGCTGTCGAAGGGATATACGAAGGCGCTACAAAACGTGCTAGATCATGGTGTAGGTTGTCATCATTGCATCTGAGTTAGAAGCTCACTCTTCTGTAGTCTAAGATGGTCTATGTGGCTCCCTTAACGATCAGGTCGTTCCAATTTATTCAGGACTATTTACTGCCGTGTCACACCCTCGTATCTTACGAGCTCTATACATTGATGGCGATGCATACCAGTGCGTTCCAGTGTATTCATGCCTGTTTTATCTTTGACCTCTCACGGTTTTTTTTGGAAGTTCATCTGATTTCCTGTCGAATCTACTCATTCTACTAATTCGTGTGGTGAACTCGGGTTGTCTGATCGCGGGCTTTTGGCCCATCTCTCGGAAGCTACTGCTGGAACTTTGAATGGAATCGGTCATTCCACAGCTTATGAAGAATCAGCCACGTATTCGTGAGTACCCAAGATTGTTGTGATATAGACGTGTCCTGATGAGCTCGGTCAGCTTGGCGGTAAAATACTTCTTCCTCACGAACGATGGCGACAGCGAGCATAAGGACCTTGTAGTTGAGCCTTTCAACGCCGTCATTGAACAGAACGATTACGAGGTATGTTCGCAAAGTTATTAGCATATGTCTTGGCGATGCGATGTGATGTGTTACCACAGATTCCTTGGTGCCTCCGAGACATGATCGCAGATGAGAGGGTAGCTCATTTCTTTCCTCGTGAATTTTTCTCCTACGAGACGCCTTCAATGATTGGCACCCGAAGACCACTATCCTCCGAGAGGTCAAACGCAAGCTGCAGCCTATTACGCGGCTTTCTTCCATCAATGGCTCAGGCTCCTTCAGTAAGCTTTGATCTTAGAGTCACGAACTCACGACATCCCGCATATAAATCATGGACGCAAGCGCCTCCCGGCATCACATCGAAATGTATATCAATTGTTGTAGATATAGTTGCTTATTTAGAATCAACGTGGAGATGTTTGGACAGATATCAGAAAAACGGTGTGAGCTATTGGCGCAGCGCGGGACGCACAACATACAATACCAAATACAGGGTACAACGTAGTGGAGACAATGCGTTTGCTAGGATCACACAACCAATTTGATCTTCATATCAGCGATACTCTGCACCGCAGTCTCCAATCGTAGAAATCATCCGACTGCTATTCGAACTTCGTAGCACCGCTTCAATAGCTGCTAGATCGTTTTCGCTCAAAGTGAAGCCGAACACCACGGAGTTCTCTTCCGTGTGATCAGTGATACCCAGTCGAGCACCTGGAACAAAAGATGAGCCGTGATGCAGAACAATCACAACCATAGGAACACACTACCTATGATCACCGCGCCGACAAACGGATGCTGAAGAACCCAACGAGTGGCAACATTTGCGATGCTCACGCCGTCATACTGGTCTGCAATCGACCGCAGGACTACCAGCAAGGACTGAAACAACGCCCAGTCTCCCCAGGCTTTCACGATCATATCCAGGTACTGGCCAGAAAATTATGAGTATTCGGAATGGTCGATGCCCCAATTCATCCAGTGGCGCTGCACCTTTCTTTGCGAGGGATTTAATTGCCCGGAGTAGAACTCCGGCTCCGGCTGGTTCAACCACCGATCAGCGAGGAAGCCTCCACACTATGTAATACTCTCGTCATCGAACTCAGATGGTCAGGAACAGGAAAAAACCAACGAGTGTTCCATACGCGAGGAGTTTGAGATTGTGCTTCTCACAAACATGGTTCATCCCGTGAAGGGGACGGTTGTCGATTAGGGAGAACTAGCATATGCGTCAACACGAAGTGACGTCAAAGCCGACCAGTATATTCACCTGAACTTGATTTGACACGATAGACCGCGGACCAAGCTCGGTGCATATCTCATCCGTCCTGACAGCATCAAAATTGCATAATCCGAGGGCAAGGATCTTTCCTTCGTCGCATAATGCTTGCAAGATCCGCAGTGCGGTAAGGTATCCTTTGTCTTGATAATTCTGCCAATGAAACTAGATCCATCAATCAGCAAACCTGTGCATGTATGGCACTGATATCATACCTGCAAAAGGTCTATGTGATCTATTTGCATCCGAGCCATGCGCTCATGTACAGCCGCCTCCACCACCGCACGAGACGGATCTATTGTCCCAAAGACACACCACTTCGTGGCGCCTAGTACCCGTTGCGCAGATGGAAGGCTCTGTAAGAATTGCCCCTAAATCTGATAGTCAGCGTATCTCAATTGAACTTCTAAGGTAGACGTGAGCTCACAAATAGAAGCTCAGAGCTGCCGTAGTGATCGGCTGTGTTACGTTGTCGACATATATCCCTTATGGGATTGGACGCTAATACACGCACCCTGAGCAACACCCAAGTGGCACCAGTTGGTGAAATTCGAGTCAAATCAGATATTCGAAAAAGGCCTACCATATCTAATATCAACGGGTTTGAGTAAGCATGGTGAAGAGGATGATGGATCTAATCTACTGACCAAATGCTGTGTATCCGGACGCAGTGTACCTGGCCATCTCCTGGCGAATTTTGACAGCGGGTACACTTCCCCAAGCGTTACTGGATAGCTGCCACAAACCTGTCCAGATGCGGGGGACTGTGAAAGGTCCGAGTAGGAATTGTTCTGGTTGAGGGACCGCACACATGGTGGATGCGGGAGGGTATGAGCAGGACCTCCGGAGGTTGCGCCTTTCTTATAGATGTTGGCACTTGTACGGGACGCGGTACATATATGTCGGTGACTTTCTTACTGGCCTTGAAGCGTCGAGTTTGTGGACGGCACGAACAATGTTAACCGGCGGTCCATGGCCCCCAATCACACATTTGGGTACCAGAATCCTCCTTCAAAAGGATTGTTGCATAACATATTGTTCGAACAGATAGATTTTCGCGGAATGATGGCTGTGTTGATAGTTTAGCGCGGAGACAGATCCGTGTCTCGGATATAAAGCTGCAGCGCAAGTTGACTTACACAACAAGAGGTCCTCCAATAGCTGAAAGAGGACTTCAACATGCCAGCGCCGGAATCCATCCCTCCCCGTGCGCGAGACGCTCGACCTGTCTTAGGACATGTGTCAGTACCTTCTAAGACTCTAGCTCCCACGACTCGCTGACCACATCCCACACGAGCAGTAACCTTATGGTCGACACTTTGATAGCCAATGCAAGCATTGACGAGTGCGTGTTCAATCATCGCCTCGCAATTACAACGAAACTAACTGCGATCAGTCTGCGAGCGATCGTTCGCAGCACACTGGCAACCACGTCTCCGCCTGTGGCGTCGGCATTCACGGCAGCTGCGAGACATCGATTGGGCGACCAATGCGACTGCCCTACCGTCTCCGTTCGGTCTTTTCACCAAGAAAGAAGACGGAACGACCGTCCCGACCCAAGAGTTGATGAATGTTCTCGCTCGCAGTCGGTGCTGTATGGCGCCGGCATGGGATTGGCTAGTCTCGGGGTTCTAGGTGTCGTGGTGAGGGCGACTGTTGGACTCCGGTGGGAGGAAGGAAGCTCCATGGAGAACATCCTTGCCTCGATTGACGCAGACATCAGTCAAGCGATTCAGATTCGAGGGAGGAGTTGAGGTGGTCGGGTCACAGACCTTGAAACAGCAGTGCGACGGCAGATGACTTGAAATTGGCGGTGAAGGAAAGCCACGAGATGCGCAGGCCTGGGGAGGACTTTCCCTTCGAGAGGGCGGCGGCGAGCCTCGAATTTTGGAAGATCTGATTATGGGGAAATAGATACGCAGTGAATGGAAACTCCACCTGTGACACGAATGCGATAACCGTAGCACCCAATAAGACCTCCACCCGATAATGTGATAATATGTTCAAAACATTGCAACTTGCAACTTTCGGCAATGCGCAGGATTCAAGCTGTGAGGCTAGGCCACCTCAGGTCGCGCTATTAGTAAATTGCTTGTGACTTGGAAAAATGTATTTGGAGATCATCTGGTAGCCGCAACGCTGGAACCAATGTCGTCGATTTGGCAAAATGAAAGATAAATCCTGTCAACGACTATCCAAATAAAGAGCGGTTGTGGAACACGATTATGGCTCACTTGAGAACGTCGTGCGCCAGTGCGGCATCGACAGCAACAGGTAATCGGGTACAGCCTTTGGAGACCCGATGTCGGCGATACATTGTAACGTGAGGACGTAAAATCAATACGAAAAAAAAGAGAACGGCAGACCTTTATTGCCTATCTACTATCTGCTGCCAGCAGAATGCTAGCGTCTCGGTCTTTGTACGGAAGAACAAAACAGCGAAGAAGCGATCAATGGTAAGAGCTGCGCCTGAATTGATGGGCTAGAGGTTCAAAAATTTATATTTCTGTCCCGAATAGAAACAAGATGTTGATGGTACCTACGATTTAGGCAGTTAACACAGTTTCCATGCAAACCCGGAGACAACACACGCCCATTCTCCGGTTTGACGGACTATCCAGCTGGGTATATGGAGCCTGTGAGCGCGCAAAACGTACAACTGACAACCCAATTGAGTTGATGGTCAATAAAATGGTCGCCGAATGGTCCTCGTGAGCAGCTCGACCAAAAAAAGGGTACATGAGACCGCAGACACCTTCAAAATGCGAAATCGCGCGATTGAGAAAGGACTCTCTTCTCCAGTGTGAGAAGACACTCACCAGATACAGAAATTGCATTGTAAGTATCCTCGAGAGATGTCCCAACGATACGAAGAATGAGATACAGCATCGGAGAGACGATTTCCCAGATCTTACGTCTGATCGTCGTCCTTTATCTATGAAATGACCTTAGACTACTCAGACTATACCGTTCAATATTTAGGACGAATGTGGACGTTTTCAGGTTTGCATGCTCATCAGTATGGTTTCATTGATTTAAAGTCAACCTCAACTTTCAGGGTACTATAAAACACACAATTAGCAAGCACGTCTACTAGGAAGAATAAAACCGCATATCACACAATGTTACAGGCCGAAAATATACACAGAGTATACACTATCGGAACTAGAGAAAGTGGGTTGAACGTTGGATGCTTGCAAGTTGCTGCAAGCAAGCTGCAATTGAGCTGCAAGTTGATTCCGAGAAGTTCGGAATCAACCCGCAGCTCAAAGCCATTAAATTAAATAAATAGTTTTTCAAACCAACGTATATACCTAAATATGACAGCATCTTTGCCGTAACTATCAAAGTTGTAGTAGCAATGGCTTCAGTTCCTCAACGTCGTCGGCAGCGTTGACCTCTCGACTTACTTGTCGACCAGAGCGTCGGGTTTCACATCTTCTTTCCCCATCTAGCTAGGTATGTCTGCATGCTAGGCATATAACTGTCACTGTTGCTGGACCCATTCGAGATGAGGAAAGTCCGGAAACTCAGCTCAAACGGCAGACGTACAGTCGCCGTCCAGGTCTCATATCCCAGTCATGGCCCCTCGTCCTGCGGAGAGCACACTTCCAAGCTCCTTGTCCACTCCACGTCTCGGCCTCGGCCCCCTCCTCGATACCTCCCAGTGAGTGGTAGTCCGACATACCCCAGTCCTGGAGCCAGTGCGGCTGGTTCGAATAGTAGTTATACGCCTTTTCGCTCTTTTCGAAACTTACTTTCGTTCGGTCCCGGCAAACAATCTCCCAATGTAAACTCTTCAGCTTCAACCCTTCCTCGGAGTCCATTCGGAACTTTGAATTCGTTGCGTCGCTCGATGAATGGCGAACGTAGCGTGTCCGCTCCTCATCTGCGGTCTGAGCAGTCCTTCGATAACTCCCCTGTACTATCGATCGAGTTGCCTCGGCAAGGGAATGATGGCTCGGATTCAAGGAAATCTGGCACTGGTGCTGAGCGCGAAGTCTCGCATCTAACTTCTCCACAAATGATCGTTGATAAAGGTACGCTGCAAGAGTATATTCAAGTGAAATTCTCTAATCATATAGCGAATCTCGTCAGAGCATGCTTTACCTGCGTCAGAGCTGTCGACCATACTAGAATCTGAAACCTCCGGTATATCCAAGTATGTGCCGTCTTTAGACAACAGCGAATGTCTCGAAGAAAACGGTAGCCAGTTCTTAGACCTCCCCTTGCTACGTTCCGACGCAGAGACTTGTCGGTCTGGCGCTCATACACCCCTTTCCCGTGATACTTCTGCTTTTGACTTGTCGATGTCTAAGCTTTCTACGGAGGTGTTAGAAGCCATGTCGGAGGGTGGTACAACGGGAGGATGGCTTAGTGGTGTTGTTGTGGATGAGCTTCATGATGCCACCGAGTATACCTTGCGACAGGATACGAGTTTTAACCTCGGCGCGTTAGATCCGGACCTTGCTGCGCTTTTGAGCCCCCACCGCCTTGGCAGTGCGGAACCGGCACTGTTAGTAGCGATAGACGTACTCCCGCCTCCGTCGACTAGCTCTCCGGTGTCTCCCTCTACATCCGCTCCTCACATTGCGTTGTCTACGCCGTCATCGTCCGGCAATCGTTCTTCCGCTTCTCGTTCTTCATCCATTCATCGCACGGGGTCGCCCAATATTGCTGGTCCTTCGAATTTATCTTTGTCACCGCGTCCCTCTCTTGTATCGGACCGACCGTCTCTACCACGCTCAGCTAGAAATCCACCGTCTTATGCTCTCACGCATGCCTCTTCGGCTCGCCCCGCGTCTCGTAGTCCAGAGCGTGCCTCATCGGGCTCAGGCGGCCGGCGAAGTCAAAGTCGTCTACGGCGGTCACCATCCTCGCGCTCGATCGAAGCTAGCGGCGTGCCAGAGACGCGAAAACCGGCAACATCTCGTCTCGTTACGCCGGGACGTCCGCCTCTGCTCATGCCTCAGACGAAGACCTCGCGCCCTCCGCTACATCACCCTAACTCTACCCCAACTAGCTTGTGGGAGGGAAGCTTTGTCTCGCCTTCATCACGTGCACCTTCGGTAGCTGGAACCGCTTCTAGCCGTTTGCAAGATCCTCGCCCAAGCTTAGACAGCGGCGTCGATCGTCAGAGGCCGGCATGGATGCGCACCAGGCAACGGAGCGTGAGCGTCAACGAAGGTCGCCCATCACTGCAACCAGCGTCGATGCGTCCGGCAGCGGATTTGGGGCCTCGGACCGCCAAAGTGTTCGCAGCTGCAGGACTGCTGGACTCCGACAAGGACCCGAGTATCACTCGCCCGGGGTCCCGCTTTGGGTCCAGCAGAAGCAGTTTCGAACGGGATTCACGTTCGAGATGCGCGCCATCGAGGATGGCGCTTTCCGATGCAGGATCAAGCTCATCGTGGACACGCAATGGCACCATGTCTCATGCCATTGGCATATCGGAGGGGGCGTCCATGCATGGTGGCAGAGTTTGTCGTCTCCTCGCACTGCTTTCTCAAGCCCCTCCACGGCTCCGACGTCGGTGTCGGCTGGATCGATGCACCAGCACATGCAGACAGAGTTGCAACTATTGCAGGAGAGGCATGCAGTGGAGACTGGCGCTCTGCTGAACGCGCTAGCTGATTCACAGCGTACCACTCGAGTATTGAGAGAAGAAAATGCCCATTTGCGAGATCGACTGCAGGATCTGGAGGATCGGCTCGCAGACGCACTTGACCAAATTCACCGATTACAGCATGCTCGGCCTACTCCGCCTGCGCTAAAACCATCCCGAAACCTACATCCGAAGCGTGCTAGTCCAGTCCCCACAGATATTCGCACAAGCTCGACACACTCCCGATTACAATCCTTCCTCCGCCCCCAATCGGACTCGACACTCCCATCCAACTTCCTCCCTCTCCTGCGCGCTCGAACCCTTCTCCAGAAACTCAACTCGATGGTAACAATACCCTTTCTACTTCCACCTCTAATTACAGGCGAATCAGCACGTCCTCGTCCATCTTCCCGCCGCTCCCCAGTGATATGTCTATGATTATGCATGAAGAAAATCTCGCGCCTCCGTCTTCGGTCGGGCGTTCTATGCGTTCTGTCTCACCGTCTTCGCCTACTATGGTTTACTCGAAACTGCCTGTCAGTGGCACGCAGAGCCCGGAAATTTCCCTTCATGCACATAAGTGTTCAATATCCTCTTCCGCGGGGAACATATCCCGACCACGGCGAACTTCTCTATGGTCACAGGATCCCCGGGGAGTCTGCATCTCCGTCCAGAGCACGAACGACATCTTGGCGACATGCCCATGCTGGACTTGCACGACACTGAGCTTTACGACGACGTGGAATGATTACTGCTTTTTGGGCGCTTCTCCTTATCTTGGCGTTGAATTCTTACGATATACGGCTTGTTCCTTCGGTCGTACATGGCAGCGCCATTCGTTTATATACCACCCTTTTAGCACGTTTGTCGCATATTTTGTTTTGTTTTAGATTGATGATCTTTGCATTTGCTTTCAGAGTCAACGCCCTCTCTCTATGTTTTATCGGATCTCCTTGTTTTGTTGTATGCTGTACCATATTATTATCTTGCATTTCATTATTGAATCTGGAAATATTGCTCGTCTTCTTGGATGATGCAGTATGTACTCGTTATCTGCATTCTAGAACCCGTTTCTGCAGCGAACAATATATACCATGGCTCTGGAGAACCTTGAATCTCATACATGCTCATGCACATTCCATGCATGCAGAGATCTTGACAGATCATATCATCATATGGATATATGCATTACATTTAGAAACATAAGGTTCGTGGTGGCATAAGTCCGGAAGGACGACAACCGAGCAAACAGGGATGACCGCGAAGCCAGGATCTCGTAGGTGCCCTGGGAATAGTCGCTCTACCACTTCCATGAATGTGTCTTTCAGATATTTTTGGAATCAAATATTAAGCTTAAGCAGGCGGTTATTGACGGAGTTATCGTCATCGGAAATCAACTCAATTTCCGCCATGACGGGTAATGTGTAGTTTGTGGGGTCCGGCGTTCTCTCTAGATTATGGCTGACTGCACCCCGTAGGTCACGGTATCGCAGTCAGACAGAGACATCGCGCGGGAACCTATGCAAATAGGATGAGTGCTAATGCTAAAGCCTCAGGAGGATTCCACATAGCCTACAATGTGAACGATTATTTCTCTTGCTCAAAGAGCACCTTCATCGCACGGAGGCTCCCCCGCGACTTTTTGTCGACATCAAAAGCCCAAGGACGGCCTCCCCGTTTAGCCAGCTTGCCCTCGCGCGGTTCACTGATAAAGCCGTCGAGCGACGAGTCCACGAGCTGCACGGGGTCAATTATTTTCATGATACGGAGCACGACCGTGCGCGTGCCCGCGTGTTCTTCGAGCGGCGAGCGCTGAAGGCAGCACAGCGCAGAGCCTGCACGTACGTTCCAGTGGCAGATAATGGGTAGGCTGATGCGCGTACCGATATAGGGAACGAACGTCCTACCTCCGCGCCGGAGCGCGAATGGGTATAAGAGAATGATTGCATAGACTGAATCCTTCCCCACCACGTGCATATAGGTGGACACCTGGTCAAAATACACCATGAAGGGCTGGTTCAAAGAGTATATCAGGGTGCTCCTCGCGCTGAGTGAGTGTTCGCGGGCGAGTCGCACATACATCTCCGTTGTTGAAGGAGACACCAAATTGTCTCTTAGGATTATCCGTAGGATGCCCTTGTACTGCGTGGTTGAGGCTGTCGCGAGGAGGGATAGCTGCCAAGGGATAATGCCATTCGGCTGGAGGAGATCCGTCCCTGATGCAAAACTCCTGGGGGAATTGTATTGCGTGAGCCGGAAACGCACAGGCCGGCGAGTGGAGAGTGGGGCGGTGGGGCGAAGTAATATAGGAAGCCTCGCGTGTGGGGGGAAGTGTGCCTCCGTGTCAAGGCTATCGAGCACTGTAGAGTATCGGCACCTGAATGCGGGTTTTCCCGCTGAAATGGAATCTATTACAAGCACAGGAGATCTTCCAGTAGAATTCGTGAACCAGGAAGATAGATCGCGGCGGTCCCATATGTCAGGAGCACGATTAGATAGGTCCACGAAATCGGAGGAGGTAAGACGCGCTGGGTCGAGGGTGTGTATGATATGCTGTGGAGAAGGGCCTGGGTGTCGTCTCGCGAATGACACTCGATTATCAGTTATCTACGTTGACATACAGGTACATCTGTATTTCGGGCAATGGAAACAATGTTAATTCCCAACCCACTCACGTTTCTGTTTTGCAACCATAACTGACAGTGCGAGCAGCCTGAATTGCGTAGTAGGTTGAAAAGCCACCGCACTGTAGTCGAGAACGAAAATAACATGAGTCCGAGCTGACTGAATGTGGCAAAAACCCGTTCATGCATGTACAGAAGAACAGTGTTTGTGTTCCCGATTATCGTTCAGATCATGATCATGGCAGAAACGTTACGTAAGCAAGCATGAAACGACATAAGTAGTTCACTAGAAATTGCTGGACACAACTATCGATACGGGTGGTAATTCTCTCATGAACAGTGATGGGAGGGAAAACAATAGAAAAGGTGTGGCCAGAAATCAGCAGGGAGATTATCCGCTTCTTGGCAACCTGCTCACGGAATTGAAGGTCTGACATTCAGACATATCCGTGGAGGAGAATCTGTCCTATTTGCATTTCTCGAGCCTGTTCAAAGTGGAATACAGAGCTAATACCGAGGAGCTCGGTGTATAACAATGTTGCACTACAGAAGAACGGAAATGCGCTAAGGTGTGGCGTTCAAGGTCACCGCGCTCCATTTCCCCGCGGGGCTGAGCAAAGGACTTCAATTGTATGCAGCAGGGATCGGTGATTAGGTGTGTCTTCCACGCACCGATTGCGAGAGATTGTCAGTCAATCTGATGGGACTAAGCAATCCTGTATAGCTGACATCGAATAGGCTTTATGAAAGGACCTTGTGTGGTGCTTAACACAGAGTTCACATTCGATTGTGGATGTACAGCATAGAGGCCAGGAAATGGTCTACAAATTATGATTCAAGTTAGATTGTGGGCATCTTGTTCTTTCAAATATCTCATGACGAAACACTTACTCAGTTTCTGGTATGCCTGAGAGGAATGGAAGCTTCAAGGTTGAGTGTTGCGTCTATCAATACGAAACACTATTCATCAGTCGAGCGGCTTCCTTTTCAGCGGTTTCGTAGATGGTCATTATCCAGTCAGAGATTCCTAGTCCGCTGAAGACGGAGTATTGGTATTGTATGCATTTTATGGCGGTAGGTGTCAGCGTAGATATATCGCCCCTTATACGCTACCTCCCGACTCCTTGAAACAGCTTCTCTAGGCCATTCATTCATTGTACACCTATACTTGTTAACCAAAGTCACGAATAATATTTATTTGAATTTTGCACCGTGGCCGGAAAAACAAGAGATCTGAAGTCGGACGAACCTAGTCATAATGATCTCCAGATAGCACAATGTGCGACCTAGATAAGCAGTACACATAATGGTAGAATCAGGCAATTACCACGGCCCCTTCGGAGTAAGAGCGAAGACATAACTCTCGGTACAGATATACATAACGCACATTTCAAAAATCCTGCACCACATTAAAATCGGATCCAGGTCCGTAGTCGCCATTTTTCTTCGCGGAAGTCGGTGTAGTTTCCCGTTCATCGCTTAGCTTTTTTGGAAGCTTGTTCTTCTCCTCGGTCCCTACAACGCTTGCCCGGATGGACCTTCCCCTCGAGCGCATCCTTCTCTATCCGAGCATCACCCTTCTCACGGAGATATTCCCAGACCAATGTGTCTCGATAAGGAGCATCGAATGTCTCCAGCGCATCGGGAGGATAAAACCAATAATTAAATGCCATGTGGACGTCTTCAGCGCCAGAGGACGACGTGACCTCGTGCCACCACGAAGTGGGCAGGTAGAGCATCTCACCCGCATGCAGCTCGACAACATATGGGGTGCCTGCCTTCAAAAGAGCGGGAAAGTCATCCAGGGAGATATCAGGTGGAGAAATGGCGGTCGTGGGCAGGCCGAGGTGCTTGTGAAGGAGGGCGGTCGGGATTCGGGAGAATGACGAGGGCTCATTTCCAACCTTTTCCTCCTCGTTTTCATTGTCTTCTTCCTCCTCGTCTTCTCCCAGCTTCCCCAACCCCTCATCGTCACCTTCATCCTCGTCGTCCTCAATATCACCAATACCATCGCCAGATGGGCCCGCTCCGATGTCACCAAGACCGGCGTCTTCTTCTAAATCGCCCATGAGTTCGTCGAAGTCGTCCACTTCTTCTTCCCATGCGAACCCATGCCGTTCATTCAGCGCAATCATCGCCAGCTCGTCTAGCGCCTCGTCGTGCGCTTCCATGAGCGTCTTCATCTCCTTCGATCTTTTCCCCTTGCTCTTCCCCTTTGCCTTCCCACTCTCTGTCTCCCGCAGCGCATCTATCTTCCGCTCCAGCGCCTTTATGCGCGCCTTGCATGCGGCGCGACGCGATAGTCCGTCCTCTCGCACGGGGACGTCCTTGTATGAGATAAGCCCGTTACGGTGTAGTGTGTCGAGTTTTCCATATGGGTATAGATTTTTTAGCTCTTCTGGGGGAAAGAGAACGAAGCGCTTGCGGCCTTGCAGCAAGCAGTAGAGATTGTCGTGGAAGTCGTGATGCTATATAATCGTGAGAACCTTCAGCGTGGCCTATGATGTGCATGCTCGTACGTACCAGACCAGATGTGGATCCCTCTTCCGACCTGCCTATCCATAGGTTGACCTGTTGGAGAAAAAGGTTCCCCATGAGCCGTGGAACGCTCGGGAAGTCGTCTCGTAGCGCATTCGTCGGCGGTGGAAACACCGTCTCGGCGTCCTTGTCGTCTTCTTCTTCGCCATACTGCGTCGTAAGATAGTCGTACGAGCCAGTTTCTTTACGAAGCGATGTCAGGAAGTCACGGAAAGGTATGGAGACGCGTTTGACGTCCGTGCCGAATTGGTGCACGGTCGGGTGCATGGGCTCGACCATGACCTCGGTGTCGCCCGCTTTAGATGCCAGGTAGTCCAAGTCGGTCTAACTTCACCGTTCGAGCGTGAGTGAATGGTGTAAGGAGGGACGAATAGACAAGCTTGAACGTACCCATTTTTGAGCGTGGAAAGAGGAGTCGTCGAGCAGGGCGCGGATGATAACTGGCTTGCGTTTTGAGACATATTCAGTGAAGAATTCTTCTGCAGGCGTGCTGGGGTCAATCCGGCCAAGATTCCTGAATTCCATCGCGGTGTACGCCAACGTTTTGCGAATGCTCGATCGTTGAAAGATGGATTCTGCCACGTGCTCCGCGTGTGACTAAAATTCTACCCAGGGGCCAGGGGCTCTTCATTGTTCAATTTATCCATCGTACAGAGATTATTGACATGAAAACATACAGAGTAGCAAATCTCAGAGCAGTTCTCGATACAAACCGACCAAAGGTGTGGACAATCGAATCTAACCTAAATTTTGATTCAATCTCAACTTGAAGTTTTGTTTTTCTACCTTCTGCGTTCAGCATCGCGCTCTCGAAAGGTCAAGAGAACTATATGCCCTCGAGATACTGCGTGCGATGGTGTATCGACTGGTACTTCTCTGTTAACAATGCCATTTGACATTCTCTTCGAGGTTAGCACTCGTTGACTATATCTTAGCACAACTTTAATACTACCATCTCATGCATGCAGATACTGGCATTACTGAGCTCGCGGGACTTGATTGCTCTTGCCTACATCAACAAGGGCTTTCGTCAGTACTTAGCTTCTCCAGCGGCATCAACGATGTGGAAGACAGCTCGCGAAAGCACAGTTGGCATGCCGGCGTGTGCCCCATACCTATCCGAATTTCATTGGGCGGACTTGCTTTGGGGCAAAAAATGTCAGGTCAGTATCTATGTACTTTTACAATTTTGTATCTCATTAAGGCACACATATTTAGCAATGCGGAATGAAGGGGGCCGCTGTGGTTAGTTTTGCGCTTCTCCGCAGGTGCTGTGCATTATGCAAGAAAACACAGTGATATTTTCCTGCATTGTTGTTGTGGCCGTTATCTAATGTTGAGTCTAATATAGCCTCGTGGATTTAAAGATGTTCATGGAACTGTTTCCTGATGTCGACACGTCAATATTGGCCCTTGTGCCACATATGATGGGTTCTTTATATTTAGTTTTGACATGTTATTAGAAGCACTAACGCATTCTATCAGGACCTGGCTCCATTGGAATGACAGAATACTATTGGGATGATGATATTCGTGATATGTCATGGAGGCTGGTTGCTCTTGAGGCGAAGACCTCGTTGGGTACAGCACGTCTTTCTGATGCAGTGAAAACATTCATGGGCGAACAACGTGTTCGTGTTACTGCCATAATGAATGTGCGCCGCGTTGATACTTTTATTTAGAAACTCTCACTCATTTATGCCCAGCATGCCGCTATGTGCGAGAGCGTCTTTGCGGTAAGGAAGTCAAAGAAGGAGGTATTGGAGCGGTGAGCGACTGTCACATCCTGTCGCCTGTCACCTTGCGCTCACTCTTCCGTACCAGGCTTCGCGCTCTGATTGTCACTTGCGGGCACAATTATCTTGATGCCTGTCGTGCCGTGTCTCTCGAGCATTACATCGTGCAATCCACGTCGCAGAGTATATTAACAAGTAAGCAGCTTGGAGGTGCCTTATTCTTGAAACTAATACGGTGGCTCAGTCTGGCAGCGAGAGAGGTCACATCTACTTCAGAAGGCAGATGATGCTAAACAATATCGTCTCAACCAGGCGCGCCTCGAGATTATAAAAACTCGGCACCTATTGGTTCGCAAGCTTTACAGCGAGTACTGCGAGCCATTCACGCAACTGCAACTGACGTACATGCCGCGCGTTGAAGATGTGTTTGTATTTGGCGCCTTCGCGGCGCTGATCGAAGACGTCATCGACATCGAGGAAGCTCATTTCGTTAATGCAATGGCAAGATTGCCCGAGCTATCGCGCGATGGACGAATAACAGAGCACAGAAGTTGTCTGGACTCATTACGCGGTCTTTTGCAGCCCATTCGAATCCAGTCGAATTGGCCACCTCGATTTTCACCTGCCCTCGGTGCACTATCCACCCCTCGGCTCGATCTGAAATCATTCTTATCGATCATGATAAGAGCTTGTTTCACGCCAATCGTTGCTTTGGCATGTCCTTCTGCGACAGAGGGCATGTGGCTGCGACATCCTTGGTCAGTTTACTCGGACTAGACGTGCGGACTGCTACCCCTCCCGATCTGGATGATATCGACGCTCGATTCTTCTGCCTACTCTGCAAACCTGTGAAGATACGGAAAAATATGGTTCGAGCGAGCATGACTTGGAGACAGTGGGACCCTCGTTGATTCTCGTGTTCTTCCTGAGCTCACCTCATCCGTCCAGGTCGCGCATTTTGCTAATCCTAGGCTGAAGAAGTCTCACGTTACTCCATCCTGGAGACGTTTGAATGAAGGAGAATACCATGCGGTGAAGGCGCGCGAAGGCCCGGATCCTACCTTGGCTTCACGTATCTGGTCCTGCAATCATTGTGACCGATTTACTTTCAACACGCACAGTTCTGTCGTTGACCATGTGGAGGCTCAGTGAGCGCTATCAATCTTTGCTTGTGTCGAACCATTGACGTCCAACGCAATATATCTTGGTTAGACATGCTGTTGATGAGCCTGAAGAAGGACGCGATTTCTTTCGTGATCCGCGGAAGATTCGTCCAGAACCGCGAAGAGGCTACATTGTTGTGGACCCAGACCGACCTGACTATGATGGAGATGCAAGAATTGATGGCAAGCCCTATATCTGCTTATGATGTTTTTGGACTATGCGAATTATATATACGTACGTGTTCCTTGAAGATTCTGGTCGAAGCATGCGAAAGGTATTGCGTCATGTGTAGTGTGATAGTGTTCTAAAATGTGCTGCTTGAATACTCGGCGATAGTGTGTATGTACAAAGTGTGGTCTCTAAGCAGGAGACCCAATAAATGGCTGTATCGTAAAACGTCGATGAGACGAGTATTCAGATCCTCCATTTTAAGTGGCCTCGCAGTAATCGACTCCGGCTCGAGGTTGAATAGAATGTCTGCGACAATGATGAGGAGTAATACACGAATGCTTGCGAAAGATACGTACTTCGCACGTATGTGGGACTCCACGCCTCCCAGCTGTTCGAAGATCCGCATCCTTTTCTTTTTATTTGGTGGGCAATGAAGACAATTGTAACCCTTCCCAGCAGCTGGGATTGGAGGTGCCCTTCGGACGAAATGAATGGGACGAGGTTGCGGAAGGCCCTGGCGCGGATCGCAGAAGAAATCCTCGCGCTCCGTAGGACTGTCAATAGCATGCCTACAAGAATTATATGTATTCAATGTCATTGTCGAGGGCTGCAGGAACACGTTACTCACTCTTTCTTCAGATGTTCATGCACAGAACTCTGGCTTCGTTTCTGCCACGCATCACAATGATTGCACGTCCAAATTGAACAAGTTAGTATGCTATAGGCTTCATCATGCTTCACTTTGGAGGCTTCCTCTTCTGTTAATTGGTACCATTCAGGGCTCGAATGGCCTTTGGTGTCGATGTAGTGCGAAACCTGGATGGAAGCAACATTAGCCATGCGCGTAAGCGCAATAGCACATTCGTATATACGCACACACTGCCGCCAGGTCAAACTGTGCCTTCCAGTCCCACCACGCCTCTTTTTCGGTTCACACGCGAGGCAAGTAAACCGCGCATCGATCCTGTCTAGATCCTGAGGAGTTGCTGTTTTCTTGTCTAGCGCAAGCACTTTGACCAACGATGCCGCGGCAAGAGAACCCCTCGCGTCGAAGCGGAGGCTGCACACGCCGTATTTGGGTTCCACCACCTTGCTTGTTTCGTAGTCGAACACGGGTTCTCCCCCGGGATGTATAACATGCAAGATAGCTTGCTCACTCCCCATAAGATGAACAACCTTGATCCCACAAGTTAGAGGGCAGGGAAAACAGACGAAAACCGAAGTCGCAAGATCCGCCGGAGATGTGTTCGCAGATCCTGGGCTCGACTGTGCACTGGTGCCTGCTGTCGATCGGGCATTGTGGGACGATTGAGCAACCAAAGCCTCCAATTTCGCCTGCCTCTCTTCTGTGAACTTCGCAATGAGACTCGGTAAGTTCTCAATGACGTCTGCAAAATAGCCCTGCTCCACCACGATGTCACGGTCAGCGCTGATCAGGTCGGCAAACCCGTCGAAGGTATACACAAGGCAGATGTGAGGAGCATATATCTTCTGCAACGGTCTTAAACTTTCGCAGTACTGTTGGTATAGCTCGCGAAAAATCCGTCGTCGAGTGCATTGAATGTTGTAGTATTCTGCTGCGAGTCGACGCACTCTAGCAGCTGCCACATCCTGCTCGAGTTTGCCCCTAATGCGCTCCCAGCCTTCACACACCGTTAGCATACCAACGAGGGGGGCAAATGTGAAGATACTTACGTTTATTCGTTACCGGCTTATCCGCAAGGTATGATTTGCGCTCTGTCACTACATTAGCGACATCGCGAGGGTGGTGTCCCGCGCCGACGAGCTGAAAACAAATGCTACATCACAGAATCAAGAGCAGCCAGCAGCTAAGTGCAACAGGAACTCACGCTTCGAGCCGCTCATCTAAGAATAACTCTCGGGCTGTCCTTCGCTCGTGGTTCCACTCATCGCAGATATCGGCATGCTAACATGTGAATCAGTATAGTCAGCACATGGCATTAAACCGCCAATACCTTTAGAATTGCGTCGACGTGAGCGATTTGTGTGTCCTTAAATGCCTCTAATGATTCCTGTGCTCCAGGTTTCCGCATGTCTACGTCGCGCCCCAGAGCATTCAGCTTTTGAAACATATCATGAAGATCATTATCCCAGTAAAATCGGGCCTGCGACGTAAAGCCCGGAGTAGCCCAAATGTCCGCTGAGTGATACGAATAAACAATGTAAATGAGTATAACAAGCAAAGTGCTGTGGAAGATACAAACTGTTCGAAGATGGCACAAGCTTCATCAACGTCCGGCAGTCTGAGTATCGATTTTTCACCTCAGTCCTGTGTACGATACTAAAGGAAGGTTAAGTATAACTTGAGGATAAGCTATATGGAATCCCTTACTGTTCCTTCATGCAGGGAGTGCAGATCCGACGAAGCCATTCAAAATTGACTCTCGTAGTCTGATTGATTCCACACTCCTGTGATGGGGAAGGCGTGCGATGTCAGCAGCAAACAAGTCTGTTGAAAGTGAGGACGCACTTGACAAGTACCACCACCCCAAAGGAGATTAGCCCACTGTAGCTCCGACATACCCGGTGGGCAATCTGGCGCCTCCATATTCTTTCGAGCGGTTTTCCAAACTGTGACCGCTTTTCGAGTTGTCAGCAACTGGCGGAACGCCTTGCTCGTGCGCGTGAGATTAATCAAGTCGCGTGGTCTCAAATGCCCGAGAATCTAACATAAAAATGAGGAAAAAATGATGGGGCTGTATGCAGACAAGTACCTCATAAATAATGTCAAGTGGCATGACTAGGAATGCACTGAGACATGGTTTCTGCGCTTTGCTCAAGGTTTGCAAAGCTACTAGCGCGTCAGCACAACCCGAATCCATGTATCAGCTAAGTTCAATTTCACCTTGGCTTTCGCAGAGTGTATTTAGCTTGTTATCGAAAATATGCACGTCATCCTCTGCCGAATCGTCCGAATAATATTCGGATTCGTCATCGGGTTCGTCTTGCCATTGTCGAAGTCGCCGTAATCATCATCACTCTCTTCGCCGACAGACCCGCCGAAATCGTCATCTGAGCCACCTTGCATACGGAATGAGTCAGCTAATATCCTGCGTGGAGGATTCTGGGTTCCGTTGGCTCAACGTTACCAAGTCGTGGTTTAAGGGAGAGACGACATGAGAAACCTTTGATTCGTGGGACGCCGCTACTTGTATTGGGTACGTAAACGGTCACGCGGTTCGCACGCGTCGCGGTTGAACACGTCGCGTCACGGTCGAACGCGTCGCGTCACGAGCATCACGCGTCATCTTCGCCAAATTACTCGTCGCTATCACGAATTTGACTGATGCTGGTGACACCCAAAACAGACAATCCGGCTGACAGCGAATCGGAACTGGCGGGCGGAGCAGCGCCGACTACCCACAAGTTCGTCTTTGGGCCCAAATTACTTACTCGTGCCTGTTCCGCATCGCGCCTCTCGCAGAACAATCACGAAATCTGGAAGATCTCAGGCCAATTATTTTCATTTACGACACCGTAGACTACTAGCGAGAAGGGAAGCGAAGTTTTTTTTTGATGGCTATTCACCCACTGACTCGTTCTCTTACCAGTATATATTTGTCAGTACGAACATGGACCAGCTGAACACAAATTTCATGAAAACTGTGGTCTAGACTCCAGAGAGGTGCTCAATTTCTTCCAGAGGTTGCACGAAGGACATCGTAGTGATTGGAAACGTTAATGCCGGCTGCCAGTTTGTGCGAACAACGGAGTTGACGAGCGTACGGGTTAGTACGGCTCAACTAACCACGTTTTCGACGAAGCGTTCTACCTTGTTGGAAAGTGAAGGTTCTATTGTTGTTTCTCTGCAAGTTTTAGACCTGTCGCCAAATCTCCATTTTATAAATGTTCCGGTAGGCGCTATTTGAATAATATCACTACGATTGACCTCTAAACGCCCTCCAGTAAAGGTGCTAGCAGTCGAAGATGAGCTTGAAACACGCGTAAAGAAGGCGCAGACTCCCGAGGACCCCTTTAGGTGTCGGTGTGAGCGACTGTCTTGGGAGGGGACTTCTGTTGCACACATGTGTAAATCTCATTAATTGACTTCCACATATGCTGAATTCAAGCTTCCATAATTCCAGGGTTCCGCATTGATTATCCAATGGACCACCTGTCTGCTGATAGAATGAACAACAACCCTAACCTCATCATAGGGGTTTGAGCCGGAGCCACAGGATCGAAATATCTGCACATGGGATGTGGCACCATCGAGAAGAGATAATATTCGTTCCGGAGCAGGTAAATAATATTCAAGTACAACACTTGCAGGTTCGTTTATAATTTAACTTAAGATAGATCATTGACCAAGACCAGTCGCAGCTCGTAAAGATCGTGATGTTCGTCTTCGCGACCCCGGTCGCTACCAACCACTCATTCCTGCGCTCTCCTAGCAACGGGTGAAAACAAATTCATCCCCCATCCTCCTGTTCATACGTGGCCGCAACACCAAAGGCGCACCGGAGCGAAATTTGGGCGTTGCGAACGTCCTGCTGCGTATCGCTGGTGCATGCATCACAATCGAAACTTCGACAGATGATGGTACAGTGTCGTGAATCGGTATCTGCAAAAACGAGAACCAGGAGGTCTTTCGGGGAACAGATGCAGGCATATTCAGGCTCACTGTCTCCTTGGCTTAGGTGCATCCATCGGCAATGTGGAACGACGCGGGATCAAGAGAGACGGCGGTCCCATCAGCCTGGGTATGATCTGCGTGTGGCTTCTCAGAGATGGCTCCTCCAGTGGAAGATGGTGAGGCAATCTTCTCGATTACGCTCTCGCGATTGCCCAAATGTTGCGCATGCGTCATCTCCGATTTGGCCTGGGCGGGCTTGGGAGGAATAGAAACTTGAAACCGCAGCATCTCCTCAAGAAATTCTTTCCTTCGTATGACGTGTAGGAAGCCCGAGAAATGCTGTGCACCTGATGAAACGGCCGTCTCGTCATGGAGCTGGGATAACATTCCGAAACGAGGAAGTATCCTCTCATTATGCGGAACAGGGGGATGATGGCGGGTACTGTGCGCTGGGGCGGGATGGGCAACAAGACTGCATTGTCCTGACCTATCGTGACAGCTCGTTTCTTCAAGTCAACAAGCGCGATCGCCCTCGGTCCCAGAATTCCTTCGTCCACTCCAAAGCATCCGTGGAACGTCCGCAGTCATACAAAGGATCGTCTCCGGAGAGCGGCGGAGGATTCGGCGCGTCCGGAACGGTTGCCGTGGGACACGGCGGAGACAGGAGCGATATCTCATGGCCGGATAATGCACGGCGAGACGCGCCTCATCGGCCTGCACAAACCCGAGCAGGCTCGCCAGGAGGGGGTCATTGCGGGCCCAACATGACTGATGCTGACAGGACGCGATTTCTGGCCGGATAGTGTGGCTCGTGCAATCGGAGCGAGCTTCATCCATGGGAAGTGAAGACAAGAGCGTGTGGGTTTGGATCAAAGAAAATATTGGATGTCGTACAAAGGCGGGGTAGGTGATTGTAAGGAGATGGCGGGTGATGGGAGATTGTGCACGACGATGGAGTGCGGCTCCGATTTGTTTGGCGACCTCATGTTTAGCCGATCGCGTGATAAAGGTACCGGCCACATTAACGGGTGGCAACACGCGCGCTGCCATAGCAAAAGGTCATTGCAAGATATGCAAGGTTTCACCAGCTTACTTGAGTAACTTGCGTAGCCCTTCACGACATGAAGTGAGTATTCGTGGAGAGGCCCGCGACGCTCGCACCCTCAAATCACAAACGTTGCAACAAACACACCGACAGGGCTTCGGTTTTATAATAATCTAGTCCAACAACAACGACAAAACGTCGTGAAATACAAACACGAAATGACGCAAACTGAGAGAAATGTGAAGCATAGTACAAGTCAAGGAAATAAGCAGTCACCGCCCCTCCACGCTCACGTCATCTAACCAGTCGCGCTGCCAGTTGACGTACCGAATTTAGCAAGCATGAGCTCTAAATGCCGTCACTCTGATGACAGCCACAGCAGACACTTGCGCGCGGGGTACCTCTGCAGGAACGCGGAGTGGGCCTGCGTGGCGGCGGCGGCGGCGGGTGTAACGACTGTGTTCGGCCAGAGTGTCAAGGTCGCCGTCGGTCTTGCGGGGCTGCACGAGGTGCTTCCAGACGCTCTTCCACTTGGGGCGGTCTGCCCCCCGTGCTTCAGCGCGCGGAGCTGCCGATGGCGGCCGGGAAAGGAGAGCATGGACTCGATGAACTGCTCAGTGCGGATCTGGGTGAGGGCGATGCGGCGCTCGGCCTTCGCTTCGCGGAGCTCCGCGAGGGTCCCGCACTTGGGAAAAAGACGGTCGTCCTGGGACGAGGCTGGGTTTTGAGAAATAACGGATTGCGACTTAGACGGCTTGGAGAGAGAAGCAGCATCTGCGCCAGCAGCGTGGCCCCTGCGGCGCTGCGCCGCCGCCCACTCGTGGTATTTCGGGATCCAAAAGTTTTCGTGAACTCCAATGAGCTGTACGAACGGCCACAGTCCATTGGAAGAGGAGGCGAAGGCGACCTCAAGCGCGTATGCGAGGCGGAGCTGCGGTGGTGGCGAGATCCAGAACGGACTTCAGTCTTGTCGTCACTCCGGACAGCACCCCGTCCACGCGTCTGCACCTCGCGTGGTAGTGTGTCGTCCAAACTCTGGGAAATGGAGGGCATTCGCACGTCTTCCAGTCTCTTGGGGACAGCGGGCCTTCGCGCGCGGCGACGGATCATGATCGGCTCATCGTCGTCCGGCTCGTCCGCGTCGTTGACCGCCTGTTCGTCTTGCTCCTCGTCGCGCTCTTCGATGCCCAGGAGGCCGGCCAGGGTGGGCCTGCCGCGGGCGATGTCCGGGCACAAGCGGGGGATGTCGGGGGTGCTTTGCGAACGCGGAAGGACATAGCCCAGCTTTTGCCGATGGGTAGTCCGGAGGAGAGCGTGATGCGGAGGAACCATCTGAGGAGACATAAGTCGAAAGTAATAACGAGGTATATACACCTGGGGCCCGCAGGGAACTAGGGAACCAGAAAGGTCGGGGGGAGAGCCGGAGTGCTAAGGCTGCGAAGGAGTGATTAAATACTTGGAACCATGCGCTGTGGCTCGTGCACGAGGCTGATGTGGGCAGGCGTAATCTGTCAAACGGATCACGTTGAAAGTGGCTCGCATTCCATATCGCTGATCAGGAAACAATGGAGTGTAGCGTGGCGCACCTGGCGCATTGGTTTTCTCGAGCCATCAGGCGGAAATACGAAGCGTGTGCGAACCACATCGTCGGTGTGAGCCGCCACAAAGGATTTCCTCCATATCCGATCGCCTATGAGTCATGGATCAGAACATTTCAATGAATACGCACAAAAGTTTGAGCCAGAGGACCGCGCATGCACTGCGCACAGCCCTAATTAATTTCAAAGATTCCAAACTTCGCGCCACTCAGTATCAAAATAGGTAACGCGCCTTTGTAGCTTTTGAGCACCGCCGGCAACGCAAATGGCTTCCAACAAGGCTCAAGAACCGGATTTACTTTGGCTTTGAGCGACGAAGCCTGCAGATACCAGGTATCAACGGTAACCATGTGCCTCTCATGAATGATGCAATTGGCTTCCGCTTTGGTTGCCAATTTTGACATGATGACAGACCAGAGGAGGCTTTGAATTTGACTGCGCCATGTTGCAAGCGGCGTGTCTTGTACAACGAATTTCCTTTTCGGGCTGGCTCGGCGCAACGGCAGCCGCTTCGGCTCAATGCGTTCGTAGGGGGATGTCGCAGATAAGTACGTTGCACAATTGGATGGTGGTATTTGTTATATTGGGCTCAAGACTCAGATCTGCCAAATCTACCATCACTTTATTCAAACGTTGTATACACCTTCTACACTTGCGCATGGCATCATAACATTTCAATACAAGCTCCGCCACTTCATTTCTCCACACTCATCCGATGACCTCAGGACGTGTATCCCGCTCAAGAACACGGAATCACGGAACGATGATAGTGTTTCCGGGAATCAGGAACCTTGAGGCGACGATGAATAAGAACGATCGCGGCAGCGAAAGAAGTACTCACTCGAAGAACCAATTGAAGTCGTCCGCGATGCATCCGCCTTGTCCTCCACCGTCGACGATTACACAGTTGGTGTACGAAACGGAAGTCAACTGACCCTATAATGTACGATTCAGGTTGAATATGCAGGCACGTGCGTGAATCATTATAAAGCGTACGAAGTTCTCGAAGCAGTACTCGAGTTCCCGCCCCGCTTCATTGATCCAAACGGCCTCACAGCTCTGGAACGTGAAGCTGACGCCCATATTCGCTTCGACGAAGAACGAACCAGCTATGGTTCCATTCAGCCTACTGAATGGATATTGTATTCGATGTGGAAGGACTCACCGACTGTGGAGAGTTCATTGTCGATAGTCTGGCAGTCACTCTGCGCAGGGGCCACAGCCTCCGATCCCGTGCAAAACGAGAGAGAGCCACCTACATCGGAGACGGTTATTATCGTCAGTTGTCCACATAAGGATAGAGAACATACACAAAACGGCGCATTCGCACTCCGGATCGGAGGCTCCACCAGCACAGTTTTGGAACTGGCGAGGAACGTTGGCGATAGATGTACCTGGGACGGGACTGGTATCACGCTTGCTAATTGAAGCGGCGGCGGCTTTGAGGTCGACTGGTGGGGCTTCAGGACAAGCAAAGGTAGTGAAGTTGACTGCGCCAATCATCTCAGTAGATACGGCGCGAGCTCCACTGCAACGAGCAGAGGCTGCAGGAGGATGTTATTTGGACGGCGGAGACTGTTACTGATGCAAGATACGCACAACGAGTGAGAGCAGCAGCATGGCATGCTGCAACGAAGAACGAAAATACTGCTGCGAGCCTTGTGAATTGCATGCTCGTCAAGAAGAAGGAGAAATAGGAACTGCGGTGGATTTGCTGCTGTAGAAGCCTTGAGCTAGCGATGCCCTTTTATACTTGCAGGAGCGCCTCATAGACGGTCATGCACCCAATGTTGTATGATCGTTCGTTATGCACGCATACGGGATAAATATGTGCCAAGAGAAAAGTTTTCCATATTGCTCAATCCATCAGCTCATCGAGGACCTGAATTGTCCACGAGGCTCACCAAGAATCAGCGAAAAACTGCTGTGTCAACCGTACACAGGAAATTGAGGTTAAATGTTTTCTGATGTGGACAACATGGGCACAAATTTAGCACCACGGAGCATCCATAATGCATCTTTGTACCTTTGCGGACCTCGAGTGTCAACGAACTCGATGAGCATGGAGAGGACATTCAGGATCCATCATCGTAGAAGCAATCCTGATGACTGTTCTGTTGTCGGCAGAACTGCATATACGAACCCATCATGCGGGACCAAGGCACTCGGAAACGGCTTCAATAATATCGAGTATACAATACTGACCGCGGACGTCCGAACCAGGGTCGTCCGGTCTGCAAGCAACTTTCGTAAGACAGAATAGAAGGGTTGGACGTGAGAACGGGAAACTCACAATGTCAGCACGGAACCAAGTGACAGCAGCCGCTGCACACTTGAACGACCATTCGTACTGACAGAGAGACACAGGCGAGTTTGTAACTTGTCAAGATCCAGATTTGCGAGATGGAGACATGCAGAGGACAAGTCCCAGGCCCGGTCCGGGAATAAGGTCATTCGGACGAAGCCGGGAGGTACGGAGATGGTGCTAAATTGGGAGACGCTGACCGGTCTCAGGAGAGGAGAGCAGTGCACACGTTTTCGCATAAAATTAGTTCAGGAATATAGGATGCAGCGGTGACAACGGAGACAAAGTCACCCTCCGAGTCTATGAGGGATAGAGTCGGAAGCGACGATCGTTCTGAATTATCTGCGTCTTCACACCGCCAGAGAAGTTCGCGTGTAGGAAAGTGGATCTTGAGCCTCCTCGCCGGCAAGTGGGTCTTGCGCTTTCGTTCCTGTTTCCCTCTGTTTCTCTCAAAATACATTCTTCACAATGTGTCTCGAATTAAAAAAGCAGGGGTTCATTCTCGCGAAGACGTCCGCATACAGTACGCCGTAGGGATGTCTTTGCATCCTTGAGTCGGCGGGAGCGGTCGAAGGAATCTTGCATGGTCTTGGCAAGATGAGAAGATACGATACAAAATAGACAGTACTTCTTGTCGTCTCCTGAGAGGAGGGTTGGAATAGATTCAAGGCATTGCGGTACGAATTGCCTGAGAGTCAGATGATCCTCATCTAGCATAATCTGTAGAGACGGAAACTACATCAATGCAGACAGAGTATATTGGGTAAGAAAGAGGAGAGCGTACTAGAAGGAATGGTAGACAATTTGGATAAGGTTTCCAGTTCCTTCCCGCGAGGAGAGCCAGGGAAATGATATCAATGTACTTCAAATTTGGGGTGACGAAATCATCATGTATCAATGATAGTCGTAGTCGTCAATTCATCCATCATGATATTGCAAGGAAGCAGGTCATCACAAGTTGACATTCTTAGCTGAATCTGTTGGCTTTGGGGTTGGTCGATAACCATCGAAGACTTTGCAGATTTTGCTGATACAGGAAGTTCTCAGAATCATTAATCACATCAGACGAGAAAGTGCGTACCAAGCCAGATCGATATGGGCTCGCGTCCGCCACATCCTTCCCACTCATACTACATGTTAAGCATGCGATAGCCGGTGGAATCGACGTACGCTTCAATTGTCAGTGTCAGCTTCAGAGGGAGCTAGCTTTGACTTTGACTGCCAATTACAATTTTTGCGATGGCGCGCCAATGAAGCTCGGGAATTTCCTTTTCGGTTTGAGCCGAAGGTGGCCCAGCAACAATCGGCCAGGACCTGTTAGTGGATATATTATTCGAGATTTCTTCCCAAATATAATGTACTAGTACAAGCATCGAACAGAGCTCAGTCCATAAATCTGCACCCTCGCGGCCCCAACCAAGATACAAGACACAATACACCATGGTAATCAACAATATAGCAATAAATACCGTCGTCACAGGGCGTGGCGTCGCTATTTACAATGGCAGCTCAGACGCATCCTCACGTTGTACGCGCACCCGCCCGGTAGGCTTAACGAGCGAGCTGCCGCTCTCCGCGTCGTCAGCCTTGCCATCGCGCCCGTATTGGTCGAAAGATGAGCGTTCCTGATGCCGCGCCACGGAGACGGTGATCGCGACGGGTACGGGCCGTAATGGATATTCGTGTTGTGCAGACACGGATGCGGAAATTCGGGAGTTCGAAGATGGTGGGTGCGAGGGGAAGTCCTTCGTGCTAATCCCGACGCGGATAATGATGAGCGTGAATGCGATTGCCTAGTGACGAATGAGTAAGTGAATGGGAAGAGGGGGGGAATCGAGAACATACGATGATCGGTTGCGTGGCGTCAAGGCAGATGTACTGCGCATTGGAGTTGGCAAGGTATGTCGTGAGGAGCGCAATGAGCGATGCGGAATAAAGTACAGCGGATTGGATCAAGATTTCAATCACGCGCCAGTTGGAGGAGCCCAGACTGGAATGATACCTGGCCAAGCGGCGATTGGAGTACCATATACGGCCTGCAATGAGGGCTATGGAGAGGACATCGGCATGTCAGCAAAACTCAATCAGGAGTCAAGACGCTTGAGCGAGGGAAAAATAATACATACATGTCGATACCACATTTGTGCAGAGTGATAACACGAAGGCGGATGTGAGCCACGGCTTGATGCTGGTGACAAATATATCCCCGAGTTTAGTGGGGTCAGTCCCGCTTACGGAAAACTCGTAGCAAGCAGCGTATGCGGCGACTATGGGCCCCGGGTAAGTGACATATCACGAATTAGATGGGGATAAGCTCACCTCCGTCTGCAACGAGGAGCATTATCGGGAAAATAATGATCTTCAGGTTGCGATTCCAAACCACATAGAGTCGGTAGACCTATGGTGCGATTAGACATATAAGACGGTCTTGGGTCAGAATTGGCAGACGTACCACGAATCCGTCCCCAACTAGCGTCTGTGTGGAATAGATAACATTCTTGCCGACATGTGTGGGGTCGCTCAGAGTCAGGAAGAAGCCTATCGCTCCTTCCGGTGTATGACTGAATACAATAAAGCCTTCTATTGCACGGTGGAGGTCGATGCCGAGGTGCTACGACCGAATCTCCAGTTCAGCCGACGCGATGGCTCCAACACATTAAATAGACACTTACTGCAACAGTCAGAATGAACATGGTCGACGCAATTGCGAACAACATTCGGTTGAGCGTAGTCCTTTTCCGGGTCTCCGACCTAAACATCAGGATCCATACCGCGATACCGTAGAGGACGAAGAACGAGCCGACGAGGAGTGACTCGAGGAACAGTGAGACGAGCTGATGAAACGAGTTGGTTATGTCGATAATACCCGTTCATAGTGAGTACATACCTCTGCTCTGTCTAGAGCGATTGCCATCGCAAGATGTGTGCAGGACAAAAGAAAGCCTTGTGGAGCGACCGCTGTCTAAAGGTATGCAAGCTAAGACCATCCGGGTTTTATCTAGATGTCAGCGTTGGACTTGTTGAGCGTTACACGATTCATCATGAGAAGCTGCCATCAGAAAAGCTGATAGCTGATAGCTGAAGCTTGTGCTTGTGATGCCACCTGTGCGAGAGCTGTCCGCTGTGACTGGATTCGGCCTTAACGGAACGTCAGAGTGTTGATAATCTGTGTTGATCATCAGACTGCAGGTCCGACAAATCTGCATTCTGAACCAGGATCTGCAGCACCCAACATGCACCTTTGTGTTGTCTGTTGTATCGCTGGACGCGGGCATACCTTGAATCCGATTGAACTCCTCCAGATGGTGCTCCGGAGTCAACGTTGATGGCAGTGTGCCGTGACGCCGTCGGAAAAGCCGCCGTAGTGATGGGGAGTCACGTGTGCGCGTTACTACTGGGAGAAGGTTCAAATGATCTCGCTGTTACTGTGGCACCACTACCACGTCAGCTTGTGTGTCCGTCGTCGTCGTGAATGTACCGCATGCACAGCTCGACATTAAGGAATTTCTCTCCAGTATGCTCGGCGCGGCGGCACTTTGAAATGTTACCTAGCCGTTCACGGTCATCCAAGAAGATGCCCAAATACGTTCCTAAAAATTCCCAAGGCTTCAATCCCACATGCTCTGCCTTGGATGAACCTTTCCATGCTGACAAAACTCAATTCTGAGCCGCCTCCATTCAGTGCCTGTCGCTTGGCTGCGGATGCCTTCCAGAAATCTTCTCGAAGGCTCTATATGCTGCTTGCAGACCAGTAATCTTACGGCTTGTTTTGCGATCCACCCTTTGCCGAGCGCGGATGTGACCGGTGACCCAAGGTTCAAAACCCCATCATCTGCAGTCCAGCCGCCGGCTGCGGTACTTGGCCAAATCTCCAGTATCTGACTCCTTCCAGTACCACGAACATAAGAGATATGATCGATTTGAGATGTTCCAACTTGCCGAGGACGCCACGAAGTCTTCTGAAGCTAGGTACGCGTTATCACTCAGTACCAAAGTCAGTTCGTGGTCGACATCCGGTTGTGCCGCCGGTGGCGCGGCATATTCAAATTCTTGGTAAGGAACGGTGAAACATAACCCTGATCACTTCATCACGACAGATATCCGGTGACATCTGCGCATAAACACCATAGGGATATGTGCATGCCACACTATGTGTGCCACATGCATCAATCTCGGCACAATGATGCCGCTGACAATTTCTATCACGCCAGAAATCCGTCGACGGCGCCATATTTATAGACAAGTCAACACTCTCAACGTCCTTGTTCACCCGCAATGTTGCAACCATTGACATAGGCCTGTCATGATCCTCTTTGAGCAGAATTCACTCAACGAAGCCCAGCTTCGAATGACTTTAGTCGGCGAGCGACGAGAATATGAATGGCACCAACGGGTCAACATGCTCCCACCCATATGTCCATCTGGCTGTCCTGTTCACGTTGCTCGGATCCCTCCATCGCAGCCCATATCGTACCTCCAGCCCCAGAACTGCCATCACTGCGGACACCGTCGCCCCCATGGAGCATGTGCCTTGGGATCATCGCTGCCCTTATTCGAAACTTAGCGCGAACATGTCTCGAACGTTCGGCGAATCGGTGACCTGAATTGTATCCGCCGCGATACTCGGAGCTGCCCTGAGCTGACGCGATCTGATGAAAAGATGTAGGTAGTCCATGTTGTATGTCTTTGGACCACGATATAGGACCCGTGAAATTCCTCACAAGTGATAGGTACACGCCCGGACGTGGGGCGGATCTCTCGGTGGGAACCCTTGGTCCCGGTCCGACGTCCGTCCGGATATGCCTGGTCATCGAGCTTGGGGCTGAGTACTGGGGCCATGGTCCAGACATCGATAGAAACCTAAGATATCATGAAAAGAGCACACATGTCAGTGCTTTGACAGAGACGAAAGTTGCGCGAGCTAGGTCCATATGTCTGGACACAATTGGGAAGCTTAGGCTTGACCGGACCTACTTATAGCGACCGATTCGGACATATATAGGCGAAAATTATGGTCTGGAGACCAATCAGTTGTGAGGAATTGCGGGGGTCCTCCTGATATCCCCTTGGGGGGAACAAAACACAACCAATATCGATTACATATAAGGTCAGTCCGATGCCGACAAAGCGACTCTCGCATTCAGCTATCATCTACATAATTATATGGGTCTATACTATAGGGTGCGAGTAGGAGTAATGAGTGTCCGTTTCACCGAGTCTGATCTAGTGATGTTTTGCATATTCTGAGAGATGGAAGATTGCAATCACCCAAACAAATTCGCAATGATGAATGCGAGCGCGAGCGCTGCTCCAGTTGGTACCGGCGATAACGCGGGGGCGCCCGACGCCTGGCCGCCCGTCGCCACATTCGCACATAGAGTGCCCGACTTACTGAGTGCCGACGTCGGCATGATGACCTGCAGCGCCCCTCATCAGCACAGTACAGCCAGACAGTCTTGGAAGTTCACACACCTGAGGCTGCCCAGACGTGCCCTGAACGGACACGCCGCCATTCCCATCCGCATTGATCTTCGTGCACGTTAGTATGTCGACAAGCTCCTCGTTAGCCTGGTAGCCCGCAGCGGGAATGCTCCACGAGGGCGTCGACGAGTTTCCGCCATTCGTGAGCAGCGCGAGCATCGGCGCCTTAGACACTGCAACCGTAGTGCCTTCTGCCGACAAGAATTTCACCTAGGCACAGGCAACAGAAACACGGACAGCACAAACATCGAAGTCTGTCAATGAGGCGGCTATGTCGGAGAGTGGGAGTATGACTAACCGGGGATGTGAGGAAGTTGCTGTTGGCTGAAATTGCTGCCTTGCGGGCCGCGTTGAGCGTCTTGACATGCGTCACGAGTGGCTTGTCTTCGACATAACCGGACAACCAGAGACTGAGGTCCAAAAATAAAAACATTAGCGATCGATAGACATTTATAGGGGCAGTTGAGATCACGCACGCCTCGCGGTTAGCAGGGTCGGCCCCACCTGCGTACGCTTGCTCTTGACCTATACCCAATGTTCAGCATTGTCATTTCCGTGCTGGCTGGCAGCGCTCACCGTAGTACAAGATTGGCACGCCATCCTGCACGAAGGGCCACGTCATCGCGTTCTTAACCAACTAAAAGGATCCAGTTGCGATGAGCTGCATCGTGTGTGTTACTTACTAGTAGTACGCACCGCCTGGTCTTGAGTCAAAGACTGGAAACGCGGCTGATCGTGGTTCTCGAGGAAGGAGCCCGTCATGAACTCGCCATTCTTGTACGAACTCTGTGCTTGTTGCACGATGGCTGCCAGCGCGGAGAGGTTGCCTTGAGGGGTTTGGAAGGCAGAGGTGAGCGCGAACCACGTCGGGTAGTCGAGTACGCTATCAATGACCTCTAAAGCATTATCAGCATATGCCGCCAGAATCTATCTGGGTGAGGAACTCACGCGTGTACGCGCTCACATATGTTGTCGCATTATCCAGAACCTCTCCGATCGTGAACACGCCCGCGGACTTGGCAAAATTCGGCCAGAAGTCTTTCCGAATGTGCTTCACGGTGTCAATGCGTACGCCGTCCACGGTGTAGTTATTTACTAAGGTAGTGATCCATGTGTTCATCGTGTTTACAATGTTGTCGTCCTCCGTGTTCAGATCTGCCAGCGGTAAGTTCTTGTCTCCGAGCCAGCATTGTTCCACGTCGGTTTGGTTGTTGTAATCCGTGATGAAGCATTCGCTGTGGAAGTCTGCCTGGGCCGAAAAAGGCTCAAAGCTGGAGTAGTTCGGCGGGTCAGACGTGGCCGCCATGTGGTTGACGACGACATCGACCATCAGGTACATCTGCCTGTCGTGCAGCGCAGAACTGAGGGCCTTCAGGTCGTCCCCAGATCCAAAATGTGAGTTCAAAGAGTTGATGTCCTCGGTCCAATATCTGCGTTGACTTCGAGTTCAGTAACGCCATGAGCAGTAGCTAGAACCTATCCACCCATGAAAAGCCTCTCCATATGCAGTGGTACTCTCGACGTTCGCGACAATGGGAGAAATCCAGATAGCGTCGAAACCCATATTCTGGATGTAGTCAAGCTTGTTGACAACACCTTTCCATGTGCCGCCACAATACTTCCGATTGGATGTATCGCAAGCAGGACTTGAACCATCAGGGGTTGCAAACCTGTCTGTGACAAGCTGTCGCAGGTATCAAGCAAATGTTACATTAGCCAGGACTCGACAGAGAAGACGTTGCGACAGGGATAGGCTGCATGGTCACCGCATTGGCGAAGACGTGCGAGATTATATCGTACAACGCCCGGAACCTGTTGCTTGGAACAACGTGGTACAACAATACCCAATATATGCGCCCCCAAGTCGGATGCGTTTGTGTAGATCGTATCTCGTCTGTATGTTTCCCATGCCGCCTTTACCAACCACCGGCAACCGAGAACGCACCTGATATATGGACCTGTTGCGCCAGTCATCCGCAGATGCTGCGAACGTAGAAATTGCTAGCAGTGAGGGAACTAGTAGTTTACGAATCATGATGGTAAGGAATGGGAGGTCGTAAAGTGAGCGTCGCAGTGCTATCTATAAAACCTGTTAATGAGCATGCATCAGTCGTAGTACGACAGATCGACAATTGACAAGCCGTACAAGTAACCAAGAAGTGGCAACAGCAGACAGTTGCTGGCAGAAAGAAGTGGACAAGAAGAATTGCGTTCCATTTGCGAGGGCTACTTATATACCCAGGCATCCTCCGAGAAACATGCCGAGATGTTCAGGTTATGGGGCACTGCCCATATATGGCGCAATTCTGCCCATATGTAGGTACTCACGGCGCCCTCTGTCCGCGCCCCAGATCGGCAATCTCGATCAGTAAATTGAAAATCCGAAATGTTACACTATTAGCTTGGTTGTTGGATAACCACAAGTCTTTAGCTTTCATCCTTATGTCGTATCTTGACATACCCGGTTTTATAAGACTCTGAGTTGTAAGGAGAGTCGAGTTGTTTCATCATTCATGCTTGCACTATACATAAATACATATACAGAATCGTTTCTGGCAGAATTCTTCATTGAAATCTCCTAGTTGCCGTCATTGCGGCACTGAAAGGCAAAAAAAATGTTAGATGCCGGGGTCTAATCAAGAAACACGAGCTTGAGTAGAGACTTACGCAAACTTGCACAGCGGCGCCGTTGCAGCTGCCGGAATTAGGGTCACCCCTGCAAGCATAACTGCACATATATCTCATCAGATACAACATCTGCAGGCGGGTCTGGGAACTACATACTTCAGCCCATCGAGGTGTAGCGCAGTAATGGTGATCGGCGGAGGCGAGCACGAGAACAACGGATTGTCGCAGGGGTTGCTCGTGAGAGCACTCGCGACTGTGTTGCAGGAGTCATCAACGACGTTGTCTTCCAAGGAAGTGATCAGCGGTCATTTAAATTGAAAGAACCTCGAGCTACATACAGGCCTCGATGCCCGAGCCGACAGAGCCACTGTCGATGATCCCAAAGCTGTTACGGAGTAAGAATGCAATCAGTCGTGAATATAAATCCGTGCAGCATTGCAGTAGAGTACTTGAATCCGGGGCAGACGGCGGAGACTTGGGACACGAGGGTGACAAGACCGAAGACGGAAGTGAGAGTAAATTTCATCTACAAAGGATGCAACCGCTACGAGTGACGACTTGCATAAGCTCGACACGAGTATTACTCACGATTGCAAAAAAAACCTTGTCTGTTGATGACACGGTTCTCTGTTTGAGATGAGACTCCCGGGAAGAATGGCATGCCCTTTATGTGCTCGATTACGCTGTTACCGTCCCTTACGTTTCCACATCAGTGTTTCACTGAGACAGCACTCCATGATATATCGAAATATGTCATAGACCGCAGGCGCAATGGAGCTCACATTGCTAGGAGCTCGAGGAGCACAGCAGTATCCATCGGCATCGCAATTGAGGTAACACGCAGCACATTTGTGGGCAGTAAGGTCCATAACTGCTGCTCGATGGTGGAGTCAGTGCATTGAAGTATCAATTACATATACTACCTGTGTCTCGCGCGAACGATTGCCTTGAACACCACTACAGTTCAGGTTACTTGTGTTCGCGAGAGCATCATACCTCTTTCTGTGGATATTCTTTATCAAAGCATCAGAAGTTGGAAGTGGGGCTGCTTACACGCGATTGACAGTATCAGGCTCCATGAAAATGCTCCCAGTGTGAGTGACTGACCGGACAGAAAGCGTAGCCGTGAAGTGATACATGATTATATCCCCCAGCGTCAGGCCAACCTAGCGCCCATGAATATCACAGGAATGATAGCGCAGTAATTCACGCATTAGACCAATGCTTCCCAAGAATTACAGGTGGTTTCCGTCGAACAGATCGCCCGCAAAGCGTGATACGGAGGTCCATTTCCTACCTCAGAAATGATGTCATAAAACGGTTGAGAGACGCGAAACCAACATACTAGTTGAAATGAAGGTGACCAAGAGGTAGTTGAACATATCAGAAGATTGTGTCTTCTCGCACCGGAAACCCGCACGATTGAGCCCTATGTCGGTAAGTCGACACTACCATTCATTACCATGCGATTCGATCAAACACATACGTTTTGCACAGATAAGAGGATGCATTCCATCAAACTCACGCCGATTTTGAATCGTGGTTACAGGCCGACGCGGGCACATCAACGTCCTCAGATCAAGTGGTTAGATCGGCACAAAAACACGTTTGAGAAGAGTCACGACAGCACTGCAACGCGTCGATTAAACTGCCTGTGAGGTGGCAGTACCTGATCTACAAACAATATTCAATACTGTTATCATTCTCAGCCATTCACTCTACCCATCTAAGCCCTCCTTTCCGCTCTTGCCCTCGCTCTCGTTCGTGGCCGCTCTGGCGCAGGGGGGCCGGTGGGACTGGCTGCGCGAGCATAGGTTGGATATTCGCATGTATGTTGTATCCCGCACCCATCTGCCCCTGCATGTATTGTTGATGCTGCCCATGCAGTATGCGCATTGCATTCTGGTACCCTTGTGCGAGTCGCTCCCGTGCAGCTTGGTGCTCTTGTTCCCGTACCCGTGCAGCTAGTTCCCGTAACCGTGCAGCTTGGTACTCTTGTGCCCGTATCCGATGCCGTTCTTGCGCTCGTTCCCGTTTGCGTTCCCGTTCCCGCTCCCGTTCCCGTTCTCGTTCTTCCCGGGCCTGGCCCCGAGCTCGAGCCCGACCAGGAGCAGGTACGGGTGCAGGTAAGGGAACCGCAGGAATGAGCGGAAGCATGTAAATTGCAGGTATGCCGTGGTGTTGAACGGGTGCGGCCTTGGATGGTCCCGCTACGGGCGCGGGGGGTAGGTCTACCTTGAGATCCTTCTCGCTGATATCAGGATGAGCTCGCTTGTACTCTTTCATGGCCCTTTTCTGCGCAGCAGTGACCTGCAAATGTGGCAGGTCATCGTAAAAAGTCAATAGGAGAGGCAGAATGTAGCGTACCTCTTCGTTATGTCGTTGCTCAACAGACTTATCCCAAACATGCACTTGTTGGGGTTATGAGGGCCGTTATATGGAGGTGGCTAAGGGCAAGCCGTGAGTTCCAAATCGTCACTGCAGCAAGAGACTGATGAATTTACATTGTTGAAGTGGTCATAACCTTTGATGACCTTGCGACACACGTAACAAGACAGAGTGCGACAATTAGGACATGTCATCTTGTTGCACTGAAAAGCAACAATCAGTTTGAATCAGAAAAATACATCGCGTCAGGAGCATACCCCCATCTCTTTCACAAATGCTGAATCAGGGGGTCAGTTTAACTCATACTCTCATGAGATTACAAGCATCATTGAACGTACCCTTCTGACACTTCGGGCAATTGCGCATGAGGGCGCGAGCTATATTTTGGTTCTCTCAGTAGTCAGAACCGAGAGATTGGTCATTTACTCACTCATAGCTTCTTCGATAGCATGTCGACCATCCAACTTCTTGTCCGCTTCCATCTCTGGAAAATCAAAGAGTAAACCATAATGCAAACCGCCGAACGCTACTACACACACCTTCACAGCTCTTCGGAAGATGATCCTGCAAAATCATTTCATCATTTCATGACACATCTCCAACCACAAAATACTGTACTCACAGGTTTCTTGCACTTTCTACAAGTGACCGCACCGCATTGCTCGTTCTCGCACCTGAAGAGGCGCTCATGATCGTTCTCGATCACAACCTTGTAGTCGCAAAACGGACACTCCTCGAGGTTCTCTAAACCCGCCGCCTCAATCTCCTTGCGTTGCTGAATGCGCTCGTATAATGCAAGTAATTTGGGCGTGAGGAACCGTCGCAGCTCGGACTCGGGGAACGCGAGCTTGCATCCAGACTGATCCATGCATACGATCTTCGCGTCATGCTCACCGAGTTTGGTCTCCGCGTACGAGGTCATGCAAGACTTGCAGAACAGGTGCGCTTCAGGACACTGTATCATGCTGTCCTGTAGTTAATGAGATTAAGCGAGCGAAGATAACGGTGTTCGGGTGGAACAACGCACGAAAGAGTACTCGGTAAAGCAGCATCCGCATTCGATTCCGGGCTCTTCGTCCTCATCATCTGCTTGCAACTCCTTGATCACTTGCGCAGTCTCCTCCTCTTCCAAATGTGCTTTCAACCAGTCACGCTCCTTCTCGAACTCTGCATCGGCGTGTTCGATCCCTTTTCCCTTCGTACGCGAACGAGTCGCTATCACCTTGCGCTTGTATGGTAGATGCTTGCTCTTCTGCTCCTCAAGAAGGAAAAGATGCGTCGGCGCATATAACGAGTTGTGGTTACGGAACGTGGTTCGCACATGGGACACGGGTATATAGGGGAAGTCCACAGAAAGTTGAGTCTGTAACGCAGTTCAATACATAATTCGCCAAAATGAGTCAAGTACGCTCACCAGGGCTAATTCCCCATAGTATACTCCACCTTCTTGTTTCCTGTCCTTGCTCGCATAGTCCAACTTCGGTTTTACTGCACGGACAACCTCATCCTCATCATCGTCTTCCCTCTTTCGCTTTCCCTTGCCCTTCTTGTCCACCTTCGGGTATGTCGCATCCTCGAACAATATATTGACCACTCGTTCGACTACGTTTTCCTTATAGGCAGGAAAATGTCGCTCCACCAACACGGATACATGCGATGGGAGTACGTCAGGGACGATGTCGAGGACCTGAACAACGTAGCGGTCGAAATCAACTTCTACATCCATCGGAAAGCTCGGATCAGGCGCAGGCCCTGGGACAAAGGGTTCCTTGATTGGAGGGACCGCCAGAGGGGCCAGATGCTTGTCCTTCTTGTGCTTCCTCTTGGATGATGACGGGCGACGCTCGTCCTCCGATTCAAACAAGAAGAGAAGTGGCGCTTTGGCAGGCTTCACGCGTGATGATCCGGCAATAGGAGCTGCGTCCACTTCAGCACGAACTCGGTCCTGTGAAGAGGCGGCTGCATCGCGGCTCTTCTTTGATTTGCTGCGGTGTTTCGGGCGGATGTTCAGGTTGTCGTCGTCAGAGTCGAACAACTCGATGATGTCTCCAGCGGGTACGGCTCGCTTAGACCGTTTGCGATGACTTCCCGATCTTGAATGATGAGGAACAACATTCGGGTGCTGCTCAGGGAATGATGCTATGTCTATGGCACGAGAATGCTTCATACTCGTGCCTATTTGGAACTTGAACGCAGCATTGAGATACTTCTTTGAACCGAACGCACCTGGTTATAGAAACAAGTACTAATGAATCAGTATACAAGCCTACTCCTTCGTTCTTGTTCGTAGTTAGTAGCAAATTTGAATCAATTGGCGGCACAGGGGGTTAGTTGGTCGTCGTCGATGGCAGTGGCGACAAGGGTAACATGGATGTCACTGTCACGTCAACATGTGCCTATTGTCACAACCATCGTCACTACGCGTCCGATGTGGCTGAGGATGGCGATGTCTCTTCTGTGATTCTGGACCTTCAAGAGCTGTTTATGCGTACTGTAATGCATACACACTTGGGGAGTGCACCCGCGATTCAAAAAGCAGGATACTAACGAAGGCCAACACATGGATACCTCCGAACACTGCCAGCTCAAACGTGATTTTGTGATGGAGGCGATGCTTTCCGGATCATGCAACGGATGTTTGCAACGCTGGTCCAGATTTCCGTACATCGGAAATTTCATTGACGGCCTTGCGCTTTCCGAACGGGATCGATCTTACCTTCGATACTTGAAACGGATACCGCCCCCACTCTGGAGTGGTAACTCGTCTTTCACTAAGAATCTTCACTGAACTGAAGGTTGTTCATGAACTGCAGCTCTACCGGTACCAGGATATATTGGATCACGACACTCGACGCTCGTATCACTGTTTCGAGTGTGTAAGCATCAGACGCTGATGCCACGCAGAGCGTTCCGAGAAATTCGCCATATATGTTTGTTTTACATGCGCCTAGGCCGAATTAATCATATCTCCGTGATGGCTCGTTCAAGACTGCGCTGTTGGCAAGGAATAGGCGACCAGCCTTTCAGCGATATAAAAGGCTCCTCACTTCGTTTTCATCTCTTCAGTTTGTAACTCACATTCACTCTCATTGCAATTCTTTCTCGGCCCGGTGCCTTTCATCCCTTCAGTACAACCTCATTTTCATCATGTTCTTCAAGTCTGCCATCCTCTTCACCCTCGCTTCCATCGCGTCTTTCGGCTATGCCCAGACCCAGACTGGTGATGGTACGTTCTTCTGTACATTCTGCTAGTTCATGGAGTGATGAATATTCGCTCCTCGTAGCCACCTTCTATGAGACAGGATTGGGATCATGCGGTATTTTCAACACCGATTCCGACTTCATTGTGGCTGTGTCTGCGCAGTTCTTCGACACCTTCCCGTATGTCTGCCAGCCTTTTTCACGAAGGATCTCCGCTAATTCTCCTCATCTAGTGGCGCAACTGCCAACCCAAACTTGTTCGTCGTTGGAGCGGTCCTGCAATGCTGCCTTTGATCGCTAACATTATGCTTTTAGGAACCCTGTCTGTAACAGGCAGTTGACCGCGACAACGCCCGCTGGCAAGTCGGTCACCGTCACTGTCACCGACCGCTGTGCCGGCTGTCAGCCTGGCGACATCGATCTGTCGCCCGCTGCGTTCGACCAGCTCGCCGACCCCAGCGTTGGTCGCATCCACGGCGTGACCTGGTCCCTCATTTGAATAATATGAACGAAAATGTTGTAGCCAAGAATTTGTACTTTCTAGGCATTTTTAATGGATTGTTTTGAGAGTGAGATCATTGATATGATTTGATTGAGATACATAGATGACCTTGTCTATGTTATGTTTCAGTCCTCCATGAGTTGCACGAAACATGCTCTTGAAAAGGACTGAGAGTATCAGTTGTGATGTGATTCGTGTCAAGTATCACGCGCACGGAAAATAAAATGCATAGATGGGAAATGTGGGAATGATATCATCAAGACGCGGTCTTGACACCCAAAAACAACAATCCCCTTTTCGCCTTCTCGACCTCCTCTTCCAACTCCCTCCCATCGGCGCTCGTCCACCGACTCTCTTTCCCAACATCTTCCAGGGTCTTCCCCGAACGCAAAGCATTCTCAAAGGTCGCCTTGCGCGCGTTCAACTCCGCCATGCGGCGGGGATCAGAGTGTCCGGTGAAGATAATGAGTGCCGTACGGGGAGGCAGCGCGGCGTACAACTGTTGGAGTTGAGAATTAAGGGAGGCAAGTACCGCACGAGTGTCTCTTTCCGAAGAAGCTGCGGCCGCTACAACGGGTTCTGCAGCGGCGTCACCACTTGATTTGCTTGTGATCCCTGAGGATATCGTCAACATGAACAGCACCATAATGAACTCAGCGTTTTATATGCTTACACCCAAGTGCATCTGCAAGCGCGGTAAACCGACCGAACACGAAACTGTGCGTATGCATGGCGCTCAACAGCCCTTCCAATACCTCCGCGTCGCTTTTACATGCAATAGTGGTTGTTGCCTTGGACCCGTGCCATGCCGCGGGGTTGCCATGGTCTACAACAGCAGATGTAACGGTTTCTGACCTGGATCGAGACATCCTTTCGAAGATTGACTCGGTGTCGATCTTGAATTCACCGAAACCAGGACCTGCACAACATGAATCAATAAGGGATACAAAACATAACTACAGTAGCCTACCATTTTGCACTTTTTTCTTCAGGAGATCTAAGCATGCACGCGCATCCTCTTCGGGGTCATGCCCCCTTCGCCGCGGTTTTGTATCTCCCGCCCACACCATTTTTTTGTGAGCCATGCCAGCCCAGGCTTGAGCGGTCGTCCACGAGGGTGGTGAAAAATAAGCGCAGTGTCTATGCATCGCGGATGGCAGATTTTCAAAGCTTTGAGGTCAGACTCTAATGAGTGACCGACAAGAATGGGGGTTGGAGATACAGAGAGGATGGAATGGACATGCGTCTGCACTTCCTCGAAGGTTGTAGTCACAGGATCTAGTGCTTCCGCCGTGATTCCTGACCATCTGAATCAAAACTACATTAGTTTCTTATATTGTTTAAATGCAGACTACAATATACCGAGTCAGGTAATCCACAATGGGCTTGCGCGGTTTGACCAATTTGTCGTACACGACTATGTCTGAAACATAGTCTATCATGCATATCCGGGCCAATTCCTTGCCGTCTTCTGTCAAGCACTGTGTTCACGTCAACATAAGACAGCTTTTTGATATAACAGGAACTTACCATCTCACAATCAATGGCAAAGATTCGTGGAGGATTGTGTATGGGTGGGGATAACAGAGTCAAATCTGTGATTTCAACAGTCGTTTCCACCCAGTCCGACGATTTCTCAAAAACTTCAGCAAGGTAGGATGGTATCGGGTACTCATTCTCAACCATTTGCTCTACATTAAGCAGATATCGCATAGGGCTCTTTTCCTGAGCCCTCTCGGCTGCATTGTAGACCAGTCAATTTCGCAACAGTAGAAAAGCTGAAAACTCTTACAAGTGACCCGTTCTAATAGTCGTTTCTTCTTTTCTTCTCCGCTGACCGGCCCTTGGAAGAACGCGTTCAAAACGGAATGCATGCGTGTTTGATCACCTGGTGCCCTTGTTGGGCATGCATGGCTGAAAGTCGATGAGACGAACGGAACCGCGTGGTGTGAAGCCTCTGACGAAGAACCTGCGGGGAGAGGCACGGCAAGAGGCAAGTTTGGATTGTCTGTTGCAGAAGTAGGAAGTGGTGGGAGAGACAGAATATCTGGTGTTAAGCCGGGTATCAGGAGCGCGACGACTTTGTGAACCGAATGCGGGTTCTATACGTCATGTTCGTCATGCAAAGAAATGTGATAGTATCAACTAACCCACCTCGACTCGAACCCAGCTAGGCGGTGGAGCATCCGCGGATAGATGCAAAACTAGGTCGCGAATATCCTACATGAAAATATCAGTGACGAGGCTTGCTGATTGAAACACTGACGTTAACATACACTTATGCTAATTGTCTCCCTCCGCCTCAGAATTTCGCCCTTCACATACATGAATCGCGGAGGATTTATCTGTAATCCGGTAACCGACATGATGAATGTTATTGTGATGACCAAGTCTACAGAGAACACTACATCATGTTTGACCTCTGTCTTCTTTGACTTCTTCGCCTTCCGCTTCTCTACCTTTGTCCATCCACCGCCTCCGCTACTTTCGCCAAATCCGGATTCTTGTGTCGCCACACCATCACCATCAGAAAGAGAGCTTGAACTTCTTCTGAGCCGGGAACGAGCCTGATTGCATAGGGTCTGGTGACGACGGCGAAGACAATTGAGAGCGTTTCATACTGACTTCGCTTGTCTGTTTGAAATCAGGATATTCCCGTTCTCTTCAACAATCAAAACACAGGTGTCCGAGGGGGATAGAGACCAATGAAGACCCAGAATCCGTGGGACGTGCACAAGGAATATTGCAGCGAAGATATTTTGTGACTGCGTGACTTCCTTTGCCGAGTGTTGTTATTTCGATCTCCGCTTTCTCATAGCTTGTGCCGATTGGCTTGACTTAAACCTCCGACCACAAACCAATCTCAAACCGAACCACGGTCCAGATTTTCTTGCTGACAAACTACAACATTGCATAGCATTGCATAAAAGTTGATATTGAAATGCAGTAGCTATAGATGCTTATTATACGACCTCCATGCAGAGAGCGGCCTTGAGTCGACGCGGGAATTGTGGAAGCGCTTTTGCAATGCCGAGCAGCTCTTCTATTCTTCTTGTCTCGACTTACGTTCAGTCTTGTCAGACCTCGGCAGAATTACTTACAACGGGCGGAGACTGTTCTATTCAATCCGCGAAATGAACGCTATCGATCCGCAAGTTGGCCTGGTTCGATCGACGAAAGCACACCACCACGGTCTGGACCTTTTCGTCAGTCTCTCCCAAAATGCGTCTAGATCTTCTTACAATTAATGGATTCTGTGGAGTTCTGTTGCCCCCAGTATAATAACCCTTGCTTGTTCTCTGAAGCCTCACAATCTCTCTTGACATGAACCGTATTCCAGCTTTGAACACGATTGAGCGAACCGCTTGCAACACTCGTTCAAACACGTTGCCAACTTCAGCTCGTCCACAACCTAGCTATCTGGGGCGTCGTATTCATGGGTGGACTTGGCAGGCAGTACGTGTATACTTGCTGAGGCTCATACACTCGTCTCACTCATGTTAATAGTATCCTGTCGGAATGGGAACAGGCGCTGTCTAACTTGACCCTCTCTGATCTCAAACAGCATTCAAACATATTGACGAATGTGGAAACATTTTTTTACTTCTTCAACCTGGTGCTGTTCCTCATCAATAGCTCGACGCTGTTGCTACAATTGATCTGTGAGAGACTCGGTGCACTTCCATTGGTCCATGCACTGACATTGAATGTGGCTTCAGTGTACCCCCGCCAAGCGCTTCGACTAATCACAGACCCAGTCAAGGGCATATTTGTCCCATTGATCGTCCTTTCGTTTGCCACTATATTGATCGGCACGATCAAGTATGCGGTGCCGACCGGACATGTCCATCCAGACTTGATATATTCCCTCTTCTGGTGTGTTCAGCATATATGCTACTCGCTGTGCCAATCTTGTGACATTTTTGTGGTAAATAGGGTGTACGTCGCGTTCGCGATCACCGTCTGTTTCCCCATGCTCATGGTGTGGTTCAATTCCCCTCATGACATCAAGTTGTTCACCCCAACATGGGCGTTTCTGGTGAGTTGAGATTTCTGCTCTAGTCGAGATCTCGCTAATATCGATCTTTAGTTCTTCCCCATGGTATGTAACTACCTTTGGGAAACATGCCGAGAGTCCTGTCGTTGAAAAATTGGTTTCAGATGCTGGTTGGAGTTGTCGCATACAATGTCCTTGACATTCTGCCTCCATCAGAACCGCGGACAATAGGAATTCTGTTGACTGGCTACGTCTTCCAAGGTAACTCTACGATTAGTCTGCATGGCGCTTTTGCTCATGCCGCGCTATGACATGTAGGGCTAGGCTTCTTTATGACCTTCTTCTATATCTGCATCTACATCATCCGGTGAGTATTCTCTCCGGCGTAGGCGTCTATGTCTGACTGGCTCTGGGCAGCATTATTACCGTACGTAATCTCCGTGACTTATTATAGAACAAAACAATTTAGCCATCTGTAACTAATAGACCGGATTCCTCGATGGACATCAAGCAAATGGTGCTTTTGTGGCCGTAGGTCCCCCGGGATTCACAGCGCTCGCGCTAATGAGGCTTGGAAAGAATGCCGCGGAAATGTGCGTCCCTCCCTTTATGCGCAGCTGGCGTTTATCTCTGACATCGTCGACTTTCGAATATGTAATTCTCAACCTTCGTATGATCACCTGCTTCGTTTAGTTTAACCCTTCACGGTCTTGTCAGTGCTCAAGCTGGCGAAGTGTGGTATGCAACTAGCGTCATGGCAGGACTCATGCTCTTTGGTCTTGCCGTATTTCTGTTCTGCTTCGCCCTGTTTCCGTATCCGTTCAAAGTTCGGAAGTCCCTTAACGAAATTTTAGGCTGTAAGTGTTTTTGTATATATGACAATGTTCAAATCTCACGGTTCTCCGCAGTCTGGGCGCTTACGTTCCCAATGGTACGCAATCCAGGTATTGTGATCTATTGTATCGCGCCTGATCGTCCATGCCCTGTTTCAGTCGGATGGATTTCCACGATCCGTGAACTCGGTGACATCTTCAGTCTTCCCGGATTCTACGTGTGGCACACCATCATGGCCATCTCCATGTGTTTGGTCTGGCTCGTTCTGTTTGTCCTCACTATCGTTGCTTTCTGCAAGGGCCAGATCTTCATGGCAAAATCCGAGGACGTTATCAAAGATGCAGTCGATTTGAAGCACGAGTTTCAGCTTCATCTCGAACTTCACATATCGCACATATCACAACATGAGAAGGAGGGGCTCAATCTTAGTCATGTATGACTATTCTGCCCGCTTCTTGGACGTCTTCGCAGTCTCGCCTCTTCCCTCGAGCATGTGGACAGTGGCGTTGTAGTTGGTGAGATCATGTTTCATAGATGAGTGGCCGCCTGGCAGTGCGCACAGGTGGTCTAGATATTTCGGTAACGGACGCATAACCCCTTCGTGGGCCGGACGCTTTACATAGATCAAAGTTTGTTGTTGTGTTATACCTTACAATGTTGTTCTTGTTCTCCTCATACCAATGCAACGCGTTCTAGGCTGTGCATGCGCCCGACGTTCGAACTCAGGGCTGACGATGACTGGCTTCTCTTAGCGCTGAGACTAGTGCGAAGGAGCAAACCCCCGGGATGCTGTTCTAAGCCGAACGGCAACTTCGACTCCAGGATATTTCAAAGTCGTTCCGAGAACCCAGGACTTCTAGTCATTGAGAGGACTTATCGCGGCGTGGTGCTCGCTACCCACACACAGGCGCCAGGAGAGACTCGTGCCGCTCTCTGCGCGTCTCCTCTGCGCGTCTCTTCAGCGCTCTGTGAGAGCACCTACTACGGAGGTTGCCATCTTTGGTATTGCAAGTCATCTATTTTTCATCTAGCTATCATAACTTCTCCTTCCTTGGCCGCTAACACATCCGAGTTCGCGCTTAAAGAATCTTCGACGTCGTAGCGTGCACGTCGGACCGCTGGCTGCAGGTACATCGCGGCTACCGCTCACGCCATGGTGCAGACGAACAAGATTGGATCATGATCTGCCTCGAAACTTTAACGGGAAGTGAGACGCTCTCCATAATGAATTTGAATCACTAGCGACCCTTATCTGATGCCGTGCACATCTTGAACCCATGTCATTGGACAGTCGAGAGGCCTCTGGGAACTCGCCAGTCCGATTGTAGATGCAAGTCCCGGAAAGCTGTGCAGGCGGCAAAGAAGTCCCCACTTGTCCGGGAGAAGGTAGATGAACATTTTCGTCATCCACACACAGGTTTAACGATTTTCGTCGGTACGCCCCTCGTGATTGTAGATTCTGTCGACTCGCCGCTCTTGGATTATCCAAGCCGATGGGGTTGGTCCTACCCTGGTAGATTTTCGATTTTAAGCAATTCTTACGCCATCAGCATGAGCCTTCCATGTTTTTGTCTTGCACATAGCCCAGGAGTGTAACAGAGCTTGGCTACCACGGTGACGCACCGCAAATAGCGTGCTGTCAACAATGAGGCTGAACCGCAAAGTTGCTAGCGCGCAGGGCGGCTGATTCCTCGGGACCCAAATGCTGAATGTGGCATGGCGAAGGCAAACAGCGATGAATACCTGTGACTTGGGCGCCTTTCGGTCGCTATTCTTCCGAAGGAACGAACATCCTCGCTCTTCTAGGTAATCTTCGTAATATCATTGAAGACGCTGAAGTTGTGGGCCTCGGAGAACCGTGTTACCGAAATGGATGTACATGCTTGTGACAGGTCGTCGCTAGTGCTAATGCTGGAGAGTACAAGAAGCGCGCTTCCGGGAGCTCGTCTCGTCTCTGTCGCCCCAGTTCCCTCCATCCCTCACGTATCCTACTTCCAGCACTACTTTCGAGACCCCTCTTGCCTCTGATGTCCAACGCTTTCCAGACAATTGTCACGGAGAGGAAATGTTGGAGGGTCACAAAAGACAAAAACGAAGTTGTATGGCCACCTCGTCTCGAGGCCGCCCTTATTGAAGGTACGGGATGCATTCATATCTTTCGCTATCCGCTGGGTACTAACGTAGTCCTCGGCTGCTAGGGCTCGAGAAGTATACGCCAGCAGAGTCCAAATCGTCCAGGGCGCTGAGCCGATTCCCCAATCGGAACAAATTCATCGCTCGTTACATCTACGAGACAACCGGCCAAACTAGAACACCAAAGCAGGTCGGGAGTCGTATCCAACAGCTGAGGGATACCAACGCCGGGAAGCACAGTAAGTCCATTGATCAGTCTATGTCATATTTCGGCTGCTAAGATCCGGGATGCAGTTTTGAAATCGCTGTCGGATCGCCATCTCGAGATGATGCATCCCACTAGAGGCCACGACCGCAATGAGGGTTCCAGTCGCGGGGCCAGTCCGATCTCCGTCGCCAACAGCGAGCCCCCATCGACCCCGAAAACGTCACATGTCTACATCAATATTCTGACGGATGATACAGTGTGGTTTCCCACTACTCCTCACTCTGTACACTCCCTGAGGCCCGAATTCCCCTCTTCCGCTGCGATCTCTTCGTTCTCGGAGGCCCGTCCTCTCCGCGCCATCGACCCTACTGTTGCCTTCACCTCCGGTTCTTCGTCGCCCTTGATCTCGTCCTTCCGCGTCTTGTGTAACGAGAGGGTCGTCCACGTCGAACAGACGCATATGCAGATCCTCCCTAATGCTGCCCCTGTAGGCGTCGTGCACTATACCCACCTTGTTCCCCAATTCTGGTCGTATTTGTGTAGCTGCACAGGTGAGCTGACACTCTTCTACACTTCGTCATTCTTGGCTCATTAATGAGACGATAGATCCTACGCCGTACACCATCGTCCAAGAAATCATGTGCCAGACCGAGTTATCGTCGTCGCGTATCTCGTCTAGGCCATTGATGGTCGTCTACCACTTCGTCAACGCATCTCCATCTACCGTGCCAATTGCTTCATCGTCCCATTTGAGTCCCGATGATCGTGCTCTGAGCGACATCAGTGTGAGCTCGACTGTCTAATGAGCCGACGTGGCTGCAGGCTGACTTGTTCATCTAGGCTGATTTCGACTCTGATGGTGACGACTTCGCAGCGCTGAGTGCCTTCGCTCACAGCACTGGCTCTGGTAGCCCTGGGTCATCCAACTTCTCGTTCTCCCCTTCCCCTAGCGCTGCAGATTTCTCTAGTGTTCCTCCCAGTCCACTGGATTGGACTGAGCCTGCAGATATCCCTTGGCAATACTTCCCTGCTCCTGCCGCGCCGAAAATACCTTCCGTTGATACGAGCTACATTGATATCTTCACATCACTAGGTTCTGTTGGTACATCTCCCTACGGGCTTTAGAGTCTTCCCTCTGATATGTCACGGGTCTGACATTTCATTGCTTCTTGTATCATCCATCTTGTTTTATCATACTGTACACTAAATTATATTATTCTTAATAATGCTGCCGTTGATTTGGCATTTTCCGATGTCTTAGGCCGAGATGCCCGCAAAAGTTTGCATCTTCGGCGCCGCAGATCACTGCTGTGTTGTATCAGTCTAGGGATCGGGCTGAACCCACGTGAAGGTGGACACATCATGTCATCAGAGCTGCGATGATGGTCCACGCACATCCGCAGTCTTGTTTATCAGTCCATCGGAATTCCCTGGTAATTACTCAGTTTCAAGTTCAACAAGCGGGATTCGTTTCTGGGAAGCAGGAGTGCGTCGGAACTTGTGGGTTTCGCAGGCGCCGGTCGTAGCAATTTCGTTACAGCGCGGTCTTCTAAAAATTTCGCTCTTGTCGCGGAGCATGCGTGAGTCTGTCATTATGAACGATGGCGGAAGATTAACAAGAGTGCTAGTGAAAAGCTAAGTCGCCGGTTTTGATTTCTATGGAGTATCTGTCTACGTCAAAAATATTTAAAATATTTACCCTCTTTGGGAAATAACCTTTCTACAAATGCGGAAATGTATCACGTGCACGCGCCCCATAATGATCGACTTGCACAACGGCGCTCGTGTAAGGCTGAACAGTTTGTATGTACTTCTTCCTCATTCGTGCAACATGCGACGTTGTGTTTTTCATCATGTTACCGTCTTCGTTGCGCCACCTGCTTTTTTTTTTTCAAGTCCTGAAGTTGCGCGGCTCACGGATCTTTGACAGGCGCTCTTCGAAGTCGGTCGGCGTAACGCCGGTGCTCTCAGCTCGAAGTACCAGCTCGCTGTCATCGTGACGGCGGCCACAACTTCCTGTTTTCCTTTTTCTACACTGCGTTGGCCGCGGAACAATAATCATGACGGTTGCAAGCACAACAAAGAGGCTAGGACTACAATTATCGAGCCTTGGCAAGCTCCAGCTCCTCCGATGCCTAGTGGTCCGTATTCACCACAACGAGCTATCGATGATATTCCCGGCATCAGCTATGCATTGCATCTCTTTTTGGCCTCGCACATGGTGGAGTCGGAGGATTATTGTAAGAAGTATGATCCGAATATGTGCGTTAGTTTGCTATTATTTTTGTTATGCCAAACCGAACAATGGACTCAGGGAGCGTCTATATTTCGCAACGGGCTATGGCCTTATCCAGTTTGTGAAGGGAATGATGTCTTTTGAGGATGAGGTAGGTTTCAACCGAGGATGTGTGGCGTGTACACGACGGACGTTCTACCCGCAGGATCTGTTGTCCGCTATCAATCATGTACGGCACGGGAATATCATTGCCAGTCAACATCGCAAGCGCACAGCATCGTTGCCCACACGGCTTGTCGGTTTGGTCGTCGGGTCTTTGAATACCTCCGGTGTTGGATTCATCAAGAGCATGACGGCCGTGGAACGACATGCCGAACTAGTGTACGCAGAGAGCCTGTTTGAGAAGGTGATCTAATGTTTTTCCCTGTTCTCGATATGGCTGAGCTGTGGTCGAAGTCCCTTCTGGGCATTGTATACTCAGGAGATTGGTTGGCGTTCATCAAAGACGCGTGAGTTTATCGCTTCCGCTTAATCGGCAGGCTGATAATCATCATTCACAGCCTGAATTTGAGAACAACAATCAATATCTATCGACAACTGGGAAAATATCTCGAAATAGTGGATGCCGAAGCCCAGGCGCGTGGTAAGGGACCCGAGGACTCTTCAATTGATGCTCACTTCCGTTCTGGTGTCTATCTTGGAGTCGGTGCATCAAATCTGATTCTTTCGATGATGCCCTCGAAACTGCTCACCATCGTGGAGCTGTTCGGTTACAAGGGCGATAGACGGGCTGGACTGGCGTATCTGGAAAGAGCCGGTGGGTGGTCGAAGGAATCGGCGGAACCAGCGATTGGGTTTGGTGAGTTATGTCACTTCGACGCCCACGAATAGCATCCGAGCATTCTTTGCAGAGGAAGAGGGCGTGCGTCGCACTATCTGCGACATGTCACTTCTCATATTTCATCTCGTCCTCTCAAGTTTCACTTTCGAGGGAGTCGATATAATGATGGCACAAAAGATATTGAACTACCACAAGAAACGTTATCCTAATGGTCAGATTTCTTTTTCTGCCGTCATCGATCTGAGCTCACCGCTAGTTTCAGGTGTATTCTTCCTTTTCGGTCAAGGCCGCTTGCACCTCTGCCAGAGTCAGCCCGCCCTCGCAATAGAATGCTATCAGCGTGCGATGCAGGTTCAAAACCAGTATCGCAATATGTATAATATCTCGCATTGGGAAATGGCTGTTGCCAACCTGGCACTCTGGGATATTTCAGCCTCTCTGGAATGTTGGCGTAACCTTGCATCTGACGCAACGGTAAGTCATTAAGTATGCACCGTTCAGGGCAATTGATTTAAGGACATTTACCAGTGGTCTAAAGCGACTTATACATATGGGATTGCTGTGTGTCTCCTGGAACTTGGAGGCGACAAAAATTGCGAAGAGGCCGGATCGTTAATGGAGAAGGTCCCCAACTTGCGACAACGTATAGCTGGAAAATCTATACCTCTAGAGGTATGGTTTGTTCTTGTCTTTTTCCTTTCATTGATGCTTCTATGATTTTAATAGAAATTTGTCGCACGCAAGGCGCGGAAATTTAAGCACCAAGGAGGCCGTCTAGTTCTTCCTGCTCTTGAATTCGCATACCTATTCCTCGGTATCACACACATGCCTCGGAGTATCATTGTCACGAAAGTGCTGCCCCTTATCGACGAAGTCCTGTTGAAGCTCAAGGCTCATGAAAATGACCCTTCCATGTACGAGGACGGCACAAGCTACTGGGATGATTTATGCCTTGCAAACTTCTTGAAAGGAAACTGCCTGCGTTACATTGCCTACCCCGATCCAGATGCTGTGATCGACAACCTGGAAAAGATCGACATTCCATCTGACGCCGAGGAAAGCGCCCTGGCTGCATTTGAGTCTGTATTCACCGACGGCACTAAGATATCGTTGGATCACTATTTAGTTTATTATGCCCGTGAGCTATTTCTCCAGGATGCCGATGCCATGCTGACTCTCGTGGTGAGACTACGAATATGCTCGTCTTCTAGCATGCAAAGGAGACAGAGAATCTGCACGAAAGCATCTTGAGCTTGTCCTGTCAGGTATCTGCATTTTGTCTTGTTTAGTGTTGATAAACCTCACGTTTGCGTATCAGGTAAACCTCTTGAGATCTCTGCGGCCGCCAGAAAGGTATGTGACAATGTCTATCCGATGCTACCGTGCTTATCTTGTATAGGGCAAGTATAGCATGGAGGTGAATATGCATTGTCGTTTCGGATGCCATTCTTACTGAACGGACGTTGTCTTTAGAATGCTTTACACGTTCGCGCACATGCCGCCCTGGAGGCATTGGACCAGAACAGAAGTTTGTAGAATTCAGTCATTTTCATGATGAACGCTCGATACCCGCTACGTTTAGGACAATCTAATGATGCTCACTTACGACAGTATCTGTACACCGATGTGTGGTGGCGGTTTTGCTTTTTGTACCCAATTATCTCTTTCATCTGTATACTTTCATCTATGTACCGTGGAATATACCTCTGCATGAAATAATGATCGAGTGGAACACGTGTATTGATCCCGATGCGGCATGACATCCAGGTGAACGCCGACCTCGTTGGACACGAACGACGACGATAACAGCGATGACATGCAATCACGCGCACGATTCATACCCAACACTGAACTATGGCACTGGGGCGAAATGGATAAAGAACTTGACGAAGGACCGTCTGTCTACTTTCAACGGTGGTCATTTCTCAGATGTCAACCTCTCCTCTATGCTGTTTCTTCACAGGCTGGAGAATGATAGTCATGTCAAGCTCGAGGTTTGGAGCGCACCGGGCCTATCAAAGCCATTGTTTGAAGAGGCAATGAAGCAGAAGTTCAAGCCAGCGAAGAAAGGACAGTCGTTCGGCCCGTCCTGGACGAATCACTGGTGGAAGGTCTCCGTGAGGATTCCATCTTACTGGGAACAATATGAACGTGTTCAATGTGTGTTCAGTTTCGTGTTAAATGGAATGTCTGAACTGATCAATTTGCAGTTGAGTTTGACCCTGGTTGCGAGGCTATGATTTATACCGTCGACGGTGTACCACTTCAAGGCATTACCGGAGGTTATGGCGGCGATCGACGTGTTGAATACATCATTCCTGGAGATGCAGTCAAGAAGGGAAAGCACGAATTCGTTATTGAGTCTAGCTGCAACGGAATGTTTGGAGTGCCTTGGAACGGTGATACGATCGCTCCACCAGACGTGTGTATATTCGCCGAGCTCGCCTTATGTGTGCTCATTTTCTTGATCAGATGAACAGATACTTCCAGCTCGCCTCTGCAGATCTAGTGGTACCAAACCAAGAAGCATGGCATTTGCTGTGGGACTTCCAGACGCTGCGCGAGATAGCGGACAGTCTTCCTGGGAACACCTCATTGCAGAACAAAGCGCTTACGGTCGCAAACGAGATTATGAACGTCTTTCAAAAGGACGATGTATCCAGCATCGCTCGCGCACGTAAACTTGCCGAAGAGGTCTTTGGCGAAGGGTGGGCCGCAAAGAACGAAAGGATCTATGAGGAGGGCGTGAAGAAAGGTCAAATCTGGGGAATTGGGCATTGCCACATAGACACTGCTTGGCGAGTGCGATTATGCAGAGAGTGCAGCTCAGACCGCTGATTTCCTTCACAGGCTTTGGCCATATCGAGTTACGCAGCAGAAGGTTGCTCGATCGTGGTCGACTCAGGTCGACCTTATGGATCGCTACCCTGAGCATAGGTTCACTTGCAGTCAGGCACAGCAGTACAAATGGCTCGAGCAGGTGCGACCTTATCGTCTATCTTTTCTTGTTAGTACTTATGTCTCTGTCAGCTATATCCGCCGTTATTTGAGCGTGTCAAGGCGAAGATATTGGAGGGCAAGTTTCACCCCGTGGGCGGGTCGTGGGTCGAGAATGATTCGAACATGCCATCTGGAGAAGCTCTCGCGCGACAGTTCATATTTGGGCAGCGCTATTTCGAGTCGCGGTTTGGTCAGAGGTGCAAGACCGCTTGGTTGCCGGACTCCTTCGGACTAACGGGCGCGTTGCCTCAGTTGATTCGTCTGGCCGATATGGAATATTTCTTTACTCAGAAATTATCTTGGTGAGTAGTATGAACCTTTCGAATTATCCTACTCATGTAATTTGTCAGGAACAATATGTTGGTACCACCTTCGTTGAGCAATTTATGACTATTAAGAATTGTAACGTAGAAACGTGTTCCCTCATTCGACTTTCAACTGGGTTGGCATTGATGGAACACAAGTTTTGTGTCATATGACTCCTGTCGGTCAGTTGTCGAATCTCCCATTCCACTCGTATAATTGAGACGTTCCCTGTAGATACGTATACAGCTCAAGCTACAGTGGGAGATGTTAACAAAGGACTGACAAACCACAAGGTGCATTCGATCTAACCCAATATTTGTCACCTCTTCTGAACGTTTCACAGAACATCGAATCATCTGATATCTCTTTGCTCGTATTTGGAAATGGCGATGGAGGAGGAGGACCCCTCTCCAAGATGTTGGAAAATGTATGCCATCTACTACTTGTTCCCGGACGCGCTGATATAAATTCACGATACCAGCTTCGTCGCATCCGCGCCACGTCAAACAACTCTCGTAACTCCCGCCAGTTAGCATGGGCCATTCCGTGGATGAGTTCTTCGACACCGTTGCTAGTGACTCTGCAGCTGGGACCAAACTTCCGAATTGGTGCGTTTATTCGTGTTCATTGCATTGGTGCATCTTGGGTGATATGATTTACGCGTGTAGGAACGGAGAGCTATACCTTGAAGTAAGCAAATTACGTTTTATTAAAGATGTGTTCTGATGACTCCACACAGTTCCATCGCGGAACATACACTTCGCATGGTATGTCGGTCTCCGAGTCGATCGTGTTATATAGAAGTCAATCCACAGGTTCTATCAAGAAGGGAAACCGCAAGTCTGAAATTCTCCTCCGAGATGTCGAAGTTTGTATCATTAGCTTTACATTGCTAAGACGACGTCTTAATTTCATCTATAGCATTTGGCCACTTTCGCTTCCTTGTACAAATTCCACAAGCCAGATTATGTGTACCCCAATGACAAAATCAACGATTGTTGGGAGAAGGTACTCCTTAATCAATGTAGGTTTGTTTCGTTTCCGTTGTTCTTATGAAGTGTTAATGTCTTGGCCCTGCAGTCCATGATGGTGAGTCACAAGATGATATGAATGACGTATTTCGATGACAACTTCAACGTCAGTGCTTCCTGGCTCTGCTATGTGAGTCTCTTTAAATGCTTGCCAGAGAAAATATTCTGATTGTGCTTCAGCGGCATGGTGTACGAGGATGCTGAAAAGCTCTACGCGGAAGTGCGAAAAGATGGTAAAGAGCTCCTCAATGAGGCATTCGATGCCCTCTTCCCAAGCTCCATCCGCTGGATGATCTCGCACTCAAGTCAAAGAAAGCCGGCACTCTCGTGGCATAACACGACGTTCTTCCCACGTCGTGATATAGTCAAAGTGCCCCTCGTCGGAAACGCCTCCAGCCTTCGGTCCCAAGTTGTGCAGGCATCGAAGGATGGCACGTCCGGGTTTGCTCTCATGGATTGTCAGGCAGGAGGCGGTCTTTCGTTCGGCACAGGATTATACGCGGATTGCACACCTGTATCCGGTGCGTTTTGATAAATCTGTCATCTATGTGGTCACTCTCAATCTCTACTTTTCAGTGGTCACGACTGGCGCAGATCATTGGGTTCTGAAGAATTCGAGCGTGCAGTTGACGATCTCCAATGGAAGAATCACCAGCCTTGTAGATGTTCTCGAGTCCGTAAACCTTTCTGACTGGTTGTGATTTGCTGATCAATCTTTTTTCTTTCTTTCTTTTGATAGACGTGAACTAATCCCCGCCGGCCAGAATGGTGGACTGATTATATTCGATGATCGACCGAATTATTGGGATGCATGGGGTGCGTTGTCTCCATATCTGGTGGTTTTTGTTTGTTTATCTTGTTCGTCAGACGTTGAGATACACCATCTTGAGAAATTCCAGCAACTGGAGTTCTCCGACATCTCTGTGGTTGCCGAGGGTCCTCTTCTGCTTCGCTCAGGGCTGTCACCAAGTATGGCCAAAGTACTATCACTACAACGGTATGTCGTTGGTTCATGGTCAGGCGAAACGTTCCTAATGAATGATCTGGTTAGATCTCATTGGACGCTATACCTGGTAAAAGATCACAACCGTGCCTCAAAGAATACGTTGCTAATGAAATGAGATTAGCTTCTATGAAGAAAGGTTCGCGGTCTTTATTCGTTTTTGATGCTGTGGTCGACTGGCATCAAAGGCATGAATTCCTGAAATGTGAGCCGGATGAGTCTTTGTAGATAAGCACATGTTAAATTTGATGACGAACAGTCGAGCTTCCCCTCAACATCCACAACGATAATGCCACCTACGAGACTCAATTTGGACATGTCCAGAGGCCAACGCACAAGAACACTACGTGGGACATGGCCAAGTTCGAAGTTTGCGGCCACAAGGTCAGGAAATCATATCCTGCATTCTCGTTAATTCCTGAGCAGCATTTCAGTATGCGGACTTGAGCGAGTTTGGGTACGGCGTCGCTCTTCTTTCCGAATCGAAATATGGGTTCTCCTGCAGAGGAAACATCCTCCGCATGTCCCTGTTGCGCGCTGCCACTGCACCAGATGCAGAACAAGATCAAGGTCTGCCTCGTCTGACTCGTCATTTTGAAATTCAAACCGCTAAACCGCTATGCAGGATTGCACGAATTCTCGTGGGCCGTGATGCGCGCACAAAGGCCACTTCCTAGAATCCGACGTCCCCATCGCAGCTTACATCTTCAACTCCCCTCTCCACGGTTCGTACGCTTAGTATGTTCGTTCGTTCGTCCCTCTGAACTGACTATCTGTTGCAGTGCGCTTGCTGGACGACAGCCTCGACGCGCCGCTACTCAAAACGAAACCGCCGTTCCTGCTCGAAGGCGCACACAACGTCTTCCTCGAAACCGTCAAACGCGGGCTGTCCGACGACTTCAGCGCGTCCGCGAACGCGCAGACCACGCTCGTCCTGCGGCTGTACGAGGCATTCGGGGGCACGCGCGACTCACGCTCAGGATCGGGAGCCACATCCCCGTCGTGCGTGCCGTCCTCACGAATCTGCTCGAGGACGAAGACGCGGCCGGGGCGGGGGCGCTGGATCTGGTCGACTTGGGCGAGGGCACGGGCGTGAAGCTGGAGTTTCATGGATTCGAAGTGAAGACGCTGAAGCTGGTGCTTGGCAGACCTGCGTGAGATACTCGTGTCTGTTGTTGTGTGCGTAGAGTGCTGCTGAGATGGATTGGATTGCATGCAGGGCGCGCGGCGCGAGAGCTGGGTCACGGTTGATAGGCCGTTGTGATTGGTCGCTGGGAGGCATTTGTTGAGCTGTGTTGGTATCTTGTGGTGTGGGGTGTATGAATATGGGTTTGGGCTTTTTTGTGTTGTGTTGTGTTGTACTGCGGACAATGTATCTTCGTTGGGTGTTATGCTCGACTTCTGTGATGCCATTTACACACCGGTGCATTCGATTCAAGGGTTCCCTGGAGAAGACGGCCCGCGTCCTTCTCGCCCCCGTGTGCGCGACGCGCTCCACGTCCTCGCGGTCGAATGTGCATTTCGCCGGTGGTGCTTTTCGGGTCCTAGTACAGCGGACTGAGCGCTGAACTGTCGGCGCTACGTCCAGCTCGCTGTTCATCACAGAAGCAGATTCGGAGGGACTCAGGATATGATGTTCATAACGACCTCTTCTGAATGCTAGCGCGAATACGACGCTATGATCTGAGCGAAACCGACGAGCAACTTAGACGTCCCAGCCAAGAACAGACACACCTCACCCACATCCCCACAAACGCACACGCGGGTCCGACAAACACAGAACCGTATCCACTGCGGCGTACAATACATTGCAAAATCGCTCTCATCTCCATCCACACGCGAATAAATACATCCATACAACAACAACAGCAGCAAGCTCCACACGACTCCGCGCTGCGCGCGCGGCTCACCCGACGCCCCACACCTCGAGCCCGACGCACTCAAACGCGACCGTCCCGCCCTTGCGCGGGCCCGGCGCGCACAGCGGCTCGTTATCGAACGTCGGACAGCGCGCAGACGACCCCTCCGTCAGCGCCTCGTCCAAATACAGCCATAATGCCCCTCCCTACCCCCCAAAAAACACACATCATCAGCCCCGCAAACCCCGAAACGAACCAACACGCACTCACCCGCCCCCAAACGAAATATACCCAGGCTCGCACAGCGCAACATAATCATTCCTCCCCGTCCATCGAAACACGCGCACGCCCCCGTCGCGCGCCTCGCGCCACAAGAACGCCTCGCCGCTGCCATAGTACGCGCCCTTGGAGAGGTGGATGCCCTCGCCCGTCCACGCGCCGAACAGCGCGTCCCCCGCGTCGCGCACGACGAGCAGCGTGCCCCCCGCGTGCCGCGCGCACCGCGCGTACAGCGTCTGCAGCGAGATCCCGTGCTCGTCCAGGCTGTACAGCAGCGCCCATGCGCGCGGGAGGCGCGCGAGTGCGGGCAGGTCGGGCGCAGCTGTGTGCGCGTTAGCGGAAGCGTCTGCGCGGGGTGGGTAGGACGAGGGGGACGTACCTTGTCGGCGAGCGCGACGGTTAGTACGGGCGTCGTCGCGGGCTTGCGGCCCGTCAGGGCGACGCTGCGGCGCTCCACGCCCGTCTTGTCGAACTCGAAGCCCTTGTCCCACCGCCGGTCGCCCTCGAAGCCCGGCGCGCCGGAAGGGGGCACGTACGGGTGCGCCGCGAACGGCGTGCCGTGGGTGATCGCGAGGTCGAGCGGGGGCGGGGAGGCGAGGTCCAGGGCGGACTTTGCGGGGAGGCGTTCGTCGTCGGCGTAGTCGCCGTCTGTGGATGCGCGCGAGGATGCGGGGCGCACGGCGGAGGAGAGGAGGAGGAGACCCAGCGGGAGGGGAAGGAGGAGGGGGTGAAGAAGGACTGGGTGCGCTGGATCTGGGGGATGGAGATGCGGGTGGGGACGCGGGGGGAGGGACGGGGAGCGGAGGGGTGTGGAGAATGGGGAGAGGAGGGAGGGCGCGGTCGCGTTTTGCTGGCGGGTGGCGGGCGCGTGTTTCTGGGGGTGCGTCTGGTGGAGGGTGGGAGATGAGGTCGAGGAGGGGTTGGTCTTCGGGGGGGGGTTTCTGCTGGAGGGTGGTTGGTGAGATCAACGAGAGGCTGGTCTTCGGGCGGGGGAAGCTCTTCTTTGGGCGGGACGGGTGGAGGGAAGAGGGAGCGGGTGGAGGTGCCGGAGGCGTGCGTGCTTTTGGAGGGCTGCAGCCAGTAGAGCGGGTCGTCCTCGTGCTGCAACAGCTCATCGAGCACCTCGCGCCGTTTCCTGTCCGCGGCAGTCTTGGCGTCCTCCGCGCACCTGTCGAGGAAGCTGTAGTTTTGGAGCGGCGTGAAGGGCAAGTGCGCGGTGCTCGAGGACGCGGAGTGCAAGGGGTCTTCGGCGAAGGGACGGAGACGAAGGAGCCGAAGTCGGAGTCGGTGGAGTCTGTCGGGACTTGCGGTGGGTGGGCGGGGGATGGGGCTCGGGGAGGATGGCGGGGATTGCGCGGGAGAGGCGCGGGGCGTCGGTGGTGAGAAGAGGGTGGAGAAGACGGCGTCCATGTCTGTTCTGGGTGCGGGGTGGGCGTGCTCTGGGTGGGGGGTATCGAGATGGGGAGAGACATGGCCAGAGCGGTGTCGTGTGTCTACCGGTGTCTGTGGGGAGACTGGGTCTGCATGGGCTGGAGGATGGGAAGTGCGTGCTGGGGTTGGAGTGGTGAGTGAAGAGAGGGAGATGGTCGTGCGATGGTCGAGAGATGCGTGGGCGATGCGCGTGTTTGCGAGTGAAAGTAGATTGATGGCGAGTCCCGATTTGGAAGGAGGCGCGTCCAACCTCGACGCCGCGCCGCCGGTCCGGCGCTCGTACGACTACTTTTACTAGCTGCATGCACAACTTCAGTCGACGCACCAGCTGGGATTCCAGGTCTGTATACGCACCGGAATTTTCTAGGTGCGGGTTGCCTTTGTTTTGGCAGAATGATTGACTTATGTACCTTGCCGCGTTGCCTCGCAGTCGTAGGCGGACGAGAATATTCCTTCTGTGCATCGCTGTCAGCAACCTAAACGGGCATGCATCAGGTCTGTCGACGTTGGACGTCATCCCTGTGCAGGCGTCCGTCTGTGACACCTCTCGTCCGGATTGTCCTGCTGGGCTGCACGTATTAAGTGTCTTTTTCCAGTCCAAATTGAACGCGGGACAAGGCCCCGGGTAGGTTTACTCAAGAATTCAGTAGGATGTTCGAACAGGGCATGACATCACCGTAATATGAGTTTGCAGTTCATACACCTCGGAAAATGTACTCCTCAGACGCAGGAGAGTTTCATTTGCACGGGCGACCGCTATTCCATCAGACTCGTCCCTCAGAGCCCAGCGCCTGAGGAACGACTGTCTTCCGCATATAGAGGCTGGCTAGCGAGCCTACCCAGCGCCCGGATTCCCGTCGTTCAGGTCCCCCAGCCGCGATCCCTCTGTTGAGCTCACTACTAGTGCGCAGGAACGCCGTATTTATCGGCCATAGTCAGGCCAAGGCCAATCAAAGCATTTCCCATGCTCGCTCTTCTGCAGAAGCTCAGCTCACTATCAGCTTTATTCTCTTTGTTCAGTATCTCGACAGACTTTATATCACCTGCAATGACCACCAGGGCCCTCACTTCAAACAATGCAGATGATCGACATCCTTGTTTACAGATGACTTCTTTTCCGCTGATTGCACATCTCTGCAGCACCGACCCCGGTGACATCGTCGACCTCTGCTCTGCTTCACCCTTCCGACTCCCGATCCCTTCATAAAGCAATTCTCAATTGCGTGGAGGTAATGCTTCCCGTCCTGCAAGTGTGACTGTGGTATAACGCTCCAGCTCATTCTCCCCATCTGACACAGCATTCGATAAAGGTAAACCCACCATTCACTTACTCTCCACGCGCCATACATGTCGCTCTTCTTTGACTGCGACATACGTGAGTCCCACAAGCCCCCTCCCACATTCTCAGAAAACAGCGATGACGACTCCCACTCGCTCGGCTTCTGCACCACCCAAGTCGGAGGCGGCCAAACCGTCACGGCCAGAAACTACACCCCACGCCTGCCCTCCAGCTGACTCCGCACGCCCCGTACCTCAGGCACCACACGACCTTGACCAGAGACTCCAGCGTCCGGCCCCCAGTCAACTACTTCCAGGTCAGTCAGCTGCAGCACATCGAATCCGTGCCCAACACCACACGGACTGGCTGGCATGCACCCGCACCTGCACACAAATACCCCTGCTGAAAAGGCGCGAGCTGCCGCGCAGGCGGAGGAGGTACTGCGCGCCGCTATGGACGTGGACGCTTATGGTGCACGACGGCGAGGACTTCGCGTGCTGGGCTGAGATCAGCCCCGCCTCCGTGGACTGGTTCGCTGTGTGGTCGGTTGGTGGTGCTGATGTTGTCCGATGGCGTGTTAGGGTGCCCCCCTCGGTGGCGGCCGCTACCACCCTGCGCCGCGCGATACGTGGCTCCGGACGCGACTAGAACCGCACCCTCCTGAAGAAACGCTATATTATTGCTTTGAGGGTCGATGTGAGGAAGGATGATGCGCTTGCTGTAGTATGTTGTACCTTTGCGTTTTTGTCGGTCGAGATTATTGTATGTGGTGATGGTGAATATCGGGATTGAATGATACTGGGCTCCTTCCTGGCTCTGATCGTTGTCAGATACTCGAATATTCGTGTTTGTGGTGGATGAGACCATGCAGTGGCGAGCTTGACAGGACGCCGACCGACAGTAGAAGTGGGAGACGGACGATAATCGATAAAACATTGTGACCATGGCGTACTGACGAAGTAACAACAGAGACCTCGTAAAGCAACGAACCTGGTACATGCACTCGGTACATGGAGACGTCCTTCAGTCCACCAAAGACACGCACAGTGGCATGAGGGTGCCCAGCTCCACCTTGTTACGGATCATGAGGGCCTTTATCCCAGCGGGCGCGCGCTGTATTTCGGGCGGGTCGGCGGGGAGGGAGAATGCGAACTTCTCGAGCAGTTCTGCCAGAGTGGTCTGCATCTCGATTACCCTGCACGCGATTCAGCTAAGTCGCAGTGCGAGAGTGCAGGAGCGGAGAGACGCCACGGCCCACCTTCAAACTAAGAGGTGTTCGTAAGTCTACGTGTAGAGGTTGAGAGCGTGTGCTTACCCGATGCATCCCCGGATCCCAGCGGCTGAAAGTCATGAGGTGGTCAACACACCGCAATGCCACCTGGCATCCAACACCGACAGAAAGTCATCCTGTGTGACGAAGTGAGCATGAGAGGACCAGGTGTCCGTGAGCCTGACGTACACACTCATCTGCCTCGACACACTGTCGTTCAAGAGCGGAAACGGGTTTCAAACATCCGTGTCTTCACTCCAGATTTGCTTCAAACTAGACACGCATTTTGTAAGCAGTAAGCAGTAGCCTGTTACACTACACACGGGGCGCGACGCGCAATCGAGGTCACGCGCTATGCACGTGAGCGCGTATTGAACGTACGACGCGACGTCAGAGCTTGTGCTTGTTCCCACCTTCACTCGTTGCCCTAACTGCTGCTAATGTCATCTAAAGAGTTGATAATCGTTGTCACTGGGGCAAATGGGTACGTTTCTTCTCTGTCGTCGCTTGAAGAACTGAAATATGTATGCCTTACAGCGGGGTTGGCTATGGAATCTGCCAACGTCTCATGATTCAGCTCTCTCAGCCTGATCCTGCAGATGCTCAGCCCGTTTTCCCAGAGGTATCAACCAAGTTATCTCAAAGTGAACATGCAGCCTTCAGGTCCTCCGCTGCAGCTGGTGTCACGATTATTATGGCGTGTCGAGATCTCAACCGGGCGGAAGTCGCGAAGACGAAACTTTACACAGCCCTTGACGATCACATCAAGAAGCTACCTGAGGGTCATCATCCCATGAATATGCGACACGATACAGAGCGAACTTCCGTCTTGCGATACATCAGTTGGATTTGAGCTCGATCAGCAGCATATTTCAGTTTGGCATGCAGATCTCAAAGACGTGAGTACAGTGATTCTTAACTTGTGTGGATCTCTTTGCGACATGTTTTCATAAACCATGACCTTTGCCTAGACTGCATTCCTGTCAAACACTCTTGCTTCTCATCTCTAACCTACGGCATTTGGCACAGATACCCGTATATATCGCACTTGATCTGCAATGCTGGCACTGCAACATATAGTCACCTGGACATTTGGGCGTTACCGTGGATTTATTACGCGCACCAGTGGCTGCAATAGAGCACCCAAATAGTAATATCCAGCGAAACGGGGTTCTCAGCAATGATAACCTCGGATACACATGGCAATGCAATGTCTTCGGCCATTATGTGCTCGTGAGTTGTAGTAACACCGTTCATTGCTAACGTCAGCTAATAATCGCGACAGTTCCGTACGCTACAACCGCTCCTTTCCAAATACTCTCACGTCGCGGATGAAGTCTCTTTAGGCGCCCCGCCCGTGTCTTGTGGATGTCCTCTCTTGAATCGCGCCCCATGTACGATCCCGAAAACGACTGGCAATTGATCAACACAAATTACTCGTACCAGGCATCGAAATATCAAATGGAACTTATATGTGCGGAGCTGTCAAAAAACGCCGAGCCTTCTCAAAACCCGGACATACTACACTTCATTGTCAGCCCTGGAATTACCTCGACGAATATGAGCACGTTACTCAACATTCGGATACCATTCTACCGGACACTCATGCTCATCGTATTCTATGTCGTAAGCAGACAGCGTGTGCACATACTCTAGTCGCTCGGATCCTGACAATCTCAATTTATAGATACGCCTGCTCGGATCTCCGAACATCCTGTTTTCGGTGTACAAAGCCGCCATCGCGGCCGTGCACATTGCGCTCGTCCCACTTGTCTACATCCCCACATCCGCCAGTGACCTTCCACCTCAAGCGTACTCACCTACACACTTCTCGAGCGAACACGCACCGTTCGCGCTCAGATTCTGCTCGCAGAACGACCGGTGGGGCACGAGTACGTTGGGATCATGCCTGTGCCCGTATGGGAGGAATATCCTGACGAAGGAAAGCCACTTCTGGAGCGATTTGAGCGACTGTATCAGATGTTTGTTGAGGCGGAGCGCGGGAGTGTCGATCCTGATGCGGGGCATCATAGGCTTGAATTGATGCGCTGAAATATATGATGCTTATACCAGTGCTAGGGTGAGATACCCTTTCAGTTGTTGTTGAATAGTAGGATGGTCATTTCGTATGTTCCTGCTCTTGGGAGGTTTTTGCAGTCATCTCTACTCATGATTGTCTCGTCTACTTGGGCCCCAAATCTAGGATAGATCATGGCTGTCATCAGTGTCAGGTGAGCGTGTGGTCTTCCACGTATATCTATGCGCAGGTATCGGGCCCGGCGCGAGTGAGATAGTGATATGGTCCTCGAAACTTGACCCTGAGCGCAATGACATTCTTCCGATGTCGGGAGCATTATGTGAGTCGGCTGATCATCAGCTGCGTAGAGAGTCGCGCAGACCTGCGACTCGAGTATTATGGCATGAGGAGCGGCTAATTACTTAGACATCGCCGTGATGTCATAGACACTCCAAGTTTGAAAGTACTGAGGAACTCACATATGAGCGCTTGAGCGCTCAACGCCTTCGACAACACGGGCAACGATAAATGCAAGATTCAATGAAATGAATGCGCAGTACGCCACGAAGAATAGCATCCGATCCAGTAATAGCTCGATTAGTAAGTGTGTTATTATATAGTGAACCGATGATCACGATAGACGAATGTGAGAAGGACGTTAGGCCGCTTGGCGGAAAGAGCAGCTAACCGTGTCGATGGCGCAATAAGCATAATGATACGTCAAGAGATCAATGCAACCGAGCGATACGCCAAGCATCTTGGACGAGAAATGTACTGGACATATGATACAGATGAGTCTCTAGCAAAATTGCATACCTAATGCCTATCGCGGAAATGCATTCGCACCCAAACCCGCTTCTTCCTGAATAACCTTGATGTGAAGTCACTGAGGCAGGTCATTTGAACCGGTCTCGACGTCCGAATCCTTCGTGACAGAAACATTCTTTTGTTCGTACTGTTCGAACGATGCGCGATCGGTTTCGAGGTGGCGGGAGACAGTTACATTGATCGCCACAGGCCGCAGGGGTACTCGTGCTGAGTACTCTGGAGCTGATGGGAGTCGACGATCGCCGCTGCTTTAGAGTCGGTTAGGTTGTACCCCAGACCGACTCGGATGATAATAAGAGTGAATACAACACCCTATAGAGAATGTTTTAATAAAGGTGAAGCGACACGGATAAATAGGGTACACACAATGAGCGGCTGCATTGTCTCAAGGCAGATATCCTGAGCATTGGAGTTCGCAGCATACGTAGCAAGAAGGCAGATAAGTGCCGCAGAGTAGATCGCTGCGGATTGGATCAAAGTCTCAATCACCTCCCAGTGGGAGAAACCGATGCTTGCGCGGTACTTGCGCATTTTGCGGTTAGACCACAGGATCTTAGCGGAAATAAGTACTATAAGACAGGCCAGGTAGAATAAGTGGTCAAACAACTGAAAAAATTATAGCAATCTACGTACTCGTTGCTAGCACATTTGTGCAAAGCGAAATACTCGTGAATGTGACTAGCCAAGGCTTCAGAGCGCTTTTGAATATAAGTGTTGGGCCCGTGAGCGTCACGAACCGGTAGCAACCACCATATCCAGAGACTATGCATGCACAGTCAGATAGAAATAAAATAGTTTAATACAAGACACTTACTACCCGTGCCTATCAGCAACAAGATCGGAATAATGATGATCCGCCAAGCACGATCCCAGACAATGAAAAGGCGGTAAGTCTAACGAATAGCAATTATTAGTGATAATGTAGTAGTATGTGTGATTCGTACCAAAAAGCTATCTCCCACAGTGCCTGCGTGATGAAGATGACCGACTTGGCAACTTGAGTGGGATTATCGACTTTAAGATAGAAGTTTGTAGTCCCATCTGGCGATCCACCTTGGTCTACGAAACCTTGGATGGCGCGATGGATGTTCAAGCCAGATGCTACACACCAAATCATGCGTGAGCTTGATATCGCCGGTCTGAAGTGGAAGTACATACTGCGATACAGAGCACGAACATCAACGTGGATGTCGCGAACAGCATCTTTTTCCAAGTTGTTCGATTGCGACCGTCGGTCCTATACATGAGAATCCATATCGATATACCATACAAGATGCAGAATGCTCCAAACACCAAAGATTCCAGGAATATAGCGACGAGCTAAGTGCAGAAAACCAGATTAAAACAAGTGCTCCTCGACTGGAAACGAGACTCACCTCAGCTGTGGCTGACGAAAGTGGATCCGACATCGCTGTAGCATCCACTTGAAAAATAGAATCTTGGCAAAGGCGTAGGGCGTGAGTTCAATAGCTTTATGAGATCGCAGGATTCAGCGCCGATGGTGTGCTCGTATATAACTGCATCACATGGGTGTGCAACACTAGCCGACAACATCGTGATGGTTGAGATCATTGAAAGATCAGCAAACCGCGGCTCCGTCTATCTACACGAGTGTCCTGTTGGATTAAGATGATGGTCAGGGTTCTCTGGGGAAGCATGCAAGATAGGGTAAAACATTTTGTGTTACAATCAAATCATCAGGGCCATCGTGCGCCGAGCAAGACACGGATCACTGTCAACCTTGAAATCACAACCACATACCAATCAGCACCAGCCTCCGATATGTTACAAAACAAAGACCGTCAGAGGTGCTACAGTTTTCCAGAAGATAATGGACAAACTCCGAATCACTGCCAAAGCTGAAAGTCCGAACTGGGATGAGTCCGCCGCACAACTTGGCCAAAGGACTTCAGCCAACTGTGCTGAGATTAGAAGTACGGACCGATGGAAGTTCGGACCTTCACGAGATCAAGAAAAGATGTCATTGTATCGTCTGCAGTGTCCGACATGTTTGCCGCTGATACCCGGCAGCTACTTAAGAGATTTTTCAGCGCTAGATAGTACACAGACCTTCCGATTCCCCTAGAAATCGGATCATTTGGACTCGCGAGCAGCAAAACGTCGCCCATACGATAGTACCTGATGCAGGCGCTTACCATCATCCTCAATCCGGCAGTCGCCATGAGGCTACCATACACCTTGAGCTTGCCAGTCCCGCTTGTCTATATTCCCACATCCGCCAATGATCTTACATAACCGTACACGCCTACACACTCCTCGAGCGAACACGCACCTTTCGCCCTCAGATTCTGCTCGCAGAACGACAGGTGGGGGCCGGGGGCGAGTACATCGGATCATCCTGTGCCGCACGTATGAGAGGAATATCCTGACGAAGGAAAGCCACTTCTGGAGCGATTTGAGCGATTGTATCAGACGTTTGTTGAGGCGGATCGCGGGAATGTCGACCCTGACGCGGAGACATCATAAGGCTTAAATTGATGCGCTGAAATATAATTCTTTCATTTGTGGTTGAAAAGTAGGACTCGAGCTAATTTCGATGCGGTCATCTGGTAATGAGTTACTGCTCTCAATGCCTTCTTCCATAGTTTAGAACACTGCTTACCCTTCAACAGTGCGAGGAATCCGATTCATGCATGTTTTCTGTATAGCCGACACTTTCTTCTGCTGCATTATTTAAAAGTAAGATAAACATATCAGTAACGCCTATCACGCAAATTCATTCGCACTTTCTCCCCCCCCCCCGATGTGAAGTCACTGAGGCAGGTCATTTGAACCGGTCTCAATGTCCGCATCCTCGGTGACAGAACGATTCTTGTACTGCTCGAACGATGTGCGATCGGTTTGGAGAGGGCGGGAGACAGTTACACTGATCGCCACAGGCCGCAGAGGATACTCGTGCTGACCACAATGAACTTGATGAGAATCGGCGATCGGGTGTGGGTGAGACTCCGTTAGGCTGTGTCCAAGACCGACGCGGATTATAATCAGCGTGAACACGACACCCTATGAAAGAATGTTTTGATAAAAATGTAACGGATAAATGGGGTGTACACACAATGAGCGGCTGCATTGTCTCAAGGCAGATATCCTGGGCATTGGAGTTGGCAGCATAGGTAGCAAGAAGGCAGATCAGCGCCGCAGAGTAGATCGCTGCGGATTGGATCAAAGTCTCAATCATGTCCCAGCATGAGGGACCGATGTTTGTGCGGTACTTGCGCACTTTGCGGTTAGACCACATGATCTTAGCGGAAATAAGTACTATAAGACGGCGCAGGTAGAATGAGCGGTCAAACAACTGAAGAGATATATACCAATCTAAATTACGTACTGGTAGCCAGCACATTTGTGCAAAGCGAAATACTCGTGAATGTAGCTAACCAAGACTTCAGAGCACTTTTGAATATAAGCGTTAGGCCGGTGAATGTCGTGAACTGGTAGCAACCGCCATATCCAGAGACTATGAATGCACAGTCAGATAAGGATAAGATGATTTAATGCGAGACACTTACTACCCGTGCCTATTAGTAACAAGATCGGAATAACAATGACCCGCCAGTCACGATCCCAGACAATGAAAAGGCGGTAAGTCTAACGAAATTATTAGTGATAACGGAGGTGTAGTATGTGTGATTCATACCAAAAAGCTATCTCCCACGAGTGTCTGCGTAATGAAGATGACCGACTTGGCAATTTGAGTGAGATCATCGACTTTAAGATAGAAGTTCGTAGTCCCGTCTGGGGACCCGCCTTGGTCTACGAAACCTTGGATCGCGCGATGGATGTTCAAACCAAGATGCTATACACCAAAATATGCATGAGTTTGATACCGCTGGTCTGAAGACGGGTAGACATACTGCGATACAGAGCGCGAACATCAACGTAGATGTCGCGAACAACATCTTGTTCAGCGTTGTTCGATTGCGACTGTCGGTTCTATACATGAGAATCCATGTCGATATACCGTACAGGACACAGAATGCTCCAAACACCAAAGATTCCAGGGATATAGCGACGAGCTCAGTGCAGAAACCCAGATTAAAAGAACCCATACTCGACCGGAAATAAAACTCACCTCAGCTGTGGCTGACGAAAGTGGATCTGACATCGCTGGAGCATCCACTTGAGGAACAGAACCTTGGCAAAGGCGCAAGGGCACGAGTCGAACAGCTTTATGAGATTGCAGGAAGCACGCTGCTATATAACTGCATTGCATGTGTGTGCGATCTGTTAGGAGCAGAGAAGCACTACAGGTCATCAGACGACACCGTGGTGATTGAGATCCCCCAAATACCAGCAAACCGCGGCTATGTCTACACAGGTGTCCTGTTAGATTATGATGATGATCGGAGTTCTCTAGAAGAAGTATGCGAGAAAGCATGAAAGTGGTCTAGGTTACAACCCAATCATTGGGGCCATCGTGCGCCGAGCAAAGCGCGGGATCACTGTGAACCCACAACCACGGGATACCAGTCGGTACCAGCCCCCGACGTTTATAAGGCACTTCAAAACAAAGATTGTCAGTGGTGGTGTGATTTTGCAGAAGGTCATGGAGATGGCGTAAAGTACTACCGTCCAAGCGCCACGAGTCTACGAGGAAGGGACGCACGAGCAGGCGGCACAACTTATCGCAGAGGTTAGCACGCTTTCCCTGGGCCCGCCGGAGCGGCCGGAGGTCTGGACGACCTCCAAACCGCTGCCACAACCGAACTGGGATTCCTCTGCCGCACAGCCTGATCAAAGGACTTTGGCCAACTGAGCTGAGGTTGACAATTTAGAGAAGTACAAAAGTTCGAATCTCCACGACAACGTCAAGAAAAGATGTACTGTAGTTGTGTTGCTGCAGTGTCGAACATTCTTGCGGTGAGATGCAGTCGCCCGTGGAATTTTTCAGCGCTGGATATACAGACCTGGAGAACAACGATGGCCGCTGCCGGCTGCATGACTCTGTGGTGGAAGAGGTGAAAGAACTGATGATGAACGGTACTAACTGCCCTGCGACACCGCATTCATTATTTCTCTTTGTTTACGTCTATTAATTTGAATACTATTGCTGCACATTTCTTCTGTTACACTTTCATTCTTATTACTCGTATCGATGCTCTGCTGTGCCTCACACATTCGCAATCTCACTTCGCGAATTCAGCCATATGTTGGAGTATGGGGAAATTGACGCCGCAATGACGCCGCAGCTGCCATACTGTGACTGCAACGCCTCGAGCACTGCAATTTCGAGTCCGGAATATTATGCAGATGTATTTCCTGAGACCTGCCCAGACAGAATCCGAGCACAAAATCCCCTTCAAGATCCTGCGAGGTCGCAATATTGATGTCTCGATAACATGAACATCCGGCGACTACTAGTAAGTAATTTAAAGAGTACACTCGCCGCACAATGCACATGCTTTGCGAGTCAAGCACATCTGTATGTTACTTCAAAGCTTTAAGCTTCATAGCTTCATTATTGGCGTAGATCGTTCCTGTGCTGCTACAAGCTTGTGATTACGAATCTCGATGGCGGCGTTGAAGCATGCATCTCTGCAATCTGCACGCTCGTCTCAAGGTGATCGAGATCGTTCTCGCAGATTTTGAGAGCATCGGTGAGTTCTCCCTCTTGCCAGTGCGAATGAATATTGGGGCCTTCGGGCCTGAGACTTGCTACCTGTAGGTGACATCTCAGGCTGGGGTGTGCGCGGAAGAGGGTGTGCTGGGCGACGTCTCGGTCAATTTTGTGAATGATGCCGGGAGGTGGACACGAGTGGAGAAGGGTTTACTTGGTGCGTAGTCTGCATCTGTGGAAAATTAGAATTAAACGGGTGGAGCCCAGTCTTCTTCTATGCGGCCTTCACGACATCTGTGGTGATGCACGCGTCCCGTACCTTCATGCACTCCCGCAACTCGCTTCTCCTCTCGGTTCGGTGCCCAATCTTCTCCACGATTTCTTCGCAAAGTCGGTCATGTACATTGTCAGAGGCGTGTTGATCGATCGTAATCGGAAGCCGTTGCGAGCATATATAGGGTGGTTTTGTTGACCGGTGACCTTTCAAGTCATATCTACTCAGTACTCAGTACTCACGATTGTCCTGTCGACTTGAAACCCGACATCTGGGATCATAATTCTCATCAGTGAGCGGATGAGCTTCCACAGACACACATCTCTCCGCAGGCATCGGGCGCAGCACGCGTGAGATAGTAATACGGTCTTCGAAACTTGACGCTGACCGCAATGACATTCTTCCGATGTCGGGAGTATTACGTGAGTCGGTCGACCATCAGCTGCGTAGAATGTCGCGAGGATACCTGCAACTCACTATGACACGAGCAGCGATGACCCTCATTACCTAGGTTGCCGTAGTCGCTTCGAGTTTGAAGTCCTGAGAGGACCTCGCATATGCGCGCTTGAGCCCTCAATGCCTCCGACAATACGGACCATGATAGATGAAGATTGAATGAAAGGAATATCAAGTACGTCACAAGAGTGTATCCGATCAAGCAATAACTCGATTCGGTAAGTGTTACTACAATGATGGATGAACTTGAGAATGACATTGAGCCGCTGGCGGAAACGCCTGTATCGACGGCACAATAATTATAATGATACACCACGAGATCGATACAAACGAGCGACACGCCTGGCATCTTGGACGATGCAATGCACGGGACATATGATACAGTCTCGAGCAGCGTTAAATGCGGAGCAGAACTTGCACGCCTAATACCTATCACACAAATTAATTCGCACCTGAACCAGCCTCTTCCCGAATAACCTTAATGTGAAGTCACTGAGGCAGGTCGTTTGAACGGGTCTCGATGTCCGAATCCTTGGTGACAGAAAGATTCTTTTGATCGTACTGCTCGAACGATGTGCGGTCGCTCTTGGGGTGGCGGGAGACAGTTACATTGATCGCCATAGGCCGCAGAGGATACTCGTGCTGAGCACTCTGGAGCTGATGGGAGTCGACGATCGCCGGTGCTTTAGAGTCGGCTAGGCTGTACCCAAGACCGACGCGAATGATAATCAGCGTGAACACGACGCCCTATGAGAGAATGTTTTAATAAAGATGAATGAACGCGGATAAATAGGGTGTACACACAATGAGAGGCTGCAGTGTATCAAGGCAGATATATTGAGCGTTAGAACTTACAACGTAGGTACTCATGAGGCAGATCAGCGCCGCAGAGTAGATCGCTGCGGATTGGATCACAGTCTCAACCACCTGCCAGTGGGAGGAACCAATGCTTGTGCGGTACTTGCGCACTCTGTGGTTAGACCACATGATCTTAGCGGAGATAAGTACTATAAGACGGTGCAGGTAGAATGAGCGGTCAAACAACTGAAGAGGTTTATACCAATCTAAACTACGTACTTGTAGCCAGCGCATTTGTGCAAAGCGAAATACAGAAGAATGCGATTAGCCAGGGCCTTATAGAGCTTTCGAATATGAGCGATTGGCCGTTGAGTGTCGTGAACTGGTAGCAAGCACCATATCCAGAAACTGAATGCACAGTCAGATATGAATAAGATAATTAAATGCAAGACACTTACTACCCGTGCCTATTAGCAACAAAATCGGAATAATGATGACCCGCCATTCACGATTCCAGACAATGAAAAGGCGGTAAGTCTAGCGAGCCGTATTCGTTAGTGATGATGTAGGTGTAGTATATGTATGATTCATACCACGAAGCTATCTCCAACGAGTGTCTGCGTGATGAAGATGATCGACTTGGTAACGTGAGTGGGATTATCGATTCCATTAAAGAAGATCGTAGTCCCATCTGGCGATCCGCCTTCGTCTATGAAGCCTTGGATGGCACGATGGACGTCCAAGCCCAGATGCTATACACCAAAGTATGCATGAGTTTGATACCGCCGGTCTGATGAGTGGAAGACGTACTGCGACACAGAGCGCGAACATCAACGTAGATGTCGCGAACAACATCTTGTTCAGCGTTGTTCGATTGCGATTGTTGCTTCTATACAAGAGAATCCATGTCGATATACCGTACAGGACGCAGAATGCTCCAAACACCAAAGATTCCAGGAATAAAGCGATAAGCTAATTGCAGAAAAACAAGGTTCAGACAATTGCTATTCGACGGGAAATGAAACTCACCTCAGCTACGGCTAAAGGAAGTGGATCTGACATCGCTGTAGCATCCACTTGGGAACAAAACCTTGGCAAAGGCGTAAGGGCACGAGTCGAACAGCTTTATGAGATTCCAGGACTCAGCGCTGATGATGCGCTCGTATAACTGCATCACATGGATGGACCATCTGTAGAAGCAGAGAAGCGGTGGAAGCAGAGAAGCATTACAGGTCAGCCGACGACATCGTGGTGATTGAGATCCCCGAAATACCAGCAAATCGTGGCTACGTCTACACAAATGTCCTGCTGTATTAAGATGATGATCAGAGTTCTCTAGGAGAAGTATGCGAGAAAGCGTGAAAGGTGTCCTGGGTTGCAATCAAATCACTGGAGCCATCGTGCGCCGAGCAAAGCCTGGATCGCTGTCAATCTCGGAACGGCAACCACGGGGATACCAGTGAGCACCAGCGCCCGACATGTTACAATGGCACTTCAACACGAAGACCGTGAGACATGCTGCGACTTTTCAGAACATCATGGAGTCTGTATAAACTCTGAATCACTGTCAAAACCGACCCGGAAAGTCCGAACTGGGATGACTCCGAGCCCGTCGCACAACCTGATCAAAGGACTTCGGCCAACTGAGTAGATTGGCGGTCTCGAGAAGTGCGAATTAATGGGAGCTCAAACTTTCGCGAGAATCTCAAGAAAGATGGAGCTGTGTCGTCGGCGGAGTCGAACATTTTTGCGCGGATACCCGGCAGTCACCTGTGAGATTGTTCAGCGCCAGATACTGACAGACATACTGACATGCTCACTTTCCGAAGAATAGACGCTGTACGGCAGTTGAACCTGTGCACTACGATTCTGTGGATGCCGTGTGTGTCCGCTCGAGAAGTATGAGATTCTGAGCTATCATGATGGTTGAGAAGAGCCGTAAGCATGCACAGGGTAAGAATGTTCCTCGTTGCTTGTTCCCGCGAGTATGGGAAAGAAACTCCACTCTGAACTCCGGAGGCGGAGGCGGGGTGACTGGCGAGATGAACGGCGGGTCCTGCCGGGTAATCAGTGGTCAGCCGCGCTCAACATGAAAGCGCGTTGAGGCATCTCGTAGAATTCAACAGTACTGCCGGTTAGATACACGTTCGACGTATTTTAAAGAGATACACCCTACAACAACTCTTTTCAATTCCTCGATGAAAGCTCAGAGTCTGAAATTTACTATTTGTCACACTGGCGGCGCATGGTCTTGATCGACTGTTCAGCAGAAACAATAGATAGAAGGAGCTTCACATATCAATAGCATATTTCCAGCATGTCGAGATTCTCCTGTGAATGAATAAGAGAGCGATACATCACAAAAAGTATAAAACAGCTGCAAAACATGACGATGCACAAGTGTCAGGATAATTACACACCAACCCGCAAAGCGCTAAACTGGGAGACGAGATCGGTCGTATCCGCATCTGTATCTATCATAGTATGCTTGGCTTTCTTCTTCCCAGAACTGTTGTATTACGAAGGAATGTCGATCAATAAACAAGTACGATGCGATGAATCACGAACGCACTGATTGTGGGGAGGACCGGCAGGACGATGATGCCCGAATGTATTTCCTTAGCCAGAGGCGTGCGGAACTTGACGAGACCCCGGCCGACGCCTCAGTGAACTCGGCCCTGCACCGCGATCAGGATATGCTGTGTTGGGTCCCATATGCCCTCTATGCTGATGGCCAGCTGGAGGTCCAGGGTGTGCAGGTCCTTGAGGAATCATCGGCATAATCAACTCTCTATTGTACAATGGGCAAAGTGAGAGAAGACGTTCCTCAAATCATTCGACCGCAGAATACACGGAAGGGGCCTGATTGGCAGAAAGCGGCTTCCAGTATAACTTTGCGGGAGTATAAGCTGTGTTCAAAACTTCGAGTGCACGACAAATGCATGCGAAAGGATTGACCCAGTAACCGTCGGTAGGTTCGGATTATTGAGTGTGAGCTCTATCCAGAAAGGATTATGTTGAATGGTGAAGTGCACTGTGTGTGCGCACGCGGGGTATGCAGCGGCAGCGCCAAGATCCACGTATGTAACTCTTTGCATAGGTACGACACTACCGGCATCAAAGCCGGTGGAGTCTTCTTGGATAGTCCCAATCGTATTGAAGCCCGATGCAGAGCTCTTGAGGTAAACGAATCGTCCGGATAACCGCTGAGTGACAAGTGTGGGTTTCACTACAACAATATGATAGAAAAGTGACTTACATTCTATTCAGGAACCCAGCTGCAGTGTCCACCCTGAAAACGCCGCAAACGTGCCGTGAAATCAGCCTCTTCGGTCACCACGATAGGCATCTCAACATCTTCCAAAGCGTGTACAAGTGTACATACATGCATGTCGAAAATAGGCGCCAAGGCATGGGTAAGTATGTCAAGGTCGAACTCTTCCTATCCTTCGCCGATACCATCATCGACACAAGGATTCAGCGCTCAACCCGAGAAGGCAACGAGAAGGTAAGAAATATGTAATTTCCAGTTCATCTTCGGCGTTTTTGCCTGATCTCGAATGAGCGCTCCTCTACGAGTGTGAGACCTGCGGACCTTCTAGCAGTGGCGAGCCCTAAGGCCTAACGCCTAATCTCCTATAGAAATTCACGTTTGCGCACGCTCGATGATAGGAGGAAGTGATGCGCTGGTGCCGTGAAAAATACAATTACCCAAGATAGCAATAGAAATTCCGGAACTTGGACTTATCATGAATTATGTAACTAACCTTACATAATAGAAAATAAAATAAAGGGATTAACTTCCTCCACGCTGTGGTTCAACAGGATTGTGCCGTTACGAGTCATCGAATGGTCAATTCATCAGTACGGTTATCTCACCGTCAATATTTTAATGTTGTGTCCACTGCTTGTCGAATCCCTTAGAAACCGTCGAGAACAATACCGAACGGCTGAATGATGCAATCAACTCCCTGTCAGGTGTATGTAAGAGTTTCTGCTTCTGCTATTCAAAACTAAAATTATACACAGCTTGGGGAATCTTTCCACAGCCAAGGCGACGACGCGTCCTTGTCTATGCCATATGCTCTTGGAGCTCGAACCCTCTCGCGATAGCTATCGTTTATCGCTCTGTGGTTCTCATCGGTTCCCACTATGGACATGCCGCCCTCGCCGACGTCTGAGTCGTTGAAGAGTCCAACTTCATCAGGCCAAACATATACCATCATCATGCGCGACGAAGTATTCCATCTCAGCCACGACCAGATTTCCTCGGATGCGCCGAACTACTTCACCAGCTGCTTCCTCGGAGGCTTCGTCGAGTCTGAGAAGCGTACCCTCACGCTCGACCGCAACCCTGCACTTTTCGCGCTGATAGTTGACTACCTCAGCGGCTACACGATTCTCCCTCTCTCTATCCGCGCCCTCCCGCACACCATGGATGTTCCTGTCGCATTGCGCAACCTACTGCAGGACGCGCAGTTCTTTGGTTTGCGAGGTCTATGCGACCTTCTCACCCTTCCAAAGCCCGACTTCCACCTTGTGGTTGCCGGCTTCGCAAACGAGGTGGTTGCATTGCAGGATGTTCTTCGAAAATCATTACCTGAAGGAGTTGTGCTTGACGATGGCGCGCTTGTGTCTGCTCATACGAAACTTCCGGTGTTGATATTCGCACAGGATGTTATCCTGAGGTTCGCATACTCCGTTCGTTATCTTTAAGATGCCGACAAGTGATATTGCTTTAGAATTGTCGTCGATAAAGTAATCGATGCTGCTACTGAAGGGGAAGTCGTCCCGACAAAACGCACGCTCAGCTTCGAGATCGAGGTCCCATCCACGTCCCGCCATCCTCAATCATTCATCCCTAATTCGTCCAGTGCGACTGTCAAGCCTGTCGCCCTTGTCGCCACGACCGCCGAGCCTGATGCGATTCTTCACATCGATGGCGTTCCCTACGGCTTCCGGGAATTTTTTGGGTGGTGTAAGCATCACAGTGGATCGGGGCTTCACCCCGGAGAAATGGCTATCCATGATTTGTGGAACTCCATCTTATCATACATCACATCCACGCTACCACAAACAGGTTCGGCGGGGCGGAGGAAGATACTTCGCCAGTCGGTTATGCTGTGGACGGATGAGCTACTATGCTGTGTTCCTGAGCGGGGCGCTACCGAAGATGCGGTGGTAGCGCAACATGTGGTGAGAGCCCATCTCGTCAGCTTGAAGACGAGGAGTAGGAGACGGCTCCTTCAAGGGCTTACTAGTCCATTGCTGGCGAGTCAAAAACAGGCGGTGGCAGGTTCTTAGATGGAAACGCATTCTTATGTGGAGTATGCCCCATCTCTTCGTTGTGATACTTGGTGACTGAGCCGTTTCTGCGAGGCTGTGATCTTTATCGTTATTCCTGATTCATGGATCCCACGCAAAGGTCTACTTTTAGAACTGCGACAGATTGAATACATGATACTCACACAGTCACAAGCAGTGTATTGTCTTTCCATGATTCAAAGTTCTGTTCGTCAAACTTAGCTCGGGCGTCGACGTGAATTCGATCCCTTCGAACAATCAATCTCAGAACACTCCTCGTGTTGGGTATGATGCTGATATCTTATCCACAGTGACTTTGCATATCCTCGCAGAGACCAGAAATGATTCCGCGTTAACGACTCGACAGAATTATCGGTGATCGCGATAGGTCATTTTCTGAATTATGTTCGATGTCTGGGGTGTGTAGCAGGAATGGGTAAACGTTCATTGGTGTAGCTCATCTTCTTACTGATTGATATCAATTTGACAGGGCATCTGATCAGAATTCTGGCCGCTTAGATTGCGTCTTGCGTTCAGGTCATACACGATCATCTCATTGGGACTTGAACACGCCTTCATGTTCTGCTTCCGAATTTGTGTGGCAGTATTCTGTGGTGCATGCTCTCGTCGTTCACATGACCAATATCCCTGCAGATGTCGCGATTTCTTCCTGCATCCTGCCTCGCATTAAACAAATGACCTCCAATGCGATGAATGATCCCACAATGCACCGGATATTGTTCTGATGTTATATAACAGTTGGTTGCCTCCCAAAAGCCTAAACATGTTCAAAACAACATCAAGTGATCAAGCGGTGACGAGCAAAGATGCTAACAAACTTTATTTGCATTGCATTCTCACTGGGTACCGACAGCATTCCCTACGCATCTTCACAACCCTGATTTGAGTGCTATGTTGCATTCAGGCTCGAAGAGCTTTCCATCAGATAGCATTGAGTTTTGATTTTGATGATATCATGATTGCGAGAAGGTGTGTGTGTTAATTTAAGTATCACTCCCCTCAACTCACAGCAGCCTCCCTACCCATTCAGATACCTGGAAGGTCTCCGCGATCATGGATGTGCCGCCCCCACCCTGGACTGAACTGCCTGTCGGCCCCATTTCGACGGGGACACCGTACACTGTTATAATGCGCAACGAGATATTTCACCTCAGTCATCAGCAAATCTCCTACGACGCTCCAAATTACTTCACCGACTATTTCCCGACGATCACACACGGTGTACGCTCATGCTAGACCGCAACCCTGCCATCTTCGCACTGATCGTCGACTACCTCAGCGGGTATGCAATTCTTCCTCTGTCGAAGCGCGCACTTCCCCCACCATGGACATCGCCGTCGCCCTCCGCAACCTGTTACTTGATGCGCAGTTTTTCGGTCTGCAAGGTCTATGCGATCTTCTCATGCTCCCGAATCCCAATGTCGATCTGGTGATAGTGGGGTTTTCAAACCAGCTGATTTCTCTGCGAAATTTGGTCCAAGACAGACTCCCTCAGAGTGTCGTCTACAATAATGGCGCACTTGTGTCTGCTCGGAACAAGCTCCCGGTATTAGTATTCGCTCAAGATGTGATTTTGAGGTGTGTACTTTTCCCCTCGCCTTGTAAGTAGCTGACTCCCCGGCAGAATTGTTATCGATAAAGTTGTCGAAGCTGTTGATGAAGAAGAAGTTCTCCCCCACAACCGCACACTCAGCTTCGAAATAGATTTACCATCTTCCTTCACGACCTTAGCATATACAGACTCCACTTGCCACAGTTATCACCTTGCCGCTGTCGCCACATCTTCCGAGCCTGGTGGAATCATGCATATCGATGGCATCCGCACGATCTGCGACACTTCTTCTCATGGTGCGCGCACCGAAACGTGCTCAGGCTCGGGTCCAGAGAAGATGCCATCGAGAAAGTGTGGTCAACCACTCTTCCCCGCGTATCTTTGACGCTGCCGAGGCCGGACTCTGTGAAACGGAAGACCATACGAGAAGCAATCATGCTATGGGTAGAGGAGCTCTTGTTTTACATTCCGGAGCAGGAAAACGTGATGGACGCAGCTCGCGGATGCGTAACGAACGCCCGGCTAGTCAGTGTGAAAGCGAGAAGCAGGAGGCGGATTCTGAATGGGTTAATTAGTCCGTTGCTGAGATGCTAATTATTCCGATTATACAGGCATACGTCTGGTTCATGCGCAACCAATGCATTATTTGTTGCAAGTATCTGGATTTTTCACTAGGGGCAGCAGAGTAGTATACACAGAAATGTAACAATTGTAACCGTTTGGAGGATTGTCTTCAATGAGCCCTTTTTCAGCGCTACGTAGGGGCTGATCATTGAGCCTAACCTCACTCAAAAATTTCAAACGTATCCCGCATCTGTTCCGAGCCTTTAAGCGCTACTCGAAGGTGACATTGAGGTTGTGACCAACTGTTGTAGTCTACATCACCGTCAGAAGCAATCCACCACCACCTCCTCCTCCTGCACTGTGACCAATTACTCTTCATTTCAAGGTGTTCTGTCTTATTTAACGAAGCATATTGACCGACGACCAACACCTTGCATGTCTTCGGACATCACCTCGAGAAAACGACCCCGTGTCGAAGACTCGGTGGACGGTACCGTTGGTGGCGGCAACGAGCTTGAGCTCAAACGCGACAATGTTCAACGCGACGCCGACATCTGGTTCGCAGACGGAAACGTTGTCCTCATCGCGGGTAATGTCACCTTCCGTGTTCACAAAAGCCTCCTCGCGCAGCATTCCCAAGTTTTCAGCGATATCTTCACTGTACCACAGCCGCCGGATGCGGAGATAATGGACGGATGTCCCGTTGTGACAGTATCTGATTCACCACAAGACTTCAAACACCTGCTGGTGCTTATCTTCAAAAATCAGAAGTATGTACTCTTCGCTATGAGTGGAGTTATGCATCCGGTCTCTGATCATCTTCATGCAGCTTTTTCCAAGTCGGAACTTCCATCCCCTTCGGCATGCTATCTGCAGTTATCCGCTGGGACACAAGTATAACATTGAGAAGGTCGTTGAGCAGGGATTAGCTTTGCTCAAGATGCACTTCCCAGATCGCTTTTCGGATTGGCTCGACGAATCCCCTGCTCTGGTCAAACTCAACTGGACTCTTGAGGATGCTATTGATGTAGTCCACATCGCACGCCTCACGAACACGGAATCTATTTTGCCGGTCGCTCTATATTACTGTTGTCACTTGGAGGCAGCGCTTGTCGAAGGCGTTCAGCGTGAAGATGGACCTCCGTACATTTATCGCCCCAAGACCTTCGCCGATGTTTGATGGGCAAGAAAGCCCTGATGCTCCAGACTGCCAAAACCTCGTTTGCGATCTACCTTCCGTATGTCAACAATCAATGCGAGTTTTTGGGCGCATGCTACGAAGCTTGGTTTATGGATGCATTGGGGGGAGCACGCCACTTTCCAGCAAATTTCGTGGGATTTGATTCACTTGCTTATGATGGCGATCATGATGATGAGGACTTGTGTTCAAGCTGTTTATCGGTGGTCAAAGCGAGGGCATCGAAGGCCCAGAGGCGAGCGTGGCGTGAGCTCTCAAGTGATATGCAGTTGGAAGTGCAAGGTTGGGGGGATGATATACCGTGGGACAAGTACCTCGACGAAGTATGGATTTTATTTTGCGATTGCACATACGCTGAATGATTTGTACAGGAACAGCTCTAGTATGGCAAATGCAGCTACTTCCCTTTCCTCGTAATTGCCGCAAAGTCACATCGCTTCCTCAAACCAAACAAGTAGACCACCACAGCTCGCCTTCCCCTTCTTCCATTTCCAATGCCTCCACTTCCACCTCGTTGCCCGGCACGACATACACGACTGCACCGTGTCTAATTCTGCTCCCTCCTTATTCCTTTCAATCTGAATACTGATCCTACCCTTCGTTACGATTCCGATCGTTGGGCCCTCCACTGCGCTCAAACGCTCTTTCGTCCCATGCTCATCCAGCGTTGTATTGAGCACAACAAACTCCTCGAGTGGGGGTGCATACCTTACGGTCTCCCCGTCTCTAGAGCCCTCGTACTCCTCACATGACAGCGCCCAGTGAGACACCGGGCGCGAGGTGTAAGTGAGCATCTCGAGGAACGTTGGGAGTTGCGACTTGAGCGAGTCGGGTGGCGAGAATGCCGCGTTCAGCACATTATCGGAGACGGCCATGCATTCGATGATGTCTGGCATGTCCCACGTCAATCACCACTCGATAGGAATGTGGGAAGAACACGCACCTCCCTCTAGATATGCGTGCACCTCGTCTACGCCAATGTATATTGCTTGGCCTTTTCTCAGCTTCACAAAGTTCATGAAGAATATCGTGGCAAACACGCCCACGTCTCCGGGGTACTCGGCCGCCATCTTCAGCACCAACCTGTTGATCTCGTTCCGCCGGGTAGCGTCTCTCCCTTCTCAATACGCTCCTTAAGCGCAGACACTTCCTTCTCGACGTCACCCGGCGCGTCATACGGGCGCTCCAGCAGCTTTGCGTACACTTGCTTCAAAAGTCCCTTTGATGGGTTCTTCGCGAATGAATCCACAAGAGCGCTATCTCCTACTGCATGAGCGAGCTCTGGAACTCCAACCAGGTATCCTTTGATTTCCTCGAGCGGACGGAAGCCTACAAACCCGTGAAGACAGTATCCTTATCGCCGATGCTCGCATCAATATCGGCTCTGTCAGTAGAGTTGACGAGGGCTTTCCGATGGCGACCGCCATCTCAGGCTTGTGGTTCGCGTCGACGAACTGCTTGGGGTCGCGTGCATGTAGCTGCTCCGCAAGCGCTCTGTCCGGATGGGCCTGCAACGGAAGCGTCTTGGCGATGGAAAGGACCTTAAATAGGAATGGGATGTTAGTCGTAGATGGCCATTTGCGGATGACTGGCTCGCCGAGGTAGTGTCTAGGATCGGACGAGATTAGCGAGAGCAGTGAGGTGGAGGGAGAAGTATAGAGGTGAGCGGGACCATTGGGATGGGTACCCATCCAGGTCTGTGAGTGAGGATATTTAGGTATTAGTTCGTTCTTCAGAATGCATGTTACAAAACGTGAAAACAACGCTGCCATGTCACTATCGATCTGTTTCCTGCTACATGTATATTATTTCGTAGGATGGCAGCCATCTGTAAGCCGGATTCAGAAGTAGAGCTCGTTGTCAATTCCTGGACCTCCGTTTGTAACAAACGAATTGCACATTGCATTTGTTAACATGATAGCTGTCTGCAAAGTCTGCCGTCCCAGATAACTCAGGGGAGTTCGTCAATACACTCCAGAAAGTTCACATCTATCATGGTCGAGACGCGTCGCGAAAGTCACAGGGAATACGATCCAGTCGCATACACTTACCTCCGCATATGACTTGTTTTCGTCAACCTTGAAGTCTGGTCCGATGGAATTGGCGGCGAGTCTAGCCACGAGCGAGGAGCTTCCTTTTTTGCCCCAATCATACTCTTGTATCGATGTTTTGAGGCGAATCAAGTTTTTCTGTGAGGCAGCAGTCATTATGCGCGACTTTTAGCGGTTTGGAGCAAGGAATGAGGATGGAAGATACTAGCTATTGAGGTTTATATAGATACTGGGGCTCTAGAGCTTGTGTGTTGGCGTCACGCGTCGGTGGACTACGCGTGTCCTAATTTGGCAATTGGTATGCCACTTTAGGAAGGCTGATAGACGAGGCTCACAAGTTTAACATCGAATTCTAATCCAAAATTCATATGTCAATACAATAATTGTCGCTCAGACGCGGAAACTGACCTTACTATTATTTCATTCATCGTTTCCCTCACTCCGAACAGATTGTATGAGGAGACAAGCGGGAATAACATCATAGCCAAGCTTCGAAAGTCCAGGATCGCCAGCTACCAAAAACCTACAGATGCAGCAGTACCGAGCAAGCATTCGAGAATACTAGCAGGCGAAATCATCACCCCACCGTCAAAAATCAGGCTCACCCGCGAGCGAGAATGACATCGTTTAGTTATGACGTGCTAATAAAGGCGTGGTGAGCTCGTCCAGAATTTGTCCTCTGTTCCTTGTCTTCAAGCGCACCAAGCGAGCGTTCGTGACACGCTCTCCATCTACAACAGGAATGCCAGTGCCCTGTTCAGAGATACAGCACAGCGCCTCTTCTGCCCACAGCATAATCGTTTCGCGCGTCCTGCGTCTCCTCGAGCCGTTTGGCAAGATCACCATCGAGACACGCGGAACGGTGGTCGACCACAAACTGTCGATTACCGCATCCTCAGGACTGAGCTTCTGACTCTTGATGCGCATGGCCCAGGCGAAGAAGTCTGGAAGACTGTATCGGGTTCCACCTATGTAGAGAACTCCGTCTGGCTCGCAGGACGTAGCAACAAGTGCTGCAGGATAGCCGCTTACACTCGATGCATTTGCGGTATATGCTGGAGGATGAGAGGGGGAGGCGGCGGAAGGGATGTCGATTTCGAAGGTGAACGTGCGCTTTCTCGGACTTTTACCAGAGTCCATGACTTCCACTACATCTCTTTCCAAGACAATTCTATCGGCACATCGTCAACCTCGCTTGAAAGGGACACTGATAAACGAATACACACCTCAATATCACATCTCGTGCAAATACCAATACTGGAAGCTTGCTCTGCGCAGAGACCAAGGCACCATTATCGTCCACGATTCCCTCAGGAAACCTTCCTCGGATGAGATCTCGCAGCGAGACCACCTGATTTGCGAACCCCGCCATGGCGAGGTCGACTTGTGGTTGCGGAATGGTGAGGAGGTCACACAGTTTCTGCAGGCGGAAGAATTGCGCATCTAGCAGCAGGTTGCGGAGTGCAACGGACATGTCCATTGTGGACGGGAGGGCGCGCGGGGAGAGCGGGAGGACTGTGTACCCGCTCAGATGGTCGATGATCAGTGTGAAGAGAACAGGGTTACGGTCCAGAGTCACTATATGTTGTGCGGACTCGGCAGAGTCGTTGAGGAAGTACTCGGTGAAGTAGTTGGGCGCGTCCGAGGATATTTGGTCGCGGCTGAGATGGAAGACTTCGTCGCGCATCATCACAGTGTATGTCTCGCTGGTCCGTGGCGAGCTGCTCGCAAGTTTGGACCACGGAGGGGTAGCATGTCCATGATGATCTTCATAAGCAGATATCAACGCGTTCAATGAGTTGGATACTTCATCAGATCACAGTTCCGTTGTCTTCGGAACTCTGCAGCACTGTCTCAGCCTAACGCACACTACACTACGTGCACGACAATGAAAGTGTCCCTTTTTAGGATCACAATACGTCAATTTCGAGAGTACGCGATGGGTCAATTGAAAGGAGATGGAAGTCCTAGCACGCACTCCGGGAAGAACGCCGTCTGCAGCTCCATCCATCAGACTCAGATCAGGCTGTCCATGCAAGGTGGTGTCCTCGGTGAAATCACAGTCCCAAAAGACATCTGAGAATGCTATATAATGGAAGTTAAGCAGATATGCCAAACACAGAAAACTTAAGTACAAGTTGAACGTTGAACGGCGGCAGAAGCGCGTCTGCCGGTGGCAGTTTTGCAAGCGCCCGAAGGGCGCTTGCAAAGGAATGCAGAAGCAATCCATCCTCCTCCTCCAATCCAACTCCATGGAATAAGGTGCGCATATTCACCTTGTACTTTCCATTTAAGAAGAATCCATTGAATCGATATATCTGGAGGTAACTAAATAGACGTGAACGAAATTGGAAGTTAAGCGGGTTTTATGCGTGAGTTTGCGGCTGCGCCTCAGAAATGCTGCGATCCATCAGCAAAACTCGGATGGCTCTTATGCACTCTTATTTGTCTTAAAAAAGACCAGAAAGAATTATAAGAGATCTCATAAGAACTATGTCTCTGAAAAGCTCTTATATTGCATTTATTCTCTTCAAGTTCTTTCTAAGTGTAATAGTATTCAGAATATTAAGTCTGCTAAAATGATAAAGACTTTGAAGCGGAGAGAGAATACGCGAGCATCAATATATCCCACACTCGTTCAATCCCTTTTAAAGGTCTGAAGAGCTGTCAGCGCTCTAAGAATTCAAATAGCACACTCAGTGCTCTGATTATAAATGCTCAATGAAGACACAATCAATTATATTAAGAAGCAAAATTGACTATCAGAGTATGCAGAATGCAATACTACTCAGTAGCGGACAGAAGAATAAGCAAGCTAATAATGAAGACAGCTATAATAGAAAAACCAAGATGCAAGCATCACCACTAAGGAAAGAAGCATCACCGCACAAAAAGTACTGCAAGAGCGTGAAACGCGTCGTAAGACTGAGAAGAACTGCAAAAGCTATCCGGCAACATTGAAGAGAAGAAAGTGAAGCAAAATTGGAGCGAACGCCACATGCGAGCGTCGAACGTCTCGTAGCCCGTGCATGTACCTGTAAGGCTGATTAGCTCATGTAGACGCAGATAGAAATAAACGTACGCATAAATAATCCGACGAAATGGAGAAGCATAGAAATGAAATGAGCATACGAGTATGAGACGGAGATTGAGGGGAGGTTTGACTTATAGATGGAGCTATTACAAGAAGATACCTTATGTACAGCAATTAGCACTTGGATGTATTGAAATAAGCGAAACATACCAGCCTTAATCGGAGATAGGATCGTTGTCGACGAGCATCGCGCGCGTCGTATCCTCATCCTCATCCTCGACGATGATGACGGCAGGGCCAGCTCTTTGAGCGATCTTCCTAATCCTCTCGGCCCCAAGATTCAATACCGACTTCACGTAAAGACGTGTGGGACCGCCCCATCGAATGTCGCTGAACTGAGTATAATTCTTGCCCTCGGGAGCGTCCCGCTCGGTGAACGGCTTCGGGATGTACTCGATCTTGTTATCGGGCTTGACGATGACTCGTTCCTCCGCGTACAGCCACAACGCCCGTTCGACCTATGAAGAAATCATGCTCGACTTATACGAATATAAACAAGATGGTACATACTGCTGCGCCAGCCATAGCAATCGCGCCGATCGGCCACGAATCCGCCTCAGATTCGTATAGTTTGGGAACATTGATCGCGCCGCTAATGCACGAAAAGTGATGTACAAGGGTCTTGATTACAAGTGGTGAGCAGAAGAGACCACCCTATAACAGGTGAGTGAATCATGTACGGCACACTATCCATTACTACGTACTTTAGAGAGTGGACGTTCATACAGAAACGCCAAGCCTTCCATCATCGCGTCGGCCTTCTTCGCACGCGCGCTGTGATCGAAGGCAAACACTTGGCTCTGCTTGAACCAACGGTCAAGGGTATTGATCGCCGTGTTCCCCATGCCGCAGCGCCATTCGCTCAGCCGCTGAGTGATCTGTTAAGAGGGTATGTGAACTACGATCTGATTCTAACAGAGAGTAATCACTTACCATCGTGCTCAGTAAATTGATTGGTTCTGGCGGATCAACACTGGTTCCGAACGTGGCAATCCAAATTGTCCGGACGACCTCCAGCCCGTCAGGTGCATTCGCTGATCCGGACTCGATGAAAGACCAAGGGTTGTCCAACGATGCGACAAAACGTAATAAGGTCAGCATCACCACCTTCTTGAAACGAGCGTTGACCTCGGGTGGCAACTTGTATGCTTTCTCCTTGCTGCTGGTGCTGCCAGATACCGACCTACTAGAAGTTCCTCGGCGCTTCTTCTCACGCAGGTCTTCGAGATCGTGGTCGCCTAGCACGAATTCTGATCGAGGCTCAGACTTGATGAACTTGAGCTCAGGTTCACGCTCTGAATCGCTCGGCTCGTGCTTCTTTGTGACAGTGACCATGCCCTATGTGTCACATTTTCAGTACGAAGTGGAAAGTGAGTGAATAGGATCTACGTACGTCGCTAGTGATTCGCCTTCCTTTTCCCTTGATTGGACTTGAATGGGCTGCTTCACGCTCTATGCCCTCATCCTCACTGATGAAGCCGCGTCCGACGTTCAGGGGTGTTTTGTAGTTAGACACCTGGGCCGTCTTGCGTTTGGACTTCTTCGAAGTTTTCACGACCTCAGGAGTTGGCGGCGGCGGCAACACAAGACTTTCAGAAGACTTGGCCGAACGAGAGCTCTCAGTGGTCGGCATGACGCTACTAGCCCAGCCCGACTCAGTTGAACTTTCCGGCACAGTCCAATCATCTTTTAGTCCGAACGCTCTCGGGACGGATGTTGCCTCTTTCGCCAACCTGGAAAAATACGCATTAGTATGTATTATGCATCATGTCGCGTGAAATTCACTTACTTGCTTTTCGTGTTGGATGCGGACTCCTTGTCCTTCTCTTGTGTAGCCCCTTTGCCTTTTTTCGAAGAGGCCGCTGCTGGCTTCATCATCGCCAGGCTGTCCCAAGAGTCATTGACGGGGCGGGTACTTGAGCTATTTCTTTCCGTGCCTCTGAGATGGCATCTCTGACTCCGGACGACTTCTTGACCTTTTTCGGCGGGGCATCCTCCTCGGAAGCTGAGATAAGACTGCTGAGCTCTGTGTCGCCCCCAGCCCAGGTGCGGGCGTGTCATCCTTGCGACGAGGCCTCTTCCTTTTCTTCTCCTCATCGACCTTGGTGATATCTAGCACGGCGCCTTCACGCTTCAGTGGGCGTGATCGAGTTACACGCCCGGCCTCGATTTCTTCGTCTGCATTCTTGATCTGATTCTCTATGTGGGCTACTCTGTTTTGCTTTCGGCTTTGTGACTTCACCTTCTCTTCCCTTTCCTCCTCCTCCGCTGCGCGAACTGCTGCCATCTCCACCTTTGTACGATGCTTTTGCCTGGGGACTACAAGGCCAGGATGCTTCTGAGCGTTGCTTGCGCGGGTGACAATAGGCATAAGGGGCTAGGGAGATGAGGAGTTAACAGGAGAAGCTGACGAATAATTTTCGCAGTGAGAGTTTTCGCAGTGAGAGTGCAAAGTGACACGCAATGCGGCGCCTAGCGGTGACTTAGGATTTGTGTCGGCAACTCACGGAGTGGACGTAAGACGGTACATCTAAGTTTATCACGGCGGCAAGGTAATAGCCTTCAGACTTTCTCCATACTTACTATCTAGTACTCACATCATCCATTCGACTTCTCAGGATGTCCAACTCTCGATCAGCGCGCCTGAGACCGCGACCTATCCGCAACCCCGTACAGTATGTATGTACAAAATGTCGCCGACGATTCAAAAACAAGGCCGGACGCACTACGCACTTCGGTGCACATCATCGAAATTCCCCGATCGGTTTCCTTCAGTAGCCAATCCGAGCATGCAGTGAAGCGGGCTGCGAAATATCCTAAGTTCAGATGGTCAGTATATATACATTCAATATCTTCGGAAGAACGCGCTCATGAAGGCATAGATGGAGATGGCATTGACGATGATACGGATGAAGGCACGGATGAAGATGTGGACGCAGACGCGGACATAGACGCGGACATGGATGTGGACGCAGTTGTGGGTGCCAATGCTGATGCGGACCGGGATGCGGACGTGCACGCGGACGCGGACATACACGCTGATGCAGACGTAGAAGATCAGGATCTAGGCTTTGATCTTCAAGAACCTTCCTTCGAATTCGAAGGTGAGGATGATCGGAGCGCGAGCTCGGGCCCGGAAGATAGCAGCTCAGAAGACAGCGAGGATCAATGGGTCGATGACGATGAACAGGATGCGTTCGCCGACGACGATGCCCCACAGCATGTGCCCGAAGACCATGATCTAGACGACGAAGTTCCTGAAGGCCTCACGAGGGAGTTCCACGAACATATCAATGGTAAGTTCTGCATATCTCTTTGTCAAATGCAATATAATTACCTTCTACTCGGCCAGGAACACCGTGCGACGAAAACGGCAACTACCTGCCACCCGGAACGCCTCCTACTCCACCACCTACACCTTCGGCAGATGATTGGACGCCATATCGCAGTCGTATCGAATTTGAAACTGCGGATTTACTATATAGGTGCACTCAGATGCCTGCAAAGAACATCGACGCGCTAATGGATCTTTGGGAAGCAACACTTCTGAAACATCAAGATCACGCACCTTTCGTATCTCATAAGGACCTCTACGATACGATTGATTCCACACGTCTTGGTGATGTAAAATGGGATTCTTTCGAGCTTTCTTACGCTGATGAGCTGCCCGAACGAGACGTTCCAAAGTGGATGACGTCCAAATACGACATCTGGTTTCGGGATCCTCGCGCTGTCGTACAAAATATGCTTGCCAATCCCGACTTCAATGGAGAGATTGAGTTCGGGCCGGTTCGAGAGTATGTCGATGGCGAGCGCAGACTGAAAGATTTCATGTCTGGAGACTGGGCTTGGAGGCAGGCGGTGCGTCGTTCTATCCCGTTCGCGAAACATTGCTTGAATCTATTCTAGGATGCCATTGTGGCTGATCCCGCAACACACGGTGCAGCATTTGTCCCAATCATTCTAGGAAGCGACAAGACCACCGTCTCCGTCGCTACTGGCCAAAACGAATACTATCCGCTGTATGTGTCGATTGGGAATGTTACGAACAGCGTGCGTCGAGCGCATCGCAATGCTGTCACTCTGGTCGGATTTCTTGCAATCCCGAAGGGTAAGCGGTCGATTTTCTCTCAGCTTCCAGTTGAACTACTGAACTATTACCTTTATAGCAAGCCGCAAGTATAATGACGACGTCAAATTTCGCAAGTTCAGAAAGCAACTTTTCCACACCTCGCTGGCTCGAATCCTTCAATCCCTCAAACCCGGAATGACGACTCCGGAAGTCACACGTTGTGGTGACGGCCACTTCAGACGCGTGATTTATGGCCTAGGTCCGTACATCGCGGATTATCCGGAGCAGGCTCTTCTCGCGTGCATTGTCCAAGGCTGGTGTGCCAGGTATACAGTTCTTCTCCGTTACTTTCAAATCTTCTGATATACTATCAGGTGTACAGCTGTGAAGACCGATTTGGACGGCAATGATAGCATCCGCGCACGCGCGAACATACGGAAGAGCTAGTTGCCGACTTCGAGTTGGGAGTCCTGTGGGATGAGTACGGTATCATCGGCGATATTGTGGTGAGTTCATTTTTCTTTCCCAATTGACTTCTCCCCGCAGCTTAACGTTTATATTCTATATCTCTTGTGCCAAGTGAACGGGATCTTTTTATCGTATCACTAATCTAATCTATGTTTTATTCGCAGCCATTTACAAACGACTTTCCCCGCGCCGATATTCACGAGCTGATTGCGCCGGATATCTTGCATCAGCTAATCAAGGGGACATTCAAGGACCACCTCGTCGACTGGGTAGAGCAATACATTTATCAAAATCATAGTAAGAAAGATGCCGAGACTATTCTGGCCGACATCGATCGCAGGTGAGTTCTGCAGTACTATCCTTGACATTTATTATTGACAGACATTGTAGAATTGCTGTTGCACCCCCCTTTTCAGGACTCCGTCGGTTCCCCGAGGGTCGCGGGTTCAAGCAATGGACAGGCAATGATTCCAAAGCGTTAATGAAGGTATGCATTGCTCTAAAAATGCAAAAAAATGACCAACTGATTGCCCAATAACAGGTGTACCTCCCCGCCATTGTGGGGTACGTTCCTCGAGAAATGGTACGCTCAATCCGGGCATTCCTGGAGTTTTGCTATCTTGTTCGACGAAACACGCATACGCCCAAGACACTCGATCAGTTGAATGACGCTCTCAAGCGTTTCCATGAAAATCGTACCATCTTCCAGACAACCAACGTGCGTCCCACCGGTTTCTCGTTACCTCGTCAACACTCGATGGTGCACTATAACCACCTCATATGGGACTTTGCGGCTCCAAATGGCCTTTGCTCTTCAATCACGGAATCTAAACACATCGTAGCTGTCAAGAAACCATGGTGACGCTCTAGTAGATGCAACGCGATGGGACAGGTGCTATTGACGAACCAACGTCTCGATAAACTTGCGGCCTCCCGTGTTGATTTCAAGGAGCGTGGAATGCTCGAAGGGTCCTGTCTGTTTGCAGAGCACCTTGCACTACGTTAATTCTTTTTGCGCTGCTATCTTGATCAAAACTAACTTATTCCTCAGATCCTGATGACAACTTCGAAGACACCGAGGACACCGAGCAGGCGGCTCCCACAAAGCAGCACCAGGATCATCATCGAGCACAAGAGGAGGATGGTACAATCGCTGGTCCAACGGTTCTCGCATACGTTGTGATGGCATCGACTTCTCGTGAGCATTAATCTTTTTCTGTATCAAATGCTAGCTCATGTGTACCAGGAACGAGGCATGCACGCACGGCAGTGGCTCTTGGAAATGAAATCGGGCAGCCTCGTCTATTGGGGCTCATTCGGCGGTTTCTCTACGAACAAACAAATCCGGACGGTGTCCTCACTGGGTTCGATGTGCAACTCGACGCATGTCCCCGCTTTAATGAGCAAATTTCGATATTCTACTCCGCTGCAGCTACATACTACGCTCCGAGTGATCCCTCCGGAATTGGAGGTATGCATCGCGAGCATCTTCGCGCTACGCCCAAGTGGTGGGGAACTGCGCCTCGCTTCGATTGTGCACTTGTCAATCGGAATTCGAACTTGGATGGAATACACGGCCTCGGTGTTGTACGCATCCAACTTTTTTTCTCCTTCAAGCTTCGGGGAATTTTTTACCCTTGTGCACTCGTGCAATGGTTTAAACGGATAGCAGATGAGCCCGACGAAGATACCGGTATGTATATGTGCGCCCAGAGTCACACCGCGGCACACCTGTGCTGTCAGTCATCCATTTGGACACCATTGTTCGCGCTGCCCACTTGATTGGCGTTTACGGAAGCCACTCAGTGCCAGACGACCTTTCACCGCACCACGCCCTCGATGCATTTCAAGCCTTCTACCTTAACAAATTTGTGGATCACCATGCTTTCGAAACTATCTATTGAATCATATAATTCTCCGTGAGTTCCTTTATTCTCTTCTTCCGTTGGTTAATATATATTCAGTGCAGCGTGAAATTCAAAATAAATTCTGGGGCCTCTACTTTCTGAAGGTAAGATTGTTTCACTTCTCATCATTGAGCCATTGGTTGATCTCGCTCAGCACATGGAGACGACATTAGATCCAGGAGTCATTCGCTTACTCCTGCACTTTCGTCTCTTTCAGAAGACTCGCCGCATGCAAAGATCCTACGTCCGCTTCGAATCCTTCACGATCTCAATTCTCAGGAAAGCGATCGAGCTTCGCCTTAGGCAATGCGTGTTCTCAATGAATGCATTTTTGTCGACAACAAGCTTACCGCTAAGCTCACGAAAATTTGAAGAACCAATGGTCGTTGCTAGGTACGTCTCGATCCTATCATTGAGATCATGGCAATTAAAGTTGCAGTTTGATTCAAAGCTCGTGCTTGCCTGATTCGGCCTTGGACCTTCCTCAATATTTCGCTTTCCTCTTTCCTTTTGTTACTCGCTACAACCTCTTGCAGTCCGCCTCACTTGACTCCGCACGGCGTATCTTCAAGTGGCAACGCTAGTACAGTCATGGACAAGATAGCTCTCCATGCGAGGATGGAGTTAGATTCCTAGGCCATCTACAGTGACAGAAAGTTCGCATGTCCCGCAAGAATTTGCGGTTAAAGTATTCGAACTAAACTCTTCATCGATATTAAAGGTCGAATACTTCGAAGAGGTTAGTATTGGACTCGGATTACTCTAGAGTTCTACTCGCTGGTGTCTCAAGGAGTTTGCACGAAAGTATCTCAAGATCTGGCGCGACGCGGACCTAAATTAATTTTTTCTTCAACAAAGCTTTCTTGAAGGTCATTCTCGGTGAACATGTCCCATTGACAATTGATGGTCTAAGCGTGAGTACTATTCGTATCAGATTTATGACTATTACTTATAATCGATCCCAGCGTGTTGATCCCGAACTCGCTACTTCATTGCTGAAGATCCAGAACTTTTCTTCTGCGAGTCAAAATGATAAGGTATGGCTCACCAGCATCTTGTGCTCGTCAATCGTCTCACCTTCCCTTATAGCCCCGTCGCAAGCATGCAGCCATTGTTAAAGTCAGGGCCTCAGTCTCGTGGTACTCGACTTTAAATTGATGTAATCTACCTGTTAAAGTCAGGGCCTACGCTACGATGAGTCCAAATACTATCTAGGCTATAAGCTACTCACCTCAGTCTCATGGTACTCGACTGAGGTGTTACAAGTACAATACGACGCGTCAAGAGTCCATTGTCACAGTCACGTGTCCAAGTCACAGTCACGGTCTCTAGCCACAACACTCCCCTAGACCGCGAGACCCAAGAAGACCAAGTGTTTCTTCAAAACCTGTGGCCCAAGCGCCTTCGTGAAAATATCCGCCGGGTTCTCCGATCCGGGGATGTGTACGATCTCCAATTCCTTCATCCGCATAGCGTCCCGGAGCCAGTGGTACCGGACATGCAAGTGCCTGACGCGCGAGAAGTTCATCGACCGTTTCGCCAAGCTTTCGCCTCCAGTGCTGTCCATGCGCAGTGTGACGGGGGGCTTGATGGGCAGGAATATGTCCTCCATGAATTTCGTGAGCCAGAGCGCGGTTTGGCCAGCGTGTGTAGCCACTATATATTCTGCTTCTGTTGTTGACAGTGCGACTACGTCCTGTCGGCGCGAGCTCCAGGTAACAGGCCCGCCCGCTAGTACCGCAATGTGCCCATGAGTAGACCGTCCTGTGTCGATACAATCACCGTGAGATGAGTCCAAGTAAACGACTGGCTGCAATGATGATCGCGGATTGGGCGCTCCGTAGAATACAATTCCGTAGTCGAGAGTTCCCTTGATATAACGCAGGACTCTCTTCAGTGCTCGCCAGTGTGTGATGCCGGGTTACTCATGTGTCGGCTGAGTATTTGGACGGGGTACGAGAGGTCTGGGCGAGTAGCGACGTTAAGATACATGATGGCGTCGAGCGCCTCGCGGTACGGGATGGTCGCCATCTCCAAGGCTTCCTCGGGTGTCGTTGGCTCAGTGGTCTTTGAGAGTTTTTCACCCGGCTCGAGCGGTGTCATAACTGGGTTGGCGTCATGCATGTTGAATCGCTTCAAGACGCGTTCGGCGTATCCCCGCTGGGTGAGCCTCATGGTACCGGCAGTCTTGTCCCGCTCGACCGCGACGCCGAGCATGAACTTGAGTTCTCCCCCTCCGCTGAGGCGGTAGCGACACCCGATATCGCGCCTGGTGACGGCAAGTCCGTCGTTGGAGGTAGAGCGGATGTGATATTGTCGGTATAAGTTGCGGTGATGGAAAGCCCGTGCTCGTCGAAGCGCCCGTACGCACTCGTCTGCTCTGGAGCGTTCGAATCCGAGTTCGTCGTATGTGCTGTCGAGGTCTTTCCACCAATCGTTGCCTGCCTGCATTAGTCCATAGAGCGAGCTTGGAGTCGACATACATAATCGGGATGCTCGGCGGATTCAAAACCGGGGGTTGTTCCATGAAGATGGTCTCCGAGGGGACTGCGTTTAAGTAGGCTTTCTCGATATCGTCTTGCCCCATGGACATGTTCAGGGAAGTAGCAGCAGCCAAGACTGTACGGAGAGATTCAAAACGCACCACGGATGCATGTGTTTCAAAGAAGTCCACGCCCGGAATTTGGTGGAAACCCTTTGTGACGAGGCGTGCCTTCGGCTTCCACTCCCCCTTATCATCGTGCTTCTGCGCATATGCCCACCTACATCCGACTACGTTCATGCCTGCCATCCGGGGTACGAGCTCCCATGCGCCGATCTTCATCAACCCGTCTATCTCCTTCGCCATCGCCGGAGCCCATATGCGCTCGTCCTTCATTGCTTGCTTGTACGTGGTAGGTGCCTCCCCCCGCTAAACGTGGGGGTCGTGGGGATGGCGTCGTTGTCCTGCGCGAGCATCGCGACGTAGGCGGATGCCTGCTCCTGCGGTAGCATCCTCAGGTGCTCCCCTTGTCTGCATGCACGGCAATGCGGTCGTTTGCCCATGCCGCCCCGCTGAGAGCGGCCTCTCTCTCGTGTTGTTGGGCGTCGACAGATTGTTGGAGCACGCGGCTGGACTTGTGTGCGCGTGGCGACCGTCGAGGACCTGCCAGCGCAGCTTGCGGTATGGGTTGCACTTCAGCCTCGGGGACTTCTTCGATGCGGGCCTCCAGAGGTGGGATAGGCAGTGGGACAGGAGGTTGGGCGGGTGGTAGAGGCACCGGGTTGACGGTGGCCGTCTGCGGTAGGTTAGCGCTAACGTCGAACGTCAACTCCCCTCGGGAGTCAGCGTCCGATGTCCAGGGCCCTCCTCGAAGACCACGTCGCGTGCCCGAAACACGCGACCGGATGGTCCATCGGTTGGGTCCCATAGACGGTAGCTGGCGTCTTCCGTGTACCCCACCATAACGCAGCGTACAGACTTGGGATCAAGTTTCTTTCTCGTCGCGTGCGGTATCTTTGCGTACGCAATGCTGCCGAAAGCTCGTAGGTGAGATACGTTTGGCTTATGGCCGTTCCAGCGCTCGTAAGGCGTTCGGCCGTCCTGCCGCGCTGAGGATGTGACATTCTGGATGTACATCCAGCACATCATCGCCTCGGCCCACAGGAAATTGGGGACGTTGGCGTCGTAGAGCATGGCGCGGGTGTGGTCGCCGATGGTGCGGTGGCCGCGTTCAGCGACACCGTTCTGCTCGGGAGTGTACGGGGTAGTGGGCTCGGCAATAATACCGTGTTGAGCGAAGTATTCGTTCCATTTGGCGTTCACGAATTCCTTCCCGTTATCGTAACGTACTCGGCGAATGTCACGTCCGGTTTGGGTCTTCAGCATGAGTCTATAGTTGTGAAAACATGCGAGGGTAACGTCAGCTGCTTTGGAAGCGATAGGGTATGCGACGGCGTACAAAGTGCCACCATCGTTGCAGGTGAGGGCGTATTCGGCACCTCCGAGGCTGGGGACCTGGAATCGTCCCATCAGGTCGACATAGATGCGTTCACCCGGCTCGGTTTCGATCTCTGCTGGATGAAAAGGTTCAGTGTTTGTTTACCCCGGATGCAGTCCTCGCATTTGCCAGGCGTCTCCAGGGTTCCCTTGATCGTGAGGCCGTTAACGAGACCCTGCGCGTGCATGCGTTTGATGGTGCGGTCGCTTACATGCCCGAGACGGCGGTGCCAGGTGGCGAGGTCCACAGCTGCAGACGAGCTCTTCGCTGCTAGTGCGCGGGGTCGGTCGCCACAAGGGCACGTGGATCGTACGTGATGTCGATGTGGGGAACTTGCGCCGATGTAATCGGTGCGAGCGCGACCTCGTAGAGATCGGTAGTAAGAAGGTGCCCCTTGAACACGGGATCTCGTGATGTCTTGTCAAGGACGGTGAGTACACCCTCGCCGATGGTCATGTGGTGCCCGCTGCGGTCAATTCTGGCTAGGGAGATCAGGTTCGCCGCTAGGTCGGGTGTATGAACAGCATCACGAACGTGATGGACGTGTTTCTTGCCGTTGATCTCCACCTGGGCATGTACTGTACCCAAGCCAACTATGGCGAATGTGGAACCCATGCGCGCTGCATTGCCTGTGCGCGGCTCAATCTCCACGTAGTCCGTGAAGTGCGCGCGATCCGTGAAGTAATGGTGGGTGGCGCCTGAGTCGGCCAATGCCGTCCAGCCCTTCTTTGAGGTGGTCGCGTAGCCAGGTGGGACGATGGCGTTCGCGAGGAAAATATGATAATTGTATGGGTCGTTCACAGGTTTGGGGTCCTCGTGGTGTTGCGTCAAGTGCGCCTGGTGGTTGACGGTGTTCGCTGCTTTCGCGGCGGCCGTAGTCTCGGATGTCGTCCCTGTAGCGACGTTCGCGGATGGTTGAGCATGCATGGCGAGCTCGGCCGGAGACCCCCGTCGACCCTTCGGTGCGACTTTCCAATGCGCCGGGTGCTGACCGGCGCGTCCGCCTCCCTGTACATAGCATTGGTCGCGGGTGTGGCCTTTGAATTGGCACCACGCGCAAATGGGGCGTTGGTCCTGTGTCGCGTTCGCCATGAAGGCTTGCTCCGGGACGCCTCGAACGGGATTGAGTGATTTCCCGGCTGCGAGGATGTCCTCCTCAACACACGTCGTGATCGTCTCGATGACGTGGTCTGGGTCGTTTGAGCTGAGGAGAGGGACAGTGATCGACCTCATGGACGTAGGCATTGAACGGCATAACATGACAGCGAATTGAGCGTCGTCGATCGTGGCGCCTAGCTCTGTTGCAGCGCTTCGACGCGCATACATCTCTTCGAAGTGTGCGCTGAGGTCCGCGCCGCTGGTGTATTTGAGAGCGCGGACATGATCCACCGCGTTCATGAGTGACACGGTGCCCTTGCGTTCGTGTTTGTCTTTAAGTTGCTGCCAGATCTCTGCGGCAGTCTTCCCCGCAGCGATTACGCCGGAACTGCGAAAGTTCTTGATATTAAGGCGCATGATCGCCTTGCAGATCTCGTCTTCGTCATCCCAGGAATTGGTGGCGGCGACGCTCGTAGGATCGGGGGTTCCGTTCACGTTCACAATGGGTGGGCGCGGAGCGGAGCCGTCAAGATGAGTGAATGATTTGCGTACCCGACACACCGTTTCGACGCGGTCCTTCCAGTCCAACCAGTTCGTTCGGTCGAGCTGCTGGGACTCTGGGAAGGTGGGGATCTTGACTTCGTGTGAAGTCATGATCGTGAGTGTGGGTATATGCGGGGAAAAAGTGGGTATATGCGGCAGGTTTCAGGTCTGTCGACTTAAAAAAAAATGGGTATGGGCGATGGTCCAGTCGCCACGGGTGGTATAACGAGTTTCGGGCTCGTTGGTATACACTACTGGCTACCTGTATTGTAATACAATATAGCATCAACCTGCTACAACCGTTGTGAGTTAGCTGGTCAGGTTGTCAAAAATGCCATAGTACAATACTGGGCAGATTGTAATATATATTGTATTACAATAGGAGCATTGTAATACAGCTAGGCCGCATTTTTTTACAATTAGGGCTGCTTGTAATATTTTTATAGTACAATCTGACCTGATTGTGATACTAGATAATACAATCAGACCAGGTTGTAATTTTCGATAAAACAATCAGGTCAGATTGTAATATTCAGTAGTACAATCAGACCAGGTTGTAATTTTCGATAAAACAATCAGGTCAGATTGTAATATTCAGTAGTACAATCAGACCAGGTTGTAATTTTCGATAAAACAATCAGGTCAGATTGTAATATTCAGTAGTACAATCAGGTCAAATTGTAATATTCAGTAGTACAATCTGACCTGGTTGTAATACTAGATAATACAATCAGGCCAGGTTGTAATACTAGATAATACAATCAGGTCAGATTGTAATATTGAATAGTACAATCTGACCTGGTTGTAATTTTCGATAAAACAATCTGGTCAGGTTGTAATATTAGATAATACAATCAGGTCAGATTGTAATATTGAATAGTACAATCTGACCTGGTTGTAATACTAGATAATACAATCAGGCCAGGTTGTAATTTTTGATAAAACAATCTGGTCAGGTTGTAATACTAGATAATACAATCAGGTCAGATTGTAATATTGAATAGTACAATCTGACCTGGTTGTAATACTAGATAATACAATCAGGCCAGGTTGTAATACTAGATAATACAATCAGGTCAGATTGTAATATTGAATAGTACAATCTGACCTGGTTGTAATACTAGATAATACAATCAGGCCAGATTGTAATTTTCGATAAAACAATCTGGTCAGGTTGTAATACTAGATAATACAGTCAGGTCAGATTGTAATTTTCGATAAAACAATCTGGTCAGGTTGTAATACTAGAAATACAGTCAGGTCAGATTGTAATATTGAATAGTACAATCTGACCTGGTTGTAATACTAGATAATACAATCAGGCCAGGTTGTAATTTTCGATAAAACAACCTGGTCAGATTGTAATATTGAATAGTACAATCTGACCTGGTTGTAATTTTGATAAAACAATCTGGTCAGGTTGTAATACTAGATAATACAATCAGGTCAGATTGTAATATTGAATAGTACAATCTGACCTGGTTGTAATACTAGATAATACAATCAGGCCAGGTTGTAATACTAGATAATACAATCAGGCCAGATTGTAATTTTCGATAAAACAATCTGGTCAGGTTGTAATACTAGATAATACAGTCAGGTCAGATTGTAATATTGAATAGTACAATCTGACCTGGTTGTAATACTAGATAATACAATCAGGCCAGATTGTAATACTACTGGTAATACAATCTGACCTGATTGTAATTTTCCATAAAACAATCCGGTCAGATTGTAATATTCAGTAGTACAATCTGACCTGGTTGTAATACTAATAATACAATCAGGCCAGATTGTAATTTTCGAAAACAACCAGGTCAGATTGTAATACTACTGGTAATACAATCTGGTCTGATTGTAATATTCAGTAGTACAATCAGGTCAGGTTGTAATACTAGATAATACAATCAGGCCAGATTGTAATTTTGATAAAACAACCAGGTCAGGTTGTAATACTTCATTATTACAATCCCACCTGCTTGTATTATCCATATCAGGATAATAGAGCTCGGGGTAAATACAGGATTTGTCACATGTTGCGGAAACATACCACATTTGGTATGTTTTAAACATAGCCACCATATTTTTTTCCTCCACTACTCCCTCAATTCTGACGGATTTTCTTCATTTTAGGTTCGTCTGAAAGCGGTGTCGAGTATAATTAGATATGTACATATCTTTGTATGATATTAAAATAAAAACATACCATTCTGGGCAACCACCCCAGAATGTTCTGCTGCATTGCTCCCTCAAATCTTCACCAAATTTCTTGATTCCTTCATCCCCTTGGTCGCATTTATATCCTATTTATATTCTGGCATTTGTTTGGTAGAATATGTGACGGAAAACATACCATTTCTGGTAGGTGCAGGCTCAGCCACACCAGAATTCCTCCCCCTCCCCTTCCCTCAATACTTCATGTATTCCCTTAGTTTAAAGTTCCCCTTAGTCCTACATATGTCAATGTAATAATATGTACAGTATACAGCCACAAACAACGATAATATTTCGTCTCCTCCTGCTTTGCTGGCAGGGATCCCTCCTAATTTGGGAAATGAATATCGGACGGAATCTGGAGCGAATGGCACCGTCTGAAAGTGTATTTTATCCTAATAAGACGATGTTTACGGCGAAACATTCCGTCCGGTACTCGCTTCAGAGCACACAAAACAGTATTCAGGGGTGGCTGAAACATTTCCTCCATCCTTCCTGAATGGGATTTGCCCTAATTTCAAGGGGTCTTTTGTGGTGTATTCCTTTTATTGTGGCATCATTGTGAACCATACATCACGCTTATCGGAGATGATCCCATGTGGTGGAATCCTTATCAGCTTCCCCTCTAGATTATACAATTGTACTACTACATGAAAATAATAAAAGATCGGATTGCAGGATAGATAAGGGAATATAACAGCTTAAAAACAAGTCCAAAATCATAAAGATTGATGTGGAATTGAGGGAGTAATTGAGGAATCAGTGTCTTGCCCCTGATTCACTGTACAGGTGACTTGAGCCCGGTACAGCAGTATTGAGGTTTCAGCCACAATTGGTATTTTCCTATATCTCCTCACTTCCTCATGTATTCTTGAGATCTTTGTTGTATGTATAGAGCTGTATGAGTATTATATTTATGGAACTTTGTATGTTTTAAAGCTGCCAGAAAAATGCCTATCAGGGGGATATTACATTTCAGTGTTTGGGATTCAGCATTATCAAATATGCATAAACAGTGAAATAGAGCATTTTATGAGAGCTATATACTATGGAGATGTACCAAAGAGAATATAAAAAAAGAGCAACTGGGGGAAGGATATTGGGTGATCAGTGTGGCAACTGCCACCCAAGGTTGTTGTGTGTGCTCTGAAGCGAGTACCGGACGGAATGTTTCGCCGTAAACATCGTCTTATTAGGATAAAATACATCTTTCAGACGGTGCCATTCGCTCCAGATTCCGTCCGATATTCATTTCCCAAATTAGGAGGGATCCCTGCCAGCAAAGCAGGAGGAGACGAAATATTATCGTTGTTTGTGGCTGTATACTGTACATATTATTACATTAGCACATATGTAGGACTAAGGGGAACTTTAAACTAAGGGAATACATGAAGTATTGAGGGAAGGGGAGGGGAGGAATTCTGGTGTGGCTGAGCCTGCACCTACCAGAAATGGTATGTTTTCCGTCACATATTCTACCAAACAATGCCAGAATGATAAATAGGATATAAATGCGACCAAGGGGATGAAGGAATCAAGAAATTTGATGAAGATTTGAGGGAGCAATGCAGCAGAACATTCTGGGGTGGTTGCCCAGAATGGTATGTTTTTATTTTAATATCATACAAAGATATGTACATACTCTAATTATACTCGACTACCGCTTTCAGACGAACATAAAATGAAGAAAATCTGTCCAGAATTGAGGGAGTAGTGGAGGAAAAAACATATGGTGGCTATGTTTAAAACATACCAAATGTGGTATGTTTCCGCAACATGTGACAAATCCTGTATTTACCCCGAGCTCTATTATCCTGATATGGATAATACAAGCAGGTGGGATTGTAATAATGAAGTATTACAACCTGACCTGGTTGTTTTATCAAAAATTACAATCTGGCCTGATTGTATTATCTAGTATTACAACCCTGACCTGATTGTACTACTGAATATTACAATCAGACCAGATTGTATTACCAGGTAGTATTACAATCTGACCTGGTTGTTTTATCGAAAATTACAATCTGGCCTGATTGTATTATTTAGTATTACAACCAGGTCAGATTGTACTACTGAATATTACAATCTGACCGGATTGTTTTATGGAAAATTACAATCAGGTCAGATTGTATTACCAGTAGTATTACAATCTGGCCTGATTGTATTATCTAGTATTACAACCAGGTCAGATTGTACTATTCAATATTACAATCTGACCTGATTGTATTATCTAGTATTACAACCTGACCAGATTGTTTTATCAAAAATTACAACCAGGTCAGATTGTACTATTCAATATTACAATCTGACCTGATTGTATTATCTAGTATTACAACCTGACCAGATTGTTTTATCAAAAATTACAACCTGGCCTGATTGTATTATCTAGTATTACAACCAGGTCAGATTGTACTATTCAATATTACAATCTGACCAGATTGTTTTATCGAAAATTACAACCTGGCCTGATTGTATTATCTAGTATTACAACCAGGTCAGATTGTACTATTCAATATTACAATCTGACCTGACTGTATTATCTAGTATTACAACCTGACCAGATTGTTTTATCGAAAATTACAATCTGGCCTGATTGTATTATCTAGTATTACAACCAGGTCAGATTGTACTATTCAATATTACAATCTGACCTGATTGTATTATCTAGTATTACAACCTGGCCTGATTGTATTATCTAGTATTACAACCAGGTCAGATTGTACTATTCAATATTACAATCTGACCTGATTGTATTATCTAGTATTACAACCTGACCAGATTGTTTTATCAAAAATTACAACCAGGTCAGATTGTACTATTCAAGTATTACAACCAGGTCAGATTGTACTATTCAATATTACAATCTGACCAGATTGTTTTATCGAAAATTACAACCTGGCCTGGTTGTTTTATTGAATATTACAACCAGGTCAGATTGTACTACTGAATATTACAATTTGACCTGATTGTACTACTGAATATTACAATCTGACCTGATTGTTTTATCGAAAATTACAACCTGGTCTGATTGTATTATCTAGTATTACAATCAGGTCAGATTGTACTATAAAAATATTACAAGCAGCCCTAATTGTAAAAAAATGCGGCCTAGCTGTATTACAATGCTCCTATTGTAATACAATATATATTACAATCTGCCCAGTATTGTACTACGGCATTTTTGACAACCTGACCAGCTAACTCACAACGGTTGTAGCAGGTTGATGCTATATTGTATTACCAAAATGGTGACCACAGCTGTGGTATATGCGGTCGAGTGTTCGAGGTGTTCGAGGACACTGCAGTACCTAATGGCTCATAACCTGTTAAAGTCAGGGCCTCAGTCTCGTGGTACTCGACTTTAAATTGATGTAATCTACCTGTTAAAGTCAGGGCCTACGCTACGATGAGTCCAAATACTATCTAGGCTATAAGCTACTCACCTCAGTCTCGTGGTACTCGACTGAGGTGTTACAAGTACAATACGACGCGTCAAGAGTCCGTTGTCACGGTCACGTGTCCAAGTCACAGTCGCGGTCTCTAGCCACAACAGCCATCGAGGATTTTAATATCAATGTAGCGGACTCGGGGCTCAATTTCACCATCCCAGACTATGACATCGAAGTTATCAGTCAGTCATTCCATTTAAACTTACGGTTTCCTTGTCCTCACACTTTTAAATAATAATAGTCTATCGGACGCACATCCCTGTTACCTTAGAGAATGTGGGCCGAGTACATCGAAGGGGTGATCGATGCGATCATTAGCAAGAGCGTACAGCTGCAAGCCAAGGCATTCCGCGAAGGGTTTTCCAAGGTCTTCTTGATATACCGGATCTGCGGGTGTTCAAGTTGGAGGAGCTCGTCGTGCCTTTCGGCAATGCTGATAAGGACTGGAGTGTAGAAAGTACGCCCCATCCAACCTTCTCAATCAATTTCTGTAAACATACCTGCTCGTATCGCAGCTTTGAGCGAGGCGTATAACAGCTGATGACCATGGTGCATTCACTTCATCTAGGACGACGACGCGGGATCAGAAGTAGCGTCTCCTCGACGGCCGTGCATCAACCCCCAACTTACATGATGGTTCTGAATTTCAAGCCTCTGCTGTCTTGTCTCCTCCGATCTCCACTCGATTCTGTCTTCTTTTTCTTTTCCTCGACTCCCGCAACATCCATGCCCTCTCTCACTCGCTACCCCATCACGGTCCGAGTGCCTCACGTGCTCAGCGCCGCTGGCCACTGGCAACCATATGCCTCCAATATCACGTTATCATCAACCTCCGCAAGTCCTTCGCGCTTCCCTCCAACCTATCTTAATACCCAGCTTCCTCTGTCTCCTCCGTTTCTGTCAACCGTCTGTATCACGGTATTCCGCGTTCTCTGCGCATATCCCGATATCCCGAACCATCCCAAATTGCCTCCGTCTCGAAGATTGCCGTTCTGTCTATCTTTATCACCATCTCGACCTCGATTTTTACCAATGCTAGTTTGCTCGAAACTTTTAATACTCCGCTGTCTTGTCTCCTCCGATCTCCACTCGATTCTGTCTTCTTTTTCTTTTCCTCGACTCCCGCAACATCCATGCCCTCTCTCACTCGCTACCCCATCGCGGTCCGAGCGCCGCACGCGCTCGGGCCCGCTGGCAACCGTATGCCTCCAATATCATGTTACCATCAACCTTTGCAAGTCCTTCGCGCCTCCCTCCAACCTATCTTTATACCCAGCCTCCTCTGTCTCCTCTACATCTCTATCAACTGTCTATATCAACCCTATATGCGAGGTAGCACGGCTCAAATGCTCTTCTCAATCGTCTGTGTCAAATCCTCTGCGGGATTCACAGAAGGCGAGATATGTCACCCAACTTGTTGGTTAGTCCACAGTTCCTTTACTTTTTTCATCGGGTATAGATTATTTGCACCAGCTGTCCAGCTTGTCCTCGTCTGTGGCGAATCTGTGCTGGGCAGCTGTGTCAGACAACAATGCAGTGCATTGGAACACCGTCTACCCCACATTCTGTCGATATAATCCGATCAACGTTGACGCTGATTGTCTACAGATCAGGCTGTTCAGTGTCTCTGCGAAATATGGCATCCCGATGACATCCCAGCTGCCTTCACTTGTGGGCACGACGCGCTTTACTCCCGGCCTGCGTCATCCCCCCAAGCTGCGCCGCCGGTCATTCAGCAAAAGCTCTTTGCAACTCGCAACAACCAATTACCTTCCCCCGTCATGTTCCTCCCCTCCATCATCACTTTCCGACACAGACGATTTAGTTCAGCATCCGATGTGGCCTCCGACTGCAACCTCGTACCTATAGTGTTTCTTACACGAAGTCCTTCGCCGCTCTCGGGCATTCACCGATATCCTCCAGACTGCTCTGTACTATCTAGAGGCCATCCATGGGAAGATTTCAGGGCTTATCTGCAAAAAGAGGACAATGGTGACTCCGCTTCTCTTTATTTATTTCTTCTATACTAACATTATTCTTTGTTCAGCGGTTATGGTCCGAGGCGGGCGCTCGGACGTGGTTGGAACTCCGTTGTTGCCACCCGCGCTCAGCATGCGGGTTCTCATTACCCCCTTATGGTGTTGGTAGTTCCAGCTGGGACGCCGTCACCAACAGTGAGGAGTTTCTGCAACTTCAAGCTGAACAGGAGCACTTCACCGCGCGCTTTCTGCCGTGCTTCAATCTCGTCTTGACGCCATTGCGAAAGAGCACGGCGACAGCTACATTGACGGCATTCAGCCTGTGTTCGATTCTCTGAATGCGGGGCATTTCGACTCCTCTTGGAACTGGGTCCAACAAGACACTCTCCTCATGTACTACGACATAATTTTCGGCCGCTTGACAACTATCGACCGAGAAATAACTGCTCGTTGCACCGCTATCATGAACCGCGCAGATCCTGAGTTAGTGACATATATGCAGTCCTAAATCGACCAATGCGGGTGAGAACTACAAGCTGGTGGAGTAGTTTGGGCAGCAACTCATCGATAACTGCCGCGAAGTCCTGGATCAACCGCCCCCTATAAAGACGGTGCGTTTTTAATATAATATGATCAACTTTTAGTTCTTACCTTTTTTCAGTGACATTCCCGACCGCTCCTCACACTGAGGTCACCGCGAAAGGCGATATCATCTACACAGAGATTGTTCGGGAGAACGTTCGCAAGCTTGAGGCGTATGTCGAAGAGATGGCCAGCGGTGATACGATTACCGCCCCGACGAATATTCAGAAGATTCAAGACGATGTGTTGAAACTGTGGAACGTCGTGAAGTCACAGCCGGAGATCAGCGAAGAGCAGAAGAATCGCATCAAAGCGTTATACGAAGGTGTCATGCGATCGCTTCGCAAACGACCGGAATCTCGTCCTCGTCCTGGAGTCCCCAGCAACGCCGATCTTCATCCCAGTTCCTGCGTCCTCAAGTATCCAGTGTCACGTCCATTACAGCGGGCAAAGTGCCTCTTCTTCATCTCAAGCGTAAAGTCGGTACGAACTGGGATACAGTAGCAACCTCACCGGTGTATACCTCGACATCCTGCATGAGATCGCAACATCGGGTACAACCTTCAAAGACAAGAATGCTCTTTTGACCGGCGTCGGCAAGGGCTCCATCGGAGTCGAGATCCTGAAGGGCCTCCTCTCTGGAGGCGCGCACGTCGTGATCACCACTTCGCGCTATAGCCGGCCGACCGTCGAGTACTACCAGGGCATTTTCCAGCGGTTCGGTAGCAAAGGCTCCGCGCTCACCGTCGTGCCGTTCAATCAAGGTCGAAGCAGGACGTGGAAGCTCTTGTCCATTATTACTCCATTCTTGGCCTCGACCTGGACTACATCTTGCCATTCGCTGCTGTACCGGAGAATGGTCGTGAGATCGACGGCTTGGACGACAAGTCCGAACTCGCGCACCGCATCATGCTGGTCAACCTCCTCCGCTTGCTAGGAGCTGTGAAGATCAAGAAAGTGAGCCTCCATTTCGTAACTCGACCCACTCAGGTTATCCTCCCTTTGTCTCCTAATCATGGACTGTTCGGCAACGATGGCTTGTACTCAGAGTCTAAGATTTCGCTGGAGACGCTGTTCAACCGATGGAACTCCGAAAGCTGGGGAAATACCTTTGCCTTGCGGGAGCTGTTATTGGGTAATTATCCTGTTTTTCCCTCTTTTAACACCCTTCTCATTCTTGTCATTTAGCTGGACTCGCGGGATTGGCCTGATGGACGCCACGAACATGGTCGCCCATGACGTTGAAAGCCACGGCGTTCGCACCTTCTCGGCCAAGGAGATGGCATTCAGGTGTCTGTCTCATCGGTGAGCAAAGGATCATCTTCATATATATTTTTATTGATGATATATGAAAGAACCCGAGCTATTCCGTGGTTACGACTCCAAGGTCTTCAACCAAGAAATTGAACTCTTGCATGACCTCGAACCTTTCGAAGTCGCTGAAGTTCGGATTCAAGTACGAGCACGGTGACAAATGCGACATCTGGGCTGCTGAAGGTGGCCAGTAGTTCGTCAAGTTCAAGAAGGTTCTCGCGTCCTTGTTCTGAAGAGTTCAAGTTTAATCGAGTCGTTTCTGGGCAGATTCTACGAGTTGGAGTTCGGCCGTTGTGGTATCCCGCAGATATAATAGCTCAAACCGACAGGACGTCCGTGTGGTCCCTCACCTCCGCAGTGGAGGCTCTCAATATGTTCGGTATTATGGATCCTTGTGAGCTGTACTATTATGTATCCATCCGATGTTGGATCGAATATTGGGAGCAGTATGGGCGGCATAGAGAGTCTACCGCAGATGTTCGAGGATTGCAGGGATAAGAAGGTCCAGAACGACATTGTGCAAGAGACGTGCGCCGTTTAATGGTTCTTGTGTTCGTTCCGTTGCTAACCGACCGCGTTCCAGATTTACCTTATCAATTTAACTCGCTTCTGCTTTCTTCGAGTAGTCCCATCAAAATTCCTGTGCGCCTGGTGAGCATTTTTTGATTTAATCAGCTTAACTTGGTCCTAACAACGAAGTATATAGTGCAACTGTGCTCCAATAGATTTAAATCACTCGCAACACGTTGCTGTACGGCAAGGCTAAGATGATGCTGGCGGGCAGTAGTTTCGATGACTTCAGCGAAGAGGGTTCGTACGAATTCGCCAGCATGAAAGTGACTATACTGACCTTTCGCACTCCGTACACAGATCCCGCAAAATCATTTCTCCATCATAAACATGCACTGAAGATGAAGTACAGGAAGATTCTGGATGCACGAGACGCGTCGGCCCTGCCTACTTCTGAATCTTTTCTCGCCGGCTACTGCAGGTCGCACACCCATACGCTCGAGCGCGGGCTCTGCACATAGCTTGCATGATGCCTAATATGACTCCCCAGAAATGAGAGAAGTAACACTATCTATCTCTAGATCTATATAAATTCTTCTATTTGTCGAAATTTTCAGGAGTCTTCGCAGCCGCAGCGATGTAAGGTTCCTTTTGTAATTACTGGGGTACTTATTTGTATTAACACCATCTTACTGTTCTTTACGGTCGCACGCCAATGTTTCTCTACTTATTTCTTATTTTCTTGAGCAGTCTTCCGGTTCTCTTCAGTACCTTACGCTTCTTGAAATTTGGGCGCTAACAATCTTATTACAGCTCTTGATATATTTACGATACTTTGACTGTTTAAAAACAATTATATAAGAGAAACAAGAGAAGTTTAAGACAGATAAGCCAAAACCGAGTTTTGCTGATGTCGCAGTGATCGTTGAGATACCGAGCTGTTAAACATCAAAGGTCGACAGAGATTTTCCCACCTCAACGTTCGCCCTTGCCATCACACTATGTTGGCCTTATGGATTGGTCTCCTCGCTTTTCCGTATGCCCGCGCATTCCTATTTTTGGGTGGGCCAGTCCAAATGCCTTTTGGTACAAATTTCTCGTATATTTCGCCCACTGAGGAGCTCGGTGCCGCAAGACCAAAGCCAGCAATCACACCCGAGATCTCGTCATTTGTCGAGAAACTTTTAGCGGAGCATCATGTTCCTGGGACCTCTGTAGGTGTGATAAGGCTGACAGAGGAAAACAAGGTCAATACCGAGTTCGGTGCGGGGGAACATGTCAGAGGATGGCTCAAAAATGACCAAAGAGGTCAGCATACGATTGAGGCATTTGGTACAATTCGCCTATGAAATAAGCTGACCTCTATGGTAGACTCTTTTCGACATTGGGTCCTGCTCCAAGGCCTTTCTTGCAAGCGCAATGGGAATCTTGATGGACGATTTTGCTCTCGGGCGAAACGTCTCAGCGCTCCCCTCCGCAGTCCATACATTCACTTGGGACACCAAGATCAAGGACCTCTTCTCCGGACGAGTCTGAGTGGAAGCTCGCAGATCGATGGGCAACTGAGAAAGCGAATGTGAGAGACATCTTGAATCATGTCTCTGGCCTACCTCGGTGCGGCTGAACTTCTGCTCCACGATGCGGTCATTAAATAGATAAATTCGACAGACATGACTTTTCCTATAAAGCAGATGATACGCCTGCTGATGTTATGCGGAGACTCCGGTATCTCAAACCTGCATATGAGCTCCGCGAGCAATGGTCGTACAATAATCAGGTAGGAAACAGTCTGCGTCTTCAGGCCTCCCTAACTCACCCTGAGATTAGATGTACGTGCTCGGAGCCCACATCATTTCCACGTATTCTGGCTCCCCATTCACTAGCTTCGTGAAGGAGCGCATCTTTGTCCCTCTGAATATGTCGGCCACGACTTATTCTAGCCGCGAGGCCGCACAGTCAGGACTCTTTAGCCAGTCGTGGACGAGCCAGGGACAGAGGCGGATTCCTTTTTGGTTCGATGTTGACAGCATCTCCGATCTTATTGCAGGTCCAGGTGGGATTATTTCCAGCGTTGTTGACATGGTACGTCATGTAAAAGAATTGTTCACTACATACTCACGTTCGCGATCCATAGTCAAAATGGATCGCCACCCTCTTGAACTCCGGTGTCAATCCTGAGACGAATGTATCAGTAATCCCGAGGTCAACGTTCGATGAAACCACGACAGCTCATTCAATCGTCGTCGGTAAACCACCCACTCCGGAAATGTCCATATTGGGCTACGGCATGGGTTGGATGCAATCCTCTATTCAAGGCCACCAAGTCAGCATTACCATGTATGCGTTCAAGTACTACATGCTCTCGACTGATACTTGTTTGTCATTGTAGACCCTATCTCATGGTGGCGGTCTTCCCGGATTCTTAACAAATGTCGTGTTGTTTCCCTCGGATGGCCTCGGTATCGTTGCCCTCGTAAACTCTGATGGGCCACATGGCATACAGGATATCGTCCCCAGTCGCATCCTTGCTGATCTCTTAGGCTTGCACCAGCCCTCACCCCTGGCCAGTAACGATCGCCCTAACGATCGCAATCATACGTGTTCCACTGAAAGTAACAGCTTGAATATCCCACTGGACAGTACGCCGGAACGTACACTAATCCAGGGTATGGTTCCTTCACACTCTGCGCTTCGACAAACGACTCCCAATACTGCTCCGAGGTTCTCGGCGACTTCGCCGCTATCCCAAACGCAGTAGTGCCAAACGCATTGTACGCCGCGTGGCCACGCGCCTGGTCCTCCCACCTCCGCATGCGCCACTTATCCGGCAGCTCCTTTGGGCTTTCACTCAGTACCCTTTTCCCGCGTGGCTATGGGCGGGACACGTCGCCATTCACATTTTCGTTGTTTGGAGACATCGAGCTACCATTGGAATGCGTTGTTACGGATGGTAAGGTTATCGGATGCGGCCTCGATACTTATGACGCGACCAAACCATCGAAGAGGCCCGAAGATTCCGTTGAAGACTGGGCTGATGTCTGGTTTGTTAGGACTTGATGGGTATGCGACGACGAGCGGGAAACAATGTGAATCGATAGTATTAAGCAGTTCTGTAGAGTTGTTAGTGTTTAAGTTGTGCGTTTAGTGTCTCTTGAATCCGGTGGCAACGTATACCCGAATAGTTGGCTGTGACGCCCATGATGAATTTCAAGAGTACTTGTTGATAGTTATTGTGTTTTTCCCAATTAGACGACTCAACGCCGACAACATTGGATCGAATAAGATCGAAGGCAAGGAACGTGACGTGTGACCCTTCTCGTGAGTTCGAACGATTTCTACCTGTTTCTCGTCTTCGAAGCCAATTCCTTCGGCGTTCGAGTGCATTCGAGTACTTAGCAATCTTTCATACTGTTCGTCTTCACTATCCAAACCTCTGGAATGTTCTGTTTCCTCACGAAGACTGGACATATAAAGTCTGCGACGGGATGCACAGAACATTTCAACGCATCGCTTCAAAACCATCCACCACCAATCTCACCATACTCAATATCACTTAAACGATGTCGCTTGTCACATTTTTCAACGAGCCCATCGACTGCCTCTCAGACTTCGATCGACTTTTCGACGAGGCCTTCAACCGTACTGCTGGCAATAATGGTCGGCACCAGATCCAGTGTCATACCACCTGTGGTAACGGCCTCCATCGCTCTTTGAGGCCGACGTAAGTCCCCTTTGCATTATGTCGGCCTTCGCAACTCGATTCTAATGATCAAATACAGGATCGACGTCCACGAGGATGCTGAGAAGAACGTCATCACTGCGACGTTCGAACTGCCCGGTATCAAAAAGGAGGACGTCAACATCGACGTGCACAACAATGTTCTGACCGTGTCCGGCGCGTCCGAGCTCTCGTCAGACCATGACGAACATGGCTACGTCGTTCGGGAGCGTAGGTACGGCAAGTTCTCGAGAGCGCTGCGGTTACCCCAGGGCATAAAGGTGAGCATCTAGATTTGTCAGCTAACTGCGAAGACAAATTATGTCTGACCTGCATGTTTCTTGTAGGCTGAGGAGATCAAAGCGGGAATGGAGAACGGTGTTCTGACTGTCAGCTTCCCGAGGACCTCTTCAGAGCCAGCTCCGCAAAGGATTGCCATTTCTTAAAGCAGAATTCCTAGTACTAGTGTATCATAATCGGAGTCCTGTATATCATGATCGTATAACGCGAATTTAGTAGTCGAGAAATTGTCTTGCACTGGCGGACCGCCTCCTTGCTGGGGTTCTTCGACACGTTTGGCCACAGATTCACGCCGCATGAAGTGTGCTAAGTCGATGAAGCAAGCTGCAGTTTGAACTTCGTCGGAATCCGGATTCCACGATTCTGAGTACGCGTTAGTGCACGTGACACAAACAGACACGCGTCACCCACGCGCCATGGCTGCACTGTGCACTGGTGATTGACCCTCTTGCCTTCTTGCACTCTTGAGTTAACGCTTACAATTGGGCTGACCTATTGGCATTGGCTTCTGTATTGAACTTATCTCTATTTAGTCTCCTTCGAACCCACGCATTAGGGCGGGGCAACTAGCTGGTACTCCATTTTTCTCACACCAAGACGTTTTAGTCGTTGATACTTATCGCTTCTGCCAGGACTGAAATCTTCGTCGAACTTCGTATTCATTGCCCCGAAGATGTCCAAGGACCAGTCACTGTTGTACTTGGATTCTATCCAACCACTTCTCCCTGATGTTTTGAATCGGAGCTTGGAGCAGTGCACCAGATGGCGAGGCTGTCATCGACACTATGCTTCGCCTTGTTGTGGGAGCCGATGCTCCGTCAATGGTCGAGCTTGCAACTTGGGTTCCATGCAAGCCAATGCCTTAAAGACCATCGACGACCTCAAACGCGGCGATACCCCATCCAGCAACAAACGATCGCGAGAGGACGATGCGCTGACTCAGAAAGCTCGAAAAAGGCAAAGATATCGACGAGGACGGTCCTCCACGCGATCACCTGTCCTAGAAGACGACCCACCGTTGTTCACTCTGCATACACTGTCAGCAACAACTCCCGTCCGGAAGAAAGTGGACATCACCGTCCACAGCGCGTCTATCCGTCTCACGAACCCCAACAGTCATGCCCTGGAACATCCCTCAATTCCATTCTCCTCTCTTCGCCGTGCATTCCTCCTCCCTACCCGCGGTAAGACCAAGCCGCATTGGACTGTAGTACTTCTTCCAAGTGACACACCTTCACCGCCGGCAAGCCTGGTGTGAAGGATGCTCAACCACAAACGCCACAGATTATCTTCGGGGTTGATGCAACACTGCCTTCGCTCACAACCACGCACACGACGTTGATGCCGGACCCACATCTACCTCACACCCAAAGGCACCGCATCACTCCCCTCGCTGCGCACGTTCCTCTCGCACTCCCATTTCCGGTACTCGAACCGTCGACTACGGTGTTCCGTAGCGCTTGTAGGAGGTAACTAGTGGAGACGGCTGCGCGGGCGTGGACGGGTATCGGGGAGCGAAACCGGGAACATTATGGTTCCTGGACGAGGGCGTGCTGTGGGACGGGCGGCCTTGCGAGTTTCTTTCCCCTTGCAGACCTGGCAGGGAGTGGGAGCGGAAGGGAGAAGGCGAGGGATATAGATGCTGCTCTGGAAGGGTGCGTACGCTGACTGCAACGGGAGGAAGTGCTCGGTGATTCTCAGGCGGATTGTCGCAAAGGCGAAAGTGACCGTCAATGGCAAAGGAAGGCGAGAGAGCGCAGTGAGGAGAGTGAGGAGGAAGAGGAGTACCTGGATGTCGATTTTGGCCATCGGTTGATGGCAAATGAGCAAGAACCTATCGCGCGATGGATCAAAAAGTCACCGGCATCTGTTCGGCAAGCGGGATGTGGATGGTCCCAAGCACTTCTGGAGACCCAGCGACAGAGAGAAGGCGTGTCCCGCCGGGCACTGCTGCAGGCGCAGGGATGTTGACTTGGGAGCGGACGACTCGGACGATTCCGAAGACTCTGACTTCGTAGGCGACGACTCGGACGACTCGAGTGGCAGTGACGATAGCAGCGACGAGTCGGAAGGAGGCAGATCTGGTGAAGGTGATGGCCAGGGCGGCGGCAGTGACGAGGGGAATGCAAGCGATGCCATGACGGAGGACGAGATTGATGATGAAGACGAAGAGGACCTGAAGCCGGAGCACCATCCCCTTCTACGCCCTGGAGCGATGCCGCGAATGTCGCGCGCGGCGATGGATGCTGTGGTCGGGATGGTGGAGCAGGATCTGATGAACGGTGGAAGAACATTGGGCGAAATGGATGACGATGAGGAGGACGAGTTGGACGACTGAACAGGATGCATGACCAGACATGATCATTGGTAATTGGTTTTCTTGACAATTTTTATTCCACTGACCGATGGTTTCGCACAGAACGAAGTTTTTCTGGCTCGAGCGACAATTTATGGAAACGGAACACTCAAGCATCAATCCCAAGTTGTATTATAATTTAGCATGGTGGCTCTCGCTGTTATCTGGCTCATAGGCACTGTTTAACCGGTCACACTTCTCTAACAAATGGAGTTATTTTGATATATCACTGGACTGATGTCTCTGGTCCTAAATTTCTCGCACGGGTTTGCACCTGAATTATTTCGACTGCTTAACGTCGCCGAGGTATTCATATCCTTACAACATATTGGTGAGGATTCTGCTCTTGATGACTGTGCCTGACATCTTAACCAATGCCGACAGGGGTAGGACTGTGAGGCATGCTTGCTCGGAAGAGGTCTTCAGGAAGCTGACAGTCGAAACATCGTTCTCCATTCCCGCCTTGATCTCCTCAGCCTATAGCAAATATGCAAGTCAGATACGGCTCGTATTCTCAGTCAGCTAAGAATCCTAGATGCTTACTTTAATGCCTTGAGGGAACGGCAGCGCTCTCGAGAACTTGCCATTCAGTCTTCGCGAGGAAACAGAACATTCCAGAGTTCTCGGATGGCGAAAACGTAACAAGTATAACTCTGTTGGCGCAAGCACTCGACTCGAAGACGAGAAATAGGTAAAACTGACGAGAAGTCACCTGAAGTCATATTCTACTTGATTTTCGATCCTATTCGATCACAAGTTATCGGCGTTGGGTTGCCTAATTGGGAAGAAGACAAATAAGTGTCAATAACATTTTGCAAACCAGTTCCAATCCTTTACCTGTTCATCGGTATGCCTAAATTGCCTATTCATCAAGCACAAGTTTCTAGTATCTCTCCAAGTACTCCCCTCTATTGAACTTTACCTGCGGAAAAAATTCTCAAATCCGTGCGTGTCCTAACAGGAAAGGCGTTTGAGGTAGGATACATACGAGTGTATAGATACAGATCTCTTGTAATTAGTTGAGGTCTAAATCGGCGTCGTACCACTCAACACTTCATATAGTCCCTCCATTTGCCTCTTACCCAGATGCTCACTCCAGAACCTCATGATTGGTTCCCACTCCTCTCTAGAGCGTGGCATTCCATCTCCTGCCATTCTCACCTCAGCAATGTGACTATACGCCTTTTTAAATGCTGGGATCGCCCCAGAAGGTAAAACGGTCTCCGCAGGTGGGGGTCGATGGAACACCAACAAAGGTGTCGGGCACATGGAGGAATTGTAGGATAAGAGAGAAGAGGACCCGAGACGCTCACGACCGAGCCAAGAGGTCTTGCCACACGCTGGCCGTCGGACTTTGTCTGCTGCTCGAGTTCCGCCCTCCACCATTTCAAAACCAGTTCGACAGCAACGCTCCCGCCTTGAGCGAAACCAAAGAAATGGATCCTGTGTGGTGGCCAAGAGCAATCTTTTGTTAAGTGGGAGAGTACCTTCATCATGAGGTCGAGCGCGGGCGTTGGATTAGGCCGCTCTAGAAGCTCGCCGAGGGGGTCGAACGATTCATACCATTGAAAAGCTTGTTCATATAGGTATGGAATCCTGCAGAATAAACAGTCTAGTCTATCATGTATCAAATATCTTAAAATTATTCTCACTGTTCTGGTGCGCGTAAGGCTAGCGTTGCACTCTGCGGAAGTTTCAGCTGTTGACCCAGTCGACCAAACGGAACCTCAGAGTCCCCTGTCCATAATTTCAATGCTAGATCTACCACTAGGTAAAGGAACTAACCAAGCCCATGCAAGAGAATCAGGAGATTCTCGTCAGTGCCATCGTCACTGGCACTGTAAGTGAAAGGGACCGGTATGGCAGAAGTCTTGGGGGGTCTTTGTTCTGGCCCTCCCCGTATCGGAGGATTGACGAAGGTGGATGTTCGACTCCGACATTAAATATACAAACTTTGCTTGAGGCTGGATGGTCAAACAAGATGAACGTTGTGAGTCTGTGGAGCGAGAGAGCAGTGTCCGGGGTCACGTTATGATACTTCTGAATGGTATAACAGACTCCCCGGTCAATGTGAGAATGTAAAGTTACCAAGTAATGGGCAATGGCTACAGATCTACAACACAGTGACGTGATAGTACAAGTGCAACATGCAATAGATGCGCATTTGAAAGTCGTCTGAGTGGAATCACACTTACAACCCGGCGAACAGTCTATCTCGGACAACTCCATCAGCAATCTTGCTTCCACCTTGGACTTCCCTGCACCCAATATCTTCTTTGCCAACCTCCGATATGAAACCATCCACAGTACACAGTGGCCTACCCCTCAGGCATTCGACGTGCAGGTCTTCCGCGACTGCCCTCAGCCACTCCAGTACTGGCCCCTTGACCCATCGGCGCTGCTCGCCACGCCACCACCATCTGCCGGACATGAACACCCAAGGTGCCCGCCGCCCTTGGTAACAGCCAGTGCGATAAGCTCGTTGCCACCCACATCTCGGGGAAGATCCTGTACGATTGGGTCGTCATTTGCATTGATAGCAAGCAGAGGGACGCGAACATCCGCAAGCACGTTGTGGCTTGATGCCCATAAGTAGTACTCTTTTGCACCGGGGAAGGGGAATGGTGCAGCGTAGCTCGCATGCTGACTCGTGTATAACGTATCGAATTCCCACAGACTAGGCGACTTCAACGAGAGGATCTCGGGCATGACTTGTGCGAACGCAGTGTTACGAGCGAGAACGATCGAATGGCCTTTAACGAGATTCAGTAGATTCTGAGCAAGAGCTCTCGAATATATACGATCCGTCCATGCACCATTTGTCAATCTAGACGCTAGGACATAAGATTCGAGGTCAATTCATGCAATGAACAGATCTCTCACCTCGAGCTGACAGCACGTAAATCCCATGGCTTGGCAAGCACGCATGTCAACAGGCCAGTATTCAATAAAGTTATGCGTCACTTACACAACCGAGCGCACAGCCGGCGGTAAGCCGGCTGCCCTGACCCTCCTGCGCCAGATATCGGATAAGCACATTGGCACCAAGAGAGAATCCAATGCCTAACAAGCGCGCACGCGGATAACGTTTGACAATATACATGATCGCCTGACGAGCGTCGTCTGTGGTGCCACAATGGTACAGCTGATCGCTCGTTACGGGGTTCCTGCACATCCGCGGAAATTAATGACAACAGCTCGGTAGCCGAGACCCCCTTCAGCGACAGATGCACAGGCGGGAGCCAGTATCGACCGGAGATACGGCTCGTAGGACCCTGCCAATGAAGTGTCGGATTCTGAAAGGACGAGATGCAGAAAGAAATATTACCTCCTGTCATCCCGTGGAAAGCAACAATTATCGGTGTATCGTCAGCGAGAGGCCGCACATTGGGCGGAGGGGTGAAGTCTAGCGAACTACAACACTTAGATCTTCCCACCTATACAGCTACTGCACCTTCACAGCTTACATAGTACCACCGTCCATTAAACGGAGCAGTTTCCTATGAAAAGACACGAATTAGCACGGTGCAGTGAAGGAGCAGTCGTCTCCAAACCTATCGTATGTGACACGGTCTACATCGGAGAAGTCTCCGAAAACACTGTAAGCAGTCTGAAGATGTCCGCTGCCCATGAACCTTAGTATACGCATTCTGCATACAAGATACTTGAATACGTGCTTGAAAAGTAACCATGACGAACGGAAGCCTCGTAGCAGACTTGGGCACCTTGAAACTATGAAGTCCCGCAAGGCGAGTGTCTGAAGACCCTCTGGACCATTCGCCGCCATATTCCGGGATGCGCCGTGATTCGCACAGTAAAGCTCGGTCTTGTACCGGTCAATCCAGACGTAGTACCAGCATTTCCAGAACGTATCCAAAATCGAGAGTAGTGCTCGAAAAGCTATCCGTGCAACATAGAAAGGCAAGAAGGAGTAGGGATGCATGATAAGCAGCACAATCGTACACGAGATTTTCCCCTTCGACAATCCAACGAGAGGGAACGAGGGGGGAGTTAAGGAGCAGGATCTCTTCTAGCGACATCGCGTTATGTACTAAATTTGCCGCGTGCAGCTCGCTAGTACATAAATCATGAAAGCTCGCTCATGATTCGGAATGGACATGCATGATTGAAGTCGTATCTTCTGATCTCAGACCGGTCAGCACCTGGCATATCGGGTAATTATCTGGGGCGCTTACCAAAGCTTCGGCCGTCATCAAAAAGTGTGCTTCTAAGGAAAGGCGTACTCACTTTGGATAGTTAAGGATAGTTGTCTTTGAAACGACATATAGAGCGTGCAAACATCAGCTCCATGAATCATGCAGATGAGATGGTCATTCATCTCAATGACATCTCACACTGACGCAAGAAAAGATACCAATCAGACATCCACGTGCACATCCGAGAATATACATGCTCCTGACCTAGGCCATCTGGAAAAAATGACGACCTATTTCCAGACGGAGGGATAGATTGCTGCTTTCTACATACATACGTGTGTTCGCTTTCCGGAAGGAATAATCTGCCGGATGGTTGACAGATCAAGGGACTGTATAGCATGAGCCTTCGGTAAAAGATGTAGAACGTGCACCTACAAATCAGCGTAAGTCTCCTAACATGGATAGACAGATGTGCGACACTCACATCTAGCTTCATGAAAATGATGTTGCACAGAGAGTCAGTACACCATTGTAGCCCTCAGGAGCTCAACGCTTATCGCATGCGAATAGGTAAATGGGTCCAAGAGATACAATTTTCAGAGTAGGAAGCTACAGACGTACACCGAAATTGAGAACAATAAATTAAGCTACACAAAGTACGGCATGTTACCCTGTGATGGATCTAGTCAATGTAGTTCCACGCAAGATAACAATCGCTTACCATCTTCCGCGACTTCTGCATGCCTTTGTCGCGTTCATTCTCCGGCGCAGCGTCATACACAGTAAATTCCTATTGCCATTCTCGCGGATGGTGAGTATAGAAGCCATATTTCCGCAGCGATAGCAGTAGTTGGGTGCCGACCAGACCGTCACGAGTTGTTCGTCAACATGTACTTGAAGCCTTCTTGTACCAGCTGGTGGGCGCGGGCAATCAAGCGAAGTGAATTGACATGGTTGAACTACAGTTTAAGTAGTTTGATACGTTAGTTTCGAGCATCAGAAGCGAGATATTGGTTACCGACCTCTCGAGTGACGCTTCCACCAAATAGCCAACCCGCACCGCGGGGACTTACCGCCAATTATCTACTTCGTCTGGATCGGACCACATAAGGTCTACTATGCGAATCAGATACGTTCGCTCACAACAATGTAGGAGGAATTGTACCGCAGAACGCGCCCTCATGAGGAATTTCCTGAGCGCGCGATAACACCCGTATCTGGTCTAATGTCGCGATATCAGGAGAGAGCCCGCCATGAACGCATAGTGTTTCGCCGTCTATGATCTGTGAACTTTTCGAGGCACTGTGAATTGAGAACAGGGATATCACCTACTGCAGCTAGATTCAAGTAATCGAAACACTGCAACAGGCCTTCCACACAAGAGCGCTGCCGTATTTCTGTTGACATTCATCTACATGACAGTTTATCAACATTATCATTGCGATGACACAGAGACTTACCATAGAAACCGTAAACCTGGGTGATCTGTCTACTTTCATGGTTCCCTCGTAGTAAAGTCACCTTGTCCGGATATCTAACCAACGCAATAGCATCTGGCGTGAGCATACACTGTGCGAACAAATACCGCTTGACATACTTCGCCTTGAGAACCAACAGTAAGGAGACAGTCTCCAAACTGTAATGGCCACGGTCGACAAAGTCACCCTGCCACAGTTTGAGCAGTTCTCTCGGAGCTTGTTGCAGAACACATACGTGCCATGAATATATAGCTTGTCTCTGGGACTTCCCCTCCCTTACGCAACAGTTCCAACAGGTCCCAGAATTGACCGTGAATGTCCCCACATATCGTGACAGGGCTGGAGACGGGCTGGATATTGGACTCCTCGAGGAGAATTGAGCGCACTCGCTCGCATAGAACCTTCATATCGGCTTCAAGAAGATGTTGGCAGTTCATGAGCTGCTCAATCCACTTGTCAGGGTCGAAAGAAGACATTGCGGGATAGATATAATGGTGACAGGAGACTGAGGAACAATGCTGAGTCTATCGCTCAAGCCAGATTAAGCGGCACCAACAGTGGGATTCTATCGTCGTGTAAAGAAAAGAACAAGAGCTTGGCGACAGCGGAACCGCGAAGAGGAGACGACGAAGACAAGTTGCTCGTCGTGCGACGGCCGACGGCGCTTCTGACTTGACAGCCGACCGCAAGCACCAGATCAACCGGTTTCTCTATTCAACGACTTATCATATCTATCTTTGTGCAATGCTTGACTTTCGAGTTTCGACTCGACCAGCAGGCAGAGTGCACATGCATTGGCGATGTAAGTGAATGTGCGGTGGTGAATTCCGACGATGAGTGGTCATGAGAGCGGACGACGGCTATTCTACTCTCTTTGCTTTTAAGGTGCGTTGTCTTATTGTGCACATTCTGATTATTGTGGGATAGGATTCATCGAAGCCTTCACTGAATTTTGTTCATCGTAGTCCAGTTAAGTGCTCGCCCCTTGTGGTGTCCATGCTGCATTGCCGCATGCCTCTGGCTCTTTGTGAGTTCATGAGCACTGAGTACTGAGTAACTGAACTTTCTGGGTTCGAAGCACACGTTTCGATCCTCGTACAACAACAAAATCTACCCAAAGATGTGATGCGTACACACCAAATGTGACCATAATCAATGATTATTCTGCTACTTCCATCTGTAAGCAGAAAGAAGAGATGGATAAAACACCCGCGAACAACTCCTCCACTTTTCCCCTGACATTTTGACAGATCTTGAATTGATTGCTATACACACAGGTTCACCAAGCTGACATTGTCATGGCCCGTGATACTCACCACTGCCTGCGCTTTCAGGAGTATCGAATTCCAGGAGCTGTAAGTGGTTCTGGCTTTGAACGCATTCTAACTCAGTCCTTTTCAAGCGCTTCGATGAAAAGTACGGTTCCTCAGGCTAAGCCGTGATGGCACTAGCGGACTTCCGCTCTTTTTCTAGTGCGAAGGCGGAGTACCTCCATCTCCCGCCGCCGGCCTTCCGTCATGTCGTGCGTCCAAAGTTGCATTCCGTGGCAAATCCCTCAATAGGTAAGGTCAAGATTTTAAGACATAATGATCAGAAAACCGCATCTTTCTAGAACATTGAAAGCTTCAGACATGCGTTCAAGCGACGAGCAATATCGATGCATCAAGTGGATTTCCCTTACGCTCGTCTTTCCCATGCTCGCCGAAACAGGTAACGAGGAACAGTCTTTCAGTGGCACCTCTCAACCGTCATGATGGCTCAAAATCTGCTTATGCTTCTCGAACAGACACCCACTGGTGTACACAGAATCATAGCGCACATATTCAACTGCTGTGCATCATCTACGTACGGATGTTGCTCAGAAACTGAGCAAGTTCAGTATATTGCTTTTCTCCAGGTCTGTGTAGTTGTTGCTGAAAAATCTCACAGGTGACAACAAATGAGGTGTCATTGTGAAAATATTCAACGCAGACGACACAACCATATCTTTCCTGATGTCGCCCCCAGGTTCGAACTCCCATCGGTTCATACTGCTTTATAACTTGCTGAACTCTTTTGATCAGGTTGTGCGTCGGAGTCATTCAGTTCGGCCACATCCGCCGAGGTACTTTCGGTTTTGGAGTTCGTCCATGATCTTCTGGAAAATCGCCGCAGCTCTGACGGTCTTCGTTGTAATACGTTGGAGTCTGGTGCGGACTCATTGTTTGCAGGGCTTCCGCGTGAGTACTTCGGTAAAGCGCTTCTTTTGACCGTACTTTGGGATGAATATTTTAGCGTTGATGCGATATTCCCGTGGACACCGTTGCTTTGACAGTGATCCCGCGTTTGCTCGCACGATGGAATAATTTGATTATAACGCTTTTTATGATATCTCTGGAAGCTGTATTTTTTGACAAAACGGCGGTATTTTCAGGGACCCTCAAACCATACGGAAGTTGTATAAGGCATTTCTGGTGATTGCTTTTAGAGAGCTCTGACCATCATCTTGATCCAGCAGGATGTCCTGCGTAGACGTAGCCGCAATTTGCTGGCATCTCGGGGATCTCAATCGCCACATGTCATCGGCTGTCCTTTGATGCTTCCACAGATGGCCCATGTGATGCAGTTATATACACATCGTCAGCGCTTCGTCGGTGTACGTACACTGCCTGGGATCTCATAAAGCTGTTCAACTCGCCCCTTTATGGCTTTGCCAAGATTTGTTCCCCCAGGCGGATGCTACAGCGATGTCAGATCCGCTTCCTTTAGCTAGAGCTGAGGTGAGTTTCATTTCCGGTCGAGCAGCAATTGTTTTAATCTGATTTGCTGCATTTAGCTTGTCGCTTTATTCCTGGAATCTTTGGTGTTCGGAGCATTCTGCGTCTTGTACGGTATATCGACATGGATCCTCATGTATAGAACCGACAGTCGCAATCGAACAACGCTGAACAAGATGTTGTTCGCGACATCCACGTTGATGTTCGCGCTCTGTATCGCAGTATGTCTTCCTGTCTTCAGACCGGCGGTATCAAACCCATGCATATTTTGGTGCATAGCATCTGGGCTTGGACGTTCATGCGCCATCCAAGGCTTCGTAGACCAAGGCGGGTCGACAGACGGGACTACAAACTTCTATCTTAAAATTTGATAATCCCACTCATGTTGCTAAGTCGGTCATCTTCATCACGCAGACACTCGTAGGAGATAGCTTTGTGGTATGAATCACATATACTACATTTACATTGTCACTAACACATGCTAGACTTACCGCCTTTTCATTGTCTGGAATCGTACGTTGTGGATCATCGTTATTCCGATCTTGTTGCTCACCAGCGCCGGTAGTAAGTGACTTGTATTTGATTTACCTTATTCCTATCTGATCGTACATTCAGTCTCTGGATATGGTGCTTGTTACGAGTTCACGACGGTCACCGACCCGGAACTCATATTTCAAAGTGCTCTAAGGCCTTGGATAACAACATTCTTCTGCATTTCGCTTTGCACAAATGTGCTAGCTACGAGTGCGTATTTCAGTCTAGTATAACCTCTTCAGTTGTTTTACGCTCACTCTACCGTCACGTCTTACAGCACTTATTGCTGCTAAGATCATGTGGTCTAACCATAAAGTGCATAAGTACGCGCAAGCATTGGTTCCTCCCACTGGGAGGTGATTGAGACTTTGATTCAGTCCGCCGCGATCTACTCTGTGACGCTGGCCTCCCTTCTTGGCACCTACATTGCGAACTCTAATGCCCAATATATCTGCCTTGATGCACTGCAGCCTCTCATCGTGTGTACACCCTACTCATCCATGTTGATTCATCTTGATTGAAACATTATCTCATAGGGTGTCGTGTTCACGTTGATTATCATCCGCGTCGGGCTTGGGTACAGCCTAGCCGATTCTAACGCACAGGCGATCGTCGACTCCCATCAGCTTCAGAGTGGTCAGCAGGAGTATCCTCTGCGGCCTGTGGCGATCAATGTATCTGTTTCCCGCCACTCCAGAGCGACCGCACATCGTTCGAACAGTATGATCAAAAGAATCGTTCTGTCACCAAGGATTCAGACATTGAGACCGGTTCAAATGACCTGCCTCAGTGATTTCACATGAAGTTATTCAGGGCGGGTTCGGGTGTGTGATAGGCGTTGGGTGTCAAGTTCTGCTCCAAATATAGCGCTGCTCGAGACTGTATCATATGTCCTGTGCATTGCCTCGTCCAAGATGCCGGGTGTGTCGCTCGTTTGTATCGATCTCTTGGTGTATCATTTTGCTTATTGCGCCATCGATACAGGCAACTGCTCGTTCCCGCCAGCCGGCTTAATCTCCTTCTCTCGTTCGTCCGTCGTGGCTCACTGTAATAGAACACTTATCAATCGAGTTATTGCTGGACCCAAAACTATCATTCGTGGCGTACTTATACATTCCTTTCGTTCATTCAATTGCATTTGTCGTTGCCCGTATTGTTGAAGGCGCTGAAGGCTCACCTGTGGAACGACTGCCATCGCGACTTGACCTCTCAACGTCTAGGTAATCAAGGTCGCTACTCTCAGTGTCATAAAGAGGACCTTCGCAGCATTGCATGCAGCTGATAGTCGATCGACTCACTTAATGCTCCCGACATCCGCAGTCCATTGAGTCGCTGCATCCAGAACCGCATCACCATCACACCCACGCCGCGCCCGATGTCTTCATGTGGAAGACCACAACTCACCGATGACAGTTATGATCCATCCTAGATGTCGGGTCCCAAGTCGAGAACGCAGTAATGAATAGAGATGACACGAAACACCGTTTAAGCTCCATAAAACCAGCCGATATGCTTGTAATTCTGGCCTGAAAGAACCTAGAGTTGTAACTCGCCCTCTTCCCGATTCTGATCGATAAACCTCAGCGGGCGCCTTTTCCGTTTTCGGATTCGTCAGACTAACCCAACTGAAAGTTTTTCTCAGATTTTCTTCCACCCCGAAACTCCTTCTAGCAGTGCTGTTAGTGACTTCGGCCGACGAAAGGTCCATTCACTCTGACCTCACACACAATAGACCTCTGTTCATTATTGGCATGAACCGAGACGTAATTATTGGGTCAGCTTCCGTTTCAGAGAACGTTGAGCAGCGTGTTAAGGACCACTATCGAACATGCATCTTATGTGGTATGTCCAGTTTTGGCTGTAAAGTCTGCCATCTCGTGGCGAAGAATGAGGACTCTGATGTCGAGGTATGGTTAACATCTTGCCTTATCCTGCTAATTGATTTCCAATTGAAACGAAGGGCTTATGGCTCCGCATGACGAGACTGACACCCGATTTCAAAAGAGATCATAAAACGAACTTGATTTTTCGTAAGTGTATAAAATATCTATTCGGATGCGAGACTTTGATCGTGCGCTCGCTAGTCTGCCGAGGCCATCATGCAATGTTCGACTTACATATCTGGACCCTTGTACCCGCTTTAGAAGACATCGAGATGCTTATTACAGCGGAAGAGGCTAATTTCACGGGACGTCTGCGACTTCTTCAGAACGGACACTGGACTCCGCGGAGGGTTCCCGAATGGAATGTGAGTCGGCTTTCTATCATGTTGTTATAGTGAAACCCACGTCTGTCACTCAGCGATTATCCGGACGGTTCGCTTACCTGTTCCTTAAGAGCTCCGCACTGGGCTCCAATATGATTGGGACTATCCAAGAAGACTACCCTGACACTGATGCCGGTAGTGTGGTATCTCCGCAAAGAGTTATATACACGGATATTGGCGACCCACCCGCATACATACGCAGGGTGGTGCCCCTAACCATTCATCATAATCCTTTCTGGATAGAGCTCACACTCAATAATCCGAACCGACCGACGGGTTACTGGGTCAATCCTTTCGCATGCATATGCCGTGCATTAACAGCTTTAAACACATCTTATACTCCCTCAAAGTTATTCTGGAAGCCACTTGGTGCTAATCAGGAAGCTCCTATATATTCTCCTGTCGAACAGTTTGAGGCACGCCTTCTCCGACTTCGTTCATTGTACAATAGGGAGTTGGGTCCAGTGCCGATGATCCCTCACAGAACTGCACACCCCGGACCTCCCGTCAGGCCTTCCGGTCATCAGCACGGGGGATATGTGGCGCCTAACACAGTATATCCTGGTCGCAGCATAGGGCCGAATTCGGTGGAGAGTCAGCCGGAGTATCGTCAAACTCCGCACGCGTCTGGCTCAGGAAATACAGGCGGGCATCATCGTCCTGCTGGTCCGCCCCACAATGAGTGCATTTATGATTCATTGCGATCTTCCAATGGGCTCTAGGAGAAGTAGGACGCGCGAAACGATTATGCTGTGGGCAGACGAGGCGCTGTATCTCCAAAGAGGGCACTGGCATTCCTGCTGTGGACGGAGAGCGCATCGTTCGCTTGGTGCGCTCGAAGAGAGGACAAGTTCTGGACGAGCTCACTATGCCGTTATTGGCACGTCAAACCTAAAGCGGTGGTATTCCCGGTCCCGGAGGTTGGTGTTTGACGGTGGATTGATGATTTTCCCATTCAGCTTATTCTCGACCGCTTCAGTGCTGCTGGGTCTATGGGTTCTTGATAGCTGGCAATCTTGGACATTCAAAGCATGGAGATGATTACAAACTGCTTTTTAGGCTACCGGCTATTCATGCTTGAAAGCGCGAGACACTGTATTTCCATCGTTGCAGTTATCTCCTGTCATCGTCAAACTAAATATGTCACTCGCGCTTAATTTTTCTATCACAGTCCTCCTTGTCGCCGATGTGACGATAGGGAAGAACCTGACAGGAAGCCATCAGCGGTGAAGTCTATATGTTATAGCCACTCACGTGGCTTTCACAGCCCACTGGATATGTTCGCCGTCCACACGAGACTCGACGGCAATATCTATCTGTCGGATCCTTTCACTAATTCCGGCACCCCTCTGGCATCACATGCTTACCCACCTCGTTCGGTATCTATTGTGATGAGTCTCTCCGATACCAGGATCACTTGTTGCTTGGTCACTTGGAACAATAGGAGATCCGTGATGTCGACTCAATAGCTCACAGGATGTAACGTGTCCGAACTGTGTGCGTGAAGAAGTGTCCTAAGTATTGGAGCGTGGAGTCTAAGATCTAAGATTGTAATAGCATACACAATCCTTCCCGTGAGAGGCGACACGCATCTTCGTACATGATATTGGGCTTACCATATACAGCTAGTGCAGAGAATTCGGCAAATTCAGTGCCGGTATCAAAACGAATGCAACCGCAGCGACGGGGAACTCTCCGAGTGGGCAGGTTCTGTGATGTCGGCCTTGCAGTGGCATTAGTGGTTAAGGGAGCATGATGCTTCATTGAGGATAATAAGGCGATGGTATTGGCAGTCGTACATGGGGGTTTTACGCTTCTAAAAATCAGACCGATGAGACGTAGGACCAGGAGCTACTAAAACCATCTGACAAGAGAGGCGATTGTACAATAGTATCGGTAACTCAGAAGCGAGGGCGGATCTCTTACTTCCGGTACTGTGTTGCACGATAGGAACTGCAGTAACTTTCAGCATGGACAAAAGTTGACTAGTTACGCACCGACCTCATCAGCGCTCACTGCAGCTTCGAAACCTAATACAGACGTTTTCCAGAGTACCGGGCCCTGCCTTTTGATCCGCATTTGAAGTGTTGAGGCTCAACTTACAATTAGTCGCACTTCGCAACCTAATCACTTTTGAATTCCGAGTCATCTCGAAGAACGCACCCGTGCGCCGGCCCCTGTGATATCCAGCAACCTGATTCTGGTTCCCGCGCCAAACTGTGAAGGTATCTGAAGGCATACGATACGCCCAATTTTAATGTTCAGACAAACTTGGAAATTATCCATGATTGTCGGTTGCAGCCGAAAGAAAAGTTTGCCCACTTCCATCAAACCAGGAGATACTGCATCAACAATACTGCTGCCAATATTAGCGATAGATTGTGTGACTGCTGGTATGTACCCGGACCCAATCTTCCCTAGGCGGACTGATAACAGAGATCTCGACAGAGAGAGGACGGTCTCTATACTATCTCAAACCTGTTAGAGAAAAACCCGAACTTCAGGCAGCAGTGCTGTCCGCAGATCACCCAAATAGAATACAGAAAATTAGCAATATCCCAGGCACACACGATGATATTTCAAATGCCTTGCAATCACCTTGAACTTGAAGAAGCTTGAAAGGGGAGCGAGTGACAGTGGATGGTAGGATTCACCAAAGGCAGAAGAGTGGCGTATTTGACGCCTACGATTGATCAGTCTTATTCAATCACGAGTTTTTTCATCCGTGCTGCTGGGCTTATCACGTTGGTGATCTAAAATTGGCTTCAGCCGGCGTATATAAAGGTTCAGTTGCCTTCGATTGTACAACAGATTCGTTAGGTCTGAATTTCTTAGATCTCATCCACTTCTTTGACTTCTGTTCAATATTACCATGCCCGAGGCGGAGTCCTTGGGTCAGCCCCCATTTCCGACACCACTAGGCAACGCGTGAAGGATCACTACGGAATATGTGTCTTATGTGGGACATCCAGCATCGTCTGTGAAGTCTGCCATCTAGTAGCGAAGAACGATGACTCAGACTTCGAGGCATGGTTAATTTCATACGAACACCTTGTTATTGCTAATTTTCAACTCAAATGAAGGGCTGGTGGCTCCATATGACAGATTGACACCCAATTTCAGAAAAGATGAGAAAACTAATTTAATCTTTCGTAAGTGCATGAAATATCCAGTCGAATGCGAAATTCTGATCGTGTGTCTGCTAGTCTGTCGAAATCATCATGTAAGGTTCGACATGCATATCTGGACACTTGTACCCGCTTTGGAAGACATCGAGATGCTTATCTCGACCGAAGAGGCTGATTTCACGGGACGTCAGCGGCTTTTTCAGAATGGACACTGGACTCCGGAGGTTCCGAATGGAATGTGAGTCAGCTTTTCTATCATGTTGTAATAGTGAAATCCACACCTGTCACTCAGCGGTTGTCGGGACGATTTGTTTACCTGTTCCTTAAGAGCTCTGCACTGGACTCCAATATTATTGGGACTATCCAAGAAGACTGCGGTAGCTTTAACGCTGGTGTGTGGTATCTCCGCAAAGGGTTTCATACATAGATCTTGGACCACCGCCGATACCCTGCGCACATACACACGGTGCCTTTCACCATTCATCATAATCCTTTTTGGATAGAGCTCACACTTAATAATCCGAATCTACGCGGGTTACTGGGTCAATCCTTTCGCATGCATTTGTCATGCACTTGAACTTTGAACACAGCTTTTATCCCTGCAAAGCTATTCTGGAAGCCACTTGCTGCCAATCAGGCCGCTCCTGTATATTCTCCTGTACAACGGTTTGAGGAACGTCTTCCCTCGACTTCGATCATTGTACAATAGAGAATTGGTTTTGCCGATGATTCCTCAAGGACCCGCACATCCCGGACCTCCAGCTGGCGCGCCGGTCACCAGCGCGGAGGGTATATGGGGCCCAATGCGGCATATCCTGGTAGCAGTGCCGGGCCGAGTTCAGCGGGAAGTCAATCGGTGTATCGTCACAGTCCGCACGCCTCTGGCTCAGGAAATACAGGCGGGCATCATCGTCCTGCTGGTCTGCCCCACAATGAGTGCGTTGACGAATCATTGCACTGTACCTGTTTATTAATCTATACTCCTTCGTAATAAAACAGTCCTGGGGAGAAGAGAGCAAGACTGCCGCGAAGGCAGGTGCAGATACGACCGATCTCGTCTCCAAGTTTAGCGCTTTGCAGGTTGGTGTGTAATTCTCCTGAAACTTGTGCGTCGCCATGTTTTGCAGCTGTTCTATGCTTTCTGTGATGTATTGCTCTCTTGTTCATTCGCACGAGATACTTGTCATGTTGGAAATATGTTGTCGCTATGTGAGGCTCCTTCTATGTATTATCTCTGCTGTACGATTTATCTGTTAGTTATTACACCTTTGAATGGATGTTTCAAGACCATGTACCGCTAGTGTGGGGAATATCGAGTTTCCGTCGAGAAACTGAAAAGTGTTGCTATCGGCTGTGTCCGTTTAAAATACGTCGAACATGTTGCTGAACATTGAAATCCGCGCAAGTTGTACAATTTCTTGTGACTCATATAGGAGCCGTAGGGATAGATATGCGTGTACAAAATAAAATCATGGGTGAATCAGTGGTAACGCGGAGAAGATCTGATACCGATTATCCCAGGTTAAAAATCGATTTCTTGTGCCGTTCATTGAACGACAGCACATAACACCAAGCTTAATAATCGAGATGTGCACTCATTTGTGCCACAAGATCGTATGTTTCCTCTGAACGAGGTCGGAATTCGCAAGTGAATGGCGTGGGATGACTGAAGAAAATATTAGGACTTGAATACACAGAGAGCGAGAAGGCCATACCTGACAAAGCCAGAGATGAAGGATGCGGCAGGTGTCACTTCATTTCCAAACTCGTCCCGACTCTTGCAGATATCCAGTGTTGCTATGATACTTGCTGCAGCAAGCCAGATGCTTGAGTAGGCGAATTCTTGTCCAGGACAGATACTAGAGTAGGGTCAGAAAAAAATAGTGTAGTACGATTCCAGCGGCATTATCGCACCGACGACCGAATCCGAAAACTACCTTCATTGGATCCATTAAATCCGCGCGACTCGAGTCAAGACCTAGGAAACGCTCGGGTGAAATATACCTGGCTCAGGGTATAGCTCTGCATCCTGCATCATTCCCCTGTGATTGCGAGATGCTTAATATTCGCTCTCAAAATAAGCTAGTGTACTGACCATATATTCGGGATTATCATGGACCCTGCTGGGATTTCATAACCACGATAATTGTCCACCGACATGAGCCTGTGAGGAACACCTATAGCATATACAATTCAGATCGCGTTGCGCAGATTTTGGATGGCAAGTACCGAGAGGAACGGGGCAATTCCAGCTAAATCGTCAAGAAGTTTTAGCAATTGCAATGAAATTCAGCGCACTGATCCTCACCGAAACACCTCTTTGATAACGCACTCGAGATAAGGTAGAGATTCCCGGTCGTCAAAATCGGGTAAGCGACCATGTCCAACCACTCTATCGATCTCTTCCCGAGCCTTCTGGTATATCTTAGGATGCAGGACCATGGCAAGGACGAAGGTGGATAGGGCAGTGACAGTCTAGACCAGTCATCAGTATACAGATATCCACCGATGAATATTGACAATTACCGTATCAGTTCCCGCTGCGAAGGGTTAGGGATGAGCAATTACTAGTATCATTTGATATTGAGAGAAAGCTTACCAGCGTATACAACGCCCGCGGCGCCTTTGATATCCTCTTCCTCAGCTGCGCTTGGTCCGCCTATAGTCAGAGCCTCCTCCAATAAAGTTGCTGTGAATGACGGCAACGCAACACCAGCAAGCTGAGAATACTTGTCCATCAACATCTTTTTATATGATACTGATAACTTACCATAGCGTCTTTTACCATCTCAAAGGGTGTATCAAGCAAAGTTCGTACGAGACGCCGTACCTCAAAGGCTTGTCTCTTGAAGCCGGCGCCTGGCATCCAAGTGGGAAGATTCTTCACTATTGCAGAATCTTAGCGCTTCGAGCTTAGTGCGAGATAATCGTACTTACATATCGGGAAGAAGTCTACTAAATCGAGCCTGGGCTTCCTGCCCGGACGGTTGCCACAGTCGTCCGCTCAGCCATCTCGATATACTTGTCATGCAGGGAAGTCACGCGATGTCCGTAAGTTATCTCCATGATCATCGCGGCGGCCCATCTGTCGAAGTTCTCAGAGAACATGTCACATGAGATGGGGGATAGAATACCGTCTGAGGTGCTCCTGCACGTCCGCGGGCCTGTTCATCAGACCGAGTAAGAGAGTATACGTTTCGCGACGTTGCAGCGGGCGGTAGCTCATGAGCGCTGGTTTGGCCTGGAACGCGTCTTGGATCCATTTCCGATGTTTACGGAATCGTTCACCATACGACAGGTTGTTCAGGACGCTGTCCCATCCCATGCTAAATGTACATGCCAATCAGGGGCAAGCTGAGAATTTGATGACAAGACTCACAGTTCGGACAAACAAAATGAAGCGCGGCCTATCTGAGTACTTGGCGCTCTTCTTCTCCAGGAGATCCTCGGCCGCGTTCCGCGAGTTCAGCACTAACGCTGGCGTCTGAAAGAACTTGGCAAAGATCACATCACCTGCGGCAAATCGAACAGATCAGCTGCATTTATATTCCAGTTGAAGGCCAACGAACCATATATCTTGCCCCAGCTGGCCAATGTCTGCTGTTGGTACTCCAACGGCAGTTGATGGACGTTGCCAAGGATGGGTAGGGCTTTAGGGCCAGGAGGAAGGCGGATAATTGCATCCCCCTTGCCGTACTTCACATACAAGAAAGTCATTAGAATGACGGAGAGAATAAATGCCGCTATCATGGCAGTAGGGGAGGGAGACATCTTGAGGAGCAACGTCTGGGTGAAAGGTTGTCTGATAAAATGTAGTCGGGTGTGGGGAGGGGGGAAGCTTTATAGACCATTGCAACGGAAGAAAATGGCTAGTATGGCTATCATTGAATCTCAGCCAAACTCAACATAATCTTTAGAGAAGTACTGTCACCTTCGGCTAAGTGGCTCCCGAGGATCGGTTCATCGGTAGATAGGTAGTCGAGGATATGATTTAAAAAATCGTCTATGAGCATTCAATGATTCTCAATTTTCATGAATAAAACCCTTACGCGCGCTCTGGAGCTCGAGGGTTTGAGATTCTTCTTCGATCGGGGAAAAGGCGCCTTAAAGAATAGTAGGAACGTTGCTCTATGGACAGACGGCAGTTAACCGTTTGACGAGCTGAGAGGAAGCTGAGAATGAATTTGAGGGAATTTTGAGCTGGCTGTTTACATATTATTGAGAAAAAGCGGACTAAGCGCCGTCGCAACCGGGGAAAAAGAATCAATCAGAGCGCTCGCGAGACACCGGTCGTTTGGAGCTGTGTATCTCCCCGCACATAATGCCGGGCAGTCTGACACAGCGCTGATCATCAGATAGAGCATTCGACTCTGGTCCCATGCTCTCGACCAATCTGAGTGTCAGAATGCAATCGCAAGGCAACTTGTGGAGAGCCGAACATGTCGAGGACTGGCCGGAGCTCGACTAAATTCCACAGCAAACACCGAGACTATTGCGTTGCGCTGACCGTATACTTATACAATCAAGCACACCATCGACATTGCATATGGATGCTGCGCTGCTGAGGCACTAATGTCCACTATAATATATCCAGATAATCAGTGCATGAGGGCTTCGACAGAGAGCACTCACAGATGTGCCTTCATGGACTCCAAATGCATTCACATATGGCCGTACGTTGACACACACAGTCTAAGACAGGCTTGGCTTGAAGCCGGTGCAAATTTAGTTTCGGGCACGCCGGTGTCACGGGAAAATAAGCCACAGTCCCAAACACTCATACCGAGACCTCGACTCAAGACCATAGTCGGCGAAAGTTGGAAAGCACATGAGATGGGTGGCGAAGCCGAACAGACTGTCTTGAATTGATTCCATGACAAACCAAGTTTGAGAGCTTCTCTGACTTTGAATCTGAGACGATGCCGCGAGAGCCGTTCGCCAATCTCACATACATCTTCGAGCTCCTCTTCATCTGGGTGCATCGGGGCTCAGATCAGGGACACACCTTCCTGCGTAAAGACATTGATTCTTCTATGCATCGACATGGAAATTTGGGACATTTATCTACCTGCGAATCTTCAACTCTTCAAGATCGTACCTTGAGCGGTATATTACCGACTTGAGATGGCATCCACGAAGTTAGCCACTAACGTCGACGTTTGACGACTTAGGCGAGCAAATTTTGGAGCCGTATAAAGTGGCTGTAACGTTGAGGTCCGAGCGGGGGCAAGTCCATAGGAGTCCATAGGCATGTTGCCTCCACCGATGAATCGATCAGTGCACGGAATCATTCCATCGTCCTCGATCTGGATGATATGAGTACGTAATGGCAGCTCACGTTGTTTATGCCACTCACGCATCATGCATGGGTCTGCGCGGAAATCTTCTTTCCCCTCGGGCCGTAGATAGCTATTGCCAAGTGCCGCTTTCACAGGCCATTCGTTCACGATTACGAGGAAAGACTTGCGCCGCGACCTTGGCGTCCACATCGACATAGATGAAGTGGTGTATTATGCAAGCTATAACATTTACGAATAGTAAGCAGCGAATGAATGATAGTACTGGGGCCAAAAATATGTTGATGTAACTCTGATTCCATAATTTTTTTCCACTCATAACTATTGTCCTGGCAGCAGCATGTCAATTGACTGTCTGTTGGAGGTTGCATACCGCCCGTTTTGTATCACTTCCTCCCTCACCCCTTCAAGCTCTTCCTCACATTGAAAGCGCAACTATCGCGGGATATGTGGACGTTACTTTCCACGGCGATCGCAACTTCCGTAGGCGCCGCCCTGAACGGCTGATCAGCGAAGCCGTCGCTCTATAGCACACACTATCAGCGCAGATATATTACTCAAGAACGAGAACGAACCTGAATCAGAAACTGCGGTGCGCTGCTTTGCATCTCTTCACGAAGATTGGTTCGGAAGTTGAGGGTCTATACAGTCTTAGTGACACGCAGATGACATGAATAGACCAAATGACATACCGACAGTAATGTGAATCTGGGATCAGTGCAGCGTTGTCAGTACTACAGGATATTCCTCGTTTACCAAGCTACCATTCTCACTCACGTATAAACTCGTCCTAATGGCTATGAAGCAACAAGATTTTACAAAGGGATTTCTAAAACAAGGGGCGAATAAGAGGCTTACGATAGAGAAAAGCACGTAGAAATTGGTGCCTGTCGATAGATTCTATAGCTCGGTGAGAAATTGACTTTTATCATATGTTTGGACACTCACAAGAGTGATTAGGGTTAATATCTAAAGCGTGATAACTTAGCCCAATGTATAGCACTTGCAAAAGAAATTGACACAAACGCAGAACAGTGTGCTCAGGGAAGAAGTTTCGACGGAAGAACGAATAAGACGGTTTATGACAGTGTCCATTTCTAGCGCGAATGAGTGTGAGGTAGGTTTATATCGCAGATAGGACTGACTTACTCTTGAAACCAGTTTTCTGCTTAATCAGATGATAGGATAACTTCATTCTGCATGTGTGCACATAATCAGTTGAGACTCATTATATCTATTCGACAAGCCCTTACGTGAGTGAAAGCTCACAAGCAACCATGAGAGCGAGCCAAGTGTACCCGAGCGGAAGAAATGGCTTGAAGTTAGACGCCCTACAATACGTCAGCAAACACCAGTTGGTACGGGAAAGGACCCACCTCGAGTGCGTGAGTGCAGCTATCGAGGAAGCAATACCCAATGCACCTGATGCGAGTGATAGGGATGATAATCCGAAAAAGACAGACGGATGACGTGTGAATCGATAGACACGCCAGGCGAAAAAATGTTGAACGGGATTAGATACTCTTGCAAATTACTGTCGTCAATGTTTTGGGAGCTTTGAGTGTGGATGGGTAACATACAATACTAAAAAATGGATGTCTTCGGTCAGCGCAGCTCTTCCGCGTACTTCCTCTACTTACCGGTCAATAGCGGCGTGATCGCATATGACCAAGTCGCAGAAGTTAAAATAGAAGTATTGGTGAAGTTTGTCACAGTATAGTCCCAAAGCATGTTGATCGTCAAGGCGGAGATAACTGAGTCTGCCAAGAACACCCAGTGCACGAGGAGCCTTTACACCAGAGTGAGATTAAAGATTAGGAAATATCTCATCCAATAGAAATCTCACTTGATTGCCCAGCGATCGCGATGGCGGGATAGATATTGGAAATACAACACAGTATTGATGCCATACAAGAAAGAGTTGAAGACGACAGCGACGACTAGGGGACCAAGAAGGTAGCTGGCCGGAGCAGAAGAGCTACTTGCCGTAGTTTCCATAGAGTCGACTCGTGGGCCCATAGGTGGGGTGGTGGTGGTATTTATGAAGACGTGCAACCTGCCTACAGTAGAAACTTTCACGAAACGACAGATATGCCGAGTACATGCCACATCAACATCGAACGACAGCAGGCCGCGATTGGATGCACGAGGAGATGGCGTAAGCATTGGAGTGAGCCATTGGATACCAGACAAAAGTCGATCGATGTTGCTATCTTGTTATGCCTGTCAATCGCGGGACTCACGCTTAACACCAATACTGAATCATGGAGCTGTTTCAGCTTCTTCGGAAGAACGCGACATATTGACCGAATGGCACATCCTGATGAGCAGGGATGAGGTGAGGAAGATTCAGAAAGTCAATAAAATAACCAAAAATTACGCTACCGCTACGCTGATCGCGAAGTTCATGAGCATAGCGCTGGTGGCGGGAAAGAATAGACATTTGCATACCTTGCAGCTTGCTTCTAGTCGCATCCGACATAGACTGTCTAACTCCGAGCGATGTGGATCCTGACGGTTTCCGTGTGGGAAGCAAGGACCGAAGAGGCATTACCAGCGACTGTCTTTGTGGCTTTCTTTGCCGACACCATGTCTGATCTAGCTGGAATCGAGCAACGTCGTCAAGTGCAACATTTGGTCATGTCAGTCTCACAATCACACACACACATACTCCAACTGTGTCCATCCTTTGTGAACAATATCTTCGCGCGTCTCGAGGGTGAAGTCCAACATCGCCGAGACAGAAGTGTCATGAATTTTCGGGGACCCAAAACTGGTATATAATATAGTTCGGCGATCCGCGTCCTTGCCAAGCACCTAGCAGATCCTCCGGAGGTTCAATAGTCCAAGCACTGATGTACTTACAAGATCACTTTTCTCACATTTTCAGCCCTGCTCACTTCACACCGGAATAGTCCCCGTCAGCCTGAAGTCTCTACTACTCGCGCCAACCGACAGGGTGAACTCTCCCTGCGGCTTCACCCATCCTTGCGAGCCCGCGTCCCAGAATGACAGGTCATACCGTGACAGCGTCAACTTCACCGTTGTCTTCTGCTTCGGGGACAACAAGACGTCCGTGAACCCACGCAGCACACTCGGCGGCTCGCCCGATGACGACGGCATGTGCACATACAATTGCGGGATCTACATGTGCACATCAACGATTTGTACATGCGATGAGCAGAAGGGGAAGAGCGTACCTCGCCACCTGCGACCTTGCCGGTGTTCTGCACTACGAATTGCACCTGGAAGGCCGGGCGGTGCAGCCACAGCGCCGTAGACGCGCCTTCGACGTTCGGAGAAGGCTTCCCAGCAGCCCATGCAGCTTCGAGATCTGCAGAAGTGCTATCCGACTGCGGAATGGTGCTGATCGCTAAGGACGAGTATTCGAACGTCGTGTAGCTCAGACCGAATCCAAACTCAAAGCGTGGCTGGATGTTGTTCTATACAGACAAAATGCAACGTTAACAATGAAAACATAGGAGAAGCAAATCGTGGGACTTACCGCATCGAAGTGGCGGTAGTCAATAAAAAGCCCCTCGGTGTAGTCGATGCTCAGAATCTCGCTTCCACTGCCGCCAGTGACGAGCTGTGCAGGGTAGTCCGCAGGGCTCCTTGCGATCGTATAGGGCAAACGCCCCGATGGATTGAAGTCGCCATACAGCACATCCACAATAGAGTTGCCTGCCTCCTGGCCCTGAACGCCCGCCCACAGTACCTAGCACCCACACAAAATCCGCGTCTCAATACATACGATACGACAGAAAGAGCAAGGGCACACACCGCAGTGACGTTCGGGTTCTCGATCCAAGGCTCGAGGATGGCTGGTCCGACGGAGTTCACGACGACAATGGTGTTGCGGTTCTGCGCCGCAACCGCGATGATGAGGTTGTCGGCGTTGTGCCAAAGCGTCAAGTTCTTTCTGCGCTCTCCCTTTAGTATATGTCCATAAATAGAAACGCAGACAAAACTCGCCTATCGCCTTCGTTGCCATCCACAGTGATGTAACCTTCCCCAGAGTCTGCATTGACGAACACGATCTATGCACAATCGCCGAGCATCAAGTTCCCGCAGAAAACGAAGCATCGGAGATACTCACTGCAACGTCCTGCTCAATGGCGGCATTCGCTGCGCCCGCCGTGTCGAAGTCCTGGAGCCACCACGATACAATTGTGTGATCGCGGACCGCACGCGCCTGGATGGCCGCGAGCGGGTCGATGAGGTACGGGAACTGCGCCGTGCCGGAGCCCCAGCCCATCGCGAGGATGCCGTCGTCACCACCACGGTCGGAGAACCCGTTCGGACCCATCGCCGCAGGACCAGCGTCCCCTGCACCACAAATCAGTAAGAGAAAGAGCGGCAGCAGAAGCCCAGTCCCACTCACCGACCATCACAATGCTCCGCGGCTTGTTCAGTGGGAGCGCCGGACCTTCATTCTTCAACAAGACCGAACCTGCCGCGCCGATCTGGCGCACGATCGTGAAGTGGTCGTCCTGCACGTCCACATGCTCGTTTGTGGTCTCATCCAGAGGGAAGAACGCGTTGAAGTTAACTGCAGCGCCGGATCAGTACTACGAGTTGTATAACACACGTAGAACGCACCGTCTGGGTAGTTCTCGTCCTGCCCAAGGAAATACCATCCAGCCAGAATGCGCTCTGCCATGTCGTCGACGCGCGACTCCGCGATTGTCCCATTCAGCACGAACGCGGTCAGATTCGCACCGAAGTACGACGTGCCCGAGCCAAATGTGATGTCGCCTGGCATGCTCATCTACGCGAACGTCAGTGGCGGCATTTTGTCAGGGAAAAAAGGTAAAAGAGGGACTCACATCGAGTCCGGCAACCGCACCCAGTGTCGAGTGCTGCGCGCTCCAATCCGACATGACGTACCCCTGGAATCCGAGCTCGCCCTTGAGCAGCTGGTTCATCGTCCGGTCGTTCTCGCACGCGTATGTATCATTCACGAGATCTAACACAAGTACAATCAGCGAAGTCCACGCGAGGGTCCATGATACTCACTGTAGCTACACATCACGCTGGACACGCCTGCCATCACTGCGCGCAGGAACGGATGGAGATATATCTCGTGCTCCGTGCGATCGTCCACGTTTGAAGACTCCTGCGTACGGAAATGTTCCTGCTCGCTGCCATGGGTGTCAGAGGATAATCGCGAAGAAGGCATGAACGCTACGCACTTATTGATGAAGTGCTTCGCGCACGCCTGCACGCCCCCCGCCTGCAGCCCGAGGACTGTTTCGAATGCTGCCTCCCCACTCAGGAACGGGTCTGCACCGAACCCCTCCCAGTTACGTCCGCCCTGCGCGATCCGCCCCATGTTCATCATCGGCCCGAGCGCAACGTTCACGCCCTTACCCTTGTGTTCCTGTCCCATGAATAGTCCGCGGATGCGTATCATTGTGCGATTCCAGCTACGGCATGTGAGGCATCAGATATAGATCAAGAAAAATGAAGAAAGAGGGTTTACGTCGCTGCAGCGGATATGCCTGTCGGGAACGCGGTCACGAAATCAGTGTCACGCACGCCAAGAGGCGAGTCCTACATGCGCCCAGCATCAGCAGGCCTACAACACGCACGCATCTCGAAACCCACCTCGAGACACAGCCCGGGCCAATCGCCTACACTCGCGATGTTCCCCACGCACCGCCCACCCATCCAGCCCACGCCCGTCGCGACGCTCGCCTTCTCGTTCAGGCTCCAGCTCGCGATCAGCTTGCGCGCCTTCGCGTGCGCGCTCGCCCATGCCTGCGCAAAGTCCGGGATCTCCGTCGACCCAACGGGAGGCGGGCTCGACGGGCCGGTGGCGGGGAACGTGCCGGGAACCGCGGGCGCAGAGGGTACAGGGAAGGGCGTGAAGGGTAGGAGGAGATGGGCAACGTGATTATCGCTGTGGACAGGTGTTAGCAAGCAGAAGAGGGAAGCGACGCATGATGAAAGCCACTCTAGGAGCAAGATGCGATCGCATCTGTTGCGCGTACTGCGGTTACAGAACAGAATACAACGCAAGCACGCGCTATCAACGGTCGGCAGCGTTTGTACTGCAGCAAGACCATCATTACAGCCAACTGTCAGAACCACGTCGATCCAGACTGGGGCGAACTCTCCCTAGGCGCACGAAAAAAAGTTCTATAATCAAATCCCGTCAAGTGTCAAGACGCATCCACGGTCATGACGCGACACACTGCATCACGCTCCAGATGGGACCTGCCAATTGCGACACGACGTGGGAGCCTACTGAATCAATCGGGAAGAATACGTACTGGATTCAGTTGCTGGACCTGTGGATACCCCAGAAGACACAGAGATAGAGGCTGCAGGTAAGAGTCAGCAATGAGGACGATAAACACAGGACAATTCGATCATCGAAAAATAAAAGCGCATATAGCGATCGGTCCTGCTGCAAATCACTTTCAAACATTTCCGACGCGACATATTTTCAGCCCTCATTCCCCTCATGTCGCCTGCGCAAGTACTGTCCAGACACATCGAATGACACTCGCCAACCGTGCCATAAGAGTTCAGCACTGACTCCGTTAGCCCTAACACAGCGGAACATGCATTTCACGCGGTCAGGAAGCCCGCTCTAGGAGAAATTGACATGCGACAGTCAAGAAGGTTCCAAGCCGCACTTGATATCTGCGACGAACTGAAAGCAAAAAGCAAGGTTGCCACCGTATCACCGCTACAAAGCCGATGGCATTGTACGCCAGGACACTTCGTGTACGCATTGCGCGACACATGGGATCTTCAATAAAAGAGTCAGAAGAGGACGTACTAGACTGGGTTGTTAGCCCCGTGGTTGTCGGCACAGAAGACGCCGAGACAGAGGCTGTGGAAAAGAGTCAGCAACGAGTACGGTAGATAGGAAGGTGAGAGCCTCGAAAAGTACGCATATCGCGACCATCATTCATACCGACGCGTACGCGCGTAATTCACGCATTTAGTTCGCTCGTAACGCGTATTATCATACTGGCTCCGTATGCATGAATGGATGGGACGGCAGCATGAAAAATCTCGCGAGAATGAGAGAAAGGGGGCAGAAGAATGGAACGTACAGGAGTGGGAGGCTGAGATACTGGACACAGAGGTCGTGCCATTCGAAGTAAGAATACTTGAGGTAGAGTTCAAGATAGTACTGAGAGAAGTAGAGAGCGTGGTAGTAGACCGGGTCACGGTCGAGGTGGTGGCGGAGTCCGAAGACGCAGAGCTGGTGCTCGCCGACGCGATCGAGCTCGCGCTGGTGGACACGGAGACGCTAGCACTCGTAGATGGCACATCGGTGGATGTAGTGCTGATGGCACTCGGCGTCACGGCAGCCTGGGCAAGAGATGCAAGCAAAAGGAGAGCGTACAAGGCAGACAGCCTCGGCGACAGAGCCATGTCGGACGACGTCTGGCTCGAGTGGAGAGAGCGGACAGGGAGAGGACCTCTGCAGGAGCCGGGGGAATATCGGAGGATGGCATGGCGAAGATTTATAGGTGGACGTAGAAGGCGAAGGGTCGCCAATTACTCGAAGGGCCTACATCACCGTGAGCGTTAGCGGCAAAGAAGCAGCGCGTCCACGCGTGACGCGTCAGATGACTGCTTGCCTACAGCTTGCAACTGCTTGCTCGTCTTCCTTCCCTCCATCTCCGTCCTCCTCCTCATTATCGCTATCATTCCTCCATATATGTGTACTCGTCTAGTCTTCGACCCACAATTGCTATGTGCGACGCTGTTCCCTTCCATCGACCCTCCTCACGGTCACCCGAAATTGACCCCGCCATCACCGCCGTCTAGCTCGCTTCTTCTGATGGACGAAATGTTGACTGTGCGCGTCAACTGCCGTTTGCCTCCACGAGCTGTCCGCAACACCGCGCCGTAAGCTCTGTCAAATCGCTCCAAAATAGATCATTTGAAGCAGCCCAGCCGCCGTTTCCATATGGTTCGTCCTCAACGTGATGCTTCCCCTCCATATCTGCTGACCGGTGACCTCCTACATACACCAAAGTTTGAATTGCTCTCACAACACAGATGAGCAAGGTGGTGTTTGTGCGTCGGAACGAATATCCGTAATTGGCGGCCCTGTGCCGACGTCAACCTTCTGGCTTCTCTCCTCCATCGCAACGCCGGCGGTTTATAAAATGTTAGTGAACTTCCCACCCACAACGCTATACTTCAAACTTTCAAGTTTCATGGCCCTACTACCACATCTTCGGACCCTAGTGTCTCGCCGTTTTATTCTCGCTGATGGACGCCACTGTTAACGTTCGTCTAGTAATCCACAGTCGTGAGGGTCTCGCCTAGAACAGCCGCTCAGGTCGCGACTCCCTGGTTTCTCGCATACATGCCCTGGACAGAAACGCCACCGCTATCGTCAATTCAAATCGTGCCCTTATCTTGCCACCCCTTGTCTGCCAAGGCCTGTGGGTTGACATGTCTACTTGTCCGCTGCATACTTTGCGAGCCTCTCGCCCCCAACGTTATGCTTCATGTGTCCACTTCAAATCTTGAGCTCCAAGTTCGATCCACCCACCCACTTCATGGCGCGAGGATGGTCTCAGAACTCGCTGGTTGTCCGATCAGTTCTCACAGCCTCCGCACAACTGCCATTATATAGCTGGTTACAAAGCTAGTGCGAGGGGAGTCGTATCACCTGTTGAATCTTCGGTGTTGTGCCGTCTTGATAATCGAGGTCCCTGCTCATTCAATCGTGAGGATCTGTGTTGTTCGTGCATTAGTCATTCCCGAAATAACTGCTATTGGTCCCGCTCGCTAGATTCTCGCAAATTTACTGCGAGAAATGCCACCGGTCACATCAATCTAGGTCGTGTTCGCTGCGTCTGCATCCGACAGGCATGGGGTTGAGGTAAATATTCGAGAAATGTCCTTTCCGCCCAACTTCCTATGACTCGCTGGCTATCCTCTGGATTACAGTCTTCTCTCTGTATGTTTTCTCTCCCTATGTACCTTTTCACCGGCCGCGCGACTCATACGTGCTCTCCCTCTCCACTCTTCCATCGTGGCAATAGAGGGTTTTTTTGTTTTGTTTTTACCCGAAGGGCAGTGCCCTATGGTAGGCAAAAAATACAGAGGTATTATGTTGTCCCTCTCCCCCGTCTCTGCATTCCTGTAAGGCAAAGGCCTCTTCCACTCTTCCGATCTTGCTCCATCCTCTTTGCACATATATATCCCTTCCCTCTCCCCGCGATAGATGTAGTAGGAGGAGCCGTAGGTGTCCGCGTTGCGCGGTTTCGATGTAGCGGGCGGCGTGGGCTGCTCGTCGCACCCATGTTTATGCGGCCTGCGTCCGCTTCACACTTCTCGAGCTTCCCCGAGTGTGATATTTCATGGCTATTCCGCGCCTTGGGACCGCGGCGCCTGTTTCGTTGACCGATGCCCCATCGTGAAGGTCTAGTTGGTTCTCCTGCATTTGTCGCCCTGGGAGCCGCTGCTAGTCTCTCCTGCATTCTCCCCTGCTTCGCGCGGATCTGTCCTGCATATCTAGGCTAGGCTGAAGTACTATCTGTTATCATCAATTTGAATAGGTTTTTTTCGATTGCCTTGGTTCACATCTCTAACTGGCACGAGTACTGGTCCTCCGCAAATTCCTACTTAGGCTGATCTCTGTTCTCTGGCTAGTCCCGAGAATCCTAGGCTCCTCCCTTCGCTCTGTGCCTTTGCGATTTGCGGACACTGGCGCTCTCCACACTTCTTTAGTCCCGGCCAATATGTCCCCCTTTGCATCATTGATGTGACGGTCGGCGACCGGTCGCGCGGCCGCCACATCACTGCTTTGCATTCACCATATACTTCCCTCTACTTTCACTCGCATCACTGCTCGGAGCACATTAATGGTCTGCTCGAGAACCTGCAAGGCAATATTAGCGCCACCTTCAAGTACACACCCCGAATCTGCTCGCGCGACTAGGCCGCACCTACCTTGCATATCCTATTTTCATCATGCGGCGCCACTATGCATTCATCTACGTGTCTTCGATAACCCTTGCATATTGTGTGTCTTCTTCTCGCCACCGTCCTCGGAACGACAAATGCTTCCCTAGCGCTCTAGGTACCTGCGAAGCAGAATAGAAGTCCTCACATGGCTTCTTCGCCCTATTGGCGTTGCTGCGCAGGTGTCGTGGTACACCGCACGTTCGGAACGACACCAATGGCCAGACACCTAGTAATATGAACGAAGATGACTTCAGATGCTTACAACAAACTACATTCCATACACGGACGAACTTGAAGAAGCTCTTGCCACCTGACGAGAGCAACGTTCGTCCGTCCTTCGTCGTTCTTCTGCCATCCTCCTCGCACTCTAACAATGCTTTATGTCTGGATATTCGTCTGATGTTGCCTACTCTTCACGTTATGACTGCCGCCACTCCGTCTTTCCTCCCGCTTCCTCCAATCTAACTCGCTTCTTCTGATGGACGAAACGTATATTGCGCATCAGTTTCCACTTGCCTCCACCTCGCAAGCACCCGTGACATCCCGCCACAAGCACCCTCTAACTGCGCGAAATGCATCACTCCCATGCAGTGGAGTGAATGCCCGTATTCCGCGGATCGCCCGGTGCCTTCGACAGATGCTTTGTTCAGTCTACCTTGGGGCTCCTAAAACCCTCTTTGTACTGCCCTATATTGTCCGCTGCCTTCTCGGCTTGCTGATGCCATCCTTTTCGACTGTCCTTCGGCCGCCATCGTTCGCAAGATCGCCAGGCTCGCCTTGACCGGTCCACGCTCTCCGTTGCCCACCCGGTCCACTTATGTCACCCGCGGACAGTGCAGATCCAGGATTAATATATGATGATGTCACCGCTATCTCGAAGTGGTCCCGGCGAAACCTCGCAATACTATCTCCATCCGATGCACCAATTGGTATCCCATCTAGTTATGACCTCGAAATGTGTTCGTTCACAAACAAAGTTTTCTCGACAAAACGACATCCCGCCTTCTGAGCTCTAGCTCGCTCATTTCCGGCCGGCAGTTGAGAGATGTCCTATCGTTGTAACTATGCACGTTTGGCCGTCGAGCCTTGCGGTATTGATAGTATGACAGCGAGGAGGATATGGACATCATCTGCGCGTGTCACCAGGTTGTCTGTATAGATGCGAAGACGGAGTTCATGGGCGTCGCGACACCTGATGTCGCCATTATAGCACAAGATTCAAGATTCGTAAGCGAACAGCGAAAAGGACGGCCAGCTAACATTCCTTGCGCGCATTCACCGTGGTGCAGCGCTAGAGTCGTCTTGAGCTCTGCAGGGAGCTTTTGGCAAATGGTGTTGCTCCGTCACTACCGTCGTCGTCGATCCCGAACCATCCAGTTAGCGACGAAGGCGCAATGCCATTTCCTTCGGGCTGCGGAGACCGTAGGCTGGAGGCTAAGTTCGCGGCTCTCTCACGCCAATTTACGTTTATGAATCGATGTTCCTGGCGGCTGTTACACGGGCTCAGCGGGTGAGTGGAGTGCCTTCGTTTCAGTGGTGTACTCCGTCAGCGACACTGACGCTTGGCGTACTCAAGCTCGAGCCCGCGCTCTGCGTGTCTGCCCTGTGTAAGTATATGTTAAGGCGGAGGCAGAACGAATCGATCGAAGCGAAGATGGTTCCTTCCAAATTAGGGCTGGATCGTGGCATGGCTTGCCGATCAGCTTTTGATCTTCAATTCCTCCCGGAGACGGAAGCAAATGTCTCATCTTCATCACTCTCTGCCCGAGGGCCAAGGAACTACCCATTTGATGTAACGATTTCACTCAAGATTAGGTGTCTTACCCTTTCTCGGAGAGTCCCGTCGGGCCAGAAGGACGACAGCTATCGTTCATTCATGATTTTATCCATGTCAAGGTCAAGGCGACTTCGTGACTCCAATACATAGCGCCCACTTCCTGTAGTTTTAAATCTCTGCGGAATATCGCGTACTGATCTCACTTTCCATTTGTTCCTACACGGGCGGTTCACGGTTTCTCGCTTCTGGGCATTAACAAGCGACATGCGGAAGCCAGCAACCCATGCATCTGGATCTGCGGTCTTCCTTACGTCCTGTGGCGCGTTTATGCGCCCAATAAAAGCGGCGCCCCGCCACTAGTCTGCATCTCTGCCTTTTCCTCGCGCTAAAGTAAGGACGCCTCTAGGGCTGCGCGATGTCTGCAGAGGCCATTTCCATCTCTCATTTACTGGCCCATCGTCATTGCCGTAGTATTTAACGCGTTCTTGTACGGGATCGTCACTCTCCACTATGTCCAATACAGTTTGGGCTCCAACAAGGATGGCATCAGCATGAAGTGCGCTCGTGCACCTGCACTGACGATACATTGCTGACTCCGGTCTGGTTTTAGGTTGATGGTCAACTTCCTGGTGGTGGTCGACACCGTGCATACCGCGTCCTCCGTGTACATGCTCTGGTACTACGCCGTCGCGAACTTTTCCAACCTGAGCGTCCTAGTCACCGCACCGTGGCCGTTCACTGCGACGCCGATCTGGACAGGTACGTCAACCGCACGAGTTCGGCGGGCGGGTAACTGATGCTGTGGTGGTGCAGTGCTATGTTCGCTGCCCGTACAGCACCTATTTTCGTGGCGCATCAAACAATTCACTCATTCGTGGTACATCTTTGGCATCCTCTCCTTTTTGTCTATTTCGTCGGGCGCGCTAGGCGTTACGAATGCCGTCTTTGGTCTCACCGATCCAAAGTTGGTCGCTCCTGGTTGAGATCCTCTGTCATGCGCTGATTGGTGAACATCTCTCCGACAGTATTGACAACTTCCACAAGTTCATCCCCATAGCGGATACGTGGCTCGCAGTAGCGGTGGCTTGTGACTTGCTGATTGCGTGAGTGTTGAGTTCACCATATCTTAGTGCACAATTTTAGGCTGACTATGTGGTTTTGCAGAGGTTTGCTCTTCTATCATCTGATGAAGAGCAAGACTGGATTCAGGAGTAAGTTTTTGGCATCTTCGCGACCGACCTTTAGTTGACAATCTTACCAGACACAGACACCGTGATCAGCCGGCTTATCCGCTCTTCTGTCGAGACGACCGCTATCAGCGCGTTTTTCTGTGTTCGTACTATTCTCGGATATGTTATGCAAGGAGTTGATAAGTTCGATTTGCCCCGCAGGTTCTGGATTTGTTTGCTTTTGTGAGCACTGGTCTAGATTACGATAATGTGTACACTGACTAACAGAAGCACAGACGGCGTTTCAAAAGACAAACTTCCACATGCTGTTCGCCCTTGTGAGTCCCATTCGTGGATCTTTGCTTTCTGTCGCACTCAATGGACTCGTCGAATATAGCCGATGGGACGCATTTATACGTGAGCGTCCTCAGTTCTATCGTAAGGCACAGCAAGAGCTGACGAGTCTATACTTTTGCAGGGTAACCTTGCTGTCGGTATGTGCATTTTATAACGTCGTACACGAAGCCTTTCTCACACGTAGTGGCCAGACGCTGAACTCCCGCACGAGTCTCCGCGAGGAACTTATTGGTACTGCGCCCACCTTTCTGGTACGTCTCCGCTCGCCTTCAGAGAAAACGCTCTAGTTCATTACCATTATGTAGGGCGGAGACCGCCTCGGCCAGGCGTTCCAAATATCCGAGCGCATGAAGCCGACGGAGGTGGCGATCGCTGTGGAGCAAGAGATTCAGATGGACTCGTACTCGGGCACACCGCCATCGCGCTCGAGCAGCAAGCGCAACATGGACCTCGACGACCGCGAGCCGTACAGCTTCACGCCGCTGTAGCTGGCTCCGATTCTGAAGACTCTATCTTAATCCAAAAGGCTATGGAGGTAATACTTGGTCACGTAGCACTGGAAGACGTCTGTCGTAACCTGTGTCTGTTGCAAAATAGAGCCCGCTGTTAATTGTCTGACGCAAGTTCTACATGTATCGAGTTAGGAGTACATAGATGTTACGCCACATATAGTCCTGTTGTTTATTAGTACAACGCACCGCTCAGGAATGGATGTCTTGTTCTCCGGAGAGAAACATATGGAAAGAAATAAAATGTGGAACATTCCAGAGACATCATTGAAGATTCTGGACGCCCGAGAAGCTTCGATCGGCGTCGAGTTCCTCATTGGGAAAAACACAAATATTCGTCAATAAAAGCGCCAGCGCCTCGGTTGGCCGAGCTTCGCAAACACTGCCAATACATCAAGTGATACAAATGAAGTCATAATTGTCATGCTAATGCTGACTGACCGGCGCCATTGTTCCAGAAGATTCTCGCTCCCACCGGTCGAAACAGATCTGGGCGCAACTCCTTACTCTAAATGTCACTCATGACGTCCTTTGAGCATTCTGGATTCACAGGGATTTGTGGTATATAAACCCCTCTACACCCTTCTTCAAAGTATATTCATACACGACATTCACTGTAAATTTCATAACACCTCTCCACTCACGAATCAATATGTCTCTTTCTACTTTCTTCAACGAGCCATTCTACTCCGCCTCCGACTTTGATCGCCTCTTTGATCAGGCGTTCAATGCTCGGAGTGCGGTTCAGCCGCGTCAGAACGTCAATACCGCTCCAAGGCCCCTGCGTCCAAGGTGTGTTCTTTCGGTATCTACTTTTGCAAAAATATTCTGTATGCTAACATGGGGTGCGCAGATTGGACTACCATGAGGACGAAGCGAAGAACCTCGTGACAGCGACGTTCGAATTGCCTGGTCTCACCAAGGGAGACGTGCAGATCGACGTGCAAGACAATGTTCTTACCGTCTCTGGCGAGTCGACGGTCTCGCCCGACCGCGATGAAAAGGGCTATGCCGTTCGCGAGCGGCGCTACGGCAAGTTCTCCAGGTCGCTCCTTCTTCCTCAGGGAATTAAGGTAAGCGTTTTGTTTTGCTGGGTCCTGCAGGAGACCGATAAGTTTCTTTGCAGAGCGAAGAAATCAAGGCGGCGATGGAGAATGGTATCCTGACCATCACGTTCCTAAGGTCACGGCTGAGCAGGTGCCGAAGAAAATCACTATCGCTTAATTTCCCTTGCTGTGTTCACATCTGTTATGCTGTTATCATACGTTTCTTCAGTTCTGTAAAACACACGGGCTTTGGTTCGTCATGTAGCATTATGGTTTATGTATTTCTACTCTATGTACTTGTATTTGACATTCACCTTGCAGTTTCGCGAAACCTGTCTGTCCAGTGCGCTTCGATGAATGCTAGATGAGCATGTGGGAACAGCGGTGTACATCGTGAAGAAATAATGCTGCCATCTGCATCATGCACGATCTGTTCGTTTCTCCCCCTTTCTTGAGAGTAATCTGGCAACACCTCTACAAATGACCCATATTTCAATTCGAGATTCCCACAGCGGAAGGACCATGCAGAATACGCCGCTCGTACCAACCCAGATGCTGCGACAGAATTCAGTGATCATCACGATGTAGTGAACGCTGTCCTCACATCGTTAACGCTACCCAAAATGTATAAAACCCCTTGCTGAGGACATAATGGGAGAAGAACATTGGTAATGGCACTGTAACACAGGATACGGGTCAAAGACGAAGTGGAATTGTAGGATGTAGTAAGGCATACCGATCACCGCGACAATCGCCGTGAGTAGAAGAGAGTACCATGCTGCTCTCCTAAACGCATCCTTCAAAATGGTCCGACTGACGATATCCTGGTCGAGACGTGCCAGATTATCGTCGACGGACCTAACCTCGTTCATAGTTACCCTCTCTACATCCTTCTTCTCATTGCCCGAATTAGATCCGCACTCTGTGACATTCTCGTCGGTCTTGGGGGTATTGCTTTCACTTTCACCTGCATCATAGATCGCGATCGCCCGAGTCTCGGAGAAGTCATATTTGGCGGGTTCTTGGAAGCAGGCATGAAGAATATATAATAATGCTAGATGGGATGACCGAAACTCACTTGCCAATGAAACGAATACCGTTATGAGTCCCGAGAACAGTAGGCCAGTCAATCCGCTGCATACAGCCGAGTACGGTTCCGCCAAGTTGGGCACGTTGATGACACCTGATGACATGAAGTCAGCGACCTCCAGTGACATGCACGCAAGATCCACCATATATCTTCCAGCAGCCTATCATCCAAGCCAGCATGCCCATGATTGCCCCGATAATCGACCCACAGAGTATTCCGGCGCGCGTAAGTTTTGACCACGTCACTGTAAGTGCAATGGGGATGACAGCTGGACTCAAGACAACGCCTCTGCAAAGGAACATTCGAATCAGCACTCTCACATGACGTAGGCTGACTTACTGGACATAAAACAGCTGGAGGTTGATTCATGAAAACTGATCTGCACAGAGAACATGCGGACTCACCCAGCCGAGATCGATGCTTGCTCGATTGAGCTGTAATAATGTAAGAACGTGCATGATATCAAAAGACTTGATGTGCATACGATGGTTGCCCAGCATCCTGCCCAGACTGCCCAAAAGCATATAAAGTAATGTGAGACCCGCACGATCTCAGCGCTAGTCGCCTTCGGTCTGTAATACGTCCTGTACAAGCTGTTTCCGGCCAGCAATATGATCGAAAATGTCAGACGTAGCATACATTCACTTGACTTACTCGTAGGAACTGATGGCATATAAGTGTTCATGAATTTATGCAAATGTTGAGCCACTTACAACAAACTAGAAACGGCGATCAGCTCTGCGCTCACTGCAGAGGTCACAGCCATGCTGGGGTAATCACATGTAAGATATGCAAGAGTACTGTATAATGAAGGGGAAAAAAACGTACAAAACAACTAGTAAGATAGCAACGGCACCTCCTTTGCCCATCACAACGGCAGCGGCGGCGGGTGCAGCGAGACCAGCACTGGTTTGAGATGGGGAGAGAGGGTTCGGGAACGTCGGGAATTTGGGCTGAAATAGACGAGAAGGCTCAATGACGTCGAGAAAGGAAAGGATAAAGATTAAAAACGCACATTGTTCACGAGAGCTCGAGCAGCCAAGCCAAGACATGATGCGAAAGCCCAAGGGACCGCAAACCATGACAGGCCTCCAAGCATCTGAGCGAGTGCGAATATCAACGTAAGTGTCAGAAGTGAGATAGAGACGATGCGACTAACATAAGCTTTTGTCGTAGATTGAGGAGCACTGGCGATAGCCTGACATGGTAATGAACGAAAACTTCGATAAAGCTGCTGAAATGTCTTACACGTTGCCAATAGCCTAATAATAAGTTTTAGAGGATGAGATTGGCAGTGAACGAGCTATTCCATGAACTCACCTTGATCACAAAAGACACCAGAGAATCCTAAGATACAACGTATCGATAAGTAATATTAAAGACCGGCCATATCTTCCTACCTGATAGGATAGTCGCTGCGCCGAATACCAATCCTTGATTAGACCTCATGGTAATGTAGCTACCTTCCTGATTCCCAACCACTGGCGTATCGATGCCCGCTTGCACGAGTAGGTCATATAATGCCCCAATGCTGCCAGTCTCAGGTGAGGTCCCACTTTGACCGTATTAGTCACTAATCCAAGCGGAGGAAGAGCATGACGCACTAGACATGGCTCAGAAATACGTAGATCACGATGAACAAGATCATTGTATGTGCGTAATCACATATGAATGTAGCTCGGAGCCCGCCGAAGACGACGTAGACGGCAATGCCGATGGGCAGCAAGAAACACGCCGCGATGATGTTCATCCCTGTCAGCGCATTGACTGTCGCTGCACCTCCGACTAAAGATCGTTAAGCTAAGTACTCGTGATACAATGAATGAAGCTTACGGAGTAGGGAACCGCAGACAACTAGTATACACAAGAACGCGTAAAATGTAAAAAGCAGATGTGCACCTGTACCGAACCGCGTGTTCACAATCTGGACTGGTCATTAGTTCAATGAATAACAACCAGCGACACGATTGGTACCTCTAAGAACGTATGGGCGCCATTAGCGTTCATCTTGACTTTGGCTGCAACCATAGCGAAGATCGCCAGCTGAATGGTACCACCGACACCATACCACCTGTCAGATACTTTTAGAAGGACGCAAAACTGAAACTAAATAAGTTTACCAAGGGCCGCTGACGCCTATAGCCAACGTATTTTAGCGACAGAAAAACCAAGGCAAGCAGCACTTACCAAAAGTGTACGCTGCTGTGCTTGATTGGAGCAACGTTGCACTCCATGTCCAGGCGCTGACACTACATGTGGTGTTAGGGTGCGAAATATACTTTTCAGTATGGTTGAATGGACCAACATTCCGCAGCACACAAGCCCAGGCTATTAAAAAAGTCTAAGATAAGGGTGATCTCACGCTGCCTTCACTATCTCACCTTCACGCTTCTTGAGGCGCTCTAAATAAAAAATCAGTACATCACGATCCGATGGCGATAAACCTGCAACCTACTGTGAACTCCTCAGAAGACGAGGGCGAAAATTTGGAGAATTTTGCTTGTAGAGTGGTCAAAACAAGCATGATTGCGGCAAAAAAGAATCCGACACCTAATGGAAGTTCAGTGGTCACTTCATACCTCTCCACTACAGGCAGAGAGCACCCACCAATGACAACACCATAGCCCACGCTCTCATCTGCATATTGTTATGGTTAGATATAAGGGTGCCTTAGCGCATGACTCACTGAGTAGAGGCTTGAATTCAGAAACATTGAGCTGAGACATCGTAGGCTTGGACGAGAAGGGTAAAACGCGACGACTTTATCACTGCACTATATACCTTCTCATAAAAATACATCTGCATGGTCAGATAAGCGGAGTCCTCCACAAGAGCAGAGAGGTCGCATGGATAGATCGCGTTCTAGAAGCTAACTGATAGAGATGTCCCCACACGTCCATTTTATCTGCATCCTATACTGCGATGGCAATGACTGCAAATCACATGGTGTCCAATTTCCAGTGAAAACGTCAGTCAGAAATAAAAGAATACGGTACTAAAATAAGATGAGTATCATAGTTTCATCTCCTTCTATTGATTCCGAACATCAGCGTAGACGGTCGACCGGGGATTATGTGAGTCACGCGTAGTCATGTTCACCGATCCGAGAACTGAAGATAAGAACAATTGTGTTTTGGAAGTCGGAGTGGTTGCAAGAGCGGGAAGGTGGCCTCGGGTTTTGCCGAACCTCCTCATCAACTCGCCGCCACACACACTCTCCATGGGGGCAGTAGTGCCGTACAAGTCCCAACTCTGCACAACTGAAATCACTGAAATCTAACATAGTATTTCGTGTTAAATATACCTTTCAAGTGATATCGGTAAGGATCTTTTGCTATGTGTCCTTAGATAAGTTAATATTGACAGAGAAATCGATGATCCTATCAGACCGATATATAACGCCCATATCTAATACAATGGAGAGCATTCCCAGCGGTGGTGCACTCCCTTTTGACATTCTTATCCACGTCTTTGAATTGCTCCGGAACGAATACGCATCTCTGTACAACTGCTGTCTAGTCAGTCAAGTCACCAAAGTCGCTGCGTCCAAAGTACTCTACGGACAGGTGACATATTCCCCGGCGTATAGTCCTGTCCTTCGTTTGAAGAGGAGGGATGAGCTTTCTGTGAGTTTGTGCTTAATTTCAATATCATCACAGTACTGATGACATATTGCAGGAAGGATTTTTCCACTCTGCGCGCCTTCCTCACAACTCTGTGCATGTCCTGAAGGTTGAGATTAGTGGTAAAATCTACTGCTTCTCAATTTATAAAAGTTCGCTTATGAAGCGACTTGATCTTTCAGGCTATTTGTCCACTCGTCCTGCACCGTTGGATCGCCTTGCAATCAGTCTTCGAGAGGCCCTAGTATGTTGGACGAATGTCCATACCATGGTTCTAACACCTAAGCAATATCATGCAGAGCTTTTCACAGAAATATTGCCTCTACTCTCAAACTTCGCGTATCTGCGGGATCTAACAGTGAACATGTCATGTACGGACGAAACTCATGCGCCCATGCTCGCTAGAACGGGAAACCTGGAGAGGCTTGCGATTCAGAGTCCGACACGCGCTATCCTTCAACTCTTACCTGAATGGCTAAGCAGACTATCACCGACACTGAAAGCATTCCATCTAACGGTTAGAGTGATACGCACTTCTATCGAGACATGTCACTCACATCACGTTATAAGGATAATTGTGGGTCTGTTACTCCGGGCGTCCTTCGATCCTTTCTTCCCCATATCCAGGAAATTTATTCATTTGCGCTTGGTCTATCATACTCGATCACCGACGAGGATATCTTCTCATTCCTCAGCGAATTGCCGAATCTGAGCTCATTGACGTACCGTTATTACCTGGTAAATACATTCTTCGCTCGAACATCAACCGGTTTGATGATACCGTTTCAGCAACTCAGACCACCCACAACAGTTCCCCGCCTGTCCCATCTCCGATCTCTCACTGTTCACCACGCAAAGGTCGGGATCCGATCTCATGCAGCCTACCTCTGTAAATGGGTACGGCGTCTAGTCTCGTCCTCTCCTTTGGAAGAACTGCGCCTTGTCTGCGAAGACTCGTCCCGCGGTGCAAGCGTTAGCTTCGATGCTGTTCTCTCACATCTTACTCAGAAGCATGCGGAGACACTCCGCGTGTTAGATATGACGAAGGCATTTGCTGGACAAAGTGCATTGCGGGTGTTGTTTGCGCGGTGTATGCGACTAGAAGAAGTTGGGATCGCTGTGTCGGAGAATGTTCTGGTTGGAACTTCATGCTGCGGTCGTGTTGTCCCGATTACTAATTTTTATTTGTTTCCCGCAGCGCGTCTTCCCTACCTTGACCTGCTCTCTACATGAGTTGCATACCGTTACTATCGAGACGAGAAATATCAAGCGGAGGCGTGTGGATATGACAACTGAACGGGCTCGAGAATTCATTGAGAATGGGCCGGACAAGTTACGAAGACTAACTTTGAATGGTGTAGTATGGGAGGCAAGCACTTCATTTCATCTTGGGATGCATTGCGGTTACTGAATAGTCTACCTCTAGGGTCAGTGGTTGATGGCTGAGCAGGGAGACGTTCGATTTGTGGTTCAACAGTCGACGCCGCCTAAAATTCTACCATGGGAAGAAGGAACAGCAGCGAATCATTACGGGTTTCTAAGACATTTTCACTGACCACCGTGCTATATGATATGACTAAGGGTTGCATTATGCTAAATATTCTTTCGTTTTTCACTATCTGTTCTTAAAATCTGTATTCAGTGGAAGCAATCATTTAATTCGGGAGATATAAGAATGTCGGAGATGTCATGCCAGAATGTTGGGCTTAGGTCTATATCGTACAGATCATAAAGATGAAATGAAATGATTTGCTCATGAAATTTGAGAGTACTGTCCATCTCGTATGTAGAAGCACCTGTAAATCATCTAGAAGTATCAGTACAATAATTGTCGTCAAAAATGATGAATGCACACACCGGGTGTAGATCGGAAAACGCGGTTGTCATCAATCCAATCATACAATCGCTCCCTGTCACTCGTCGAAATCCTATCAGTGTGAGAAACCAAGTGCACGACGCGCTCACATTGTCCGACAGAAATTAGCACAGTCTCGGCATCAGAGGATATGTCCAATCGTCTCAAAAGCGATTCTTGGTGGCGACAGCTTCGCAGAGGGCACGTCTTCCTACGGCAAGCAAGCGAAGTTATCGATATGAAGTCTGAGAAACGACCTACTCACCGTTCCTTATTCGCGGGGCATCCTTCCGGTCATGACCAAACCTTGAAACGTGTTAGTAAAAGTGTTTCCACAATGTCAAATAGCAGACCTGAACTCGGTGTCAGTCAACATGATTCTAGCCATAGAACGCATGAACGCTCACACATCACCTAGGCGGTGTTGCTGTCGACTCTCCACCCCACATTGAATTCCCTGAGCGAATTAAATTTGGGGCTGGTTGAAATGCTTGCAAATCGTCGCCAAATATATCACTCCTAGAAGCGGAAAGAAATCTTCTCAGCGTGACAATCGGAATCACCCATGTATTCTGGGAAAAAATATCAGCACGAAGTATGATTCGAGCACAAACTTCCAAACTTACCTGCTAATGATGTTTGATAGCATGAATAACGTTCACATTTGGTAACGCTACATACGGTCAATGGCCATTCGAATGTCTATGAGATTAAGCACGAACTCACCAAGTCATAATAGTCGTAAAAACCGATCAGCAAACTTCTGCATGTCGAAAATCAGCGAGGACAAGTATGCATAATGCACTTACTTAACAGCGTGCCTATCCAAAGGATTGAAGAACGCGCGCATGCATGGCGTGAACGCGCTAACCGTTTGAATTAGTGAAGCGTTGCATAATCGAAACCGTCGAGTGCATTCTCATCAAAATTGAGCCGCTAATCACCAGGTTAGCGGCCATACATATCGCGCACGGCCACCGTCATTGGGCGGCAAGCTTCCGCGGCCTAAGGGACTCGCCAGGTATAACAGAACACAGAGCGATTAGGCATAGAAGAGAGGCCTTGTATGTCGAGTTCCAGGATGAAGCACGCCCAGAAGCAAGTAGAGTCGCCTCAGAATAAGAGCTGGTGGGACGGGCGTAGATCTCTTGACGGCAGAAACTTACAGAACACAAATAGATGCGCGTCTGCCTGGCTACTTGAAGGCTAGCGAGGCCTTCGTTTCGCCAAGCTGCGCACTCGCAAAAACGAGTTAGGGAAGACGTGGAGATCGCAGGTCGCCCACATCACCGGACATATTGGCCCGAGCCGGCACTCTCTCCGCCACAACAGGGCCAAGGATCCACAGACAGGATCCCAAAGAGAGGACGAAGGAACAAAGGAAAAGGGGGTACAAACCTTGTGTGTGACTTGAGGAGCTTGAAGCGATTTGAACATGACTTGAGGGACTTGAGCGGGACCTGAGGCGATCGACACAGCATTTGATGACGCTTGAGGATAGAGAGTAAATTCCGGAACGCAGAGCCACCAGAAAGAAGCCAAGGCACCAGAACAAGGGTTTGATGGACAGACACAGAACAGACATGCAGAACAAAGACAGGCATGCGTCCGCCTAGCTACTTGAAGGCTAGCGAAGCCTCCGTTTCGCCGGGCTGCGCACTCGCCGAAGCGAGTCAGGGAAGACATGGAGATCGCAGGTCGCCCACATCGCCGGACATATTGGCCCGAGCCGGCACTCCTTCCGCCACAAGTGGGCCAAAGGTCCACATACAGGACCCAAAAGAAAAGACGAAGAAAACAAAGGAAAAGGGCGACAAACTTTGTGTATGACTTGAGGGACTTGAAGCGACTTGAGGGAGATTTAAGGGGAGCTTGAGGGGACCGACATAGGACTTGATGACGCTGAGGAGGGGCGCTTGGAGGCATCTTCGTCTTGACTGTTGATCTTGATCTTGTCCGGTCACTTGCAAGACCGCTGCGGTGACGCTGTCAGCAGTTGGCGACATCAGCCAGTGAGAACACCGACGAGAGCAAAAAGAGCTGACCTTGATGAGATGTCTGCGGGCAGGCGCGCATCCGCCTGGCTACTTGAAGGCTAGCGAGGCCTCCATTTCACCAGACCGCGCTACTCGCAAGCGAGTCGGGGAGGACATGGAGATCGCAGGTCGCCCACATCGCCGGACATATTGACCCGAGCCGACACTCCCTCCGCCACAAGCGGGCCAAGGGTCCACAGACAGGACCCAAACATAACGCACGAGAAACTAGAAAGAAAAAAAACACAGCAGGTCTTGAGACGTCTTGACACATTTGAGGGCAACTAGCGGTCTTGTACTAAAGAAAGGCTTCGGCAGCTCTTGTGTCGGCGCTTGAGATAGCTTGCGCGAGAAATGAGCACTAGATCATAGTCCAGGAGACCAACGGGATGTGGCGTCTTGACATATTCCCGGCGACGCATCTTGTTGCGCTTCTTGGCACCGGTTGATGGTGTTGCGGATGGGATCTTCAGACGCACGTATCTTGTTGTGGCGTCGCGACCCAATCTTGCGGATCAACGGTCTGTACGGTCAAATGTTAGGAGACGTGCGATAACATTTGTAAAAGATCTCACCAAAACTGCCTCCGACGTCGTCGATGCCTTGGACATATGCCTGGTTACTTAAAATTTAGCGAGACGTACATTTCAACCGATCATGCGACAGGAATGAAGGGAAGAAAGACGTACATGTCCAAGCCGTCTCAAGACAAGACTTGAAGCAGATAAGGATAGCGAAGTGGGCAAAAGTGAGAGGAACATGACGGCGGAGGAGGACGCCCACTGATATGGTGGTAGAAAAGGGGAGAGAGGGAATGGGGGTTCCGTCGCGAGGACGAGCCCGTTTATGCAAACAGAGCGTTGTTTGTTGTGTGGCTCTGTGGGTCCGCACTGTCTCGGATTCAAAATCCGCGATCGTAAGGCGGCTTTCAGCCGATTCGTTATCGCAGCCATAATCTGATTTCGCTTTATTGTGATTGAAAGATCATTGGCTACGGAGCTGGGCAAGGGCGAGAAGATCGCACAAATTATTTTGGCGGGACACATGTGGTGATCTAGCCGTCCGCGTTGAGCCGCGTTCCACATGTATGCTGAGCCAAAATTCCGTGTCCGAGTCATTTCGTTCCGAAGAGGAAAGCGGATGTGTCCCATGATTTCTCTGTTTCATGGAACTTCAAAAGAGAACATCAACAGAGATATGAACCGTACTCACCCGGCACGATGCACGGTGCTCCAAGTGGTTATCTTCAGCCGCTGTTCCGCGGGCGCGCCATACGTGCGCAATTGCCTGAAATTGCACAATTCCGCAATATTTGAGACCGGCATATTGCGAGTTGTACAGATCGACCGCAAGTCTGGAGCTACGGAGCCGGAATAACGGTGCAGCTTTGGCTGGGCAGATAAGCTGAGGCCTTCAACTCGGTTACAGCGTGGTGTCGTTGCATAGACAAGTGAAAGTCCTCTGCTAGCGCCAAGAAATTAGGGCGAGAAGTCTGCTGACAATGTGCGGCTGAAAGCGCGGAATTTGGGTACAATATTCCATAAGAAAATTTGCTTGTGTTGACGATCAACACGAGGGATGCTTAGCTTTGTTGAATTAGAGGTATTTTGGAGGAAAGGAGAACATCTACGTAAGAGCGACGGACCTGCATGCCAGTGGAGTGCTAGAACCCGGTTCAGACGCTTTTAGACCCACTTTACGCCTGCTGGCCTCAGCCCTATGGCATGCTAGGACGTTGGACATCAACCCACACAGCTCGGTTTTGGAGACGCAATAATAAGGACACTCAACAACTATTCGGAGATACCTCGAAGTTCGATTACAGTGCTTTGCATAAAAAACCGGAAACCAAGGTTTTCGATTTTTTGTTTGGCCAGAACAAATATTGCCTTTAATAGTAGGGATGCCTCGCCCAGTGACTACTGTCACGCTGACAGCATCGCTGGCGACATGGAGAGCCGTTGAGTGCGCAAGTAATTATAGCGTGAGGAACATATCATCTACAGCTCTAAGATTCCGTTGAAAAGCATCCACATAAGTGCCAGGGTTCTCATCGAGGGAGGACATGTAGTCAACATCTTCCATGTCAAGAACTCGAGTAACTTCGCTGAAGTCTGCATGTTGGTATTTCAAAATGTCGTAGACAGTGGTTTTCTTGCAGACAGCAAGTTCCACAATTTCAGTGAAGGTGAATTATTGTCATAGAACCAGTTGACAATTCGCTCCCACAACCGCTGGGAAAATAATGAGGACATTGAGGGTGTGATTGATGGTCACGCAGGTCAGGTGGTTATACTGCTTAAGGTAATATTTGTTCCGGCCAAACAAAAAATCGAAAACCTCGGTTTCCGGTTTTTTATGCAAAGCACTGTAGCAGGTCATGGCGAGTTCACGAAAATCGAGCGTCCTTAAGTTGCGGGTGACGAAGCTCGCGATCTGTCACATTCACGTGCCTCATGTGATCTGCGCAAATGGACACGTGGAATACACGACCACACAAATGAGCCAACACGATAGTAACATAGTCGAGACCATTTAGCTGTATATCACTACCATAGTACTTCGACCAATGAATTCTTTGAGGATATAGCGGAACCCCATCGAAGTATATTTTTGTCATAGCTACCACTTACTTAATCTTTGGTCAATATCGCGTGCCTCAAAGTGCCACGTCGACATTTGCAGACTGAATAAGATCCAGAGCGTGACTCGACCGAGGACGGATGATACACGTGAACGGTTTTGGAGGGCTACCAAGGAACTCAACCTCAACGAAGGGATTCAAACCTCCAGTGGGACGAGACACATACCTAGTGAATCCAGGTTGGAAAGTAGGCTTCGGAGTGATTTCGTTTCCAAAATCATCCACAGGCTTGCAAATATCCAATGTCGCTAATATGTTCGCCATGGCGAGCCAGAGGCTTGAGTCTGCAAAGGCTTGACCCACACATAGTCTACCATATAATAGAGAGTAAGTCCTCAATACTACTGGGGGGAAGAGAGAGAAGCCTGACCTTCGACCAAATCCGAACACTACATCACTTGGATCGATGATATTCGCCTTTAAGAAACGTTCTGGTTGGAACTCCTCCGGTTCGGGGTACATGTCGGGATTGTGCATCATCCCCCTGGCATCGAAAGGTTGCAAGTGTAAGAGAAGTGCATGTCTTGGACGATGAAGCACACCATATATTTGGGATGATCATGCATCCTTCGGGAATGTGGTATCCACGATAGATGTCGTCGGATGTGACCCTGTGCGGAATGCCTGGGTACATGTCGTCAAGATATGCGAGCGTCTGTCGTGAACCACAAGCTCACCAAGGGGCGCAGGACTATTCCATCTGGAGATTGTACGAAGTCAGACAAGCATAAATGATAAATCTAAGATGAGACAAACCGGTACGTTTCTTTGAGAATACATTCGAGATAAGGTAAGGACTCTCGGTCTCCGAAATCTGGAAGTCGCTGGTTGCCTGTGACTCTATCAATTTCTTCTTGTGCCTTCTTGAGGACATCCGGGTATATAGCCATGGCCAACAGGAAAGTCGACAACGTAATGAACGTCTATTCCATAAGCGTCATCGACATATCTCAATAGATGCGACATAGACTAATCACCGTCTCAGTCCCGGCTAAAATCCGGAAGGTGTCAGAGATAAGAAGTATCACGAGGGATGCGGCCATTATACGGACAAACCTGAATATAATTGTCCGGCAGTGCCCTTGATATCCTCTTCGTCTTCTTTGCTGAGCCCTCCGCTGCCAGAGCATTGTTCGATCAGAGACACTGTCAGACACGATGTTGCGGTTCCAGCTGTCTAGCCGGAAAGATTAGCGCTGATGACTTGTATATGCCAAGAAAATACGAACCATAGCATCCCTGACCATCTGGAATGGCGTATCAAGAAATGCGCGTCTGGAGCGCCACACATCCAAGGCATGTTGCTTGAAACTACATCCCGGAAACCACGTCGGCAGATGTTTCACTTCGAAAAGATTATAATAATTCAGTAGTGAATCGACTCTTTCTTCATCCAAAACCACTTACATATTGGGACAAAGTCGACTATCACGGAACCCGGGCTTCCACTTCCGTCGTGCGAGTGATAGCCTCTTCTGCAAGGTGGAGATACTTATCATCCAGCGATTTCACACGATGTCCGTAAGCAACCTCCAGTACCATCGAGGCGGCAAACCTGACAATGCATTCGATGAGACCAGAGCAGCATGCGCATGGAAGAGGGTTGAGATACCTTCTGCAATGCTCAGCATGATCTTCCGCGTTTTTGATCAATCCCGAGAGTAGCGTGTACGTTTCGCGTCGCTGCATCGGACGATAGCTTTCAAGCGACGCCTTATTCTGAAATGCGTCACGCATCCATTTTCTGTGTTTACGAGAACGCTCTCCGTAGCGCATGAGTGTTAGCACGGAGTCCCAGCCAATGCTATCCACCGTACGTAAACACTCGCATTTTAATGACGTGCAGCACATGGGAGAAATGCAAGCTTACAGTTCAACCAAGAGAACGAAGCGAGGTCTATCGGAATACTTGAAGCCCCTCTTATCCATCAGATCTTGCGCAGCCTGCACCGAATTCAGAATGAGCACAGGCGTCCGGAAGAGACGCGCAAACACAACGTCGCCTGCGGTTGCGATAAGTCAACGCACACATGGTGCATGACTGGTGAAGCGTACCGTATCGCCGGCCCCATTCAGCGAATGTTTTGTGCTGATAGTCCGCAGGCAGCTGGTGGACATTACCGAGTAACGGGAGCGGTTGAGGCCCAGGCGGGAACCTGTTCTTGCTAGGTCGCACCACCAACCATGTGCATATGACAACAAGACATAATGCAAGGACGTTGGCAAGTAAGGGGTAAAGACTGTCATCAGAATATGGAAGCTTGGTCAACAGATAAGGTGGTGAGAAGCGTGCAAGAGACTCAGGAAAGCGCTCTTATATGCATGTGCTGGTTGCTCCATTTGCGTACTAGCTGTCAGAAGCTTGATGTCAGTTCAAAATTTCATTCCGATAGTCGTGCGCGATAGACGGTCTCTATGGAACAACACCTCCGTCGTCTGCGGAGAAAGAGATGTAACGCACTCTGCCGTAGTTATTGTTCCCACTCTTCGGGGTTTGAAGAAAGTCACGCAGCACGAACACATGGCCGGGGCAGGTTCCGAGCTAGGCACACCATTTCTACAGCTTGCATTTGGTTCGGACTTCGCACCCAGCGCCAGAGCACAGAAACGCAGATGTTCCAGTTTGTGATAGCATTCGCGGCCATGCTCATGCGAAGTTTCACCTCATTGTAGGTCACTTGCCTAATTAGGGCAACTTCCATGTCTTCATGCGTCCCCAGCCGTTCTGGCAATTTAAAACTCCGCCATGGCACTCCTTTCGCACCCCGCAATCCCAAAAAAAGTTTGTAAAATGCAAAAGGGGAAATGGCCGAGAAGGGAACGAGACGCTCTGACGACTGGCTTGCGAGTCTAACATGCTATGCTCCAACAAATACCTCCAGTTTATATTATTGCTATTCCTACAGTAAAACACGCACACATCTGAACATGTGCCGTAGTACTCACATATGTTACATACAAATATACACAATGTACACCTCAAAGAATTTGGATCCTCCTATCTTGACATTGTCATAAGTTGAAAGTGTCCACGCGAACCCTCACACATCGACATGGGCAGACATCTGTGCGACCATGCCAAGAGCCTTTTCCGAGCGAGGTCGGAAATCACATATGAATTCATGTGGATGGCTGTACCTCCAAATCAGCATAAATGCCTCCCAGGACGACCGCTTGTACACACCTCACGAAACCAGAGTGGAACAACGGCTCGGGGGTGATCTCCCGCCCGCTGCTGTCAAGTGCCTTGTGTATGTCGAGCGTGGCCGCGATGTTCGCCATCGCGAGCCACAGCGAGGTGTCCGCGAACAGTTGGCCCGGGCACGCTCTGTAGACCCCACCGTAATGAGAAACAAAATAAAGGGAGAGGAGGAGGAATATGGGACGAACCTGCGTCCGAATCCGAACACCACGCTGCGCGGGTCCGCGAGCTCGGCGGTGCGGCTGTCCATCTCGAGGTAGCGTTCGGGGCGGAAGGGGTCCGGATCGGGATAGACGTCGGCGTCTTGGGTCATTTGCCTGGAAATCGGTTAGTGCGTCCGAAACAGCAGGTATATGCGCCGCACGAACCAGATATTTGGGATGACCATCGCGCCCCGGGGAATATCGTAGCCGCGGTACTGGTCGTTGGACATTAATTTATGCGGGATGGCTACAAAGAATCATCAGTTATACAAGGTTCTGATGGTGGCGGGGCGGCGCTCACCAAGCGGGACAGGAGGATTCCATCTGCAACAATGGGTGAGACAACAATGCGAAGGGCCAGGGAAATGAAACGTACCGATAGACTTCTCTGAGGACGCATTCCAAATAGGGAAGCGCGTCCCGGTCATCGAAGTCTGGAAGGCGATCGTGTCCGACGACACGATCGATCTCTTCTTGGGTCTTCTTGTACACTTCGGGATGCAGCACCATCGCCAGCACGAAAGTCGACAGGACGGTTACAGTCTGCTCAAAGCGGTCATTGAATGGATGCTCTTTTCGCATCGATATATGCAGAAATGTACCGTATCAGTGCCAGCTGTTATAGATGGATTAGAAATGCAAGGAATTACAGAACAGAACCTTACCTCCAAACAGCACGCCAGCAGCACCCTTGATGTCCTCTTCGTCTGTTGCGCTCGCACTGCCGTGACATAGGGTATCTTCCAAGAGAGCCGCAGTAAATGAGGGTAGCGCAGTTCCAGTTGCCTAGAGGATGCAATTCAGACGCATGATGATCAACAGATGCTCGCGCATACCATCGCAACTTTGACCATATTGAATGGGGTATCCAGCATTGTGCGCACGAGTCCCCGGATCTTCAGTGCATCCCGCTTGAACCCGGCGCCCGGCGCCCAAATCGGCAGGACTTTCACTGTTATGGACGTTCATCAACGCAAGAACGATGCATACATAAGGGAATGCGGGCTCACAAATGGGAAAGAAGTCGACTAGCATCGATCCGGGGCTTCCTGCTCGCACGGTCTCGACAGTGGCCCTCTCCGCTATTTTGATGTACTTGTCGTTCAAGGACATGACACGATGGCCGTACGTAATTTCCAATATCATACCAGCGGACCAGCTGACAGATGTGGCGTCAGAAAACAGTGAGGATTTGGACGTGAAATCGACGCTGACCGCTTTATATGCGCCATGAAGTCCTCTGGCTTTTGGAGGAGACCTGTGAGGAGGGTGTAGGTTTCGCGAAAGTGAATGCGCCGGTAGCTCATGACGGCGCGTTTGTACTGGAATGCGTCCTGGATCCATTTACGGTGCTTCCGGAAACGGTCACCGTATGGCATGTGGGTGATGACTGAATCCCAGCCCATCCTACACATCCACCACCTCCGCGTCAGCGATGGCCTGCGGTATAGCATTCGTGCGGACTCGAGCACTCACAACTCGGATAATAGAATGAAGTCCGGCCTGTCGGAGTATTTGGCACTCTTCTTCTCCAGTAGATCCTGCGCCGCCTCCTTCGAATTTAGAACTAGGGCGGGAGTTCGAAAGAGCTTCGCATAGACGACGTCGCCTATGGAAGGACAAGTCAACGAGACATGATCATGACAGGAGCGAGTGCATCGAACCGTATTGCCTTCCCCAATCAGCGAACTTCCTTTGCTGATACTCCAGGGGGTTGATGGACGTTGCCCAGGATGGGGATGGCAGAGGGACCTGGGGGAAGTCGGACGTCGGGATGCAGGCTTGTGGCTGGAGCCCACCACGAGTGCACGACATGGAAGAGGGCAAGAAGGAACGCAGCAACGCAGAGTGCGACGGCAAGAATGAAGACGGTGTGCATCGCTGGGTTCTGTGGCGGAGTGAAGGGGGTGTATCGAGAGGTGTGAGACGAACTGTTCTTATAGCGGGCGGGCCTCGAAAGGGTGCCGACATGGCAAGGACTATCCGGGGGCGAATCTGTGTTGAAACCGAGTGTATGCAAGGTGACTGCTGCTGGAGCTAGTCCTCCTCGATAATCAATCATGCATTATCAAAATGGAAAGAACTTGCAAATAACACTAGAATCGGGAGATTTTCTATGTCGGATCCCCGATGCGGCGTTGAAATCGGGGCAGTCGCACCCCCCGATCCAAAGTCTCGGTTGATCGACGAGGGTGAGTTGACATGGCATCCAGAGTCAGGTCAGATAGTTCACAGACTACGGATGGTTCACAGCGGATGGTTCACAGCCTATCGATGGTTTACAGCCAGCCTATCACCACGCCTTGTGACCTCTCGTCCGACCGGGAATAGCTACACCGTGCCGGCACGGTGGCCGACCAGACGAGAACCGGTAGACGAGAACCGGTAGATACTTCTGAGAAGCTTCCTAACTTTGGCGGAATGCAACTGGCGCGTTTCCGGGCCACTATCGGTCGCTCAACATTCTGTGATACTTGCACGCATAACACCATCCCTGGTTCTCTCTTCGGCTTGCTTGATAAATGAGCTGCTATGCGACTCGCCTCCAGTGCGACACTAGTCCTTACCCGGCGTAAAACGTGAGCATTCCCCGTGATATGTTGGATGTAAACACACGTACGAGCTGATGGAACCTAACCGCCACAGATGAGAGCCAGATGATGTGCGTCAGTGTGTGTCCTCATCAGCCGCATTGAAACATCAGAATCATGAACGATGTCGGCAATATGGATTCGTCACTTCCTTCATATCGGGCGCTGACCGGAATTGCTCGGTTCCTCGGAACGGAGTCCGGCGGTGCCCGGCCTCAACGAATCGTTCGCGGAAGATTTCAAGTCTGATGCATGTCTCCCTGACAAAAGACCGGTTTAACAGCATGTTGTTTCGAAAATTTACCGGCCCATATGGAAAATGACCACATGTCTCCTCGAACTTGCGCGCCATCTCTCCAAATTTGGTCATAGTCCGGCGAATACGCTCAACCTGTCATTTGGTCCTCCAGCTCATTTGCAGAATATGCCATGGTATGTCAGCCGCAGTGAACGCATCTTAAATTGCTATACATTTTTATTATCTGATCCTATGCAGACATGTGGCGGTCTTTTGCTCCACCAGCTTCTGGGCTCGAAAAGATCGGGACGCTGGGTTTGACGCATGTCAAGTATTGTGCATGCATGCAAGTTGCTGTTTAAGGATGTGTCGGGGCGCTACCAGCGTTCCGTCGTTCGTGTCGATGTTCGATCTGTGGATCGTAATCGTGCTTTCCCAGTAAGTACTATTACAATTGCAGAATCTCCCTTTCATGTTTCAACTCCCCGATGCTTCAGACCGACGTTTAGGGGCGTAACACAAGCCGCAGTCGATTTGCGCCACATCCCCATTTCTCCCGAGATGACCGCCAACTTCACTCAACCATCGCCCAACGAAACCGCGATCTTTTGCACATAGCGAACGCGCAGATCTGAGGATATGTCTTTCACTTCACTGCGGAACTGACAATTTATTTCCAGCCACGCCGCTTACAAGCTAGCCGGATGACATTAACGTCTGAACAGCGCGGAAATTCTAGTGCCATAAGTAGCGTCTTTCACATTCGTCGGGTCCTCCTAAACGTCGCCTGGGGTCAATCTCATCGTATGGTGGAGTCTGTTCGGGAGAGTCGCCGCTATTCTCTCTTGTCATGGGTCCAGTTGGATGCCGCGGTGAGCAGAGGTTGCGTAATCTCAAAGACGCACGCAGGCGTCTCGCATCGGGCACCGCTGATCCGGCATTCCAGGCCATCTAATTTCACCTCGTCTTGCGACCATCCGCGAGCAATTCCTTTACTTACCGAGGTGCAGATAATACGATTTGTCGTGGAAGCATCAGATCGAAAAGTCCATATGGTTCGTTCGCCTCGTGAACTGGTTACAGTTCGGCGGGGTGCTCCCAGAAAGCATGGAGACCATTAATTATGGTCGGACCCTGTGAGTTGGTAAGTGCGGACATAGAAACGTGTCGACGCCCGTGTTCACATGAGTCCCTGTAGAATGTAGCATGGAAATATTCAGATCCCGTGCCGAAAACGGAGAACCCGCACATTTAGGCACCATCCTCTTCGCCACCGTCTACGTCTATTTTCTCCCCAGCCCCGCCCCTAATATAAGACTTCCACGCTCCCGTCGGTATCCGCGATGCCATCGCCGCCTGCGCCCCAACCGGACCCGCATGCCCTGCACCGAAACTAGACCGGCGACGCAATTTGTACGGCATCGTCTTGACCGGACCCCGCGGGTTCTTGGAGAAGTGCTTGGCCGACCCACCCATGCGCTCCGCTCTCCCTGGCGTCTTGCCGGCCATGCCCTGCACATTCACCCGTGCGGCGGTGACGAGCCGGAATACGCGTGGCACCAGGCCCCCGCCGCCGCTGGCTCCACATCGGGGGCTGCGCCGTCCCGCGGTGGCGTGATGTCCATCGCCTGCAGGACCCTGCGCTGCAGCGCAGAAAGGGAACTGAGGCTCCGCTCCCGTCGAGACGCCGGCGGCATCACGATCTCCTCGCGCGGATTGGCTCCCTCCTCCGGGTTGGCGAGGATCGCACCGGCTTCCGGCAAGGCCATGGACGCATTCTCGCCCGTTGCGCACCCGGCGTCCACGAGCACCTCCCGCTGACAAAGTGGCCGCGAGGCATCGGAGTCGGAGACCCAGGAAGGGCTGGAGAGGAGCCGGGGACCCGACGGTTGGGGCTCTAGGCCGGCCGGGGGCTTAATGTCCGCGCTGTCGCCAGCTACCCCGGACTCCACAGAAGAAGGCAAGAGGACTGCAGAGTCCGAGTCCTGCACCGTGTACCTGGCCCGCACGCGCGCCAACGTGTCCTCGAGTTCAGCGGTTGCGCGCTTCTCGTTCTCTTCTATCATCTCGAACAGCTTGAGCACTTCCTGCAGCTCGTGGCGTTTCTCCTTTAGATCGGACCCCTTTTCCTGGTTGACGCAGCACCTGTCTTCCAGACTCTCGAGCTGCTCCTGGAGAAGACGCCCGGTCGCAAAGACATCTGTGGTTAGTTTGGTCGGACTCTCACACGGAGGCATTGCAAGTGTGTGCTGGTATGGTTTTGAGAAGATGCTCAAAGATGTTCAACAGTCGGCAAGGTCCACTGCTGGCCTGTATCAAACCCGACTGACAGGAATTCACGCCAGCCGCGCGACCACGTGATCCTAGCGCGTATGTTTCAGGCGCGCGTCAGCCTCGTCTGGGTCAGAGAAGCTAATGCCGTCTCGTACGATCGTTATCTGGCACTCACCCAACTGCGCTTCCTCCTTCCCTGTCTTAACTGTCATGGCCTTGATACTGTCGCCGGTCGTCTCTGGCATCGTCGCCGATATCCCGACTCTCATCGAACGCACGCTCAAATACGAGATCGAATGCCAGACGCTCGGCCTGCTATGCGATGACTTGGAGAATCAGATCGAGAGGCTGAAGGACCGCGTCAACGACGAAAGATGGAAGCAGGACTTGCTCAGGGAGGAGATAGCTGTCATCGTTCGTAAACGAATCGGGCTGTCAGAACCGAGTGCGTGTCACAATTTATCACAATCATTACGGAAACCGCGAACCCGTTGCTGCAGCTGCTATTCCTAAGCCCGCCGAAATTTTCACCTTCGAATTCCCACATCCGGTTACCGCGGTACGTCCGACTTGTTATCCTGCTTGGCACTACGTGTAAACAAATGTGTCAGCGGACGCGCCGCAGCCACCGCCCCAAGACCGTCCCTCAGCCTGCCATGTCTGTGAAGAGTAAGCGCAAGGGGGTTATCTTCGCCGACGAAGTGAGGATCACGAAGCGGGCCAAATTGGACTTTGAAGAGGGTTCGTTGCTCGCAAGACTCGATTGTCGCGATATATTCTTCTAGGCTCGTCTGCCCATCGTCATCTGTGCTGCTACATTCGTTCTTTCGTGCTTTCTGTTGCACGGGCTATGCTCCTGTCTAGCTTCTGCGGCTGTGGATCTGTTGCTTCAGTGTTGACTTGTTCGATTGCTATTGCTGTGGACTCCCATTGCGTTACAATGCTCCTTTGAATGGACATCTGCGCGACAACCATTCTTCCGTACGTTGGACGTAATACCTCAAGCCGCCCGATTGTCTCCGCAGTTCGCGAACAGCGTCTAACTCCGCTTCATGGGAACTTTCCTCGTCGGTCCTGTTTCCTTGTCTTTCTCTGCGGCCTCGTGTTCGAATTAGAACGAGTCTGTTCTTGCGTGTCTTCTCATGTATTGATTGGTCTCTGCGGACGTGGGTGCATTCGATGGTTTTATTGATCGCGGTCTGCTGCCGCGCTACGAATTTATTCTTTTTTAGTATGTTGATAGGGAGCACGGGCGGTGGGTTTGAATGGGGTGGACTTTGTACCATTTCCTCTTTATTTGCCCAGGTCGGGTGCAGACTTATGTGAACAATATACCGGCGATATGAACTTCTCACTGACAAATGTTCGCCGCCGTGGCCGTCATCAAAAACTTCAAGAATCTTTCCACCGACAATGTGGGGCCATGTATAAGTGATCTCATTCTTCTCTCTTTCGCTGCCGAGAGCATTCGCGGATCAACATTGTCCTTTACCGAGAGGCCTTCTTCATGTCTTCCATTGTAATGCATTGTGCGCCTATTGAGTCGGCAGTACCGCTCCGGTTGCCACTTTGTGCCACTTTGGGTATATATGGTGACTTGTACTAGGTTTTCGTTAAAGCTTGACACAGCTCCACTCTGACCGGCCAAAGTTTCAGTGAGTCTTACCATTACATGTGCGAACACGAGATGCAAGTGCACTTTCTCTCATGACCGTTGAGGGTGAACATTGACACGCAGCCGCCACAGAGTCGGCGATTACTACCGAGGATGTCAGGTGAGCGGTCCATGACACGTAGTGGCTGCATATCGACGTCTCCATCGCATCGCATCGCAAAGCACTTTCATGGTCGATACTTCACTGGGGAGAAGAAGGACTGCAATTCTGAGAGGTGCAAGACGAGCCAAGCACATAAGCACAAGAACACGACGGACTGCCGGTGTCCAGCGGTGCGTTCTCTTTGTCTTTCGAGGCTTCGGTGTCCTCTCTGAGAGCGCGGGTTTGGGAGATAGGTCGTAACGGAACTACGGCGCGTGCAGAGCATGTTCCACGCAACGCATGAGGATTGCAAACGGTGACGTGGATCATCCTACCGTGCACCTAGCTATGCCTCGCCCCTCTGAGCCAACGGTTCTCAGTTTACCACTTTTACGTTAATCAGGACGTTAATCTACACATCCTCGCCCACATGTATCGCTATGCTCTTGCTATGAATTGCTGTTCTTGTTGTGTTGTTAATTTGTTTAATTTTGTGGAGGATACTATTGATCATGCAGAAGACACGCGGGGCGGCGGGCGCTACAAATGTTCATTGACGCCTTCATGAGCGCTCCGCTAGCGCGACCCTACACTGCTTCCGCTGTCTACGCCGGACGCGCTCAAACTCTGTGATGATGCGTCATCACAGTTTCAGGTCCGGTAGTCCCTTTTATCAAAGAATTTACAGCTGACGCCGATCCGGGCTTGACAGAACTTAGTCACGCTGTGCACTCAGGCCGTCTGTCCGATAAATAACTTGTGGCTTCAGATGAAACATAGCGATACGGCAACTTGTGGAGATGCAACATTGGAAATCTTTACAGCATGAAGTCTTGGTGAACACCCTTGAATGTCGTACGCTTCGCCACCTACTCCGTATGAGAATGGAGCTGTCGCCACATCAAAATGAAGACATGCGCTGACTCGTTAGATGGCCGCCCAGCACTAGGCGTACTGCGTGTGCACAGGATTCACGGAGTAGGTCCTGGTCTTCGGAAGAAGCGCTTCAGATTGCATTCTGTTACTAAATGAACACTCCTGCTGGGTGTTCCCCACAGCTCCTGAGGCCGGTCGTTTGTCCCCATTACTAATTACGCATACAACTGCGCCCTCCAATGATGTTCCGACAGCTTTTCGGAGCCCCAGCGCCGCTGTACTGCGGAGTGTACGTTCACCAACACAGCACCGGATGGGCGGCTGTTTAACGTTGCGGCCAGTCTCTCCAAGTACATAAAAGCCGTTCTTCCTGCGATGCAGACACTCACAACACAATCTTCCTCTCAGTGAACCGTTTCAACTCTACATCTACCATGACTTCAAACATCGTCCTCCCATCGCTTCCCAACTTCGTTGAGCAGCACATCACTGCAATTTTCAATGCCAAGACTGCTGAAGACTTTGACAACGCCTTCGAAGCGTGCTTCTCGAAGCATGTCAGCGTCACGGTGAACGGCAAGCACATCTCGCGCGATGAGTGCAAGAAGCAGCTGCAGGGCGAGAAGACGGGCGAGACCTCTGCGGAGGTGACGTTCAATAACATCGTCGCTGTGCCTGCAGGAGACGATCAGCCTATCGGGGTACGATTTTTCTCCCTTAATGATTATATAATTGCTTATTCTGCGCAACTTGTATACTTGTTTAGACCGGAGTTGTCGGCGTCTCATACAAAGTGACAGTTTTCGGGAGGTTCTTCGTCTTTGGCGCCAGGCAGTCTAGCAGTTTTACGTCTTCACTTAATGTTGTGTGAGTATCAATTTATCGATGCGACTGGGATGTCGATGTTAATGCAGAATCATACAGGGTCGCCCAGGACAAGTCCTTGCCCGAACCGCAGTCTCCTCCCCACGTCAGGGGAGGTGCGACTGATACACGTAGGATCTCTGTGCTGAATGAAGTCGTGCTCCATCAGCTCAACCCCATCCGACCACCTACCTCCATTCCCACTAATTCCAGTGCTTGAGAGCCACTGTGAATCTGGTAATCGATTCACCATATGAGTTTGTTGAAATGTTACTTGTACTTGTATATCATAGCTCACATTACGATCATCTCGTGATTGTTGTTCGTGAAATCGTCGCGACGCGTGCTTCCCTTCAGATGCCAATTATATACGGGCCCAATGATACGCTAGTTTAGGCCAGAAAGCGTCTTCTCGAGCCTTCTCGTCCAAAATCAATATCGGCTATAACATATCAACACAAGTGGCATAAACACGCGGCAAGTCGTTACCCATAAAGTACGGCATATCCTTTATCGTACAATCTTAGCACAATCATAGAACATTGATATGATCAGATAAAAAGATGGGAAGAGAAGACGAAGGGCGAGACGCAAAGCAAGCAAGCAATGAGGGGTACGAAGATCATATACCCTCCGGACAGTATTGAAGACAACCCTAGTTTCCCGGCATCTTCCAAAGACGCAATATCGGGAATAGGCTGGGTGCGCTCGTAGACAGGAACGATCAAGTCTTCCTTGTTTGAAACATCTTGACCTCGGAAGTAACCTGTCATCATAGAGCGCCGTGCATTGTTAGCAGGTAATATAAAATGTTCCCTAGCCACGTACGAGGGCTAAAGTAGTACCTGAACGGTGTGATGTAATTAGTCATGAGCGATTATGACGAACCGAGAAGCAACCGTCGCGGACTCACCAAACGACAGTGCCTTGGACATATTGCTCGAGCGCCGTATAGTACCTTGAAAGTTCCGAATCGATCTCAGGACCAAATAATGGCAGGTCATTCTTCAACTCAGCGTAATCGGCGACGCGCTCAGCCAGCATGTCGGTGAGTATATCGAGCGCGCTCTGCAGATCCACACCTCTCTCCAGCATGATGCAGAAGACGAGATTCTGGAAGTCGCCGTCTGACTGCTCTTTCTGTGGAAAAATTGGTGATTCTGCAACCAACAAATTTGAGGAACATACATTGAAGGAGCACAGATCCTGGTAACGAATGTTCAGTGTTTATGCCTGCTTGGCTGGTGACAGTTGCGCTCACATTAGGCCATGTCATGATATCGATAGCGGCTTTCGACATCTCTTGCAAGATCGGGTGGTCCCAAACAAACTCAGGTACCTGTAAGTCGAGAGAATACTCAACCATTGCTAAACACGTGTTTAGTGCCTTCTATTAGTCGTAGATCACAGTACCGCGAACCTTCGACTATCGGACCTCCGATAGTTCGTCGGCGAAGGACGATAAATTCCGCTACGCCTGGAATTTCGTTGGTCGCTCTGTTCCTCGCTTGTTCTACTTGCGATTTCATCCAGCTGTTCACTGCGCGAGCGAACCTAAACATACGAGGTTAGACAACATAGATGAACTAGTATCAGCTGACAATATCACCTATTGCACGCTCCGGAGCTTGCGGATGACCTAAAACCGTTTCCATATGCTAACAGGCAAAATGTGAGTCCAAATATTACGACAAGATGAAAGGTAGAGCACTCGTGCAGCATTGCGGCGTATGAGAAATCAGGAGGCGGAGCATCCGGATTGTTCAGCACCGCCATCGAAATATCCACTCCAACTTGAACGGCATCTGGCTTGGACTGAAGAGCACCCTCGTCGGAGAGATCATCAAACTACGTAACACATGGTAAGTGCAGGTGGGGCTGAGAAAAAGGAGCTCATACCGAAAATGCCCACAAAAAGAATGCGATGCAGGTTTGCAGATGGGTCACGTCTGCGTCCGGAAAGCTCATTCCCGCATATGAATCAAAGCGATGGGATAAGAATTTGTTCTTCTTTCCTCCATGATACACATTACGACTGAGACAAGGCCATGTCAGTGAGATAGTTCAGATATATAAAACAGCGATTTACAGACCTATCAAACCACGTACGAGCAGCCTGCCATGCTTCCTCCTGATGAGGATTGAGCTTAAAGGCAAAGACAGGGGCGGTAATCGCGGTCAAGTCTCGCAGACAGAAATGACTAGGAAATGGTTTCAGCTGGCCCACAATCATGATTGGGGTGCACCGCTTGCAGAAGAAGGGGATTGGATCATTCTGAAAGTACGAACTCCAATATAAATAGTGCTCGCTCCGTGAGCTATCTCGTGTCATAACAGAACTCAAAAAATATGCACATGGAATTGTGTGCGGCGAAGATAGTGGCGTTCGGAAGTGCCTCGAACTTCAGGAGCGGACTATGCATTCTACGACGCATCGTGCTGATGACAAAAGTTTCCTCTGCCGAAGATAGTTAGCATGAAATGACGGATCAAGAAACGTTTCGCGGCCATATTCTACATACCGCAGGTCAGGTTGTGAAATGCCATTTGAGAGCACTGAAGGGCTATCGAAAACACTTTGGGCCGTGAGCATCAGACAACTCAGGCGTAATTGACACATACACTGTTTATCGGAGGCATATTCCTGTATGATACCACTGACCAGTCAGATTTGAAGCTTTGGATGACAGACCGCCAACTGTGACGCTCGAACGCAACCGCCACAGCGTTCAACACATTCCTCTGCTTTGGAAATCATCCACGTCCCTACGGGCTTATCTCATTCGCTATATACTATCTTCATGCGCCGTCTTGTCCGGATGTGAGCGTATTTATGATCGAGCTGCATCAAATCTTACGGAATGGATTAATGGTATGCATCATGCACACGGGTACCACGGCTCAGCTCAGGCGTCTCTCGTGGGCGGCCTGAGCGCGAACATCGCCCACACGCGGTCACCATAGCTGTCCAACAGTATTGTGCGTATCAAGTCAAAGGTCATGACGATTTGACGCGATTTGACGCTTAACAATGTGAAGGTCGCACTTAGGGATTTTAACCTAGTTTTACTCATCAAAAAGAGCCAAATTATGACCCATTTCCCCAACCGTTAAATTTGTGTATCTTACCTCGAGGACTAGGACCTAGTGTTGTGCCGGCCCGGCTTCTCGCGGCTTGGGTTGGAAGATGATACGCCGGGCCACAGGCCGTCGAAAGCCAAAGCCGGGGCTTGTCTTTGGCTCAAGCCCCAGGTATCTGCAGAAGAGGGACTTGAAAATAATCTATATTAGTAGTATATCAATACATGTAGGAATGCTAGCATTCAAAAGGCAAAATTTCGCAGAAAATGAAAGAGCAGTCATTCGAATTTCGAACCATCAGTTTGATGCAAATCCAGAATAGGAATGTCAGTAGGCACAACGGGATGGGGTCCGCGAGTTTGCTGCAGTTAGCCTGTAAAGTACATTAGTCTATGTTCTATCGATACAATTACTTTACTCACCTCAGTCGTGCAGTACTTACTCGACTGACATCTTCTACAAGTGTCTACAAGTGTCCGTGGCGCGCCCTGTCACGACACGTGATTCCTGTCACGCGTCTCCGGAGTCCGCTCAACATCCCCTAGACCGCGATACTCGGGAAGGGTTTTCGGGAGGTTTTTCGTCTTCGGCGCCAGGCAGTCTAGTAGTTGTGTGAGTATCAATTTATCGATGCGGTTGGTATGCCGATGTTGACGCATTCATAAAGTGTCATCTAAGACAAGTCCTTGCATGAACCGCGGTCTCCTCCTCACGTTAGGGGAGGTGCGACTGATACACGTAGGGTCTCTGTGCTGAATGAAGTTGTGCTGGATCGGCCCAACATCAACCTGCCACCTACCTCCATTCCCACTAATTCTAGTACTAATTGAGAGCCGCTGTGAATCTGGTAATCGATCCACCATATGAATTTGTTGGATTGTTACTTGTACTTGTATGTCATAGCCCACATTATGGTTCTCTGCTTTATTGTCCTGTCGATACTATCTATACCATCCCGTCTCGGGACTGTTGTCTTCATTGGCACATCGCGACGCGTGCTTCCCTTCAGATGCTAATTATATCATACGTATATCATACGCTAGTTTAGGCCAGAAGGCGTCTTCTCGAGCCTTCTCGTCCAAAATCAATATCGGCTATACATATCAATACAAGTGGCATAAACACGCGGCAGGTCGTTAGCCATAAAGTACGGCATATCCTTTATCGTACAATCTTAGCACAATCATAGCATGTTGATATAATCAGATAAAAAGATGAGAAGAGAAGACGAAGGGCGAGACGCAAAACAAGCAAGCAATGAGGGTACGACGACCATATACCCTCCGGACAATATCGAAGACGAGTTTCCCGGCATGTTCCAAACATACAATATCGAGAATAGGCTGGGTGCGCTCGTAGACAGGAACGATCAAGTCTTCCTTGTTTGAAACGTCTTGACCTCGGAAGTAACCTGTCATCACAAAGCGCCGTGCACTGTCAGCGAGTAATACAGAATGTTCCTAGCCATGTATGAGGGCTAAACTAGTACCTGAGTGTGTTGTAATTAGTCATGAGCAATTATGACGAACCGAGAAGCAACCGTCGCGGACTCACCAAACGACAGTGCCTTGGACATATTGCTCGAGCGCCGTATAGTACCGTGAAAGTTCCGAATCGATCTCAAGACCAAATGATCGCAGATTATTCTTCAACCCAGCGTACTCGGCGACGCGCTCTGCAGATCCACACCTCGCTCCAGCACGATGCACAAAACGAGATTTTGGAAGTCACCGTCTGACTGCCCTTTCTGTGGAAAATGTGGTGATTCTGCAACCAACAAATTTGAGGGACATACATTGAAGGAGCACAGATCCTGGTGACGAATGTTAAGTGTTTATGTATGCTTGGCTTGTGACAGTTGCACTCACATTAGGCCATGTCATGATATCGATAGCGGCTTTCGACATCTCTTGCAAGATCGGGTGGTGCCAAACAAACTCAGAATTGAGCTTAAACGCAAAGACAGGTGCGGTAATCGCGGTCAAGTCTCGCAGACAGAAATGACTAGGAGATGGTTTCAGCTGGTCTACACTCATGATTGGGGGGCAAAACATGCAGAGGAAACGGGTTGGACCTTTCTAAAAGTGCGGCAGACTCTGATAAAATAGTGCTCACTCCGTAGGATATCTCTTGTGCCATAGGGTCGAGAGCGGACGCAACACTCAAAGAATCCAATAAATTCAATCATCAAAGACCTGCACATTCCATTCTGCGGAGAGGCTAGTGGCGTGGTGAAGTTTAGAAGTGGACCATGCCGTCCGCGACACGTCGCGCTGATGACAGAAACTTTCTATACTGGAGATAGTTAGCATGAAATCACGAATCAAGAAACGTTTCGCGGCTCCATTCTACATACCGCAGGTCAGGTTCTGAAATGCTATTGAAGGATGAAGGGCTGTTGAAGACACTTTCAAAGGATCCGTGAGCATCAAGCGTGTCAGGCGTAATTGACAGATACATTGTTTACTATCGGAGGCAAATTCTTGTATGATAGTCCACGGACTAGTCAGACTTGAAGCTGAAGTTTAGCATGACACAGAAAAGGAAATCTCGGAGCAAATAATTTGTCCAAACATTACTTGCGTTGACCACATATACTGCATGTCCTCGGCATTCCTGGTACAGTACTTAAGATGACACCGCCGCTGGGATGCAAGGTGTTCCACATTTGGAACCGATGTGTTCGGCATTAGCCGGCACGAGCTTCACTATGTAGTAGTCCTTCTCCTTCTCAACAATCCATCTCTGCAGTCGTCTCAATGAGTTTTTAGATTGATTTGGAATAGAACGGCGTCCCATTTCTAAACTTCAGTCTTTCGTCTGGGGGTCAATCTGTTGAAATCGCCCAACTGGTGGTGTCGGCTGAATACGACAGGACCGCGCATTGCTTGTATGTGTAAGGAGTTGTCATAACCGTTGAACGTTGAACGGCGTTGCTAACACACTCTCGACTAGTATTCTAGCGTGGTCGATAGCTGATTGTAGAGACGATGGTCCGGTCTCCGTCTTGTACTCGGCGGAGCGACGTTCTTATCCGTCGTTTTCCGAAGCAGGACACGCAGAGTTCTCAAGTGTACGTCAGCCTTGTAACCTTATTCGAGAATTGAAAGTGTTTACAGGATTCGGACGAGAAAATATATTATTCCTGACAACCCTTCTCCAGCAGTCAAGGCGGGGTTTGTTTAGTCTTCCTCCGACTCGGATTGCCTATTAGTCACATTTGTCGCAACGTGGATCGATAAAGTATGCACATATTGTGGCTTGTGACTGATGGCGATTGTTGGCCAAGTGTGCGTTTGAGTCATTGCGTTTCTAAAGCTCTGGCGAGTGATCAGTGGAAATCTGCTTTAATACTCATTTCTGACCTCCTGGTATCAATGTCACAAGGCTTTGCTCAAGTACGTATGTTGTCCTATGCACCTTGAGTCCCTAGCCGTGCTGAACAATTCATCTGTGATTTCAGTTAGACAGCGATCAATTTCAGATGTCCTGAAGATTGCAAGCCATATGTGTTCCGTTATGTCATGCTGAGGAGTACCTGCAAAAGTAGCCGAGATTTTGACCGAAGGACTCGTCATCAAAAACGATAGCCCAATTTCTGAACCGCGAACGTCTTCAGCGATCAGTCTCCCACGAGAGTATAGTAGTGGTGGGTCTTATGACGCGCTTAAATCTCGATAGATACCAGATTGACACCGTCAACCTTGTTTTGTTATAGTTTTTATGAAGCCAAGTGTCATGATGATGCAATGTAGACTTAAGCTAGATGCAGCATAAGTATTTAAACTTATTTGAAACGGACCGCACAGTGAACTCCCGGGCGCCCGATGTGTTACTCTTCAGTGACTGCCCTCTTCGCATTAACGCTGAGACGACTTCGGTCGTGATCAGCCCAAAACCAATGAGTGTGCTAGAACTCATGGAATTGATGCAATCGTCGAAGGGTTCATACGATTGTGAATCATGATAACCCGAAAGTGTCTCTCCGGTGGTCTCGCAGTTGTACTAGTGAAGGTGCAGTGTCTCCATCCATCATTTTACCGCAAGCGAGCTTCAACTAAGCACTGAATGGTACAGAAGATCTGGTCTCGATACGGTATCACTATGGCTTATGCGCACCGATTTTGAGCTGGAAATTTTCCGAAATGACAAACTTCCACGTCAACGTCCATCTAATTCTCCCCGATAAATGCAGCAACATGGGACATCAAGCTCGCACGGCTCTCCCATTTGTACATACATAAAGGTGCGCGCTGAGCACTGTATCTCCCCCCCCTTCCTTCATTGTTCCCTCCCCAATTGACCTTGAAATGATTGCTAACCTGCACATCACGCCAGTCAATATTGCCGTGTTCCTTTTTGTTCTTCTTCTTGTCTACGCGTGGTCTGTCGTGAGACGGGGCAAGGGCCGATTTCCGCCTGGACCTAAACCAGTACCACTGCTTGGAAATTTACATCAGATGGACTATCAACATATGAAATTCGCCGAATGGGGAAACAAGACGGTGTGTTGCGACTAAATTTCTACCTTTGTGGTAAAGTTAATACATCCCAATACCAGGAGATGTCTCATTTGCACATTTATTTCATATGCCAACTCTCATTTTGAGTTCGGTGCAGGCCGCTCAAGACCTCATGGACAAAAGGAGTGCGAAGTATTCTGACAGACCCCGATTTGTTCTGCTGGGTGAACTGTGAGTGTCCATATGTCATCTCCGCTGTCCACTACTTTACATGCAAATAGCATGGGCTGGGATGCCGTTTTAGCGCACATGACATACGGCGATCGTTCCCGGAAATATAGGAAATGGATACACGATGCATTGCAGGCTAAGGCTGTGCTTAAGAGCTATTACCCATTGCAACGACGCGAGTCTTGTGTATTACTTTCAGGACTATTCGAAAGCCCCGAAGCGTATGTGGCGCATATCAGAAGGCAACCAAATTTCCTCTGGTACATTTGTCGAGAAGATTAATTCATTTGGATCCCTCGACAGGTTTGCTGCTGCCTTAGTCTTGGAAATAGCATATGGGCACCGTGTGACTTCATTGAAAGATGAATATATTAGACTCGCCGAGCGTGCCACCACAGCTACCGCTGAAGCGGGGAGCCCAGGATCCATGTTGGTTGATTTTTTCCCGTTTCGTGAGTTGTTTCACACCAAGAGATGTTTGAACATTCATGCTTTATATCCATTTTGAAAGTGAAAGAACTACCCGCGTGGTTTCCGGGATGTGGTTTCAAGCGACGAGCATTGGATGTTCGGCCTCATGTACGCGCATTTCTTGATATGCCCTTCCAGATGGTCAAAGATGCTATGGTTTGTACTCTTGATGCATATTAAACATATCCCGGAAACCCAGTCTAACTTATGACAGGCTACAGGCATTACGATACCATCCATGACCGCAACTCTAATTGAAAAATGTTCTGGAAATGAAGGCATCAGCGAAGAAGATGAGGAAGATATCAAAGGTACTGCGGGATTTTTATACGCAGGTCTGTTCCCTTATCGTCTGTTCTTTTCCGGCGGCCTGCTTCTGATCGGATTCTAGCTGGAACTGAGACAGTCAGTGTCGCATATCGGAAGAAGAATCTGACAAACTTCCTCCTTGGATCTAGACGGCTACCGCCTTGACAACTTTTGTTATGGCAATGGTGCTCTATTCTAATGTCTTGAAGAAGGCGCAAGAGGAGATCGACATGGTGATAGGCAATGAAAGGCTCCCAGATTTTACAGATCGCGACTTCTTACCTTACCTTGGATGTATATTAAAAGAATTGTATCGGTTAGTTCATCTGCATATCAGCATGTATGTTTCACCTGATGGTTTATCTTACAGCTGGAATAGTCCCCTTCCTCTTGGTCAGTCGTTGCTCAAGGTCTATTTGCGTACGTCTTGATGTCTTCTATCCAGGATTTCCTCATAGAGCGACGTCCGATGATATTTATCGTGGATACTATATCCCACAAGGGTACATGGTCATCCCAAATATTTGGTATGCATGCTGTTTCTGTTTGCGAATAATATAATTTTACGTTTTGGACAATCCATCTAGGGGTATGATGCACACACCTGACATTTATCCAGAGCCAGAGAAGTTCACGCCGGAGCGTTTCCTGGAGACAGAGGACCGGCCAAATTCACCAACGAATGCCTCTGACCCATACAATGTGGTGTTCGGATTTGGCCGCAGGTAACGTTCATTTCGTTTGTCTTTCTGTTTCCCATACTTACCACCTGACCTTATGGCAGATTATGTCCAGGTCAGGCCTTCGGGGACTCGAGTCTATGGCTTGCTATGGCACATATGATAGCAACACTGGATATCCGCAAAAGCGTCGACAGTTTTGGTAAAGAGATCAATGTTGAAGCCGCCTTTAGCCCCGGGTTTACCAGGTAAGCACACTCATTCGATTGATTTATGCGTGCATAGGCTAAAATCCTCTTTGGCGCTCCCAAACCGTTCACTTGCGTTATTCTTCCCAGAACCAAAAAAGCCTGCGAGCTTATCCAGTCTGTGAATGCCGACCTTGCCCATTAATATCATACATATTTGTCTTGTCTCTTGAGGAGTGGTGGTACTGTGGCGACGGGGTACGAAGTTGGCCGAGAGGGCATATCTTCCAGATTGATACTGAAATATGCATATATGCATATGTTGTACTCCATGTTGGCTTTCTTCTCTCCAGTCTTGATCGATGATCTCTCGTTGGCTTTTGGCTTCCTTTGTCACGATACAGTGAAGCCTCAGGTCTATTTCTATCTCGGTCACGTCTGAAGTATGAATTCAGCCAACATATGGGAATCTACACTGTTTATACAACCACAGGGAAGATCGCAGTCGTATTATGGTGATACATAGTACAGTTAAATATAGATAGTAAATCTACACAGAAGCTCACAATTCCAGCATCCAAAAGTCTATGTTTCACTTACAATAACATACAAACTATGATCTTGACGCGTCACCCGTCGTCTGGACCTGTCCACTGGCCTGTGCCTTCAAGATTGTGCCAAGCCCCACGGCGAGAGATCCCAGTGCGTGTGCGGTGCCGCTCGCCAGGAAGGCTCCGCCTGCTCCGGCAGAGATCGCGGGGAGCGCAGGGAGTGTGCCGACGGTGATGAGAATGGCGGAGATAGCTGTCATGACCTTCGGGTGCTCGTTCGTGAGGAATTCGAGCGACTGGCATGCGTTAACTAGCCAGAGGGGAGCTTGTGTAACGGTTGTTACGGCTGACAGAAGCAAAATGAGTATAATGGACCGAATATGGGAAGGGGAAAGACGTACTTCCGCCTGGTGTGCTTGCGGGGCTGATAACAGCGGGAGTCATCGCTGGTGTACTTGCGGGTGTGCACGCAGGAGATGAGAAGAATGAAGAGAATCCGGACGATGAAGATGTGCTCGAAGAGACGCTCTCAACGGAGTTCATGGTGGCAGAGCGCTTGGGGGTGGGGAAATTCTTGAGCGTCGACCCGAAGTCGAAGGTGGCCCTGGACTTTGGTAGGGGACGAGGAGGTGTGGGAGGGCTGGGTTCCGCATTCTTGCTGGTATCTGAATCTCCCCCTCTGCCTACGACCCACCACAACCCGGAGGGCTTGCTCTCGACTTTGATTGCTTCGGTCTTCTGCGCATCAATCTCCCCTGTGGGTGGAATTATCATCAGTAAAGCGGAAAGTATTTCAGTGACGAAGGGGGACGCACAGCCCATATTTCGCATCGCGACCTTGAAATTCTTCCAGTTCCACCGATACTTCCCGCCATGCATGTTCTTCATGACCATCCTCAGCTCATCGAAGCGTTTCTTCGCATCACTGCCAAGGTAATGCTGCGCGACCTTGTGCCAGTACTCCTTAGGCACCTTACGCTCGACACAGCCCGCCTTGATCTGCGCCAACCACTCGTCAACGGGGAGGTCCTTCTTCGGCTTTCCGACAAAGTGGGGTGCATCGGTCCACGAAGCGTAGATGGGCTCGAGATCGAACGGCTTAATCTTGAACGCTTTCAACATTGCAGAGGAAACAAAACGATCGTAGGAGAGGGGGTGTCGCTAAAATTCGGTACACTGCTGATATACTCGTCGGTAAGAGGCCTCATTGCCCGGGTGCTGCAGCAACACAAGGCGATCTAGCATGAAACGTTGACCAAGCATTACAAACCATTGCGGTATATTAAACAAGGCGGGATTCGCGCTGGCCGCCAACGGGTGGGAGAGTCGCAATGCATCTCAAACATGTTAGAAGCGTACCAATTTTCAGCAGACATACATGCGGCTTTCGTGTGGTCTTCCGGGGTTTCTCAAAGGTTCTTCCTGCTGTTGATGGAATCTTGATACCCTATCACCGTCCCAGCACCTCAAGAAGCATGAGGATCGCCAACTACGATGCCAGCTCATCAGCCTGCCAAAATGCTGAATCTCGGCATGCAAGCGTGGTTTGAACCTGAGGCCTCAGTGACCGACGGTCATTTTGGACCTCACAGATGCCGGACGGAGCTATCAGCAACATAAAGCTTTAAAACTGCGAAGCTTCAGGCTCAAGCCTCGAATGTAAGTTCAATCACGGCCACAAGTGGTGGAAGCGAGGACCATCAGACGCCGGTGATTGATTGCAATCATATATTGAAGGATGCATACGAACATATCGAATCCTAAGGAAGAAAGAAAATCATGCCAATATTTCTACGCAAATACGAGGGAAATCATAAGAATTATCGAGGCCCGAACATACGTGTGGACTCTATATCGTCCGATGTCCGTTCAGACCTCCTCCCCGCGGCTACGAGCTTCGGCGATGCTCAACTCAATTGCGAATCTAAGATCTTCTTCCTCCTGATTCACATCCTGCGTCCGCACGGCGGTGTCACCTACACCTTGCGTGAATTCGGCAGACACAAGGGATGGGCCCTCAGCAGATGCATTGCCAGGCGGATTAGCGTTCCTCAGAAAAGAAGGGAACGACGCCTCCAAACCCCGCGATGGGGACGGGACCCCTGATGAGCGGAGCGGCGTGCTCCATGCGCTGCGGAACGACTCCGGGCTGCCTGAAGCAGAATAATGCGTACTGGAGACGCGACTACTTCCAGGTGTACTTGGAACCGACATGCTTGCAGAGGAGGGCGTCCGGCTCACCGCGGGGAACTGTTCCAAATCAGACGTAGATGGCGCGTGTATAACCTCACGAGAAGACGATAGGGAACCATTGATGGGACTAGGGGTAAACCCTGCCTCCATGGGCTCCGGGCGGACACGAGGGGATACTTGGATCTTAAAGTTCGAGGCGGAGGGTAACGTGCGCCAGAATGAGCGGCCATCGGGGAAGACGCTGCCATTGGAAGGAGAATGGGAGGAGATTGAAGATCCTCGCGAGTGCACAGCAGAAGAAGATTCAGAGCCGAAGAAGGTATCTGGCACAGGTACGGGGGTTTGCACATCATCGAAATCCCCGATGAAAACGCCCTCGTCCTCCCTAGATATTAAGACCCTCTGACGGCGCTCCTCTTCCTCATCCCGACTGAGCATGAGCACATATTCTACAGCTTCAGCTTCGCTCAGTCCTAGGTGCGCGAGCGTAGATTGATGTGCCCTCTCTCGTCCAAACGCGCGGCGGATATGGGCTTGCTCTTCCTCCAGATCCCGCCGGGACTCAGCAATGTCGCGATACATCTCCACTTGTTCTGAAAAATATGGATATGAGCAACCACCATCAATGACAATTAACATACTCACGATGCCATTTCGCGACGCCGGTAGACTTCGCCCCGCGCACATGCTTTCCCTTGCCATTCCCCTTCCTAACGGGCCCGGCCTTCCATGCCATGACCTTGCTGCCCGACCACGACGCCACCACCACGTCATTCTCTAACAAAATCTGAGAAACATGCTCCCATTCACCGCCGACAACGGGCTTAGCAGCAGGAGATGGGAAAGAGCGGAGCGGAGTAAAGGTCAGTGAGTCCCAAATCTTCACGGTCCCGCGAGAGGAGCCCGTCGCGAGTACGGTGGAGTTCCAGGCGATAGCAGTGACGGCGCCATCTTCGTGAGCTTCAAACTTCCGGACTGCCGCGACGAAAGCGGACCCGGGTGTAGGAAGAGCATCCCAGGCAAAGACGCTGATGCAGCCGAGTTGATCGCCCACAAGAACAAAACTGGTCTCGTCGTGTCTGGAGGAGAATACCGGCTTGAGTGAACGAATTGGGCCCGTAGAGTCATCCCCGAAAATGGTGCGATCGACTTTACATGAAGACAAATCGATAGAGAGACGATGGAACTGAGCGCTGTTCGTGTACGCTACGAGGAGGGGCTTGGTGTCCGAGCAGGCGATGTGAAGATCCGTCACTTCAAGCGCGGAATTCGGCCCGTATGGAGAAGCAGATCCGTCGGCCTTGTATGCAGGAATTCTCATTTCCGAAGGCTCCAGCTGGAGAGCTTCAGGCTTATCGGTGAGCAGAGCCAATCCGGACCAAACGAGGATATCTCCACTCTGCATGGCACCGACGATGACTCCATGCAAGGTGTCAATAGTGACCTTAACACAAGGATCGCGAACCAAAGAGAGGCCCTTGTCCGAAGTCCACAAGCACTTCACGGTTTTTGCGTCCCAAACTTGACGCGCCCGTCTGCAGCGGCAGAGACAAATACCACCGGGCCGTCGACTGCAGCACCCCAAGCTATGTTCTGCACCGGACCCTCGTGGCACTCCTCCACCTTGCAGCGCACCCGCTTCGCCGCAGCTGGCCGGCTTCCATCCATCGCGCGTGTCGCAGTCGTGACCGCGACTTCCCCGTTCTTGAAACCCCAAAGCACCTTCGCCGTGCCCCCTCAGAGGCGAGCGCGACAGCAGACACGTGCGGGGAGAACTCCGCATTCGGGTTCCCAATGCCGAGTCCGTTGAGCGTGCCCGAGGCATCTAAGTAGCCGCGCAAGATCTTGCCCGTGAGCGGATACGAGCGCGAAACGATGCCGTACTGGAGGGATGCGGTGAGTAGCGTTGTGGAGGGCATGAGGTGCATAGACGAGATAGCGGAGTGGTGTGGGATATGGGTCACCGCTGCATTCCGGGATCGCTCCCAACGTCTATAGTAAAAACAAGTCCGAGATTAATTCACGAACGACAGACAAATTATTGGGGCGATAAATCTCGTCCGAGCATGTAAGAGACCTCTGTGCATAGTGAAGGCGGTCCCAGAACGTAGATGACCCCGACTGAAACATCCAGAAGTAGATGACTACATAATTGCTGCATCACCATAGCCCATCATCCTCTCACAGAACGATGCTAGGGAGGGTCATATCCCATGTGGCATACCGGATGCATACCATGGCATAAACAACTGACCGCATCGCAGAGGCGAGGCAGCAGCAATCATAGTATAATGGCTCAAGCGAAACCGGGCCCCCAGCACAAAATGAGAAGGCATGACGTACCGCCTTAGATTAAACCGCAGAACAAACTCCTTCCTCCACGAGCTCTCCTCCCTCCTGAGCATCAAGGCTCTGCCGTCTGCGTCATCGCGCAGATCGCTCTCTGGAGTGATCCCCAAGAACTGGTAGACATATGCTCTGCGCCATGTGTTGTCGTCCTTTATGTGGGCATACAGCTGCTTGTTGAGCTGAGAGAGAACCAGCAGGTCAGGGGGTCGAGAAATGAGGTGATGTGGGTAAGCGATTCAGATGGAACGCTGAGCAGGATGCTCGCTCCTTTGCTGACTGAGGCTTTGTTGCCATGATGTTTAGCGTTGGGTTGGGAGTACGATGATTTGTGTCGATGTGCGTCTTTCGGGTGATGAGCTTCAATGGGCCTACTGGGCATATAACTGAGTAGAGGTTACGAGTTGTGCGCTGTCGCAGACGATGTCTGCGATGGTGGTGGTAGATGTTAAGGTGGCAGTTTGTCTGAGTTTGGCGTCGGCGGCATATACCCTCTCATCGATCTCGGCGTCAGCACGAAGCAATGACCTAGTTCGCCCAGACGTCCTCAGATGCTGGAACCACAGAGCTCGATGTATATAGCCAAGTGCCTATGACCGACCTCGTCGAAGGACTCTGATACTTGCACAGGGGACTATTATTATAGCAGTCGAGGGCCGGGCGTTGGCAGGTGTTAGCTCCCCATACCGTTCAGGCATAGCGGCTACGCAGTGCGGCTCAGAAATATAATCGTACATTGCATACTGTCCGTCATACGAGTCGTCTGTCCGTCATTGCCCTTACGATGCATCCTGTTCCCGCTGCTTCCGTCAACTAAGGGTAAACGACAGTGATCAGCCAAATGATAGTTTCTCGACGGGGGGTTTAGTATTCGAATGATGAACTTACCTTCTCGTGCCAGCCCAACAGAACACTCCCGCTGACATCGCCCCATCCTGGCATTGCCATGCCCTTGTATAGGTACTTCATCAGTGTATCCTGCGCGTCCTGCGATAGCGCCTTCACCACCCCAGGGATCTCTGTTGCCTTTGTGCTATTAAGAATGGATACGAGAGTTTGTAGGTTCAGTGTCTGCAGGAACGGGAACTTTAGATGACGGATCAGGCACTATATGAAGGTCCAATGATGATACCTTGGCTTCCTCGACATTTGGGCCATACGGTGCGCCCTCGAGCACAATACTTAGTGCGCCAGGTATATCCCCTCTATTACATCAATGTTGATAGTGAGTGCACTCGGTACCCCGATGACAAGATACAACGTACTGCGCCAACGAGCTCCGGACTGCTCCCGCTTTCTGTTTGGAATCGCTGAGGACCTGAGACGGGTCACGGGGATCTGGTTCGTACAGCTCGCTCTCGAGCAAAACATCTTCATCGTACTGGTCAATGTCGATACGCCGGAAGTTGGTGTCCATTGGAGGTGGTAGTTCAGTGCTATTGACGTGGGAATTCCGGAAAGCAGTAAATTTGATAAGTGTGCGTTAAATTATTAGAAAGGTGTAATCTGACAATATCGAATTTGCCGCGCCGTTTTCGCACTCAGGCTCCCATTATTCTCGACTTTTGGATCATACGTGAAGTTTACATTGCAGTGTGAACGTTCTTCTCAAATCAGACCCACTTTTGCGACGACCTTTGAGGCATCAGCCCAGACAAAATAATATCGACACTGAGCTTCAGCTCGAGCTGCCAATACAACGAGTAATCGCGCACCTCAAGTTTTGATCTTTCACGAATTGGATGCTACCTCGTCTTGCTTCAAAGAGCATCCCGTATCATGCAAAACGAACGGCTTCCACCAGTGCGAAATGTGCACTCTACGTGGACCGTGGGATTCTGGTAGCAAATAAACCGCCAGGTCTGGTTTGCCAATTTGATCATTCGCATTCTGATCCTACCGTATGTGCTCATGTAAATGCCTATCGGTTGTTGCTAATTATGAGTAGACGCAGAGGTTTGCTCAGTTTGTTAACGGTTCGTAATCAACCCAATAATCATGTGTGACGTCTTACTGACAATTGTGCAGATTTACAACAACAAGCTGGAATTGCATCCTCTACTATTGACCCTGTACACCGGCTTGACAAGGTCTGTTCTCTGATGTTTGCAAACTGACACCGTCTCATATCGACCTGATAGACGACAACCGGCAGTCTCGCATTTGGTCTGTCACCGCATCATACCCGCGAAATCTCCCGCCAATTCCGATCACGAGAAGTGAAGAAGACTTACCTTGCACTCGTCTTTGGATCCAGCTCGGCCTTTGCGACCAAGACGGGAACCGTACGAGAAGAGCTTCGTTGTATTGACGGGCGAATAGAACTGGCGAAACCAACAGAATCCAAAAAGTCTTCAAAAGATGATGTGATGTGGACGAAGCCAGCAGTGACTGAGTGGGAAATTGTCGCTTCTTCTGTTAGTTTCCGTTCTTGACTTGTATCATAAATGACTCACAGAATAACCGATAGACCACTGCCCCGCTCACCTTGATAAGGTTGCACCCGCAAACGGGGCTAAAGCACCAGCTGCGTGTGCACCTGGCGCAATGTCTGTCGAGTATGTATGCGGTCTTCTCCTATTCGTGCACGTCATTGATAATCCTTGTACCAGCGCCGATCCTCGGCGATACTCTTTATGCTCACAAGGAGCACTGGGTGGGAATTGCTAAGAAGGCCGGCATGCCTATAAATCACGTCCATCTTCACGCATCAGAACTATCTTTTTTCGTGCGCATTGCTCTTCTTGGCTTCTTGAAATATAACTTGACTTGTTCTGCTTTCAGCGCTATCGCCTGACTGGAGCTAACAGACAAGTACGCATCGCCGTCCGCGCGCCGCTTCCGCACTGGTTCGTGCATGTATGCCATGGCGTCGGCATCCAGCTCCATGTGGACGACCTCAAAGGTGGCTTGTGGGTGAATGGTACGAAATTGCGTGGCGGACCACTAGTTGAGGAGGACGCAGACGCAGAAGCTGCGCTCGAAGGTGTAGGCGGACGCTGGCTGGGCAAGTGACGTATTAGTAGGTTGTGTTTGTCTCTAGTCGCTCAATCCATTGATACGAATCCGTATATGTATAGTGCAAAATTACAAGAAAACAGGACTACAGCGACCACTGCATGCATGGAGGTCGACTGCGATACATACCTGGTACAAGCACAGAACTTCTATGGTTTACCTTCTTCCTGCAGCTACTATCTAGTGTCGATGGCCCTCTCCATTGCTTGCTGCCTTCAAAGTTCTTCCTATGGCGCCTGCTACCTCGGTGGCCATGCAGAGGGCTGGGCTTCCGCCTGCGTGGAGCCCGCCTAGGCTAATGAGGATGGCGGCAATTGTTGTCAGGGCATCCGAATGCTCGTTCCCAACTGCGGCAATCGCTTCCGTCGCCGCCAGCAGCCAGAGCGGAATTTGGGCCGTGAGCGTCGTCAGTGCGGACGACGGAGGAGGGGGAGGTGGCGGCGGCGCAGGCCGAGAGAATGGTAGAGAGATAGTAGACATTATGGATGAAGTGGAGCCTTCCCGCCTGGGTTTCGGCTTCGCCTCCGGAACGGCCTTGGTGACGATCGGGGACGCGGTCGCCTTGGGCGCCGGCGCGGCGGCGGTCCTCTTCGCCTCCTTCCCTTTGTCCTTGTCTTTGACAACGGGAATAACCGACTGCTCCCCTCCTTTCCCCACGACCCACCACCCTGTGGATTTCTTCTCCACCTTGACTTTAACTTCCTTCGTCTTCTGTGTGTCGACATCCCCTGCATAACAAACAAATCATCACATTACTTCTGATCGTGCCACAATGCGGAGCGCCACTTACATCCCATATTGTTGATAGCAGCCTTGAATCTTTTCCAGTCCCAGCTCCATTTGTCTCCGTTCAAACCACGCATCACTCTCTCGACTTCTTCGAGTCTATCCTTTGCTTTTCCAGCGACAAAGTGCTTCGCAATAGCGGGCCAGAACGATTTAGGCACGCTGCGCGCTGTACATCCGCTTTCCACGAGTGATAGCCATGTCTCTACGGAGGGATCGGTCTTCTTCTCGCCTTGCCCTTAAAGATTGGTATGGCATCGGGCGCTGGGGCGGGCGGCCAAGAGGCTAGGGCGGCGGCGACGTCGAATTGACGCGAGAAGAACGACATGAGCCGTCAATCGCAATCGCCAGGCGTATAAGTGACAGTAGTGATATTGATCAAGGGCAGAGATATGAGACCGAAATGGGGGTTGCTAGAAAAGTGCGTGGCGTGTATGTGTCGGTTGGGCACGGTTGATATAGGCTAGCGGGTGATCGATTTTGGGGTGGCTAGCTCTGGCCACCCATGCAGCGTGTTTTGGCGGGCGTGCAGCTTTTCGGAAATTAGCACGGTGCATCTCTGTGTGCCACTTCCCAATGCTGCCGCTAAGTTCACGTGAGCGCGATGCATCGCGATCTGGTTTGCGAAGCGCGGCTGAGTATTTACCAGCAGAGGATGAGGCGACGTGGTTTGCGGGCCTGATCATTTGTGTTTCATAGGACATCACCTTAAATTTTAATCATATTGGTAGTTTCCGTATTCATTACCCCAAATATTGCGGTGACTTTACAGGAGGTTTGTACAAGGGACCGGATTTGCCACAGCCACCGAATCCTTGCCTGTCCGAAATAGCTCTGAGATACCCACGAAATATCACGACAAATCTGCGGCCCATAAGGCAAGAATATATATGACCTGGAATACTGCGTTTTCATCGCATGATAGATGACTTGTACAGAGAATGGTTACAACTGAATTCAGTAAGAAAGATAGTAGAGCCCATCAAGCAAGGGTCGCTACCACCTGAACTGTAACTTTGGTCACAGTGGTTCCTAAGAAGTGCATGGTAAGAAAGAGATGAGAATGGAGAGAGCACGTTTTCACCATGTCAATACGTGCATCAAATGGGATCTCTGATCCCCAGCCTAGCACAGTCACGTCCATGTATTTCGGCAGCCCACGCCATACTCTCCGCCGTTCCCTCAATATTCTGGCTTTAAGCATGAGAATGCAATTTGGCAGTACGATGAGTGCGGCTCGTGTTCATCGAACTCGAAGTGACCATCCTGTATAGCAAGTGGGTCCACATTGGCAGCAAGCCTTGGGGAAATCGCTGTGTCCCGCATCGTGTCTATAAACCAAGTCCTACATACAACTTCATCTCGGCACTGTGAGCTAGTGTCCGGTGAGATGACACTGAGCCAGAGGGACGTGGCTTCACGCATGAGGGAGACTTTTCCTCTCAGGCACCTCCGAAGGTCTTCATCCGTTAACTGCACAACAGTGCCGTCTTGACGGTGAGTACCCGTGAAGAGGTCTTCGTCTAATTGACAGCACCTATACAGAGCGGTGGGCAAAAGGGAGTCCGTGCCGGTGAGGCGGGCGATATTGACAACTTCCATTGCATCAATGTGTGAGCAGCGGAGGCTATCCGACATGGAACTTTCATTCCAGTCATCAAAATGATCCGGAAAAGACGTTTTCAGAAGAGATATCCCTTCTTCGATAATGCATGCAATACATCAGCAAAAACTCGCCCCGCAGGTACCCAATGTAGGCGCTTACCAGATACCGCATATGGGCAAGAGGCGACAAGCGACTACACGAGGCTACCAGACGCCTGCATATGGCCGGAGGCTACAAGAGGCTGCACGCGTCCAGTGCGGCCATTGTAATCTCTGTAGATACATTGTAATACCTTTATATATTTTATTCTCCGTTATTAGTCAAAATGTTTCGAGTGCAAAATAAGTTTATTAAGAGAAGTCCGGGCTACTACTACAATGCCCCAAATCCCTCCAGCTCGTCCTCATCGCCGTCAGGACCCACGAGCTCCTCCCCATCCTCCGGCCCAAGATCCGGTTCGATGGCGTCGTCGTCACTCCCCTCCCCGTCCTCTCCGTCCTCTCCGTCTTCTGCGTCCTCTCCGTCTTCTGCATCCTCCCCGTCTTCTGCATCCTCCCCGTCTTCTGCGTCCTCTCCGTCCTCTCCATCCTCTCCGTCTGCTGCATGGTTGTCTGGTTCCATATCCTCGTCTTCGTCGTCATCTTCTACAGCGTCGTTGATGATCCTGGGGGTGCTGCCGTCGAGTTCATGCTCCCCGAGCGATGCCCGACTCCTCCTCCGTTGTAGCGCATGAACATGTCGCGATCCACGAACCTAGATAGTCATATTTAGTTTATTTATATGTTAAAAATAAGCGAAAAAACGCACATTCCGACATAATAATATCTCCAATCGTCGTCGTCATCTTCATCCACTCGCGTGATGCTTGGCCCAGGCAATGCATCGTCTGCGCGCCCGTATTCGAATGCTGGAATGAGATGCGCGCCACGGAGTACTTGCGCTGGGTCGAGGAAAACGAATGCCTCCTCGTCGTGGCAATCCGTGAACCTGAGACGATGGAGTCTTCTGGTGTCGAACCCGCCAGGCGCAGAAGCGTCAAGCTCGAAATTCCGCGCCCACAAGACCTCAAAGCGTTCCGGTTCGGGATGCCTGTTGACATTGGGACCCACGCGATACGCGTTGACGTGGAAGATGCTGAGGACGCGTGCGTAGAGAAATGGATGGCCTTCGTCGTCTGGCTGCGCGAGCAACATAATGTCGGGGTGGGAGGATGGGTTGATGGAGTCTTGCGAACGCCGCATGTCGTAGGATGTGTAGTTGACTCGAAGCACTTTATGGAAATATAGGCGTTGGCGGTCGATGCGGATGCTGTCCCGGTCGTCCTCTGTAATAATCGGTAGTGTTGCCACAGCTTAGTCACACCTGTTTCAGCTTTTTAGATATTCTGACATGAGTTCTACAGATAATGACATGATATTAATTGAAATTAATAGCTAAGATGTATATGTATTCAAATGTAGCACCACCATTTGCATAATTATCCTGAATGTGTTTCAATTTCAGTTACATTGGTAAAAAAGCTGACTACAAAGTCGGACTTTGCAATCGGCTTTTTGACCATATCTCCATCAATACAGGGTATAACATTTTGATATGTGGCAAGGTTATGCGCCTATATATAGGCTACAAAATGAGTGTAAGATCACCTTGATATCTGAAAAATGCACAAGTTATGAGTCATATATCATACAGGCCTGACTTAGCTGCAGCAACACTAATAATCGGCCGGGGCTGGTCGGAAGTTGTTTTGTCCATGCGCAAGACCAGATGGTCTTGCAGTTTCCGTACAAAGTCCTAGGCCATGGTTAGGTCTAATTGAGCGCGCGCTAGAGTGGGAGCGCTCACCTTGCAAGCTGGGTCCTCCGCGTGTTTCGATGCAAACGAAACCAAATCGACGTAGTTTCGTTGGTCGTCGGAGATGTGGTGATGGGACTTCGGTGAGGACAACGGGAGATGCTCGGAATCCGTAAAACGAAGGCGCAATTCAGCGCGCTGGGCTCGGCGTGCCTTCTTGTGCCTCCGTTTGTGCGATCTTCGTCCGGGAACGCGATCTGTCGACCTAGAACTTGCTGGATCCTCCACTTCTTGATCCTCTCGAGCTGTAGTGTAGAGTTCGGCCTCCCGTTCACGTTCCTCCAAACTCTGCAAGAAATATTCGCGCCTTTGGTGTCGGGCTATCTGCCACTCGAATTGTGCGTTCTTGTTCGTCCAGCGTAGAATTTCTTGACTCGACGGTGTTCGAGCTCTCCCTTTGTATGTACAAATGAGTATTAGACAATAAAAATTCGTAGATACGACTCACAATCTGCGTGGTGTAGTTGTCGGTGGTTCCGAAAATGCGAATGGTTTTCACGTAGTCCCCGAGCCTGTGCCACTTGTACGTGTGCAAGTTGAACGTGCGGGTGTGTGTGGAGTGTGCGGGAGCCTTCCCCTTTCCTTTGGAGGCCTTTCCCTTCGCTGCAAGCGCTGCCTTTCGCCGCTGACGTGCTGCCGTCTCCTTCGGAAGTTCTTGAGTGTTGTAGGCTGCACAGACGAATGTCTTGAATAGGCGCACTGCAGCACCCATAGACTTTGTAGCGTGCTCGAATTGGGCGAGAGTGGAATCAGTATGTAGGCGCAACTTCGCGTGCGCGTGCCACACTGACAGATCGAAGAACATGTCCAGCACGACCGGTTTTTCTTGCCAGGCAACAGGCCTTCGATGACGGGTATAATACACTGATGTGTTGTAGGTTAATATGCATTTGTACCATGCAACGTGTGGGGGACTCACCTGTAACATATCTTCGTAGTCTCGCGCCGCCAGTTTCTTCAAACTGGAGACGTTCGACCCGAATCGACGGATAGTGTCGCGCCCGAATGTAGACACCTTAGAAAATCTATGAGAATGTTTTAATAGGATATCTTGTGGCGGAAATTACAATTTGGTACGTACCGAGCATCAAACTCTTGAATTTTGTTATTCCCCGCTGCTATCAAGATACGAAGCATGTGAATGACGGTGTTCTTAAGCGTGCCGAGCTCGAATTCATGTAGAGGGTCGGGTACCAGCATTCTGTAATGGTTGAAGCCGAACTCGCGCAGCCGGACAGAAAATGCACTCTAAATCCTGTTCAGTAAAGTATCAGCATTGCAGTGGGATACAACACGCACCTGAGTCGGAGTTAAGGAGGTCGGGTTCAGTAAATTCTTGACCTGTGCACCCTCGACTCCAAATCCTTTCTCGAAGATCCATTTTCGAGCGAGCTTGATTTTGTAGAGGACACCTTCATCGTCTTCGCGCGTTTTTGCTCGGCGCTTCGTATCTACGGAGGTCCCCATTCCAGGTACGTAGGTTTTCTTGATGTAGCAGTCTGGACACGGACACACTGCCAGAAATCGCAAACAAGCAATGAGACACCTGCGTGAATCATTTTAATTAGATAAACGCACATATATTAATTGTAAGACATACTTTTCGGGGTAGTCAGCACAGTATGTGAATATACGCGGGAATATTCGACGAGTGATGCCATCGCCACACTTGATGAGAAGTCCGTGGATGTAGGCATGTATAAAGTCAGCGTCGAGCAGGCGGAGCCAAACCTGATGCATGAGCTCCCGTCGCACGAATCGTATCACGGCCACAGACGCGGGGGATTTGAATATGGACTGATAGAAGTGTTGGAAGGCGTCAGGTAACTATGATAGCGTTAAGCACGATTGAGATATTATTTAATGTATGAAATAGTTGACGTACCTTAGGAATATATGCCAGATGGTGTGCAGCGAACGCACGTGGCTTGGCACGAATATATTTGGAGAGGTTTCCAAAAAAAGCGTAGATCGGCCACAGCGAAGCTGAGCCAAAGCTGGCGAGGTGGGTAGCGTCTGACCAGACCAATATTGGAGCTATAGCATATTCATGTCGGGCTCATCGTCGGGATTGCGTGGCTGCGCACGAAGTTCCGCATCGGCATCCAGCATCGCGTCAGAGTTGAATATGTCGGTGTATACGCGCTCGCGCTTCGGATCGCTGCCGTCTGAGGATTCCCGTTCCCAGAATAATTTGGAGGGAATGAAAGTGGAAGTCGCGTGCAGTGAGACTCTGGAAGGCGGCTTTGACAACCTCGGTAAGGGAGCGCGTATAGACTCCTTCGACCTCGTACTCGGGCGCGAGGTCCTCAGAGCTCCACTTGGCCTTTTCGAAGGGGAGCCTGATTTTGATAGACTCCTTGCGCCAACCATCAGAGGCAGAGAACGCGCTTTCGGAGTCCGAGAATTGGTCCAACCTCTTGAGCTCAGTAACAGCGTTGAAGCTCTTGAGGTCTTCTGGGTTGTAGTCCTCAGCGTTGAGAACATCCTGCACGAGACGCTGGAGCTCGGCGGCCGATTTGTAGGGGGACCCAGAATAAAACCAGCGCATGAGTCGGAAGACTGTAGCGTTCAGGAATGGCGCGAAGAAGTTCGCGCGGGATTTGTCCACAGCAGCGCCGAAACCAGAGAGAGAATTCCGGGCATCTAGGGAGCCTTCGCAAGAGTGGGAGAGTCCGTGAGTGCGTCCAACGTGATGGCGTCTTCCGGATCTGACTGTGGGCGCACCATATTGGCGGAACAGGCCGAATGCATTGCATTCTTCGTCAATGGGCACTGGGGCTTCTGGGATAGGATCGGGATCTTCTGGGGGGGAGATACTGAACGAGGTGGTGGCGGTGGCGGTGGTGGAACGGGAGGTTTCGGCTTAGGTTGGCCCACATGGCTGGCAAGTCCACGTAGCGAGGTAGGCAAGTAATCTTTGAGTACCGCAGGAGCCCAGCGCGCTCTCCCGGAACGACTGAAAGAGAGAGGCGTGTCTTCTGGAATAAATGAATACTCCGCATTCATGCGTTCATCTGCCTACGGATTTCATTAACAATGTAATCATTATAGCTTAATATATGCGATCGGACTTACCTCCTCACGCTCGCGCTCTTCCTGTTCCCTTCGCTCACGCTCCTCCCGTTCCCTTTCTGCTGCTGCTGCACGGACCTGCTCAAACCTGTGCAGTCGTGCGGCTTTGTCGTGCTGTCGTTGGACCGCGATTGCACGAACAGCATCGTCCCGAGCCTTCTGGATGCCACCGCCTACGATTTGCTGCCTCCCCGAGCAATATTTGCGCCGATGAAGTTTCAACGCCGCCTCAGTCTTGCAAGATTGTCGACAGAATTCGCATTTAAGGTCCATAAGGCAAGCAACCACAGCCAGAACTATCAGCAAGAGCCAGATGAGACGCATATAGCCAGCAAGCGCGTAGTGAGCGTTCAGTAGCCAGCAAGCGCGCAGTGCCCAAGTTAGGCACACTCAAATTGTGGGCGCGTACCAATCAAATTCGGACGTACTCAATTAAGTCCGAATTAGATCAACTTCTAATTAGATTAACTTCTTCGCGCCAAACTCCGCTCCGAGACTGTCACCTTGTTCCTATAAATGCTGCAATGTCCTCCCTTAACTCCTTCCATCACTCTGCCACTCCGCTCAACACTTCAATGCCTCCGTTCGCCTCTTCCATTACCGAGAAGCCAGCGAAGTCTGGTAAGTCTGCTAAAGCTGCAGCTTATCAGGCCCGCGTTGCGGCAAGCGCTGGTCGAGGTGGCAGGTACGCTTGTGGTTTAGCCTGAACTTGATCGAATACACTCACTAACTGATCTAGACCACGGCGAAGCAATCTCGTCCCCACACTCCATCAAATTCCCCTTCTCGCGACCCCAAGCGGGCCCGACGAGACTTCTATTCGATCTCTCCGCAACGCGGGCAACGCGGCCGCGATGTGGGAGGTTCCTCGAGCCGTACTCCCCCGACAATCCCGAGCAACGCGGTCGATCGATCCTCCGGAAAGGCGGACGTCCGGAAGCACGTCGGAGTGCCTCCGAATCTTCAAGCCGTTCTCGCTCGGAGTCCTCCCGCTCATCCTCCCGCTCATCCTCCCGTCATCCTCCGCTCCTCGCCTGCCCTATTCAAAGAGACATACGACTCCATAATGGAGAAGATCGCGAACGACTGCTCCGAGCACTGGGTGATCAAGTATATACGGTGCGCATATACTCAGCAATTCGATACTAACCTGGTGTCATAGGGATACCAATGGTACTGCCAAGAAGCTGCAGAATGTCGGAAGATTCCTGCCCCGGATCGTAGGTCCCTATGTGAACGTCTTTCGTACGTTCTATGTTGGGGTGGCTGTCGACGGCGCACCCAATCCATCCAAACTCGCCCGGGAAATCAAAGAATTCAAAGATTAGTAAGTGAATTCAGTTCTGATGCGCATATATGCACTTACATTTGTTCAGTGGGAGCGGCGCACGCCGTGATTACATCGTGGCGTACAACGCGCTCATCACGCACTTCCCCTGCCTCAAACGCATGGTCCCCGGCTTGCAAAGGAGCGTAGACGAAGTAGAGTTCTTCACAGACTTCGTAAGTATTGTTCTCTATAATATTCGATCCCTCACTGACATTGCTTAATGGAGCTCGATACGCATGCACGCGCGGCGCGTAGCGATGATCTTGCAGCGCTGCGCTACGAAATCATCGACATGCTTGAAGATGTTGACCTGCCCAACGGCATCAAGATCAAGAAATTCCCGCGTGCGGACCGCAATAAAGCAAACCGCGGTTTTATGGACCCATGCACGGGCCGTCTGTTGATCTCACGTGGCCTGCGTGAAAACTTCGACAAGGATCCGCGTTGTGAGTATCTATCATCTAATTTCGATCTTGCTGACTTCGAGGCCATTGCAGTTTCAACCGCCTGGTCTTGCGCGGCAAGATCTTCGTCCTCTCTGGGGATTACCCGAGCTACCTCTACTCCGAGGAGAATCATATTGAGGGGAAGACGCTTAGCGGCATCTTAGAAGGCCCTCTCTTAGTACAGGTACGTAATTCATTATTCTAAATCTAATATTCTAACATCGGATACTCACAGTGCTACCGTCGCATCTTCACCGGCAAGAGCACTGCACTGGCGGACCCTGGAATCCCGCGCGGTGCATCACGCAAGTGTGTCGCCGCCAAGAACGACATGACTAGGGTCACACCGGCAAGTATTGCATACGTTGCCTGCCTAGTAAGTAATTGTGCTACACTCGCTACTAATGCTCACGAATTCTCTCTCTGTAGGTGCGGTTCTGTCTCAGCGCACAGACCGAGTGGTGCGTCACGGACGGCGATTTCTCGTACGAAACGTACTACGGGTACCTCGTCGAACTCTTCGACGATGCAGATTTTGCGGTGCCCGTACTCAAGTGGTGGAATCGGTGCGTATTCTCTCATTTTATTTGCATATACTAACTACATATATTTACAGGATGGTGTTCGGTGTTACCACTGAACACGAGATTCAGTCTGACGGCGAGGACACCTACCTCGTCACCAGACACACGGAGACCGCCGCCTCCAAAGTGCGCGCTGAGCGCAAGGCACGTCTCGCTGCCAAAGCAGCTGCCGAAGCAGCCATCGACAATGCTCCCCTCTCTCCCCCAGCCGCCCCATTCTCAGCCTTCGAGGACGACGAGCTTGAGTACAGGTCTGACCAGGATACAGGCCCGACCGGTGGGTACGCGCAGAACTCTGTAGAGATTGGGCAGGGCGAGGAGGAGATTGACGAACTTGACGAGTGACGGGTAAGTCGGACTGTATACTTAATGACTGGGCTGACGTTTCGATCCTCATGGCACAGTTTCACGCATGGGCTTCAGCCGCGCGCATTGCGCCGCCTACGGTTGTGTTTGTCAGTTTTTGTTCTCTATTGTGCTTCTTGCTGCTTTGTGGTACTTGCTCGGACATCGTTGTTATCGCATAAATGTTCTCTTGTTGCTGCGCTATCAGGCGGATTTGTAACTTAGAGTGGATTCAAATGGATTAAATCAAATGTTTTAAATTCAAATTCAAATTCAAATTGGTGGGTATCAAATGGATTGTAGATATGGTGTGTCAGGTAAGATAAAACAAGATACGATATGTCAGATAAGATACGACAAGAGATTACCGGTGCACCATCTTGTCAGCCTTGTCAGAGATTGTACGAACTTGTCATCTCTGGCCGGGAGTACACCTAACCCTGGCACGCTCCGGTAGGATCGGCATTCTGGCCAATGGTCAAGGGTCCCGTATATTTCCCGGCAGGTAAAATAAATCTGGTATTCTCTTATTTAGCATTATATTATATTACATTCTCTGGTACGCAAGGGGGGATTTTGCTGATGTAGAATACTTGTGCCCCAGACGGATGATTGCTGAGACTGCCGCAAAGTCAATCCTCTTGCCCAGTTGGAAGAAGCTGAGCAGCGTCAGTAGAAAGATAACGGTCATTGCATGAAACTCACGTGCTGTGGTTGAATATGATCTGCAAAAAATACTTCAAGTCCTGAGGAGAATCAGAAAGCCTCACCACCGGACAACCGTCTATCTCCTCCGCATCCAGCGGCTGAGGCACGGTGAATAGGTCAGAAAATATTTCCGATCGTTGCGCGAGAAGTCCTTTGTAAACACGAAAAGAAGTGTCTCCCGCAATAAGGATGATGTTGCCGTCGTCAAACCATATTACTTCGTCGCGGTTCACCTCGCCATTGTTGACCACCGAGTCGTCGACGCGGGGTCGCTTTCTCGATGGGCCATCAGACATGTCGAGCGAGTGGGTGACTGTCAACGTGCAGTCAAAAACAAAAAAACTCAATCTCAATGCAAACATTCTCACGTTACGATTGGTATGAAGCTTCAATGAGAAAGGCGGTTCGACTCGAGTAAAATCCTGCGCGTCTGTCACAAAACGCGTGATCAATAGTCACATCACGTCTCCTATACTTATCGCGTGCCCTCAAACAATTCATGAGTGCTGTCGTGGTGCAATGCCTACGACTCTTCCTGCGCCGATACCACCAGTGCTCGGCGTACTAAGGCCGTTTAACAAGGTGATTTGATGTATTTCACTAGAAGATTGGGCAACATGTCGAAACGATAATCGGCGATGACTAACTTCAACATTAGAAGGGTACTTAGTTGGTGTACATGGTTGTATCGCATGTTGCGCAGACCCTGAATCGAGACGTTGAGAGCAGATACCATCAAATCAATGCAGTAAGTTCAATAGGGTAGATAGTCCTTCTCGAGACAAAATATACATCAGTAGGGACAGAAAAATTTGTATGATAGCGACGTAGTAAAGATGGGAAAGCATGAATGTCAACGAGCAATGAGCATAACGTGGATAACACTATGTATACAGCGCACTGCGCATTATTGTCACAGATATACACGAAGAATTGAAAGAAACTGAAAATTGCAGAACATACCGCTATCCTCTCAGTTATAGTGCGTCATGAAGCAGTTACTGCACATGCCCGTTGCCTTGAAGGGATGTTGCTTGAAATTGTGACAATCCATCGGGATCGACTCATCCTTGGGGCTATCGAATGGGGAATAGGTAAGCTCATCCGCCTCGCGACCAGTGGTGATAGTTGTTGTTGCCAAAGTTGCAAAGGATGCAGAGCTGGACTGAGAAGACTTCGAGGAGTGAAGCGCTGGCAGCCTCATCAGGTTAGTAGGAGTTGCTGTGAGCGTCGAGCGCCGGGGCGGGGTGGTGGTGGAGCTTTCTTCGCAGGTGACGTGCCCGAACCATTGTCCGTCACTCTCCTCGCCAGGAGAGGTGGGATGATTAGCTGTTTGGAAATCTGACGACGTACGGAAGCAGGAGTTTGTTGTGCGGGCATAAGATGCTCCTCGTCGTTGTCCTCATCCGCGCTACTGCTGTCGGGATAAAACCTGCCGTCGAGCGCACTCGAACCCCCCGCGACATAGTGATCACCAAAGGGGTGTTCGTCATCGGGATCCCTCGTGCCGCTGTGGCTTGTATCGGAGCCTCCCAGCGCATTCCTGCTCGAAGCGTCTTCGAGCGACGAGGAAGATGTGCTGTTGAGATCGAGGCCGCGCGTGAAAGACGCCGGCGGGCGCTTCGGGAGCGGTGGCTTCACCGACAATGATGCCGATGAACTGATGACCTCCGTGTAAGTCGTGGGGAAGAGCCCGCGCTTGCCTGCAAGCTCGCCCATCCACCACCCATTGAGGACCTCGCTAACCACCACAATTTGATCACCTGCCTTGAAGCTGAGTTCATCAGATGACGCGGCTGCGAAGTCGTGCAGCGCCACGACCCTCTTCTGTGGCTCAGATGACTTCAGTATGCGCGAAGACAGATTGGACGAGCTGCCTGGCGCGGATATAGAGCCCCTGGTCTTGTGCTGCTTCGACAAATGCGACGACGACAATGCGCTCGAGGGCCTCTTTGTCTCTCCAAACTCCTCTGCTTCCTTGTCGCCATCACTGGCATCATCGTGCAAAGCCGCAAATTTGTCCCTATCCTTTTTGCCACGACCGGTCACAGAGCTCACTGCGCTGGACGCCCATCCTGCCATGCTCTTTCTCTTTGACACTTTCTCCGCTTTGTCCTTTTCACTGACGGCGCTGTCAGATCGCTTGCGAGACGCGCGTGACTGTGGACGAGACGGTGGGCGGGAGGGTGGTTTGCTATCTGACTTTCTCCGCGATTTGGTGCGAGAGATAGATTCATCATCAGCAGACTCTTCGTCAGAAGATTCATGGGTTGAGCGCTTCGAAGACGACTTGTTAGAGCGCACCGAACCTTGACGCGCGAAGCTATGAGTGGGTCCCTGTGTCCGCGACAATTCCATCCGCTTCACGACAGATCTGAAAACGGGATTGTCAGCTGTGCTACGAGCTTAGCAGAGGGGCACCACGACATACTCGTCCACCCAACCCGCCTTTACGCCGAGCAATACCTCCATGTATTCCTGCACATAGGATATTTCAAGGTCCAGGAAAGCAGTGAGATCCCGCAGCTGCTGTACTTCGTTCTCTTGAATGGCATACATACGTGCCCGCACGTCTTCTGCTGTCTCATCGCTGCAATGGAAAACTCAGAATCGTTGTCCCATCACGACGATGATTAACTTACTAGCGCGACTTGGCCTTGAGACACTCTTCTTCGGCCTCTTTCCTGTCTTTCTCCTTCTCTTTCTTGTTAGCCTTCGATCTTTCTAATTTACTAAATGCCGCATCATAGCTCAGCCTACGAATAGCTATTGAGCTATACATGGTAGCACGAGACTTGCAAATACGCACCGTCTGCTCTCGAGTTTCTTTCGTTGAGCGTGGTATTCCTTGATCTCGTCTTCTCCTTGCCGGAGGGAGGCCACGTATGTATCGCCTAGCGCCATAGCAAAGCTCTCTTGCAGGGTGGCAATCTTACAATGCGCACGGCCCAAATTCACCAAACAGACCCCATAGGCCGAGTCTTCCCCAAAATCTTCCCCATGTTTGATCATGACGGTACCCAATGCGTCCGCAAGGAGAACTTTCTCTGCCTCCCCCAGAACTTCCGACTCTTTCTTCTTGCACAGGTAATGTTGGTAATCTTCCGAGGCGACATGCAGCCTATAAGAGAACATGACACATTAGCAATTTGCCACGGTTGACCAACACATCAGTATGATATCGAAAATAACTATGCAGATAATCCGCAGAAGATGAATGAGGCTTTGATAAATCGAAACGCCAGTCTACAACTAAATGATGACCGCCTGTAGGACGCATGCTAACCCACCGGGAAAATAAGCGGATTTCGGAGACCGAACATTCACGATTGAGTGTTCGGTGGCATTTTCGAAAAGAAGCATCAGAAGCACTGCTGCTGATCCGCGAGAAACGCGGCGTTGCTGGCAGGAACAATCACAGCGCAAATAAGCGCACATTGTGTCAATAGCGGTTCAGATCTTCTCGTAACAGAATTGCAGTCACCGCGCTGGCAATGCCACAGGAGTCATCTGCGACAAGGCAGCCCTCTGAGCTACTGCAGCTACTGCAGCAAATTTCGGAGAGTGCATCGCCAATCCACACAGGTTCAAAATGCCACTGGGACGAATTTCACCTCACCCGAAGAAAGAACAAGTGGCTCATTGGAACCGCCCAACCTCCTGAGACGCCGACCATGTTCACATGTAGCAAAACACAAAATGTCATGTTGTAAGAGGTGAATGCTCACCTCCAGAGGCCCTGTCTCCTCAGTTCTACATCATGCTCTAGCTCGCGAAACTCGTCGGTGACCACAGTCTTGTCGCGTGACGAGATGACCTCGCCTGCCCACTAACACTCCATATCAGACTCTTCGTTCTGGAAGACGATGGGTATCTCCATACCTGGCGCAATTTTCCAAGCTGTCGTGTCCTCGTTCATCAGTATAGACCTTCCCCGTATGCAATCGGGCAGCTCACCTGTTTGCTTGTCATGTTTCTTTATCCACGACTGTCTAATGCAAGGTGAAGAAAGTGGAACCAGATTGAGAGTAAGAACAAAACCCCAGCAGATACGGCGGCGATAGCTATGGTTACGATGCAAGAATATGGTTGATAAGTACCTCTTATAAGTAGTCCGGTGTCCGAGTTTTGAATGTGAGCCAAGCGAAATCAGAGATTGCATCGGGAAGCTTTTGCCTTCTATTTCCGGAAACTCACCGCCGCCCACGTGTCCCCTTTTTGCCACCATATGATTAGTACAACAAAAACAAAAACAAGAACAAAAAGTGAGAACAAGTAAACTACGAATAGACATCGATAACAAGAATAATGACATCACAGCCCCGCCTTGGAGGCAAGCCGCATTCCCTCCTGAATAGCAACCGCCTCCTCCACCCAGGGAAGCCTAAAGAACTCGCTTCTCTTTAGATCCTCCTGGCGCACGGTCGCGCCCTCGCTCGGCCCGCTACCCAAAATGCTCTCCAGGTCGCGCGACTGCGATGCCAGCCATGTTTCGATAAACTCGCTAGGGTTGTCTGCGAAAGCACGAAGGAATGTGCGCTTCACGTGTGCATTGTGCAACGACTGCACGTGTAGCGTGATCTAAACACATAGCATCAATGAACGATTCCATACGAAAACGAGATAAAGATAGTCACCTCCTCGTCGAGCTTGGCAAGGTCACGCGCCGAGTCCTGCGCCATACTCACCACGACGTGGCTCATCCGGCTTTTCATGTTTACGTCGTCAACTTTTACTTCCACGTCCCACGCACCAGGCTTCTCAGGCGGTGAAATCGTCGGATTCAACGTGTAGTGCAGTATGATGGGATCGGGAGGAAGAAGGAAGCGGTTTATGAGGTCTGGGAGGAAATGAAAGTACACGGTATCTGCGTTGAATATCTGCCAAAGTTCTCATGAGCATAAAAAGCTCCAATGATGAAAACTAAAACCTACTGGTCGTAAGTATGCATCCGCGCGCACAGCCCTACGATCAACCTTGTCCTGTAGGTTCTGTGTTTTGATGTAGTTCCATAGCGCCTGAATGACGCCCGCCCGGCTCTCTTCTTTGATTCCCAAGATGTTCCCTGTAGCGCGTCGTCAACTCAAGAGGTCATGGACGAGCACAATAAGGACTCACCCAAGTCTGGATGAACTTTGTACTGCTCTGGCTGCTGTTCCAGATGCAGAACGATTCTGATTTTTGTTAGAACGTCCCCCTTCCGACGAATAGTGAAACCATCCAGTTGCGGTTGACTGGGCGAACGTACCCACTGATCGAATTACTTTAGCGGGCGGTCGAATTTGAAAGACAAGGACTTACCTCGACGATGTTTCCCTCGGGATACAGCGCAGTGTCCCTATCCAACTCCACGACCATCTGTTTGATGAGCGTAGAGAATTTCCGAGGAGGCACTCTGTCCTTTGCTCGTTGGTTTGGGATCTTCGTCCGCAAGTAAATATCAGTCCTGTATGCACAAGGATCAAAAACTACCACATACCTCTAGCATTCGTCCCTCAATCTTGAATTGCCATGCCGGGATCCCTTCCCCAGTTTCCAAGTTGACCTTCTCCGCGACATCGCCCTCACCTGACACACCCGCCGCAGCGGCACCATCTGCACTCTGCCACGCTTGCCCTGACACAGTATGGCTGAGAAATATACGCAACGTCCGTGTTGTCTGTAGCCACACAACCCGATATATGACACATGAAATGGAACTCCGAGTGGTCCGCACTCACTGGGACAAGTCTCTGTACAGCATCATGCACTTCGACGCGTTTGCGCGTCATCGTCCAGTCGAGTCGACGTTCCATCTGCAGGAGGTCGCGGTACATCTGCGAGTCCACCGAGAACTCTGGTGATTGCAGAAGTGCATTGGAAGGTTCTTGTCCGTGAGTTTGCGTTTCCTGTGCGGGTAACATGGGTCAAATCACAGAAGGGGAACATGAGGCTGTCAGGTACTTTGCTGGAGGCTTTGAAGGGTCCATTATCCACGTTTCAGATTAGAAGCACCTCTTGTAAATTCCAAACGCAGAGCAGCGGTTGATGTGTGTTGGTAGTGAGACCAGAACAGTGTGTAGATTCAGAAAGCGCGTTGTACGGTCTCAGGACCCGAGACACCGCTGATGTCACAAATAAACTTGTGCCCTACGCCTCTGCTGTAAAGTGAGTGATCTGTCCTCCCATCTAAAAAAAAAGATCACTCATTTTTTGGTATGCCTACGGGAGACTAGCTGTAGAGGCTCGGACAGGGAAAGCTGGCGGAACAATATATTCGGATTCTCATAGGTGTCGGCTTCAAAATATGTGCATGTAACAACCCGTCATACAACGTCGAAACTCTATTAATTGGATTTATCTCTACATTTACGACGTATAGGTACTGTAGGTGGTATTACGAGGGAGTACAGACTACCTACGATAAATAACACAGACCTGCAGAGTACTCATGAAGACTCTCTTCGCGCCGTCGAGATATAATGTAGTCATAAGAATATAGAATTGGCCAATACATCAATTTTGAGGAGCCACACTGCCGTTGTCATTGTTACTCCTGTTCATACCAAAGAGCTGGGCAACCCACAGCGTTCAGTACGTCCCAATGCTTTAGATACAGAGGGGGACTCACATCTTTCAATTCTTTGACACTAAGTTTGTGCAACTTTATACCCGTCCCCTCACCGAGAGCTGCCTCCGCGAGACCTGGATTTAGGATGAGCGCATTATCCATTTTAATAATCTTGAAATCACTTACCGACTTTAGTCTCTTGCAGCTTCAACATGCTACATTATGGTAGAGCATGTCAACATACCACTACGTTCTCTATGATTCAATAACTGACCGCTCTTCAATGGTGTTGCGCACGACTAGTCGCTTCACAAACACCTCTTTCTCTTGTCCCAGCCTATGAACACGGTCATATGCCTGGGACTCGGAGGCATAATTCCAGGATAGGTCCAAACTAATTATAATACAATCATCAGCGGGACGAATGCGCGGGACATTGCGCACTTACTTGACAATGCGGTTCGCGGAGACAAGGTTTAGCCCGACACCACCAGATTTCGTGCTGCATTTCAATGTTTGACAACATTCGACCAATGTGCGGTGCGATAAAACACACCTGATCAATATGACTTTCGGCCCACCCGACTTTCTGAAAACAGACAGAACCACCTCGCGGGCTTCTCGGCTCATACTGCCATCATAGCGCAAGCTGCGGATTCCATACCGCGAGAAGAGGGTCTCAACAAGGTCGAGCATCGATGTCCCTGAGTAGAGTATGAGCATACCTGGTAGAAGCAGGGAGACATGGAGAACGATGACGAACATTGCGAGAAGACGATGGTCTTGTCACCGCAGGCATCCCACTCTTGCAGATAGTCGATCAGCGATAGCATCTTGGTGCTCGGCTCTACGTTTGCGCCGCCCTGCCTCCAAGTAGCGATCACTTCGGTGGATGGTAGACCTGATCCTGAACTATTTCTGGCCCTCCCAGTAGCCTTCGTCTTGCCTTTCTGCTGAGAGGCATGGCGTCCACCGGAGAGACCACCCATTGACGCGTCATCCTGGCGGCGCACAGCAGCGTGATGAGATGACCTTACGATCAATAAGGAAAATAACACACGTCCTCGCTGTCGCTCATCACGACGTTCTTCTTGCAGTTTGTCTTCTTTTTGGACGTGCCCGCTAGTAGTTGAGATACGTCAGGCATCTCTTCGTCAGAACTATCGCTCAAGTCGATCAAGTCCTCGATCTCATCCTGGCTCTGAGCGAAGCTTTTGGCTGGCTGACGATTTGGGCCCGGTCCGGAGCGAGCTCTCGCCCGCGCCTGTGCGTTGTTGGAGCGGCGAGTGGCATCTCGCACTTCTTCTTCAGAAGGTTCAAAAGCAGACGACAAGAAGACATGAGAAGGCCGGACATCGTTCATCTTCTTACATGCAGGGCCTAAAGAAGTAGTCAGTAAGTGCAATGTAAAGGAAACGAAACAAAGGGGCTCACATGGGCGAAGACCTTTAGATACAGCTGCCTCAAATTCCTTCTCGATACGGAGATTAGTCTGTTCATCACCGTTGCCACTGCCGGCAATCGTCAAGCGCTGGAGCAGGGAAAGCATGGGAAGCCTACAATTCGCCATCATGCGCGATTGACGATGTGCTCAACGCATCCAAACAATCTGGTAGATGGCAACTTCTCTTTCAGTAGTGATTAACGCTGGTACGTTAGCGTCACGTACCCTTGCAGATCTCGTGTCCACAGGCGAGGAGCCTTCCGCTGTTTTCCATGAGCACTATGAAGAAGTAATTAGAAGTCTGCCAGCAGGATACACAGCACACTCACGGTCGCGACAAACAGGACACGTCGCTTCGGGCTCATCAAGCTCGTCGAAATCGAGTCGTAACGCCCGTGCCCGTGCCATGAACCTGAGCTTCAATCAACACATTGTCCGATGGCACAAGAGAGACCTGCAACCTTCTCTTGACCTGGGGTGCCATTTTACGGAATATATTAGAACATGATAATTAGGGGTGATGAATGTGAACCGACCTCTGTAACCCACTGAGCCCCCATGGCTTTGTTGGCGCGTGCAATCTCCTTCTCCGCATCGCTGGCCACCAGGATGTGGGGTCTTCGAACCCTTCTGTCTGACTCTGCCATAATACCACCGAGTCAGCTCCGATCAACTAGACCTTTCGGCTAGACCGCACCAGGATGAGGTTTGGGTGACAACAGAGCTGGCGTAGCCGAAGTATCAGGACCTATGTCAATGTCAAGCCATGTCAGGTGTGATGTCTCGACGGAGTAGAGAAAGTGAATTGCCGACCAAGACTACAGTATGACTGGAAGGTATAAGACGATCAGGATTTTGAGAGAATAACTGAGTGAGACGAACTTCTTAACCATGGTATTATTTCTGATAAATCTGTTGATTTGGATTTGCGCTTTCTTCTCGAACTGGTCATAAATCTTGCAGTACACTGTTACATGTACGGCAATGTGTATGAGACTGTTTTGCTTACCTCTCGTTCATCTTTGGAGAAATCCAGTGTCACTAGTTCAATATCCTTTGCAGGAAGTTCTAACAGCGGACGTCCTTCCTATAATCAGATGTCCATGAGCACAATGCAGATGACCGTTGTCTTTAACACGGACAAGCTCTGCATCTTTCGTTCGCCTCAACAACAAAGGTTTAAGTACCCTGACTGTAATCCTGATGGACATGCAGACATAAGCAGCAGCAAAGAAGAGAAGAGAAGATTACTTACCGGCGAGCGGGGCATCTTCTAATTGCGCCCGAGCGATATGTGTGTTGAAATCTTCCCAGTCACTGTCCAAAGCAACTTCGGGATCATGTTAAAGAAAAAAGACGTTTTATAACACACTTCCAGGGTCGAAAACGCCCGAAGCGCAGGAAGCCATATATATCGGCCCTATCGTGGATGGTCAGTCAGTGCAAGAAAGAAACGATCGGAGTCGTAGCATACAAGGTATTCGTCACCGGTGTGCCCGTCAAGCACCACCGATACTTGGCTCGCAACATTGCCACGGCCTTGCTAGAACGGGTCGCTCTGTCCAACGCTGGTGAGTGCATGTGAGCAACTGACAACAACGACTAAACCCGCACCTGTTCCGGATGAATTGCGCCTCGTCCAAGATAACTCGGTACCACTTCATTCTCGCGAGCGGACCGCTGTTCATGATAAGGTTAGTTTGGATTGAGAAAAAAATCCAGTAGAAACCTCACCCGTTATCTAGGAGCCATTTGATTTCTTCATCACTTTCCACGTCATCCGGGACGACAAAATCGACGTTCAGCGTGTGGTACGTCGTAATGACAACCTATTCGCAACATTCAAAAAGTAAAAAAAAAAAAATGTATGCAGCAAATCACTCACATCTTTCTCTGACAGGCGGTGCGTAGTCTTAATTTTATCGCGGCCATGTTGAATGTGAACATCAAACATGCCATTTGTTTTCGACTCAATTTCTTCTTTCCACTGTAGAGAAGTTCAAATAAAGAAGGTACAGATGTCAGAAAAGGTCTTTACCTGGAGCAAAAGCGCAGCGGGAACAACAATGAGAGTGGAGCGATGCATTTCATCGGCACCAGGTAAATTCATCGCCATGGTCGCTATCATCTGTACGGTCTTCCCGAGACCCATATCATCTGCAAGGATGCCACCTTTGTGCGGGGTATTGCGTTCTTGATCCAGCATCCAGCTCACGCCAATTGCTTGATGTGGCAGGAGGCGGACTTCAAGCCCAGGGAGCAGGTCCGTCTTGCTACAAAATCGAAAGGTATAAGTATAAATGCGACTTAGAACACATTCAACGAGAAACTCACTCGCGAAGCCCAAGATTCTGCATGGCTTTCTGCACTGTTATTCCGTGCGAAGCGTTATCAATTGTCTTCGTCACGAATTCTACCATTCTGAGTGCACAGACCAAGGGAGTATGAGCATGTAAATTATCTGTATTATACAAACCATGCGTACCTCACAGCTTGATCTTTTCCTCCTCGGTCGATATGATGCACCGTGCTCTCATTGTCATATCGCAGACTGAACTGGCCTCCGGGTCCAACAGTTGGTCCAGGTCCACGCCTTGGTGGAGGTGAACTACTCCCACCCATTTGCGAGCGTAAGAGCTCAGCCATGACCTGAATATCGGCTAGATAGAAAATGTAGAATTCTGTAACTACACAAAACCCTTGAACAACAATAATACATACCGGTCGACGAGCATGCAACCGAAGATGTCCCGGGTAAATTCTCGATGCCAGACGTTCTCCTCTTCTTCTGATTCGTACCCCCAATTCCAAGACTGGATAGAAAAGCACTTGCCGGAGTTTCGAGCCTCCTTTTCAGTCCTGCTGATGGAAATTCTTCCGCAGTCGGCGAAGAACGAGGTGGTGGCACAGCATCGACAGGGTTGGTAGAAAAAAATGCAGGATTGTCGAGGGCTGCCAGAATTCGCGATTGATGTTTTAGTGGAGGCGCGTTTGCATCCTGAGGGGGTCCCGACATGATGTGTGTGCGGTAGTGGTTGCAATATAAGCTTTGTCGGCGCTCGACGCGTCGCGTTTCGAGTCAAGACGCGACGGTGGCGCACCCAAATGGGCGTGCTCTCTTGGTCCTCCCACTACCATGCTGTCTTGTTCTGTCTAGTCGCTCCTGCACGCTTACACATCGAAATATCTCGTTAGGAGCTCCTAATGTAGTTGCACTCAGCTTGTCCTACCGTCATTCTTTGCGTTAGATATCCATGCCATGGCATGCTCCGCCTGGCGTTTTGCTGCGGGGCGATGACGGTGAAAAGTGCTTCATGGGGACTTCAAGAGCTGATGGTACTTATGGATGTTCTGCTTCGTTTCTTCCTTTCGTCTTCTATCGGAAATTGTATGTAAAAGTCTTGGGTCGGACATTCAATGTCGTGTCGGCCATTTTAAGGTTGTTAGAACTTGCCAAAATGGTGTGTACATGACATATTCGGTGCAGCTCACAGCCTGACAACGAACAAGGATATCTATGTATGTCAGGAATGCGTTTGCGCAAGAAAGAGAGGTCCGGAATAACGTCTATCTGGTGGTTTCTTGCTCGGCAGTTTTGTGCACTTACAGCGTTCTCCCCGCATCTTTACCCGCTCTAATGCCCCAATCATGGCCTCGAGGACGTGCAAGATACATATTTCCCGAGACGTGTAAATCGGAGCGACCAGCTGCTTCGCTCTCACTACACATCCATGCGGGTCAACATCTGAGGATCGACCATTCATCCAGGCATCCTTCGCATTCCATTCCGCACACCGCACGAGCGGTACACAACTTTTCATGCTACGATTTTAAAGATTCCTTCCTATTCCGCAAGCCTATTTATACATACACAGGAGGGCAGCCATGCGAGAAACATCGGCGGAAACATATTTTGGTCTCAACTACACTTTCACAAACCACGCATCCGCAATCTCCTCCACTGTGCCGCGAGTCTGCCTCGCCCTAGCTGCAACGGCATGCTCATCAATCATCAGCGCCAGTCCTTTCACTTTTTTCACGCCCTTCACCTCCTCGAACACAAACTCCGCCCTCCCTTCCGCCTCTCCTTCTTCGTATGTCTCGAAGGCGCTCTCGTTCTTCCCATAACCGTGTGGGAATAGTGCCGTCGCGGTGACTCCAAACGCGTCCCCGTCGCGATGCACTAGACGAGCATGCGTCGACCACATTCGTCGCCACGCCACATACAGCGTGACTGGTGCCGGGCTCGAGTCGAAATGTTCGAACGGCGCAAAGTCACCGAGCACGCCGGAGCAATAGTGTGATGTGCTGTTCGGCGCACAGAGTGTGAACGCGCCATATCCAGGATCGTGATAAGTACCCGCGTACTCGTCGAGAGCAAGTGAGAGACCCCGACGGTCTCTGGGGGCCCGATTTAGACAGGATAACATTTCACCGCTATAAAAGTGGGTCAACCAGGCTCATTGACCTCGGCAGTTTCGCTCACCTTGTGGCTTCAACTGGTGTTACTACTACTTGTGGTTTTTCAGGGAGCCCGAATACCTCATCAACGATTCGATACATGATCTCGTCATTCTCATGTGCCTTCGCACCCGCATTCGCAAGGATGACGAAGCCCAGCCTGTCCGTAGGTAAGAACGCCACAAGCGTCGAGAACCCAGGAATGCCGCCGGTATGAGTTACGATCTATACAAAAACCTTAATTAGACTGAAGCATGTTCTCTGATAAGAACATACCTCGTGTCCTTTGTACGACCACCTCCCCCATCCCAACCCGTATCCCTGTATCGACAAATCTGCAGGAGGCTGTCCATTCGTGATAGCATGCGCCGTGGTCACCTCGTCGAAAACCCACTGCGGTATGATGGTGCGATTGGTGGAGGGAACAACGCCGGCATTCAACAGCACTGCGATCCACTTAGTCTACAGTTTTTTAGACCGTAAGATAATATGACACTCAGGGAAGCGCTCAGACCGTACCATGTCTGCCGCGCTCGAGATGATTCCGCCAGGACCGGCATTCAGGCCCACAACCTCATCGGTAAACCAGTACGGGATTCTTCGGCCATTGTGAGTCCATGTCTGCGTGAGCTTACCCGACCGCGCAGCCTCGCTTGGCCAGAAGGTAGTCGACGCCATGTTGAGAGGCACGAAGAGCCGCGACGAGACGAAGTCCACATATGACATGTTTGCATATGTCGAGATGAGGTGGGCGCCGAGTATAAACATCTAGATACCACATAAGTAAAGTAGTGGCATCAGACAGAGAATGACACTGGTACCTGATTGTTATAGGACCATTGCTGTCTGAGCTCGTAGGCGGGGGGAGGTATCTCATTCTGCGCGCGATGTCTTGAGGCGTGTCGCCGGGCGTATATGAATAATCATGTCTGTGCGGCGCCGTGAGTATTATCCGCTATATCCAATACGAAATGGCGCACCTCGGTAAGCCCGATACATGTGAAAGCAAGTCCTGCCAATTCGCCTTCTCTGTCGCCCACTCGTCGGCAAGCTCCCAATCGCCTGGGAGCGTGTCCTTTACTTTGGTGTTCCAATCGAACTGAGTCACACCATCGGGGAGAGGAGTTACATTACGCCCTTCAGCAAAGTCATCCATGAGCAGGCCGACCGAGGTCGCAAGGAACGCCTTGGAGCAGGAGGCGAGCCCGAACAGCCCCTGCATGCACCATGAGCTGCACAACATAACGCAGACTGCGGAACTATGCTAGCCTCAGGAGTCAAGTCGTGTTCTTCAGCATCCTCTGTCCCACGCCCCCACGCAGCTAACTCGATACGTGGTTTCCCATCCTCACCGATCTGAACGATGCCTAGCGATAATCCGGGAATGGTCCCAATCCGCATGCGCTCCGATATGAACTCAGAGAGCTCCGTACTTATCGCGGGTTTGACCTGTGAATGAAGGTCGGTCCCGACGCTGATGGGTGTTTGTAATCCTAAAACATTCAGCACGCAGCTCAACGCGATGAATAGTGCTCCCAGAATGGTGGGAGACATTGTAGATTGAAGACAGGATGGTGGTAGAATAAAGCCCACGGTGTCACGACACTCATCTGTCATTCCACTGCTGCGGCTGAGCGCTGGGATGGATGCTATTTCTCAATGTCATAGGTGCTGGCCAACTTAGGCTACATGTTGAGATCATGGCGCCAGTGTGGAAGGCGTATAATGAAATTGCAGTACTTGTGCTGTTAACAACTCTTAAGATGAGTGTCTAGTACAAACAGAGGTCATATTAGGCAAGTGTGGTAACACGAACTACTATGTACAGTGAAACTATATATATATCGCACGTCACGACAAACACATCTGTGAGTACACCTTTGCAAAGACCATCGACTTGATGAACGCATTTCCGCAATACCCTCAGGTTCGCATTACCACCATCGTACATAGCTCCTACGCTCAAGTTGGCCATCCTTCGACCTCCACATCCATATAGGCTGGTAGATTACTCCAAACGTCGTTCCGTGCCTCCCGAACTCGACCGTCGAACATGTTGCAGCAGTCGTCGCAGAGTCCACCAAATTTATCAAACCAATCGGCGCTGTCCATCTCTCGAAATGGATCGAATTCTGCCATAATGTCCGGGAAATTCCTCACATGTGCGATCGCCTGTAAAAAGCTCCTCCTGCATCTAGGCTTAGTGTTGCATGTCGAGCTGACCTCCCAATCGAAGCAACCCAGCATGACACGAACTTGTTCCTGTACTAAGATGGTTTTCCCTGCCATGCACCTCTTTAGGTCGTCGGCCGTTAATTGCACATGGGTTCCGTCCGGGCGATGAGTACCCTCAACAAGCCTGGATTCGAGCTGACAACAACGGTAAAGAGCTGTTGGCAGGAGGGAACTTGTCTGGGTAAGCCGAGCAAGGTAGACGACTTCGATAGGATCCATATCTTCCTTGCATGCGTAATCCTTATGCCAACGCACAAGCCAACTTGTCAAACTGGTTGGGTACTCCGTCTTCAAAAGTGACAGAGCTTGGTCAACGAGATGTTCGATCGCATACTTGTGCCCCAAGCGGATGAGGGCCGATATCGCGACGAATTTGAGCGTTTTCTTTGGGTCAAAAAAACTGCACTCAGAAGTGTGTCAAAATTCTTTTGGTTGCGGGACGCCACAAACTACTCACCCAAGGGAGTGTATAGCCTCCAGCAAGTACTTCATATCCTTAGGTGAATCAGAGACCTTCACTACAGGACAGCCATCCATTGTCTCGACGACCACCGGTTGGGGCATGGAGAAGAGGTCGCGAAAGATTTCAGACTGCTTCATGAGCAGTCCCTGGTAGACCCGGAATGCAGTATCCCCAGCCACAATGACTATGCTCCCATCATGAAACCATAGGTCTTCGTCACGCTTGACATCGTCAATATCAACCTTGGAGGTGCCAACACGGCGTCTTTTTTTCGAGGCGGCCACGGCCGATGCCTCCATTGCCGCTGGTCGATGCTATGTCAGTATACGTTGAATGTCACAGTCAGCATTATCACTGAGATATCTACCTAAAACAGTAACACGTCTGTGCAAGTTGAGTGGAGGATTCAGTCCAATTGACCTTAGATGTTGTTGGAGGACACACGAAGATGACCAAAGTAAGATGATTGATTTTGCTAACTATCACTGATGACCGAATGTACGATTGAACCGAGAGACACAACATGATTCATGACTTACGTCGTATTATATAGCAGTTGGTGGAGATTAACAGACCAGAGAAGCTTTGCTATGCACTAATATATAGCTTTATTTAAGTTGTCCGAAATACAAAAAAGAAATTCGGAACAGTTCTAGCGCCGTCACAACTTGTCTTTGTTCACCCCCATATATAGTAATTATGTCATCTTATGTCACAGTGATACTCCGCCAAACGTGACATAAACGCGTAAACCCTATCCTAGGGCGGTCGCCACCTAAGGTCGTGGATGTACTAGTATAGTAACGCCATTAATTGTTGGACCAAGCCGCATTCCCGCTCGACAATATTGTGTTCACAGTCGCCTTGCTTCGGGAACGTCATCCTTACTAGCTCTGCATTGCTTCTAGCTGTACCTTGGGCCGCTTTCATCTGTGGTAACTCCGGGAACGTGGTGAGGTCTCTCTTATGTCGGGCTTTCGTGCACCTCCGCGGAAGGGAGAGAACTTCGAGCTTGCAGCCGATCTAAACAGCGAGTATCGAGAGAAACGCAAAGATGCCATCAAGAAAGTTATCGCAAACATGACCGTTCAGAAGGGTGAGTTCCGTCTTGATGACTAGAAGCGTGCCTGCTCACGCGTTTCGCAAGACGTCAGCGGCCTGTTCCCCGACGTCCTGAAGAACCTGCAGACAGACGACCTCGAACAGAAGAAGCTTGTTTACCTGTACCTCATGAACTACGCCAAGACTCAACCCGAACTCGTCATCCTCGCCGTGAACACCTTCGTGAAGGACACGGATGACCCAAATCCGCTCGTTCGCGCGCTCGCGATCCGTACCATGGGTTGTCTTCGCGCGGAGAAGATCATCGATTACCTGTGCGATCCCCTCCAGAAGTGTTTGAAGGACGACAATCCGTATGTGCGCAAGACGGCCGCGCTCTGCGTCGCGAAGCTGTATGACTTGAAACCGGAGCTTGTGATCGAGAACGGGTTCTTGGAGCAGCTGCAGGAGATGATTGCGGACAGTAATCCCATGGTATGCAATATCCGTTCTGTCATCAAATGCAGGCATTCTTACGACCTTCAGGTCGTTGCGAACACAGTAGCGGCACTCACAGATATACACATCGCCGCCGTCGCGGCCGGGTCGACGCGGGACGTGTTCGTCATCACGTCCAGCATCCTCAACAAGCTGCTCATTGCGCTCAACGAATGCTCGGAATGGGGACGCGTGGCCATCCTGAATGCCCTCGCCCGGTATGAGTCGCAGGACGATCGGGAGAGTGAACACATCTGTGAGCGCGTCGTACCCCAATTCCAGCACGCAAATGCCAGCGTTGTACTCGCCGCCATAAAGGTGCGCTGTAGTCTCTCATTTTGTAGCGCAGACTCTAAGACATCTCTGAGCAGGTTATCATGATCCACATGCGGGGCATTCGCTCGGAGAACCTCACAAAGCAACTCGTCCGCAAGATGGCTCCACCACTGGTCACACTCCTCTCCAATCCCCCGAAGTGCAGTGGGTCGCATTGCGGAATATCAACTTGCTTCTGCAAAAGCGGCCAGAACTGCTGTCTAGCGAGATGCGCGTGTTCTTCTGCAAGTACAATGATCCGTTGTATGTGAAGGTAGAAAAGCTGGATATCATGGTGAGGCTCGCTGGCGAAAGCAATGTCGATGCGCTTCTGAGCGAACTGAAGGAGTAAGTATCGGGTTCGTTCCGCACTCATGCAAGACTCACGTCTAGCCAATAGGTACGCGTCGGAGGTGGATGTTGACTTCGTGCGAAAGAGCATCAAGGCGATCGGACAGACCGCCATCAAGATTGACGAAGCGGCTGAACGGTGCGTCAACGTACTGCTAGAGCTAATAGGCACCCGTGTCAGCTATGTCGTTCAAGAAGCTGTTGTGGTGATGAAGGTTGTTTTATTTCTTGTTTGGTTTTACATCCCATTTTCGTAACAGCTTTCTACGTCAGGACATCTTCCGAAAATACCCCTCAACTTATGAAGGTGTCATTCCAACATTATGTGCGAATCTCGAAGAGCTGGATGAGCCCGAGGCAAAGGCGTCGCTCATATGGATCATTGGAGAATACTCGCAGAAAATCGACAACGCGGATGAGCTATTGGGTATCTTCGTTGACTCTTTCACAGAAGAATCATATCCTGTTAGCATTATCCTTGGCCATTTACGTCGCGTTCAGATATTGACCTTTCGCGTTGGCAGGTGCAACTGCAAACCCTTACAGCAGTCGTCAAGCTGTATCTTCAGAAACCGGATAGTTCGCAAGGGCTCGTGCAGCGAATTCTCAATACCGCGACGAAAGATTGCGACTCGCCGGACGTCCGGGATCGAGCTTATATCTACTGGCGATTACTTTCAACAGATCCTGGTGCAGCGAAGGTCAGCCAACAACCTGCGTGGTTGTGAGCATTTGCTAAGGCGGCATAACAGGCTGTTGTACTTGCGCATCGACCACCCATATCTCTTCCTCGAACAACAATATCGCCAGCTCTGCTTGAGGAGCTACTGGGAGAAATCTCCAGTCTCGCAAGTGTATATCAGAAGCCTGAAGAGACTTTCGTGGGTCGGGGACGTATTGGGGTCGATTCGATGCATCGGAAAGGCGCAGAGTAGTACGTTCTTCTTTCTCCCCGCTTTCCGCTCTGCGTCCGTTTGTCACTCACCACTCCGCCGCGCAGTCTTGCAGATGATGGACTGGCGACACAGAAAGCCCTGCAAACAGTTGCAATCGGGCAGCAAGCTGAGAACCTCCTCGATCTGTCCGACGAGGGCACGGACAACGGCGAGCGTCAGCCCTCCGGACTCGCCGCGACGACGATCCTGCCTTCCACTACTGCCGCAGCAAACCTCATCGCAGGCACCTCGAGCAATCCGCTGGACGACCTCGTTTCGATCTTCGGCAATCTCAATGCCGGTCCGCCATCCGCGCAACCACTGAACCCGCTGGGGGGGTTCGGGTTCGGCAGCGCACCTATGTCCCCCGCTCCACTCGTGACGCCCTCGGCGTTGCAGCCTGTGACGCCCATGGTGTCGCAACAGCCGCAGACGCCACAGCAGCCGGAGGACGATTTGTTAGGTTTGTTCTAGATTGTGCCGTCATTGTTGTGATTTGTTGGTGGAGAACGTGTACGGTTTATTTCCGTTTTTTATTTTCGTTGGTTCTCTACGGGATTGAAAGTTGCACGTGTCCAGGGTTACGCGCAAGAGAAGTACATATTGTAAGTGCTATCTCCTGTGTCCGTGCAGTGCTTCTTGTATTCATCACTCAGAATATGAACTTCGGGATCAAGAGATTCCAAGTGTTGCCAAAGAAGCGACCGCGCAGCTTTTATTAGAAGACTCTGGAGTTGAACGTTGCTTGCTCAGCCCACAGCGCCACAATGAAGTCCGAACAGGTGGCCAGGCCACGCAGAAAATTCAACGTCCAGCGACAGTGAACTTTTAGAAAAACCGAAAGTATTGGGGGATCGAATTTTGTCTGTTAACAAAGACTGAGGTACAATTGAAATCACTGGCGGTGGAGGAGAAAGCGCCTTCGTCAACTTTATGAGAGGATGGCGTTTTATAGCCTATCAGCTTACGTCCGAAAGGATGCCGATAGATCACATCAAGTCACAGCTGACACCTGCTTGCAAATAATCCATCTTCCCGTCTCCAAATAGCATAACTAGTAGCGTTTGTACAGAATGTGCGGAGCTACACCCTCCCAGCCTCGTATTCTCGCTCGAATTATCTGCTATGGACAAAATTGACGCAGAAAAACGAGTAGAGTCAGAAAGTAACTCACAGCTGACTCCTGATGTGCCCACGTCTACGCCAGCCAAACATGGTATCCCGGACGGTGGCCTGGAGGCCTGGTCTGTGGTATTAGGATCATCCCTTGCTTTTTTTGCCACCTTTGGGGTGGTGAATTCATATGTGAGTTGGTCGATCACATACTGTACTATAGCTTTGACAAAACCGCATCCTTCAGGGGGTTTTCCAGGATTATTATCAGAAGACTTTGCTATCCGCGTCATCCTCATCCACTATATCAATTGTTGGAGCCCTCCAATTGTTCTTATTATACGGAACTGGGCCTCTCGTAGGCAGTATCTACGATGCCTTTGGGACAAATGTATATGGAATCTATTTGTTATTTGTCGTCCCATTTGCTCACGATGTACCTAGATCCTGATACCATTAGGTTCATTGATCACGGTGTTCTCCTTGATGATGCTCTCGTTGGTTCGAGAGAACCAACCATATCAGATATTCCTCGCTCAAGGCTTGCTTTTCGGTAGCGGCATCGCAATGATGTGTGTTCGAATTCCAGGCACCTCAGCTTAGGCGTGTACTAAACCTGGGTTCTTCAGTTTCAATCCTGGACTAGCCGTGGTCGGACACTGGTTCAGGCGTAGAAGGGCCTATGCAATCGGACTGGTAGCAGCGGGCAGTTCTCTCGGCGGCGTCTGCTTTCCGATCATGCTCCAACGCCTCATACCCAAAGTCGGATTCGGCTGGGCAGTACGCATCGCAGCATTCATTGTGATGGGCTGCTTGCTCGTAGCGTGCTTCACCATTCGTACGCGTCTGCCCTTACGCGGACACATCTCCCTCGGAAGTGCCGTCGATTTAGGAGGCTTCCGCGACATACGTTATGTCCTAGCGAGCATTGGTGCATTCTTGTGAGTCTGTTGATTATATTACACGCTCATTGATACGAGAGGTTCCCGTAGGATAATGTACGCGGTCTTTATCCCCCTCTTCTACATCGAAGTCTACGCGGATTTTCAAGGCGTCTCCCCCAACCTCTCAAAGTACCTGCTTCCCATCATCAACGCGTTCGGAATACCGTCTCGCGCTGTGCCCGGATTGCTAGCAGACAGATTTGGTTCGTGAGTATATTCTGCTCATTCATCAAACGTGAGGGAATTGATGATATTATGCTCCAGCATCAACGTATTGGTCCCGTCTACTTTGATATCTAGCATATTATGTTTAGGCCTGTGGCTGCCGGCGCGGAATGCGAATGAGATCATTGCGTTCGCCGCCCTGTATGGTCTGTTCTCAGGTCAGTCATTCCGTGGCGGGTACCCGTCCAATTCGCTGAAGCACCACAGGCACGTTCGTATCGTTGTTGCCCGCATACATTGCGACTATAACTCCCATGGAGAAGTACGGTGCACGGCTCGGTGTGTGATTCCAATGCTCGTGCTATCAACAGTTCACACTGAACCGTGTTCTCAGGTTCTATCTATATGATTGTTGCCGTGGCCAGTCTTGCGGGTACGCCAACGGCGGGCGGGATCTTGCGCGTTTCCGACCGCTCACACTTCAACGGCCTGATCATCTTCACCGGTGTCCTCTTAGCTGTAGGCGGGTGTGTCATGGCTCTCACGGGCTTCATTGACCGGAGGATGCGTGCGAGAGCAGCGTCGTTATTGTAACGTTGCAACGTGTACGACGTCTATTTTCTCGTCACGAATTATATTACAGCGCTGTTGTTCGGCTTTGGACACATCATCGTAGAGTTACTTATTTTACGAAGCCGCACAGATAATGAGTCGATCATGCTTGCATAAGTACATAGACACTGGGTATAAATTATACTCTCACCACTCTCACGAAGAATGCATCTGCGTTTTTCTCCAGCTCACCACCCGTCTGTCTTTGCCTCCAGGCGCATATGAGAAATCATGTCCGTATAACAGTAATCAGAGCATGTTTATTGTCTTCTCATGCGCGCTGGAAAGGCTGTTGTGTATATGTGCCACACACCTCGCCATGCCTAACACATGCGACAGCACGTGGCGTCAATTTGCCTCCTCTGAGGCGCATTCATCCGCGAGCTCCCAGTCACCTGGAAGGATATCCTTCACCTTGGTGTCTCAATCAAATCGGGTAACGTCGGGAGCAAAGGCATCACATTGTGCCCGTTCGCGAAGTCGTGCATGGGGAGGCCAATTGAAGTCACGAGAAAGGCCTTCAAGCAGGATGCGAGACCGAACAATGTCTGAGGGAATCGTTCATTTCACGAGCAGTGCCACAAGAATGCGAAGGACTCACATCGGAGGTTTGACCATCACTTTGAGCTTCCTTGGTTTGACGGCCCTATACAGTCAGCTCGGTGTGGCTTTCCATCCCCATCAGTTCGTATAATACCTGGTAATATTCCACGAATGCTTGCATTCTGCATCAATTCTGAGGCGAAGGCAGAGAGATCCGGGTGGACGACCTATTTAACTGAAGAAGGATCGCCACGATTAGCAATACCGAAGGGCATCTGCAGCCCCAGAACACGTAGAGAGTAGCTGAGTGCGCAGATATACATCGCGACATTGTCAGGGGCATAGAAAAGGAAGCTCCTACGTGACCATGGGGCTTAAGTGTCGAGCACATCAGACGATTGGTCTGAGCGTCTGTTGTTATGAAGCAACTTGTAGCTTCTTCGAATTTGTATGACAGTGATTGTGCGCTAAGTACTGTTGTCAATCTGGACGGCGAATGACGCGAAAAAGCCGGTGTGGACGGACAAACATTAGGATAGTGCCCAACAGATCGATATGCCTCCAAAAGCTGATAACGGTTGACCACCAGGGTCAAACATCTCGGAAATCTCGACATAGAAGTAGTACAAGATCATGCACTGGCGATTTGGCCAAAGGTATGGTAGCGTTTCATACTCCGTCACAAGCGGAGAAGGATGTACCACGAACAGTCTGTAAATTATGGTATGCATGCTGCATCACAACACACACTTATAAAACGCCCTCGTTGTTTCAATAATGTAGAGACTCACTGAATCATCCCGTCGAAGATTCCATCGTTATAATGATCGGTATCCAGAAAGATCCAGCGGACACGAAATGTCCCCATCCCGCCTCTATCTGGACCACGGCAGAAATCTCCTGAGCAAGCTTCTCTTCGAAGCCTTCTTGGCGCTAGTCACAGTTTTCGACGGGGGCTCCACCTCAGTGGCGGCTGCGTATCGCCGTTTATATTCTGCGGCAGACTCGATGTTAACCCCATACTTCCATATGCCTCTCCTGGCTGCCCTGAATCACAACGATCAGCTCAAACACACACAAGACGGGTCGTTACACACTGAGCTTCAGCTTGTATGCGCAAGAACTCGTCCTTTCCCCATCGGCCGTACTCTGCACCTGCCTGCTCATAAACTTCCACCCAGCCGGCGCGCAGCATTTCCAGCGAGAGACATTTTCCCGTCGCCAGAAAACCGGGCAGCAAGCGAGGCTTCAGACAGGGAATGGCTACCTTGAACCTAATATCACCCAATGACAAGCATAAGAGAATAGCCTTAGATTCTCACGATGCGCCCATACTGGTCTCTTCGAGTAAGCTGACAGTAGACAGTTTTGCCTTCTGCATGGCTTTTCAGCCATGCGAGGCTTTCTTGCGCGAAAGCCTGGGCAGGTCGACCGAAATGAGATCCCTGAAAGCCATAATCAATTTGATGTTCACATTTACAACTGAAACATACCTCGGGAGCATCAACACCCGCCATACGGATAGAGATTGTCTGGTCCTTTAGGTCTGTTGATGGTGACATTTTCATAAGGTCATACATAGATCTGGGTCATTCGTAACACAATCTAGTGAACATTTCCTTGGAGTAAGGACACGAGCGCTATATCTACTAGACAGGCTGAGCACATCAGGGAATTGGCCATAGTCAAGAGTCAAAGATTTCTTGCAGCCGGACCAAAAATCAAGACAATCGACGTATGCACCAATATCGTGAAAAATCAACCAAGGGGAGGTACAATTGCGATGGCCCATACATGGCTTTGGTTGCTGCAACCAGTCCAAACCGAGATAGTGCAACGTACCTCTTCCAACCGGAATTCGTCTAAATTTCAATGGCCACGACCAGCCAATGCCAGGGGTATGATAAAGACGAAAATTATCCGCATCACCGACGCTGTTATGACACTAGTTGAACTCCGAAGTGCCAATAGATTGTACTATCCGAAGGATACCTTGTTACATAACCTTTGATCCATCGCTTTTTGGCTAAAATGCGCGGAGTTACCCACTCAGCAGTAGGAATCCGCCGAAAGTATCGCCCGTAGATATACCGTGCACCTAACGCCGACACTGAGCCCACGATCAAAGCAGATAGTGCCAGGACATGAGGCGGGAGAGAAGAAACGCCAGATATAACTGAATGTATATCGCCAGGTGGTGAATTCTTAGGCAGATCATTTGGGGTTGTGCGTCCGTTCAACGGCCAAGGCAGTGAAGGCATGGTCGTTATTGCGAGACACGCTGCCGCAATGAACAGAGCCGAAACCTGTCGCCAACAATGCTAGACAAGACCAAATAGCGTTCTGACGCGTCGTGTCACGCGTCAAGCGCTTGTGACCAATGTTGTGACTCAATCTGACGAGGGAACATTTCAAAGAACAAGTCTCTCACCGTCTCTTACACTTGATAGCCCTCCATACACTCTTGATGCGTGCGTCGAGGGATTGAAGGCACTTGAGGCGCTCCGCTGCCGCTGGATTCAAATTGGGCATTTTCAACTCTCGATCTAAGCGCCCCAAGTTATCTGATAACGATGTCTTCCGAACCATCATCTTCTCATGCAGAGCATCTGCCTCGTACGGTGACTATTCTCTATGCCACGGAAACAGGAAATGCCCAGGACATTGCAGACCGCATTGCTAGAGAATGCCGGCGTATTCATCTCAAAGCACAAGTAGATAGCATGGAGGCGTATTCTCCAGTGAGTGACTAGCCGGTTCCATGTAAGCTGTGGAATTTGATTTGCATTTCAGTCAGAGCTTATCTCTGAACACATGGTCATTTTTGTCGTCTCTACAACTGGCTCAGGTAAAGAGCCAAGAGCCATGAAGTCGTTATGGACCATGCTCCTCCGCTCTGATCTACCTGACGACCTCTTCGAGGATCTTGCCTTTGCCGTCTTCGGTCTGGGGGACACTGCATACGAGAAATTCTGCTGGCCAGCGAAACTGCTATCACGACGTCTTCTTGGTCTTGGTGCAGCTGAGATATGTCCGCGTGGTGAAGGGGACGAACAACATCATTTTGGGTAGATTTTCTCGTGGCTCAGTATTTCGAATGCTCATGGTTCTCATTTAGGATAGACGGAGCGTTTGGTCCTTGGATAGCACAACTATCCGAATTACTCCTTCAATTTTTTCCTCTCCCTGTAGGACTCGAAGCAGAACCCATAGACAGCCTACCGCCTGCTCGCGTATCAATTAGAGATGCCGACGGGGCAGCGGTCGACGAATACCCTGATCCACTACTGAAAGACTTGCAGTATCACACTGGGACTGTGTCATGCAACCGCAGGATTACTGCGGAAGATTGGTATCAAGACGTCCGACATTTTGAGTTCGAATTCGACGAGGACATTCTGTATGCCTGTTACACGCAATGCATGACCTCCGCTAACGCAATTCAGATACAATCCTGGTGACGTCGCTGTGATTCACCCAGAAGCCATGCCCGCAGACGTTGAAGCATTCTTAGTGTCTATCGGCTACACTAACACGGCTGATTACCCCATAATAATTCATCGCATACTCGAAGGTACGTCAAGCATTAGAAATGTGCTTTGCGGTTGTCAGAATCCTCAAGGCTCCTACAGATCAGTCTCTACCAGATCATCTTCCATCTACTACAACTCTTCGCGCATTGTTTACTCGCTATCTGGATATCAATGCTGTGCCTCGGCGGTCTTTTTTACACTACTCAAACACTTTGTCACGGAAGAACATGAGGTGGAAAGGCTGACTGAGTTCCTGAGCGAAGAGGGAGCAGTGAGTGAAATTGTCTTTCTTGCTGATTTGAAATCAAACCCTCGTTATATTAGGACGAGTTATACGAGTATTGTCAACGACCAAGGCGCACGATACGGGAAGTCTTCGAAGAATTTCGTTCCGCTAGAATCCCACGCGATTATATTTTCGACCTCTTTCCGCCACTCCGTCCGCGCCAATTCTCCATTGCAAGCTCTGTGAAGGTATGTAGTATTATGCATACGTCGTCGCAACGCACAAACCACCATGCGGATATTAGCGTCACCCACGCCAAGTGCAACTATGCGTAGCGATCGTGCAGTACCGAACGATGCTGAAGATCCCTAGGCGCGGCGTTTGTACAACATTTCTGGCAGGTTTGGCTGCAGGTTCGTGGCCTTCGCGAGCTGTTTGCCGTGAGCCTGATTTGTTCCTGCAGGTCAAAAGCTGCGTCTCGGATTCCAGAAAGGTCTGCTTTCTTTGCCACAAGACGGCTCGACGCCCGTGATCTGCGTTGGTCCAGGCACTGGTATCGCTCCGAGCGTGCGGTGATAGAAGAGCGTACACATGCTGGGTTCATGGGTCAGTCACTGCTGCTATCTTTGTTAACGTACTACGGCTCATTGAATCTATTTGCAGAGAACACGCTTTACTTTGGCTGCCGTTCTGCGTCGAAGGACCAGCACTATCACCTGGAGTGGAACTCCCTCGCTAAGCGCGGTGCACTCACATATCGTGCTGCGTTCTCACGAGATGGGCCAGAAGGGCAGGCACGCACGTACGTGCAGCATCTCATTCGTGAGGATGCGCAGCGGGTATGGGAATTGGTGGGCGAGCGAGGTGCATGGGTGTATATATCTGGGTAGGTCCTTCGTCGTACTTCCCAACGCAATCACTGATCGTTGGATGTAAGGTCGTCAAATAAGATGCCGGCTGCGGTTAAAGCTGCGATTCAGTATGCCGCTGAGAAGGAAGGAGGGAAGAGTCAGGAAGAGGCGCAAGAATTCATCGCGATGCTCGATAGGGAGGGGAGGTTGACAGAGGAGTGTTGGAGCTGAACGCAAAAGGCTGTCTGCACCCTAAAGCATCCACCTTTGCAACTGCAGGGTTGCGAGATGAGATAAAAATGAAAATTTCCATGCGTGCTATATAGTAGAACTTAACTGTGTGAAACAGGTACTTAAGTATACTTCGCGGGCAATAGATGAACGCTGTGGCGCGCGCTTACCACAAACGCCGCACTAGCGCTTGCCCTTCAAGTTATCTCGTTGGTTGAACGTGAACGTTGAACGTTGAACTTTGAACTTTGAAACAGCACTCGCTAATTGTCTTTCCGACCTCTTCCAACCTGCATCCATGGCACCTGCACCTCCTCCGTTCGACAGGAACGATGCCGATGTCGTGCTTCGCTCCTCAGATGGCGTTCATTTCCATGTCCACAAGACGATCCTGGTGATTGCATCTCCGGTATTCGAAGGCATGTTCAATGTGCCTCAGCCGGCCACGCTGGCCGACGAGGACATACACTCGGAGACTGGGCTACCACTTCTCGTGCTCACGGAGGATCGCCGAACTTTAGAAAACCTCCTTCGATTGTGTTACCCAACTGCGACACCGAAACAACGACTTTGGCAGAAGTTCAGGCGGTACTAATCGCGGCGCGGAAGTATTCTATCGATGATGCAGTTGTGAAGATGGGTGAGAGGCTGCTCCCCTTCATCCCCCAGGACCCTCTTCGAGTATATGCAATTGCCTGCAGCATGGACTTGCCAGAAGAAGCAGAAGCAGCGGCGAGGGCATCCCCCGATATAATCCTGATGGATTCGGAGAATTTTAAAACATCAGGATTGGACCAGATTACTTCTGGTCAATACTTCCGACTCATGGACTTCCTACGGCGCAGAAAGAACGGAAACTTCGAGTATGCCGTACCCAAGGCTACCACCGTCTCAGAAACTATAACGACTCCCAGCTCGTTTCTCATACCCCATCTTTCACATCATCCGCCAGATACCATCCTACGGTCGTCCGATGGAGTTGATTTTCACGTTCACAACTCTCTACTTTCTATGTTGTCTCCGGTCCTCGCGGGATTATTTAAGGCGGAATCTTCCAGTACCGAGACATCAGTGGAAGGGCTTCATGCAATTGCCCTTCCTGAAGACAGTCAAACATTGACGAAGCTCTTACAATTTTGTTATCCGATGGAGACGCCAGAGCTGGAGTCCTTCGATGTGATCTCCGCGGTTTTGGAGGCCGGAAGGAGATATCAAATCATGAGAGCAATCGACGTTGCGGAAAGGGAATGGAAGAGGGCCATCCGGAAGGAACATCTACGAGCATATTACTTCGCGATGAAGTGCAGCTGGATGGACGAGGCAAAAGTGGCCGCCAGGTACATGGTGTTCCATACATTGGATAGTCATGCCCCGGAAATGGACGAAGTACCAGCAGAAGCGTATCGCCGAATACTTGAGTACCGTCGACAGTGTCAGGCAAGCATTATCGCCGTGTTCGGGCGCTACGGTGTATACATTCAAGGACAGCTCGAAATTGATCCTTATGGCATAAACACATATACGCAATTTTGGAGAAAAGTATACTCAGACATGATCATCGAGGTTTTATACGATGAGCCTTGCTCTAATGCAAGCCTCGTTGTTTATCAAACACGGTTTAGTTATCGCGCTCTATTGGAGTCCTCGGCGGCTGATCACCAGCAATTCGAAGAGGCCTTGCGCGTAGCAGTATCCCAGGTAAGCTATCATATCAGTATGAACGTAATGTGCTCACGGGCAGTTTGTTATAGGTAGATTGGTGATTGAAGTTCATCAGTCCGATCCTTTCAGTGTATGCACTCGTTTCAGTTATACTGATACCCCATTTGGATATATCTTCGAAGAACACCTTCACGCCTTCGCATTTACTGCTACGCGAAATTTCTTAGAAGTCTGAGCGTATTTTCTGCGATATCGCTGAACCCGCCAGCCAGCAAGTTACTTATTGCGGGTTTCTCACCGTCTTTCGAACTCGTGGACTCCTCGTGCCCACTTACCGTTTGACGATATATATCCACAGTCGACATCGACTATCCCCCAATCTCTTCAACCACCACCACGACATGGCACCCGCCTCATCTCCATTCGACAGAGCTGACGTCGATATCATCCTTCGCTCCTCAGATGGCATCGACTTCCGTGCGCACAAGATCCTACTTGCAATGTCATCCCCCTTGTTCGATGGCATGTTTAATGTCCCACAACCGGCCACGCTAGCCGACGAGGACACGCATCCTGAGAGCGGGCTGCCGCTTCTCAGATTCACGGAGGATCATCGAACGTTGGGGTGCCTTCTACGACTATGCTATCCCTCCCTACCCCGATACTGGAGGATTTGGGAGATGTCTCAGCAGTAATGGAGGCGGCGAAGAAGTATCACGTAGATGATGCAATAGCGCGGATGAGTGAAAGGCTTCTCGCCTTCGTACCTAAGGAGCCGCTTCGGGTATACGCTATTGCGTGTTACATGGACTTGGAGGCCGAAGCCGAGGTTGCAGCGAAAGCAGCTCCAGATACTATTTCCCTAGACCTGGAAAGCTTCAATCAGTTAGGATTCAACCGGATTACTTCTGGGCAACTATTCCGCTTGATGGACTTTTTGCGACGGCGCTGGACCGGTGGAGCGGCCGAGTTCACTGATCCCATCGTCACGCCGCCCGACAGCGCGACTTCTCGCGACAAGTTCGTCATGCCTCATCTTCAAATTCCTAATGAATCGCCAGATATCATCATACGCTCATCCGATGGTGTCGATTTTCATGTTCACAGTCATGTCCTGTCCGTGATTTCCACAGGTTTGCTCCCGGCGTCTCTCGATAAAGACTCCACGGAGGATGCTCGAACGATTGATGTCCCAGAGGACAGTCGATCGCTATCGACACTCTTGCAACTTTGTTACCCGATGCGATCTCCGCGGCTCGAGTCACTCGACGCTACTCAAGCAGTTCTGGAGGCGGCAAGAAGATATCGGATTGTGAGGGTGGTCGAGATTGTGGAGAAGGAGTGGGTCAAATTTCTCCCACAAGAGCATTTGCGAGCATACTTCATTGCAATGAAGCACGGGTGGATGGACGGGGCGAAGGAAGCCGCAAAGTACGCGGCGTGCCATACGGTGGACAGATACGTCGCAGATATGGATGGAGTGCCTGCAGAGGCGTATCGCCGCCTGTTCGACTATCGTAAACGGTGCCAGGATACTTTTATCCATGTGATCGAGCAACGCAGCGGTCGTAGCTGCTTCCAAAGCTGCAGCTCGTTCAATGGAATTCGCAGTTTTGCACCGTTTTGGTCGGATGTTTTTTCGGGATGATGAATAGGGCCTTGAATGGTGGACCCAATTCTCCAAGCATTTCGGTTCCTGTGGAAATTCGGTATACCGTTAGTGTTCGGGGTCATGGTACGCGCCCCCGGGTGGAAACACTAGTGGATGAAAGCAAGAGCCTGGAGGACAGCCTACGGGAAACACTATCCAGAGTAAGCCCCCGCGTCAGCATCTTCGTTGCATTAAGTTGATCGTAAACGCATTGCAGATAAATTGGTGATTAGATTCTCAGAGGAAGCCTGAGGAGGCGGTTCCCTTGTTGAGACAAATGATCTGTTAGTGCAGAGAAGTGCTGGAACGAGTCGCGGCTGAATGGGGCTGATAGCGCTCACAGCAGCGGATACACATGTGTCTAGGATGAGCTCGGCATCGGGGAATGTATTTCGTGATATTTCGAAGATTAATTGCTTGGTCCTTCTCAGCATAAGTTATGAATATGGAATACCTATTGATGCGCAAGAAGACATTCGTACGCCATACGGTACAAGATCTACCGGTATCACAATGGGCCCTCGAGTACTAACTCCAAACAAGAAATTTGATCATCGATAATTGATTATGCCAGATCTCCTGGCATATTCAGCAGGCGACCCTCCATGCCGCCCTCGACCATGAGTATTTGCCCTGTGACATGTCCCGACACTGTGGAAGATGACAGGATCACGACCTGATTTGCCACATCTTCTGGAGTGGCTACCTTCTTGAGTGGAGTACTATATAGTGACGAGGATGAGGATAAAGCCTCCCACAAATTGTAGAGACATGCCTCGCAAGTGCACGATACACAATGTCAGGGTTTTGCAATGCTTCAGCTGCCATGGGTGTCTTCGTCCATCCTAAATATGCTTCCGTCAGGCCGGGACACGCCGTAAGGTAGCGGTTGAACCTATATAAATCAACGTACCCGGAGCTACGCAATTAACTCGCCCCTTAGGCGCGATCTTGACGATCTCATTCTTGAGCGAGAGCGTAAGCCCATACATCATCGCTTCCGCCCAGCCAAAATTAACACATGTCCATGCAGATTTCAATATGATGCCGGTGAAGACACGCACCACTCTTCGTCGCGGCATAGTCTGCATGCCCTGCCTCCCCATACTTTCCCGCCGTGCTCCCGATCAGCACAATGGCCGCGCGAGCCTTCTCCTCGTCGGATGCACGCTCCAGGCGCTGGAGGTAGGCCCGCACAACGAGGAAGGAGGATGTGACGTTCGTGGCGAACGTCGCTTCCCACTGCCGGAGCGACATATGCGCGAGCGGCGCGTCTTCCGGAGGATAGTAGCCGTGATTCACGACAAGCACCTGCACGGCACCGAAGCCGAAGCTATCCGCGTGCTCGAAGAGCCGCCCGACGTCGTCCTCGCGCTCAAGCGAGGCCTGCGCGGCGCGCACCCGTGTGGGGCCATATTCGGCCAGGAGGGGTGCGAGTGTCGCGTTGTTGGTGTTGTAGTGCGCAGCTACATTTGCGCCCTGACCTGCCAGACTACGGTCACTAACATTCAGATGCTGTGGTTTCTAATCGACTCACCGAGGAATCGACGAGCGGTCGCAAGGCCTATCCCGCCGCTCGCGCCTGCAATTGGCAAGATATTGGTCAGTCTCGTAGCCAATTTGAGTTGTCCAGCTCACCTGTCACCAGGACGTGGACATTATCGAGGTTTAAATTCATTTGTTATATGCTATGGAACGAATTTATTCATTGAATTAGCAGCATCCACAGCGACTCGTTCTGATCTTACGCGGATAGATCGATCACTATCGATGCATCGGTGCAAGCCACTTGAATGGATTGAAAAGTGTTCATCATAGACTCACTACGTTAACCGGGCAACTCTAATTTTACTTAGCAGCTTTTTGATACTTATTTGTCGCTTTGGGGCTTATCTGCATGAAAATAAGTCTCTGAATAAACTTATCTCTCTAATATTTGATTTTTTAACTTTTTTTACGTTTCCTGCTTATATACAAAATACGGTACCGGATATCTATGATGCTTAATTGTTGTCAACAATTAACTCCAAATGTACAGCTACCATGCACCAGCTTCTTCGCAGATGTCTCAAATGTCTCGTCCTCCGTTCGCGTCATCTCCACGATAGTACGAGCCGTGAGCACCCTAACAACCGTCGGGGAGAACACAACGCTCAGTGTACTGAATGCCACAAGCGGCTGCAGGGCGTCAGACACGTTCTTGCTTTTGAGCGGGAACGGGGGACACAGCGTGACGACGCATGCGGACGAGGTCCTCGAAGGCGGTTGCACAGCTGCATGAGGTCGAAGAGGTCTTTGAAGCTCTCCTTGTGCTCGAGGGGCAGCGAGTTGTTATCCGCCCACACATCGTCGCGGACCTTGAAGCTTCGTATTGTTCACAAAATTCTACTGGTATGCGGTTGCCTTTTATTGCAGAAAAGTCTGAAGAAGTCTCACTACTTTCTGCGGTCTCGTTCAATTGAAGGTTTCCATCTGGCTCAGTAAACCCGTCAGCCAGCGAGTTACTTACTGCGGGTTTCTCACCGTCTTTCGAACTCGTGCACTCCTCGTGCCGACTTACCGCTTGACGATATACCCGCAACCGACGTCAACTATTCCCCAATCTCTTCCACCACGACAATATGGCACCCGCCTCGTCGCCATTCGACAGAGCTGACGCAGATATCATACTTCGCTCCTCAGACGGCGTCGACTTCCGTGCGCACAAGACGCTCCTTGCGTTATCATCTCCCTTGTTCGATGGCATGTTCAACGTCCCGCAGCCAGCCACGCTAGCCAATGAGGACACACATCCGAGAGCGGGTTACCGCTCCTCAGGTTCACCGAAGATCATCAAACACTGGACAGCCTTCTACGGCTGTGCTATCCCGTCGCCACTCCAATGCATTTGGCAGATATCCCAGCGGTGTTGGAAGCGGCGAAGAAGTATCACGTAGATGGTGCAATGGCGCGGATGGGCGAAAAGCTCCCCGGCTTCATACCTAAGGAGCCGCTTTGGGTATACGCTATTGCATGTTACATGGACCTGGCGGCCGAAGCCGAGACTGCAGCGAAGGCAGCTCCCGACGCTATTCCTCTGGACCTGGAAAGCTTCAATCAGTTGGGATTCAATCTGATTACTTCTGGGCAACATTCCGCCTGATGGAGTTTTTGCGACGACGCCGGGACAACAAAGCAGCTGAGTTCACCTTACCCATGGCCATACCGCCCCACGGCGCGACTTCTCGCGACAAGTTCATCATGCCTCATCTTCAAATTCCTGATGAGTCACCAGATATCATCGTACGCTCATCCGATGGTGTCGATTTTCATGTCCACAGCCGTGTACTATCCATGATGTCCACAGGTTTACTCCCGAAGTCTGTCAGTAAGGACTCCACAGAGAGCGCTCGAGCAATTGACATCCCAGAGGACAGTCGAACGCTATCAAAACTCTTCCAGCTTTGTTACCCAATACGATCTCCACGGCTTGAGTCGATCCACATTACCCAGGCAGTTTTGGTGGCGGCAAGAAGATACCGGATGGTGAGGGCTATAGAAGTTGCGGAGAAAGAGTGGGCTAGATTCCTGCGAGAGGACCATTTGCGAGCATACTTCATTGCAATGAAGCACACATGGATGGAGGATGCAAAGGAGGCCGCAAAGTACGCGGCGTGCCATACGGTGGACACCTACGTCCCCGAGATGGACGGAGTCCCTGCAGAGGCGTATCGCCGGTTGTTCGACTATCGTAAACGGTGCCAGGATACTTTTACCAATATGGTCGCACCATACAACTCTTTCCAAGACCACCATCCGCTCAATGGCATTCGCAGTTTTGCACCGTTTTGGTCGGATGTGTTTTCGGAGATGATGAACAGGGCTTTGAGTGGTGGACCAAATTCATCAAGCATTCTCGCTCCCTTGGAAGTTCGGTACCATGGATATAGTAAATCGCGCCCCCCAGTGGAAACACTAGTGGTCGAAAGCAAGGCACTGGAGAACGATCTGCATGCAGCATTGTCGAAAGTAAGCCCCCGCGTCGGCATCTTACAAGCTTTCAATCAGCTGACGGTAAATGCGCTGCAGATAAGTTGGTGATTGGATGCTGAGATAGGGAAGGCATGACAATCAAGTGCGGCGGGCGGTTTGTTGAAGTGGATGTCATAGTATGGGGACTGCGAAAACGAGTCACAGTTGGGATTGGCCGTGCTCAGGGCAGATATGTGAATCTAGATTGAGCTGGGAAATGCATCTTCTTATGTTGCAAAGTTCCAATACCGAAACATCGACAGAAGTGATTCATGCAATTGCCCTTCCTGAAGACAGTCGAACGTTGTCGAAGTTGTTACAATTTTATTATCGTATGGAAAACCCAGAACTGGAGTCGTTCGACGTGATCTCCGCCTGAGCTTTGGAGGCTGGACATGAGAGCGACCAACGTTGCGGAAAGGAGTGGAAGAAGAGCATTTGGAAGGGGTCCGCTAGCTAAAGTGCGACGGGTTCCATGGATTGGCCGCTACGTACATATTGGTGTTCCATACAGTGGACGAGCATGCCCCGAAAGTTGTTGGATTATCATGCTTAGTCAGCAACCGTAGTTGAGTACAACTTGACTTCAACTCACCGTGATGTTGAGCTTCGCTACTGCCTCGCTCTGATGCAAGCCTCATTGTTTATCAAACACGGTTCAGTTATCGCCCTCTATGGGAAGCTCAGGCTGGAGACCCATCACGAGCCTGGATTCGGAGAAGCCTTGCACGCAGCAATACCCCTGGTAAGTTGTCATTATCAGTATGAATGTAATGTGCTCGTGACAGATTGTTTCAGGTAGACTGGTGATTGAAGGTCATATTATATAAGCCATGTCGATATGTCATCGGATGGTGTGATAAGCTTTGAATGAAGAGAGCTGATCCCTTCATTCTGGTTGCTGGGCACCGTTCAATAGGTCTACACCTTCACGCCGCTATATTGTTTACAAACTCTACTTGTATGCAGTTGCTTATAGAAAGTCGCCATAAGTCTGAGGGACTTTCTGCGGTCTCACTCAACCGAAGGTTTCCATTAGGCTCGCTAAACCTGTCAGCCAGCGAGTTACTTACTGCGGGTTTCTCATCTTCTTTCACACTCGTGGACTCCTCGTGCCTAACCACCGCTTGACGATATACACCCAACGTCGACTATTCCCCAATCTCTTCTACCACCACGACATGGCGCCCGCCTCATCTCCATTCGACAGAGCTGACGCCGATATCATAATTCGTTCCTCAGATGGTGTCGACTTCCGTGTGCACAAGACGACACTTGCGATGTCATCCCCCTTGTTTGATGGCATGTTCAACGTCCCACAGCCAGCCACGCTAGCCGACGAGGACACACATCCCGAGAGCGGGTTACCGCTCCTCAGGTTCACCGAAGATCATCAAACACTGGACAGCCTTCTACGGTTGTGCTATCCTCTCGTCATCCCGGTACTGGAGGATTTGGGAGACGTCTCAGCAGTATTGGAGGCGGCGAAGAAGTATCACATAGATTGTGCAATAGCACGGATGGGCGAAAGGCTTCTCGCCTTCGTACCTAAGGAGCCGCTTCGGGTATACGCTATTGCGTGTTGCGTAGGCCTGAAGGCCGAAGCCGAGTTTGCAGCGAAAGCAACTCCAGATACTATTCCCCTGGACCTGGAAAGCTTCAATCAGTTGGGATTCAACCGGATTACTTCTGGGCAACTATTCCACCTGATGGACTTTTTACGACGACGCCGGGACAACAGAGCAGCTGAGTTCGTCATACCCACGGCGACGCCGCTCAACAGCACGACTTCTCGCGACACATTCGTCAAGCCTCATCTTCAAATTCCTGATAAATCGCCAGATATCATCATACGCTCATCCGATGGTATCGATTTTCATGTTCACAGTCATGTCCTGTCCGTGATTTCCACAGGTTTGCTCCCGGCGTCTCTCGATAAAGACTCCACGGAGGATGCTCGAACGATTGATGTCCCAGAGGACAGTCAAATACTATCGCCACTCTTGCAGCTCTGTTACCCAATGCGATCTCCACGGCTCGAGTCGCTCGATGCTACTCAAGCAGTTCTGGAGGCCGCGAGGAGATACCAGATTGTGAGGGCCGTCGAGGTCGCGGAGAAAGAGTGGACCAAATTTCTGCCAGAGGACCATTTGCGAGCATACTTCATTGCAATGAAGCACGGGTGGATGGACGAGGCGGAGGAGGCCGCGAAGTACGCGGCATGCTATACAGTGGACACCTATATCCCGGAGATGGACAGAGTACCTGCAGAGGCGTATCGCCGACTATTTGACTATCGTAGACGGTGCCAGGATACGTTTATCAATGTGGCCCAGCAGCACAACTGTGATCATCATGACTACAGCTGGTTCAATGGACTTCGCGAATACGCGCCGTTTTGGTCGGATGTGATTTCAGGGATGATGAACAAGGCCTTGAATGGTGGACCTAATTCTTCAAGCATTCTCGTACCCGTGGGGGCTCGGTACCGTGGCGGTTACTCGTGGGAGGTAGAAAGACTAGTGGCTGAAAGCAAGAGCCTGGAGGACAGCCTGCGAGAAGCACTATTCGAAGTAAGCCCCCACGTCAGCATCTTCGTTGCAATAAGCTGATCGTAAATGCACTGCAGATAAGTTGGTGATTAGATTCTGAGGGAGGCCTGAGGAGGCGGTTGATTTGTTGGGATAAATGATCTGTCAGTGCATGAAAGTGCAGGAACGAGTCGCGGCTGAATGGGATTGATAGCGCTACAGCAGTGGATATACATGTGTCTAGGATGAGCTCGGCATCGGGAAATGTATTTTGTTATGTTTCGAAGGCTCATTGCTTTGTCCGTTTCAGCATGAGTTGTCAATATGGAATACCTGTTGATGCGGAAAGGAGACAGACATATTGGTACGCCATAAGAGACTCGGTTACTGGCGTATAGGATCGTACCGGTATCGCCATTGGCCCTCTAATACTAACTTCAAACAAGAAAATTTGTCACCATGATGCCAGATCTCCTGGTATATTCGGCAGACGACCCTCCATGCCGCCCTCGCCCATGGGTACTTTCCCTGTAACGTGCGGGGTTGTGCAGCGCTTCAGCTGCGTCGTCCATCCAATCACCCCACAGGCCGTGTCCCCAAGGTCCATTTAGCTCTCCAGCGCAGCAAAATACGCGCAGAAGGGGCTTTCGCGGAGGTACTCTCAGCAGTCCTGGCGATCCTGGCGGCCACCAAGACGTGATACGCGCTGTCGAACGTCTCGAGCGGACAGCAGAACCGCAGCAGCTTCGAGGTCGTGCGGCGGTGACGCAAGACATGTATTTAGATCGTCTTCCCCGGCGGGCCGCGCGCGAGTGACTGCGCGGTCGCGCGTAGAGGCCCGGCTCAGCGCAAGCGCGTCAAAGAGAGCGGGATCTTCCCTATCGATCGGGACCCGGAACTAGGTCCGCATTGTCTGAAGAGTGGCGTAGGCTGTCGGCGTTATCCCTGGGTCGAAGTGGTGAGACCCGTATCTAGTCGCCGTAACGCCTCTGTGGCCACCGGTTGAGGGGGGGGATGAAAGATGGGATAGGAAACGTGGCAACTGTATGCATTATTTACTCGTTAGTAATGACATACGAGTGCGACCCAGAAATGGACGAGATACTCGACATCGAACACATCTAGCGTGACAAGTTGATTGGACCCTCGCTAGATTTGAAATTCTTAAAAGGGGGCAGTAAGTGAGTTCCGTACAGTCTGGAGACCTTCCCAAACTGGCGATTCGAGCGGGGGAGCTATCTTCTAAATAGACATCGACAACACTACAACCCAAACAAACCTGGTCTAAATTCTGTGGCAGACGACAAAGTGAACAGATGTTTGGGCATGGGAGGACGACTGCTCACCGGCACCGCGACGCACGCACAGGCCCGCGTCACGTACATATGCGACCCCAATGCGACCCGGACGGACGCAATTCCTTGGAGCGGGTCGATGTGTGCACTGCGCGAGCCTTTCGACTTGAACAAAATACGTGCATCAACAATCTGAGCCCATTAGCATAGTACTTAGTACAACCTGACCAGCAGCGCGTAGGTTCGGTAGGGACTGCAAACCAGTGGGTACGTGGTCGTCTGGCCATGGGCCCGGGGTCGATAGTATTCCGGTATTTATCCTGGGACGACCAATGTGATCCTTTTCGGAAATGGTGGAATGTGGGTGCGCCCTCTCCTTGCTGAGGCGCACATGAGTGCGCGGGTGTGAATATCGCCATGTCCTTCCGAGCTTCTCTGATGTTCATCAGCGATTTGGCGATCATGCAGTTGCGTGTTCAAGTCATAAGGACTGCCAGTTGGTAGAAGTTGTGGGCGCGCGTCTTCAGCCATCGGAGTCTGCAAAGTTGCGAACCCCATCTATGCACGCACTCATGTATGCCAGCGTCGCGAATGCGAGGCCTTGAAACGTCGGTGATGGCATGAGCTCACAACCAAAGCCGCGTTTCAATCGTTTACGAAACCTTACGAAACACGTACGAATGTTGAACGTTCAAATGATATTAATATTGAACGTCTGGCACTGCGTACGTTATCTTCTAAACCCATGTCGTAACAATACAACAATGTATATTTCCACTGATAAATCACAAATGAAGGAATGACTACCTAAAGAGACGAGAGCACACACAAAATATTACAACGTCTAACAATTACAATCTCGTAGTACCGGTGCTTGCCGTGCGGAAGCCAAAGTAGGGACCCTACATACTGTAAATGGAAGCAAACCAGATATGAGAGAGAGAGGGACGATACCAAAGTCTGTGGCCGTAGCCAAGGGGATCTACATCCAGGAGCCATGTATGAGCGCCTCCCACGCGCTCTTGGACTGGAGCGTGCCGATGAAGTCTGCGCGCGCCCCGGGAGTCATACTCCCGGAGGGCGTACGTGCGGAAGAGACGACATCGGGAACGTGCCCGTGCGGCGTGTCAATGGCGGGCACGGCGTGCGTTGGCTCCTGCGGGGCGAGGGCGTCTCCGCGTGGATGTGAGAATGCTGCGGCGAACGTCAGTGCGGTGCAGAACAGCGCGCGCTCCGTGCGGTGCGGAGGTGCTCACGGGGTGGTATCGGGGTGGAGCGGTGCGAGAGGGGCGTGCCCGGGTGATGCGCGTCTGGCGTGGCAGATGGGAGGAAGGAGTGCGGGCAGTGCAGCGCGGGGTGGCGGTGCCCGAGGTGCTCGTTGAGGAGCGCGCTAGGTGGGGCCGTTTCTGCGGGAAGTGTCAAGGGGCGGCTCGTCTCCGCGAAGACTGGTGGGCAGGGTGGTGCGGTGGGGGTGGAGAGCGGGGGGGTACGGGAGAGAGAATCGTGCCCAGGGCGAGGCGCAGGCTCACGACGTGAGCATCTCGGTGGTCATCATGGTCCGGCTGCGCGAGGGGGTCAGCCAGGACATTCAGAGCAAGAGAGGAGATCTGACCATGATTGCGGGCAGTACGAGTGGAGATCCAGACGAGTCTAGAGAGGAGACGGTGCTTTTGCAGCGCGTTGGCGGTTGCGTTGGGAAAAGGAAGGGTCGTTGAATTCACGCTGGCTATTTATCAGCGACTCAGCCCATGATGCTCCACACAAACAACCCCGCAGAACTAGACGCCCATGATCTCCCGGATTACGGCGCATCGTCGGTCCGCCCCCTGGGGTAATGCGGGGGATCCTCCTTTCCCACGCACACCGATGCCATAAATCTTGCCACGATGCTGAGAGCATACAGTCTGTTCTCATGGGTCCAACACCCCGGCCTCTCCCCACGCTCAACGCTCAATGATTTCTGATGGAATTTCGTGACAAATACAGAGCCTCAAACACGTACGGACGTGCAGAAACATCAGGTGAAGTGCTGTTTCGATACGCAGAGTCCGACAGCCACACGCGAGGACCGCACATGAAGGTGGAATCGAGCTCATTTACTGCGTATTAACCGGACAAGCCTGGCACTCAGCGACCCCACCTTCCCATCGCATGCCGATAACGCTACGACACACCTGTAGACTTTCCCTAAGGGCGACGGCGCGGAGATCCTCAGCCAATGTCGACGTTCGTGCACACAAGGTGCCGAGCTGCCGCTGCTTCGTTCGATGGAGGACCGCAGAACTGCACATTTTTCTGCGACAGTGCCGTTCCCTGAGGTGCACCGTAGGTCCTCTGGGAAATTTGGAGCAGGCGCGAGCGGTGGTGAAAGGAGCACAGTACGAGCTCGAGTAGAACCCTGCAATGCCTGCTCCCACCTCACGTACCACACCATCGGACGCACTCGCGGACTGGTCTACGTTACCACAGGGCAGCTCCTCCGGAACACTCGCGCAGGCACGCCTCCGTTCCGGGCATGCGACATCCCTGGCCACGCACCATTTGCGCATCTGACCGCACTCCCGCGCGCAGCCGCCGTCCGCATTTCTCTGCTCAGCGTTGACGCGCCAGATCTCGGCCGCTCAAACACCGCCCACGGTGCGGGGCTGCCACAATATACGGGTTCACGGGCGCTATAAAGACGAGACGCGCGGATTGTCTGCGAGGGAGATAGGCAGGCATGCAGTAGGGGGAATTTTGTGCCGGAGACGGAAAGCCTTCGGCAGCGGCATACCGTCGCGCGCTCAACGCAGCTAAGAAACTCAGCCGCAGCTGTGCGCACGCACCCTTCGCACTATACAACGGCGAAAGCCTTGAGGAATCCCATACAAATCTCGAGTGCCGACATAATATGACTGCAGATAGATGGACTTGACATTGGTCACGAATACTATCATACCCCGGACGATCTGCGACAATAGGGCAGCGGGGTGGATGAAAACTTGAAAAACTAGCGAGCGTGGCCATAACCCGTAACATCCTCCGCCATTCACGCGACGCTCACAATGGCGGCGGGTTATGCCCATCTCGTAGTCCCTCAAACGTCTGGACCCGCCCAAGTGTGTTCAGCTCCGTCAACGAATTACCATTCTCACTGCGCATAGACACATGACCCCACCCGCCGGGCAGTCTGCACACCTGATGCGCCATCCAGGCGGACCAGGCCCGCGCGCGCTGCGAATCTGTCCTCTGGAACCGCGTCCGAAGGTCGGCGGCCGCGTCTGGAGAATGGGCACCCGTAGTCAGCGAGCGCCGTCTGCGTGGATGGAGTAACGTACCGCAGGTCCAGATGTCGTCATTGATCTGCGTTTGGTAGAGCATGAATTCATCTGGCTGATCGACGAGATCCTCCACCAAAAAGTGATCACGAAATATACCGAGGTCAGTGTGAGCGGATTACCGCCTGCATTATCGGGGCAATCAGTGCGATCACGGAGCGGTAGCACTACCGTCTTCAGTCAGATCACTTGAATTCGAGCATGCATAGACTTCTTTATACATCGGCTTCACTCTACCTCCGTGTTGATTGAAAATTGGGCGACCCCTAAGGATGATGCACGTCACTAATTATATAAGAGTCGAGCATGACGCCAGTTGTCAAGAATTCCAAGTAGATTTAAGGTGTTCTGTAAATGAGGAACGTAACTGTTTAAAAAAGCGGTTTGTATGACTCACAAACAACACTAGAGACAAGTCTCACCTCTGGACTCTATCACGGTCGAGCGGCGTGCTCGCTCTCCCAAGCCGCAATAGCGGACGCCAAGGAGTCGGCGGTAGGCTTGGGCGGGGTGACGTCGATATGAAGCTTGATTGCGGGGGGAAGTTGTAGGCCAATAGCTGCGATCCTCGGAAGGTCCTTAGCGGACGTAATAGCAGGGGGGGCGTCGAGAGAGGGAAGGTCGAAATGATCTCGGAGAGTTGGCGCAACGAAATCAGCAGCGGAAGGGGCGAAATATACGATCCACCATCTGCTTGAACCTGCTTTCCCGTTCAGAACACTACAATAACATTTGACAATGGGAAATTACCGAGGGGTATCTCGTCAATAGCGATCTTCAAATCTTGGGCAAAAGTAGATGATCCTTGTGTTTCGTACACTTGGAGGGGCTGAAGTTCAAGACCACCAGCCTTTAGAATGTTTGGCAGGGTGTCGCGATTCTTGTCCCCGGTAAGATACAGCAGCTTCTTGCTACCAGATGTAGCACGCAAATCACGCAAGATGAATTGCGCTAGCCGTTCGCTGGTCCCGGACTCGGAACCACCGAATATCCCTGGGAGCGAAGGAAGAGTCTCCCAATGAGGCACGTATATCTGCCAGAGCTGCGGCAGTAGCTTCCCCCACAACATAGAATGGTATACACGACCAGTCAGCTATGCAATGTAAATCAGCATGAGACTGTCTCATCACAGTAGTATATTTCCGGCTGACCTGGCGTGTCCAGTCCTGGAGTACCAACATCTGATACCAAGTCCTCGACGACAGCCTTCCACGCCTCGCATGCTCTCCCACTCGTAACGATGACACCTGAAATCCCTTGCGCCGAGTGCCCCTCGAGGATAATAGCCCTCAGCTGCGCCAAGTTCTTGAGCACAGTTTCCAGAACCGGGACGGAGACTGGATTGTATCCCAATGTTCTAAACGCATTCTCGTACTTGTCCGGTCCGTCTTGCGATGTCGGCGCCCTGAGTAAGAGGACGTTCGTCATAGCGCGCGTACTCTACGATATGCAGTCCCAGTCGATATGAGAGCGATCCACAGAGAGTGTGTGCATGTCCGAGTGAGAGCAGTTCCGGTGCGAAGTGCACTCGCCCGTATAGCCGAGCTTCAAATTCATACGATCGTGAACGTTTGAACGTCGGACTTGGCCACAACTCTCGCTTCAGGCCTTCCGCACGCCCGTCGCTCGGACTCAGCTCACTCACGGCTCCTGCAAGTTGACAGTACCACCATGGCCAAGCGCGAGAAACCGCTGCATTCCCTGGTCGCAGGGACCACCGCTGGTGCAGTCGAGGCGTGAGCAGTTCCGTACGTCTGCTTTTTGCTCGCCGTTGACCTGCGCATGAAAGCTTCATCACATATCCCACGGAATACGTTAAAACGCGCTCGCAGTCAGTCGGGAAGGTGCGCGCTCGGTTTCTTTGGTTATTTATCTGTCTTGGTATGCTTATGCTGGAGATGTGCACAGAGGGAGAGCCCGATTCAAATTATCCGGACGACGTTGCAGACGAAAGGAGTGTCCGGCTTGTACTCGGGATGCATGGCCTTGGTGGTTGGTACGTATCTGTCCTGGTCCATATGTCCGCTACTCAATTCGAAACAAATTCTGTTGCAGGAAATGCTGTGAAGGCGGGAGTACGATTCGTGTCGTATGACCATTTCAAACATATGTTGGCGAACGCCGAGGTGTGTTATATTATGCACTCTACATCGTGTACTTGTCACCTCACATGTGTTTGTGAATGAGGGTAAAGTAACCGCGCCAAGGAGTCTGCTAGGTCTGTCATTCGCTTCGCACACAACCCGCCCACGATTTACATGCATGTATCTTTTCAGCTGGTCTTGGTGCGGGCATGATGGAAGCTATCTTTGCTGTGACGCCGTCAGAAACGATCAAGTATGTTCTTTCTGCCATCTTAATCTGAGGATTGCTGCTAATTTGCGTTTGAAGGACGAAGCTCATTGACGATGCGAAGAGTCCAAATCCCAAGTACCGCGGTTTGATTCATGGTTCTGCTTCGATTGTCCGCGAAGAAGGCCTCAGAGGTATATACCGCGGCCTTTTCCCGGTGGTCAGTAGCACTATATTTCGCTGATGTTCTATGCTAACGTTCTTCGGTGCAGATGATGCGCCAAGGTGATTATTGACTGTCGTTCCTAGTATGCGCATAGCTTTTGACCGGTCATCATCGCGTCGCAGGGGCCAACTCTGCTGTACGCTTCACGACGTACACAACACTCAAACAATTCGTGCAGGGTCAGGCGCGCCCGGGACAGACATTGTCTAGCGCCATGACATTCGGCATCGGCGGTGTAGCGGGACTCGTTACAGTGTACACAACCATGCCTCTAGAGTCAGTCTTTGCTTCCCGCTTTCTATGTTTCAGCAGCTTAGTACGAACGCAATGTGCAGCGTCATCAAAACGCGGATGCAATCTCTCGAGGCGAGGCAGGCATATCGCAACTCGTTCCATTGCGCGTATAGGATCTTCAATGAGGAAGGCATCATGCGGTTCTGGACAGGCACAACACCTAGGCTAGCGCGATTGGTGGTGAGTACATTAATTACACCCGCGTAAATGCTCGGGAGTAATCTGAATGCCTGGACAGCTGAGCGGAGGGATTGTGTTCACTGTTTATGAAAACATCATCAGAATAATTGGCGGAAGAGAGGTCTGAAGCAAGTGGGTAGTACTCTTAGACACTGTATTTGTGCGCGTCCACCACACATCACACTTGGGAGTAGCGTAGAGTTCCAGATTACCTTCACTCGAATGGAGGGATAGTCCAGAATTAATAGTGCAGAGCACATTTAGAGACAATTAACAAACCAAGTGACAGAAATGGCTACCATTTGAGACCAGAGGACCTGTCATGGTCACGAGCTGTAGCAGTCGCGTTCATGCATGCATTACAACTTTTTAAAGCAAAGTCTGTCTCTATTCTCAGATCCACAACGAAGCCATCTCTCTTCTAGTGGTGTGCCTCTGCCTTGGGCTCGTCTGCCTCGAGGAATGCAAGGAAGGTCTCGGCACCAGTAGGACCAACTGCCTCTGCCAACGTCTCGTCTTGGGGTGCGGCAGCGAAGGTAGGCTCCGCAGCGTCGTATGCGGAGAGCTCGGATGCGAGATCAGCGGGAAGGGTGGGGACCTGGGGTACAGGGGGGAGGCTGTAAGACTTGACAATGCCAACGTGCGCGTCCTTGACCTGCTCGACGTCAGTTTCCGCAAACGAGGTATAGATTTTGAACAAAACGCACCGGCGCCGGGGGCTTGTACGCCTTCAACTCCTTGATATAAAGCTCCTGCACAAAATCTACGCAGGCAGGCCCGCTCAGCGTCGACAGAATGTGATGGATTCACCACGGTCACGTACCTTTCCGTGCAACCGCAGAGGTGGAGAAAGCGCAAGAACGCGAGACCGCGCGAGCCTGAGTATGCAAAATGGCTCGTAAATCCCTGATCAGCTTAGATAGTCGCAAAAAAGAGACATACGGCGCTGGAGGCCTGCCTGAGGATTGCGGAGGACATGGTCGAGCGGAAGGAATAATCGTGTGACGTGACAGTCACACACAGGCCTCGGTTGGTCTCGGGACGGCCGACCTTCACGCTCGTCCTCCCTATAAAACCGCCCAAGACCATCTTGCTCGTCGTCCTGCACCGCAAACACAATGCTTACCAGAATCACCGCTCGTTCAGTCCTCCGCATGCCCCGCGTTTCGCCCGTGGCGACGCGGTTCTACACCGAGCAACTTGCGTTCAAGTGAGTTCGTGGTTTTTCGGTCCAGGGTAGAACGCGTGTCCAATTTACTGCCTTCGAACAGCAAGAAGGAGAAGGCTCATGAGGGTAAGCTTTGATTCCGGAATTGCTCATGTGCCTTTTGTTCATGCAAAATTACGCGTCATAGATCAGTACGCTCGTCAGCACGAGAAGGAGCAGCTGGAGAAGCTGAAGGCCCAGGTACGACTTGTTTATATCGCTGTGATCATTGTATTTCTCATGTTTGTTACCTTGATAGATCGAGAAGAAGAAGGCGGAGCTGGTGAGGGTCTCTGTTCTATCCATGAGGAGTTGATGGTTTACTTTGACTTCCAGGCTGAGCTTCAGAAACAGCATGATGAGGCCACCGCGAAGAAGTCGGAGTAAGAACATCATGGTATTTTCATTGTCGCTACTCGAGTAAATGGCTGCATGTAAGTGAACGCATTTCAAAAAAATTGAACGTCTGAGCTCAGGGGCCGTACTTTTCTCCTCAGTTACGTGCCGTCGTAAACACCACACATTGTATTACAAGCTTCGCTCTGCATTGTGATATCTATTCTCTGAGCATTGTTGCTTGTTTATGGTGGCGATACTCTCTTGCAAAGCTTCCTCTGCTCACACTCGCCTCACCTCGAGACGGTCACATACGCTGTGTAGTGCTTTTTGTCCTCCGTCTTCAGGGATCTATCGCACCGATGATATCAGCAACTGTTTCTTTCCTGTCACCGTTGTGGAACAAAACAGCCTATTTATTCCTCCGATATAGTGCTGAAGAGTCCCGGACGTGACTCCATATCTATCAGATATCAGACTGATTCTCTCATGTCTCAAGTTAATTATCTTGCAAGGATTCGCATGAGCTCCGAGTGTTCTGAATGTAAATTGGACGTTATCTTGACATCATCACCAACTTGCCGTGATGTGTCGTCACCTATGGGAATGCGGCTTCCTGTGGGTTTTTCATAAGTCAGCAGGGCCGCTCGACGACATTGGTTACTCAGGTGAAGATCCTAGCCTATAAATACTTGGATCCATTGTTTAGACAGACATCTCCTGTCTCTCTCTCCCACCCGGTCTCAGCCATGACATCTGCCAACCAGAAGAGCGAGCTCAATATCGTGATGGTAAGAATGAGAATTGATATTGTCGTGTGCGAAATCACAACGTCAAGGATTGTACAATAGGGCGCGATGACGTTTGGCGCGCCAGGCCAAGAAGGTTTGTTACCTAGTTTGTGTATTTCATGCGATAACCGCAACTGAATTTGCACAGGTGCAAGAGTGAATGACTTGAAGGACGTGGAAGCAATTTTGGATGTGTTCCAAGCTCATGGTCATTATGAGGTGACTTCGATGAGTTTCATCTGGTGAACAATATTTGACAGACTGAATCCTGCTAGATTGATACTGCCCAGACGTACTGCGGTGGTACCAGCGAAGAGTACCTTGGCAAAATTGACTGGAAGAAAAGGGGGCTGAAGATGGATACAAAACTTTATCCCAACATAGTAAGTTGTGTTAATGAAGAGATCGAACCAGATTTGCTAATGTGCTTCGTAGTCCAATGTGAGATTGCAACGCCCGGGCAAACCCCCCATCTCTCACTCTCCGGAGGTAAGGACCCTTGTCATGAACACGGATAAATATGCTCATTACACTACGCAAATCAAAGGATTTACGTCATTACCTCGATGTCTCATTGAAGGCTCTGAATACCAAGTAAGATGATCTACTTCACTTGTCCGCGCAGTCATTGAGAAGACTTATGAACAGTCAACTGGACATGTGGTACCTGCATGGCCCCGACCGCACCACTCCGTATGAGGTCACTCTCAAGGCCGTCAACGAACTTTACAAAGAAGGTAAATTCAAGCGGTTCGGTATCAGCAATTTCATGTCGTAAGTCCCGAATGCGTCATTTCTCCACACCGTGAACTGTTATTGAACATCTAGCCTAGCTGGGAAGTTGCCGAGATTGTAGGCATATGTAAGGCCAATGGCTACATACAGCCCACTGCGTACCAAGGCCTCTACAATGCCATCCATAGGTATACTCGCTGCGTCTGATGTACCATATGCGCAAATACTGATAGCTCTGTGCCTTTCACAGGAAAGTGGAGCCGGAACTGTTCCCCTGCCTGCGCAAGTTCGGAATTAGCTTCTACGAATTCAACCCTCGTACGCGCGTCCATTAATTGTATGATTATGCTCAATTCTGACTTAATGGTCAGTCGGTGGTGGATTCTTCACCGGGAGATACCACTCCTCGAACGAGTCGGTCGAACCTGGGTCCAGATTTGACCCCACGGTCGGCCAAGGGAAGGTTAGTTTGCTCTGCTGCTAATATACCTATTGACTACCCCTCATCCCGTCCACTCATAAAAGACCTATCGGACCCGGTGAGTTGCTCGCGTATATTCTAATACACCACCATGCTGATGCCATACTGCCGCGAAGCTACTGGAACGAGGCCTATTTCAAAGCTGTCGCGGCGATCGAGCAGGTCGCTCAGGTGCACAACCTCACTATGGCCGAAATCGCGCTTCGTTGGATCTCCCATCACAGCTTGATGAAACGCGAGTATGGCGATGCAGTGCTGATCGGCGCGTCGAGCCTGAAGCACATCGAGCAGGTGCGTATCAAGCTAAGCTCTGGTGGCTCGTTCAATACAATGCTCACCCTGGTCATGACGACCAGAACCTCATCGACCTGGAGAAGGGACCCCTTCGTAAGTATTGGTTGCGGTGTTCATTGGCAACGTGACTGAATAACCGTGTATCACATAGCGGAGGGGGTCCTCAAGGTTCTCGATGAAGCTTGGCTTTCCGTGATGCCATATGCGTCAAACTACTTCCACTGAAGATTTGCAATGAAGTTTGTGTACAATAGTCCTGCTATCCTTACGGTGCGAAATCATGATGAAGCGTATTGCGAGGGCATCCAAATATCGTCTGTGTGAGCAGTGAGATGTATCTGTATTGCCGTGCTGTCTAACAGTAAAATATAATGCATTAAGATAGCGCGAGTATGTGGTGTGATGCAATGCGAGTGAGTATGCAAGGTAAGTACTACGACGTACATGATGAGGATAACAAAAGATCAACAAGACATAAGTCTATGAGAAGAAGTAGAGTGACTTCTTGATGGTCGTCACATCGAACTCACCCTTCTTGGGGAGCGGGGGTATGAGATCTGTAAGAGCGACAAATCTGCCGGCGTAGGGATCATCTGCGGTCGGATTGATCACTCGTCGTTTCTTCCTCGACTTCTTGGCCACCGCTTGAGGCTTTTCTTCCTCATGAGGTTGTTCGTGATCATCTATCTCACCAAACGCCGCGAATTCCTCGTCTTCTTCTTCTTTGATACTTTCGGGAAGAGTATCATCCACCGCGCCTTCGAGAATACTCTCGTCAACACCGAGCCTACGGAGTAAGGTGATTGACCTCAGATGGTTGATGGATACTCTGTATCCCTTGTAACGTTCCCGGAACTAAACGATAGACACAGTGAGTACAAGCTGGCTATACACCCATAAATATATCCATACCTCTTCGTCGAGCTTCTCAAGGACATTGGAAGAGTGTAGCGCAATGAAAGTATCTCGGATGATAGCCGACATTTGGTCAATACTTCCGGCGTGCGTCCAATATGAATCATGCACTGACGCGAACGTCAGACCTTGTGCCTGAGAAGAAATACATTAGTAGACGTAATGTGCCGGTGCAAACGGCGACATACCCTGCACTCCAGCGCCGTCAACATCATATGAGTGGCATCTAGACTATGGATAAAGTTAGGAGGAAACGCTGAGGCTTGCTTCGTAGCATTCACTGTGGATGCGGATCAATTATATATGCGGAAATAGCAATCGAGCTGCGCTCCACCTGCAGAAGGAACATTAGGATCGGAGATGAAGACCGTCTGAAGCGCAGTCATGATTTGCTTTCGCTTCGTCGCTCGGTAGGGTTGGACAATGGGCAAACCGAGAGGTGTTGTCCAAACCACAGACGTCATCTGCTCCTTCTTCAGACGGCTCTGAGGCGAAGCCTTCGGCGCTGGGCCTTTCTTGCTCCTCTGCAACGGGGCTAGCGCGGCTTCGAGACGATCTTCAGGGATTGACTTCGAGATCAGCCTAGCGCAGAGATTCAGCCATGTCTGGATGTCCTTCGCGCCCTTGAACAGATCACCGATACAAGCTAGGACCTATTGGGCAGATTATGAGTTACCCGACATACATTACGATGGCGGACCCAGTCACCTTCTTCGCAAGGTAAGCAGCTGCCAGCCAGCATTCCTCCGTGGGGATGTCGTCCCGGGCCTTCAACTGTTTCTCGATCTGTTCACGAGCTCCGATGAACGTCACTCCATACACAGTTGTCATGACCTATATGGGGAACAACGGCATCGGCAATCAGACAATGGTACGAACATCACTCATCACTGACCGTTTGCTTCACGACTTTCCTGGAGATCTTGCCACTCAGCATCTTGGCGAATTTGTGATCCTTCGCCACATCCTGCTGCAGCTGCGCCTCCACCATCTGCGCGACGTACGTGTACACGTCGGATGGTCGCTCCGTTGCAGCCAGGTTAACCTGTGCAGCACCGACGGCATCTCCGCCAAGAGCAGCATAGTGTTGCAGACCGTTGCAAGTGCCATCTTGATGTACTGGAAGAGCACACTCGTAGGCTAGGGGATCCGGTGACTCCAGTGCCTTCGTGAGCTCCTTGCATGTCGCTAAGCATTGCCAAGGATCATCAGCCTTTTTCCACCAGCCTTTACCCTGTTGTGGATTATCGCGACATACATAATCAGCGAGAAATGGGATGAGTGGCAGATAGTGCTTACGTCAAGGGGATGTTCTGCACTGTCATAAATATCTTCCAAATGATCGTGAACGAACTGTACACGCTCGTCAAAGCTGGCTTTATCATAACCGAAGAGGTTAGCCAAATGAATCTTGAGCCATCTCAGTCCACGCTCCCCGAGAGGCTTCGACTCGTCGAACATGAGCAATCCACGAGAGAGATCGTCACCGATGTGATTCAAATGTGGAGGAATGGGGTATGCACGGCCACGGAAGTCGACATTGTGAGGCATATAAATGGTATCCCCGAGGAACTGACAACACGTAAGCAACTGCTGTGCGATGATATAAAAAACTCGATCACGCACTGCTCGGGCAATCTCGACCTTGTAGTTGATGTTACATCGGTCAGAGTGATTATTTGCTTTCCCTTGCATCCACGCCTTCTGTCGCTGCAATATATACTCCTGAGTTTAGGATCTGTTTCCATGTTCTCGGGTTTGTCTGGTTCTGGAGCATCATAATTGGATGGGGCGATCTTGCCCATCCGCTCGCCGGAATTCCACACCTGGAGCACGACATCAAAGATATCGCGGTTGATCTTCCATGGTGTACTGCCAAGAACATCTAAACCAGCGAATACAAGCTCAAGGTTTCCCTGCGCTGCTGCGTGGCGGAGGTAGCTTTGCTGCTCCTGAGAATCCTTGAAACGCATCGCCCAAGCTAGTGGCAATGACCTGATTAGTAATCTATATGACCGCGCACGTAAACAACTACTCACTCCTGTTAAACAAGTAGCCCCTTGGTCATGGGTCAACCATGGCTTGGGCTTCACCAGCATTGGAAGATGACGAGGATGGAGCGTTTCCCGTACAGCGTCCTTCGCCATCCGGTCCGCGACAACGGGATTAAGTTTGATCACTCCAAGCTTGCGTCCTCGTAGATATTCATACGTATGGAAGAACGCAGGCTGCTCCTCCGCACTGCAATAACCCAGGTTGGTCAGGAAGCAGCTGGATGAGAAGAGATTATACTTACATGTCTTCCCGGTGCGCTTGTCAACTGCTGTGCGCATGACTGTAGCGACATCCATCAAGCAATCGACCAAGAAGCTGCCCATCTTCACCCGCACGAGCTGCGACCAATCTGATGTCCATTCCTCGGAGTCCTCCATAAACTTCTGCGCCGCAACCCTCCGGACATACAGGTCTTTATAACCGATATTGGTGAATACGTTGTTATCACCAGGGCGTGCGGGGTTACTTGTCGGGATAGGTATGTTGTTCTTCTTGCACATCTCCGCCTTGTACTCCAGCTCCACCGCCTTGCCCACAGCCAACAGCGCTCGTGCCGTCTTCATTCCATCCGTCACGCCCCCTGATCCTTGTAGGTGCATGAGTTCGAGGATAGTGATCAAAGACAACTTTTCGATTTTGAGTAGGGATAGGAACGGGCTCAAGCCCATATCACCCTTTTTCACTACAATACGATATTAAGATGAAAGCTCACGAACAAGGTAAAAAGGGAAGCGCACATAGCATCGATTCCTCAGTATTAACACGCTCAATCTCGGCCTTTAGTCGAACTTGGAGCTTCTGATGCCAGTCCCACATCCAACTTTGTAGATCCGCATTCTTCAAACCCTTCGGAGTGAGACCCAACTCATCGAATAAGTCAGATTGATGTTTTAACCGTTCCACTGCTACGTCGTAGACGGAATGTTCTAGCAGCTTTTGACGAGATGCGACATCTTCCGGAAGTACCCTCCGCGCAAGTACGACATGTGAGAGATGCCGTCGCAGTGATTCCAGATTAAAAGGAACCTCAAATTCGGGCTCGTCGGGAACTTCATCGACAGTGATTTGCGAGACCCTTGTCCCGTCCTCGCTGCGTGTCACATGAATCTCTTGTTGTTTTTTCTGCCAACCGTGAAACCAATGTTTTCAGCTGCCGTACATAATAAAGCACCCACGGGCACTCACCTTCAACCGCAAGACTGGAATCGCCTCCGGTACATTTTCGAGCGGATCCTCCACTTCACGACCGAGCGAGTCCGCCAGCCCCAACTCGTTGACCACGTTCGCCAAGTCCATTGCAACGGCAGCCTTCGACAGGTGTTTGATCGCCTCCGTCGCTTCCTCGTTCGACGTGAACGCCCTGTCGGAAATGACGAGTGACACAGATATCTGGCAGTCTATGATGCTTCGCAGGAGAGAAATCGGGTCATGCACCTTCGCACCGCTAATCATCACGGGCTCCTTAGAGTCAGGGTTGAAACGCATCCAAGCTTGCAGCATGATGGCGAACGTGTTTGCGGTCGGGTACACTTTCTCTCTGCCAGTCTCCATGACGTCGTAAAGTGACCACAACTCCTCGAGCCACATCGTACGGTTACCGACGTCCTTGGAGGTAGCCATCTCCAGGTATGCGTCGAGGAAGAGATTATATACCCGTGCTTCTAGGACGGGATCGCCTTGTTTCGACTCACGCAGCCGCTCGAAGACCTCCTTGGCGCGAGGGACGTCATGCCAGTTGTGCAGACAGGCATCCATAACAGACATTGAATCCTGCGTAGGCGAATCTGTAAAATAATAATCGTTCAGCGCAGATGACTGGTCGTCCGGGAGGGGTGTAGGGAGGATGGTGTAGTGGGTGCGGCGGCGTAGGAACCCGTGCATCTCGCCGTGACCTGACAGGCTAGAATCTGAGAGCATAGAGTCAGACTCCGGGACAGGCATGAAGGCGGGGTAGTCGGCGTCGATGACGGGGGCGGTAGCGAGTGCAGGAGCATTGGCTTTTTTGGTGGGGTGGAATACAGACGTGCAGGACGAGGGAGACTCTGGCGCGAGAGGGCAACTGCGCGCGGAATTTGTCGCCGAGTAAAAGGAATCATGGTGTGCAGCTGGAGCAGGATAAGATTCAACGATAGTAGTCTTCCCCTCGTCCTCCAGGTCGGAAGCAAAGACCGACTTTGTTCAGAAATTTTGAAAGTTCCTGCAGCATATTTGGACTTGCCAAATAATGACACTAGGCTCCTAGTCAGCGCTTATGTAACGCACAGTGGGCATCGCAGAACGAGCACTTCTGTCAAGTAGGAGTGAGGGGAGAATTGAAACTTTGGATGCTCTGTGAACTAGAGTCCTTTATATGTGTGCTGAGCAAACTCAGCTGTATCTTCTATTCGAAAGTAGTGATCACTGTTCTGAAGCATCTTCGTAACGTCATCAATGTCTTGAAATAGCAATCCGTATTCCATATCAGGAAAGACCAGCATCCTTTCAACATGCAGAGTTCGAAATATTCCAGCTGCATAAACGGACGGTTGCAACCCAACGTTCAAGTCTACTGCTGCGTGAAGAATATATTGTTCTATCCAATCGTAGATATTACTAGATAGAGCAGCGTAAGTCATGAAAGTAAATTAGTAAGGATACGGTATCGTGAACGATTGGCGTCATTAGAGGCATAAGCATTATAATATCCACAGTGAATCGTGCCGAGGGGCCTCTATAATGGGATGCTCTAGCAGCGTATTTGTGGATACCGAAATTCTCTACGCCTTGATGAATCTGGCCCGCCAAGACGTCTTGCTAGATGTCATCGGATAATTGGTAGCACCGGTCATGCGATCGCGCCGACGGCCGAGACAGACAGTGCACCCCGCGAAGAAGAGCAGGAGGAACGAGACGAATGTCATCCAGAACGCTGTCACAAAATGTTAACCGCGATCCTACCTCACGGGAGAAGGGCAGACGCACCAGGAGCAGTGTTTGTGCGAGAGGTGACGCCATTCAGCTTGCCCATCTCATGCTTCACGAAGGCAAAAAGCGCAATGTCGACGGCGAACGCAATAAGCGCAATAATCGAGCCGAGGAACGCGGTCAGTGACGCGAGGAGGGTGAACGTGACGTGCGTGGACAAGGAAAGCAGCAAGGAGATCAGAGTTACGCCAGCAGCTGAGCAGCATCATCAGCGAATGTAAGCGACGTGCGGATGTTCGAATGCTTACCAACAGGATGTATAGCGAGACCGCGGGTCCACGACGACCCAATGGTCACTGTACCAGTTTTGGTAGAATCGTATATGGTGGTGTAGTACGCGTTGGCTGCGAACAAGTCAGAACACAAGATATTATGTTATCTAGAACACTCACTTGCTGCGCTACAAACGCGGCTTCCGGACGATTCATACCAGCAGTCCGCCCTAAAATACTTATATACGCGTATACTCAAAAGAATATCTTAAGCAACATACCACGTGCCGAACTATGATCACAACAAGAACTTGAGGATCACATAGTACAAGCTAGCAGTTTGAAGGACTCACCCGTAGCTGTGTGATGGCATGCGTAGTATCTGAGCTTGTCGTAGGACTTCCCTCATCGAAATGAACTCTGGCGAAGTCAAGCGCGGGAGGAAAGGCAGCGAGATCGATACGAGAAGCAGCAAAACAAATGCGCCGAACAGAAAAACCACACCAGGGATATGGAACAGTCGGGCCATCTTCAGATGATAGTCAGAAGCAAGGGTGCCTTCCCGAACTCGCGAGATTTATGGAAATGCTGAAACCACGCTCTAATTTGTGACGCCACGTTACTGGTCTCAGAAAATTTATTTTGAATTGTCACACACTGAATTTGTCTGGCTTCGAAATTATGTGCAACCAGGTACAATCTCAGTGAACATCCTTCGCATTTTCATGCTGCTAGGTCGACGCCCGCATATTATCCATGGTGTCTAATCCTAAGAGTACTTGGGCTCGCAACTAACTCAACAACTTCGTCTGGCTATCCAAAGGATTCCAAACGGGGAACGCCGAAATATAAACGCGTGACGCAATGCACGTGACTGCGTTTACGATCATTGGCCACACCTGCCCTGAATCGGTGAGCGTGGTCGTTTCTTGCTCTGAACCACCATCTTCTCAGCCACTTTCGCGTTTCGCGCCCATCGTACGCGCCGTTCGTGTTTTTACCCTCTCGTTGTCTCCGCATTTGCTCCTGCCACACGTTTCCCGCCCCCTTATTGCGTGAGCTCCTGTCTTTCTCCCCTATCCTTGCACGCAAGGCCTTACCTGCTCAACGCCCTTCGCATTCACGTTCAGGAAACAGAAACTGAATCATGCCATCGCCATCGAAATCTGGAGGAAAGTCTAAATCGGCTGCCGCACAGAACGAAGCCCCAGTTACGCCACAGCAGAGGACTTTGCAGACGCGAAGTCAGAAGGCGGGACTGCAAGTGAGTCTGTTCTGCTTTCCCCCCATATCTGTGATACGTTTTGTCTTTGTTCATCCCAATATCATATTTTATTGTTGAAATCGTTGCGGACGTGTGTATGGTCCCGGAAATTGTTCGGGGACGCAAGCCAATTTCTATATCCTTAGAACGATTTTAAGCGCGAGAGAGACTGACATGAATTTCTAGTTCCCTGTGGGCCGTATCCACCGTTACTTGAAGCAACGCACCCAGCACAATGTCCGGATAGGAGCGAAGGCGGCTGTCTACACATCTGCTATCCTGGAGTACCTAACTGCAGAGGTGTTGGAGTTGGCTGGTATGTTCGATTGTCTTCTTTTACTGCATGGGGAATCTTCTTGTTACTATATTGGCCTTCCTTTCGTATATATATTCTTGTTGCGGCCCACGGCAGTGACGGCATTATGCTAACATCATCATCAAGGCAATGCCTCGAAAGATTTGCGCGTAAAGCGCATAACACCGCGCCATTTGCAGCTTGCTATCCGCGGAGATGAAGAGCTGGACACCTTGGTCCGTGCGACGATCGCAGGAGGAGGTCCGTCTTCTTCATTTATTCCTCTTTCACATCTTCTCACAAATCAATTCCACGGCAGGTGTTCTGCCATTCATTCACAAGAGTTTGACAGTATCCGGCAAGCAATCGAAGAAGGCGGAAGGCATGCAGTGATTTGTATGATATCCTGCTTATACGGCCATGGTCAGGTGTATTTACTCGCGGCGACTGCTGTCATCAGGCTTTGGGGTGGATGTAGTATTTTCTTCTAACGATGTAAGTCCATGTACGGATGCTATTGATCCAAGTTGACGACCTCAAAAGTTGGAGCTTCCGACATCATTAATATATATATTGGCACTTCACATGCAAAATTTAGACGAATGCATGTGTTCATCGCTAGCTCTATGGGGCTGGGCGTCCTGGTCGGAGCGGCATGGTTCTTACCGCTTGGAGTCATTCCTATTCAGGACAGTGACGCTATCGACGTCATCAAGTTGAAGGCGTCTTGAGCGTCGACCTGCGTCGATGTGGTATATAAACCTCGCACAACGACTTTACCTCCCACAGACCACCCACGAACTCATACCCATCTTGCGCCTGCATACACCTCCACTTTCATTATCATGAGTACCCAAGACGCCACCTTTTCTCGTCAGCCCGTTCCGACGCACCATGTTCACCATTCCTCCGATGTCCTTCCAGGCGCGCGCGGAGGTACGCCACCAGCAGACTACAGCACGGATGTGACAAACGACCCGCGCACTTGGCAGGACAACAATCAGCGCCGTTTTGGCGCGGGCACCGACACGAGTGCAGTTATGGCCGGCGGCCAGCACAACACGCCGGAAGCTGGCGCTCACCAGACAGCTCCGGTACATAGTGCATTCAACGAGGACAGGCCGATGGATGTGCAGCCCACGTCGCAGGGTGAGTGTATCGCATAGAAAGAGGTGAATGTGAAATTGATGTGTTCGCCAATGTAGGTGGTGTTGCCATTGGCGGCAATAACAACCTTCCTGAAGGTAAGGCCAGTATGACAGACAAGCTCATCGGAAAGGGTCAGAAGGTATGCCACTAATTCTTTTGTCACGTACGGAGCTCATATGAATTTTGCCCGTAGGTCGCCGGTAAGGTCATGAGGAATCCCGACCTGCATGAGAAGGGGGAGCTGCGCGAGTCAGGCGGAAAGGACGCAGCTGCTGGTCAAGCCCAAGCACCCCATGATTGAGTGTTTGTGGGCAGAAGGATGCATTAGAAATTCCTTGATCTCTTTGTATTAGAATTACATGTCAGTAATGTCCGCTTTTTTTGCTTTCTATAATTACATGCATATGGCTTTCGCATACGCAACCGCGGGTGTGTGAGTATGTAAAGGCTAATTTCCTTAATCGGATATGATCGTGCCTGGCGCGTCTCGATCACGTGGTTGATCGTATTTCTTCCTCCCACTGCCACCGGACTAATACACTGGATTTTTCGCAGTAATTCCATGCTTGGATCACTCAAATCCTCAGGCATACACCTGAATAGTAGACTCTTACGGTGCTTGAAGTTCAACTATGACGGATAATAACCTACAGATGGCCTAAGCGAGGCGACTCACGAGTCTGTGGCATACTACCTATGTCTACACGGCATGTTTACACCGTGCTCAACGTGATTACTTCCTTTCCAAACATTGCCAGTCTCATCTGTTTGCACACTTGAGCTATATTACATACTGCATTCCGCTCGGACTGCTGCGATCACAAATTGACTACTGTGTCTATGGTGGTGGACTATGGTCGATGCCAAGTCGTCCAGTACGTGATGTATTAGTTCTAGTCCTCACCGCCTGTGCCTCACTCCAACATAGCAATTCTTCCTATGTCAAGTCGGCTTCTAGATTAAGATTCCTCCATTCTAGATGCTGCAATCTCGACCTGTCCAACTTGGTTTGGGTGTATCATGTTCATCCTGATCAGCCCCAGCATTAGTCCCTCGGACCCAGCAGAGTCTCCACCTGCTCACAGGGATACGATTGTTGTTGCGCCACAACACACCTGCATTTTTTAAAGGCAGTGCGCACAACTCCGGCGTTATTTCTCCTCCTCGTGACCTTCCGATATCTTCGACCGTTGGACTTGGCAGCGTTTTGCAGCACAGCCACGAATATTTCCCCCAATATTTCCCACACTATGAGATCACACCTGTCAAGCGATCATATGGGCGCCCAACCCAATAACTCCACAAATCGTCGCTCTTCAAGCTTGGTTCTCGGAACCGCCAGTTAGGGCGGGTCTTGGCGTCTGGGCATGTCTTGGCTATGTTGCATCTGCCATCGCTAGCGGGCACGATACCTCTATGGATACCCTCGTGCTTCTGGTGTCTCGAATGTCTCAACTCATTGTTTCCATGGCTCGTCCAGACCAGCTGTAGGATAGTGCAGATCAGGCACGATAGAGCTGGTATAAAGGCATTCTGGGGATAGCAGCAAGCCTCGACTTCGGTCACTGGAGCCTTGCGATTATTTGCCTTCACAATGAAGACAGTCCCTACACACCTGCTTTTCATCGTGCTCGCCGTTATCCAACTGGCCATAGCTGCAAGCCTCTCCTCAGGAACGAGCCGTCCAGAGCATGTGGCCTTCTCCAGTGGCGGTCTATTTGCAGACCGTGCGGCACTCTATGGATACTGTCCTTACGGCTGGGGATTCTGCTCGGCGACCACTTGCTATCCCCTTGATGCGGACTGTTGTTCAGGTAAGCCTGATATTGGTCTCGACTCTAGAAATTGAGCTAGGTGAACTTATCCTACGCTTAATAGATGGCAATTACTGTCCGAATGGGTAATACTTCTATCTAGACGTCAGAATCGCTGCATTCTAAATGTTTTATAGAGAGTACTGTGTTAAGGGCGGTGGATGCTGTCTGAATGGAGAGGTCTGTTACGGACCTCCTCCTCCCCCAATCACGCTTCCTCCTCCAAAGCCGTCGACGACGTTCAGGACCACGCACAGGACCACCACCACCACCGTGCATCAGACGACAACGGATTCAACATCCATAACGTTCAACCCGCCCGACACAACTGATCCCGGTTTTCCATCTTTCACCGACCCCGGTACCTCTCCGACGACGACGCCCACGGGGAATTCGACCTCGACTGCTAGTTCCAGCTCTACCTCGCCGACGGGGAGCACATCGCTGTTTAATCCCAGTGCGCTCACTGGCACCAACTTGGCCCCCAGCTCCACTAGCAGTTTACCCGTTGGTTGAACGGTGCCAAAGTCTTGTGGACATGTCGAAATTGGGGCTGCTGGCAAATTTGCTTCTTGCTTTCGCCACCGCCACGTTGCTTAGCGGTAAGAACCTATCCTAGCTTGTATGACGTTTTCTAATCTCCGCGCCTGTTAGCTTGAGGGACATCATTCCTCAGAAAGGGAGATCAAGGCCCTTGATTTCCCATTCTGTTCGTCGTGTTGCGGCAGCGTTTGTTTGACCCCAAAGTTTTTATGACAACCACTCTTTCAACAATTTCTATACCCTTCGATCCTTCTCACAGTACTGTTGTATCTTATGCGCAATTTTTTAATGAATGTTTACTGGTGAGACTGCGCAGTGTGTGCAACAACTCGGCTCGCAACCTTGCAAGAAGCAGTGGTGAAGATGTCACGATGTCACGTTTAATGTAGATAAGATATTCGAATTTCGGTTATCACATGAATTAACGCGAAAAAATATTTCATTCTTCTCGAGGACTGTGTTGTGTTCCTCCCACAATTAATCGCGCAACATGGAGGCCTTCGACACGTACCAGACGCCTCTGTCAAGGTTAGTTTGCTTTGCCCTGTTTGAATAACCTCCCTCGCAAACGTTCGCCCAGCCGATATGCAAGCAAGGAGATGGCCCATCTGTTCTCCCCCGCGGTGCGCACTCTTTACGGATGAATTGTACCAAGGGTTCGCTGATATTGCTCTAGAATCGATTCTATACCTGGCGAAAGCTTTGGCTTAACCTCGCCATCGCAGAAAAAGAGCTGGGGCTGCCCATTTCTGATGAAGCAATCAAGGAGATGAAGGAGAACCTGGTGAGTAGCATATAACTTGTGATAAATGCGAGATTATTCTTCGTGTCTTCTGTATCAATTTGGAGCTCCTCGGCTGTTGGGGTGAGATTGGCCGAAGTCAGCATGAAGACTGTTCCTCATATTAAAGCCCATGGTTATATTCCCCTGTTCATCGTGTGCTAACATATTCTGTATAGCATCTGGACCCCGAGCAGTTCGAGATTGCTGCAGAGGAAGAGAAAAAGAGGCGTCACGATGTCATGGCTCACGTCCACACTTTCGGGCAGGTCGCCCCTGCCGCCGCAGGCATCATCCAGTTCGTCCCGTTTGACTCGCCTCGCGAATTTCTGTCTCATACCCTTTCTTGAAAGTCTGGGAGCGACTTCCTGTTACGTGACCGAGTACGCACCCCCGTATCTCCCACAACCCCTGACCTTAACCCGTGCCTCAGCAATGCCGACTTGATTTTCATTCGCGAGGCGCTCACCATGCTCCTCCGCAAGTTGGCTGTGGTCATTGACCGTTTTGCAACCTTTGCCGAGCGCTACCGTGCCCTCCCTACGCTTGGGTTCACCCACTTCCAGCCGGCACAATTGACTACAGTGGGCAAGAGGGCGACATTGTGGCTACAGGTGTGTTGTATTTTGAACTGATTTCCGGTCCTTTTTTGCAGACGCTCATCCGTAAACGTAGGAATTACTGTGGGATTTGCGCAACATCAAACGCGCACGCGATGACCTTGGTTTCCGAGGCGTCAAGGGGACCACTGGCACCCAGGCCAGTTTCCTGGCTCTGTTCGATGGTGATCACGGGAAGGTTTGTACGGTTGTGTGATTTTCTACCTAACTATATTCTGACCGATCAAAACATAGGTGGAAGAATTGGACCGCCGTGTCACAGCCCTCTCTGGCTTCGAGTATGCCTACCCGGTCACCTCACAGACCTACTCCCGAAAAATCGACATCGACGTGCTGGCGCCGCTGGCTAGCCTCGGTGCTACCGCCCACAAGCTTGCCACCGACTTGCGCCTGCTCGCGAACTTGAAGGTGATCGTCGCACCGCATTGCATCCAGGGGCTGTGGACTTTGACTGACGATCACCGCTGGTGCGCATGATCAGGAAGTGGAAGAACCCTTCGAGTCCACGCAGATCGGATCGTCGGCAATGGCATACAAGCGCAACCCCATGCGCTCCGAGCGCATTTGCAGTCTGGCTCGCCACCTCATGACGATCCACCAAAACGCGCTGATGACTTCCAGTGTGCAGTGGTTTGAGCGCACCCTGGACGATAGGTACGATCTTTCTACACCCGGGCTTCCTCCTCAAATTACTCACCTTTTTTTTGCAGCGCGAACCGCCGGATCACACTTCCGGAGGCGTTCCTTACCGCCGATATCGTCCTCACGACCCTACAGAACGTGTCGGAGGGCCTCGTCGTGTACCCGAAAGTGATCGCACGCCGGATCACACAGGAGCTGCCATTCATGGCGACGGAGAACATCATCATGGCGATGGTGAAGAGTGGCGGGGATCGGCAGGAGGCGCATGAGAAGATCCGCGTGCTTTCGCACGAGGCGGCGCACCAAGTGAAGAACCTCGGCCTCGAAAATGACCTCATCGAGCGTGTGCGTGCGGACGCATATTTCGACCCCATCAAGGGCCAGCTCGAAGCGCTGCTCGATCCGAAGAGCTTCATTGGGCGCGCCCCGGAGCAGGTGGATAAGTTCCTGGCTGAGTGGGTCCGGCCTGCTCTCGCTGATGAGGAGCTGAAGTTGGGGGTTGAGAAGGGTGGGAAGGCGGAGCTTAGTGTGTGAGGCCTGGCAGAGCAAGGGTATATAGATCGTGGACATATCAATGAGCTTGGGTCTAGGGTAAAACTTCTTGTATAAGTCAGAAACATGTTTCTCTGGCCAATGTATGGCGGAAGAACTGAAGCCTAGCTGTCGCCATTCCCTGCTGAGAAACGAATAGAACTACGAAGACAGTGTTACGTTGACTTGGAAGGTTGATGCCGGGGTAACGGGCGCCCACGATAACACGAGGCATATGTTAGCAACTACATCTTCTTTTTCGCGTGGACGAAAGTGTTCTGTGCATTCCATCTCTTAGAAGTTCTGAAAATAGGATTAAATAGGATAAATAGCCATTCCTCTCGTCTCGTGAGTCGTTTAGAGTTCGCTTCGGGGCAGTGTGCACTGCGAGGCCGTGAATCGAACCAGCTTTGCAAAACGGTCTTGGGTGGTCCAATTTCCATATATCCGCGCAAAATCCGAGGAGAGGAAACAAGCTGGCGAGGTTTGGGCGAGGTGCATGGAAGAACTGTTCACATCATGGCATGTGCGCACAGAGGTCGAGGTAGATCATTTAGCAACGCACGGTCAGTGCCACAGATCTGGCACCAACCACACGAATAGGTTACTCTGCAGTGGATCCTTCAGAAAATGTTCACAGAACCAAAGTACGTACATATTCCGCGTTCGCCACATTATCCAATGCGTATAAGCGGAACGAATGGGCACGGCATTTTAGGCCACTATATGCGCCGGATATTGAGGCCAAGTCTTCTTGCCTTGGTCGTCCAGCAACGGCCAGACAGCGGGAGTAAATGCCATGTGGCGTCGATTGTGGTCCGTTGGAATTCAGGATGAGGACATTCAATCGCAAAACATTCTCGTTGAGGTAGACAGAAAAACTTGGAGAATCGAAGAATGCTTATACTGGCTGCCTGTGCATAATGTGCTTGAAAGCGCGGTATAAGAATGAGTTGAGAGCGAGAGAACAAAGCACCATATATCAAGCATCAATTGCAACTCAGCTTGAACTTCGCTAAGTCGTCGCCACCATCACTTTAGTTCTCCCGTCACCGCGACCCTCCCTCTTCCCCCGCCCGCCGTCTTCATCCTTGGCCAATAACTTCAACGTCGAGGGACATTTGGCTCAGAAGCGACCCGCAGGCGCCGTCTGGCCAGCGTCTTACTTAGTCAGGAACCAACACACGTTTTACTTGCCGGATACGGGAGCTTCTGCAGTTACTTATACACTCTTTGTCTTTCACCGTTCTTGTCTCCGTCGTTGCTGTACTTCACGACGAGCCCTGTATACCTCTCCTCTATAATAGATCCGCGTACATCTCCCATCAACCGGACTGCCACTCCGTCGCTTAGGTCGTACGTTTATTCGCACCTGCTCTTCTTTTTCCCAACAGTTCTTCTCACCTCTTGCACGTACAGCTCCATATTGTCCTGATCCTCACATCGACCCGCTCTGTCTTGTTCGACATGGACCCCTTTGCGACTCTCCAAGTTCCTGATCCATCTCAGCCCGGTCCCTCTCGCCAGCACGCCGCCAGACCTGTTTCTGTGCAGCCTACAACGTCCCCCACCAACGCACAGGTGGCGACCAGGAAGCGTGCGTCGCATCAGGTGCTGACCTCGCAGCCGCAGCAAGATGAGCAGCCCATCTACCGCGATATCTACTCCCACCCCGCGGCGGTCGAGTATACCGCTGCTCATCCGCGCCGCACAATCCCAAAGTTCGGACCGTACTTGTTGTTACAGACGCTGGGCGAGGGCGAGTTCGGAAAGGTCAAGCTGGGGCTGCATATGCAGTTTGGGGAGGAGGTCGCAGTGAAGCTCATACGGCGAGGAAATATCGACTCTGCCGTACGTATGTCAAAGGTCGAGCGCGAGATTGAGGTTCTCCGGGTACGAGCTCCCCTTTCTGCGTCCGTTGATCGAATCTCAGTCTGCGTCTCCGCAACAGTCGTTGAAACACCCCAACATAGTCCGTCTCTACGACATGATCGAGACGGACAAGTACATCGGCATAATCCTAGAATATGCGTCGGGTGGCGAGCTCTTTGACCACATTCTCGCCCACCGGTACCTGCGCGAGAAGGATGCGTGCAAGCTTTTCTCTCAGCTCATATCCGGCGTCTGGTACATCCACCAAAAGAAAATCGTCCACCGTGGACCTGAAACTGGAGAATTTACTTCTGGACCGTCACCGCAACGTCATCATCACAGATTTCGGTTTTGCTAACCGCTTTGAGCACCGCTCGGACGATTTGATGCAGACAAGCTGTGGCTCGCCTTGTTATGCGGCGCCTGAGCTCGTGATTTCCGACGGCCTGTACGTCGGATCTGCGGTAGACATCTGGTCCTGTGTGTGATCCTGTATGCTATGCTGGCGGGTTATCTTCCATTCGACGACGACCCCGCCAATCCAGACGGCGACAACATCAACCTGTTGTACAAGTACATCGTCAACACGCCGCTTTCGTTCCCCGAATACATCTCTGCGGATGCGCGGGACCTGCTCTCGATCATGCTCGTACCGGATCCGGCACGGCGTGCAGACCTGCCGACGATCATGGCCCACCGATGGCTCGCGCCGTACGCACAGCTGTTCTCGAAGAGCGTCGCGGAGCTGGAGCAGGCGGCAATGGAGCTGCACCACCAGAAGCGGCTCGCTTACCAGCGGCAGATGAAGGCGAACGAAGTGGCGGCGGCAAGCAAGGTGGTGCGCAGCCACAGTGCGCGCACGGACACATATGCCGGCTCGCCATCGTCGACTTCGCCTTCGGGATCGAGAAGCCACAGGTACACACAGCAGGCGCAGCCAGAGTACCTGTACGAGACCTCTGTATCGCAGAACTCGTCGCGTCGGGCGGTCAACTCGGCCATCGTCTTGCCCACGTCATCACCCGTCGCGCATGACGATCCATTCGCGCCGTCGCCTTCGCACGAGGTGCCGTCCATCTCCCTTCCCGTGTCCTCGTCGCCGGTGGCCGATAGCAACCTCGACGGCGACGTACCGATGGTCGATGCCGAGGGGGCACACAAGGTCTCTACACCCGCACCCTCGGCGATCGCCCCCGTCAAGTCATCCCCCGACTCAAAGCGGCCGAAAGGTGGATTCAGGCACACGATCCAGGTCGAATACGGCGAGTCCGAACCGAAAAAGGAGCGGGCGGAGGTTGTCACTGGGTCCCCGCAACGGGAGCGTCCCCGCAAACAGTCCATCGACGCCGAAAAGAGCACAGAGAACCCCTTCCTGGGACGCCTTCCTTTGTGCCTTCGGCGTGGACACCTGCGAGTGATGCTGCGACAAAGCCCTTTGCAGTCACGCCGAAGCCTGCTGCTGTTTCGTCCCCGATCGAGGCGGCTCCCGTGGTGTCCATCGAGGTCACCAGCCCGCCGATCACGCCCGTCGTGTCGGCGGAACAGAAGCGTGCGCATGTCCAGGCTGGCTCCGCATCGACAGGCTCGAGCTCGTCGTCGAAAAGCCGTCATCGGAAGGGCATCTCGCTGGACAAGATGGGGATCACGAAGATGTTCAGCTCGGGCGGGGAGCAGACCAACGGCGCTGTGTCGCGATCACCGTCGCAGAGTCAGGCTGCGGCCAATGGGGTCCCGGTGTCGAAGGACAGTGGCACGAAGCAGGTGAACAGGCGGCCATCGAGTGTGCAGGTTGCAGCGCTCCCCGATGCGAAGACGGGGCCTGCGTTGCTCAGCGTAGAGGCGGCTGCAAATGGGAAGAAGAACAGGCGGAACACGCTCACGGTCATGGTGGAACCATTCAGGAGCACGATCAAGCAACGCTCGAAGGGAAAGAGCTCGACGTTGGAGACACCCATGAAAGAAAAGCCCGGTGTACCGGAGAAAGACCATGTCTACGAGCCTATCTCCGCGGTGTCCCTTCACCCAAAGCCCTTAGCCAAGAAGGCGATGGCGCCTCCCGCTACCCCGCAAGCCGCGACTGCATCGAGGACCGATATTGGTGCTGGCTTTGTTCCACCAGGGTCAACCTGGAAGAACCAGCGGCTGCCTATCCCCGCATCGACGATCAAAGCGAGCAAGGTCATGCAATGGTTCAGGTCAAAGAGCAAGGGGCGAGTTCCTGCCGATATCTCCGACGCCGAAGGAGAGAAGAGCACAGTGCCATCCGACGTCGAGACTGTCCAGCGTGGCGCCACGCCGTCATCTTACAGCACCGTCAATAACGCGGTCGCTGCTGCTCACCTCGCGACGCCCATATCAGAGAAGGTTCGCTCCCCAGTCGTGCTGTCACACCCGCAGCATTCTGCCTCGCGGCCTCCGATGCGTCCTACGGTGCACAGCTTTACCGATCGTATGCGCAAGCAGATCGGTGGCGGGAAGGTCACCCTGCGTGTGCATCATGGTGCGGTGGACCAGACCACTATCACGACGGGCTCGCCGCCGGAGGTAATGAAGCATGTGCGTACGGTGCTGGAAGGGATGGGTATCGAGATACAGAGCGAGAGCGATTACAAGTACCGTTGTGTCCGACACAAACGAAAGCGGATTGGCACCGGAATGGGTCTTGGTCTGCGCGATGGCTCCGGCAACGGGCTTGCTGCATTCACGATGGTTGGCTCTGCGACGTTAAATGGGGTAGGTGGCCCGTATGTATAGAATTGGCGACATAGATACTAACCTAGTTGCATTGTTAGGTCGATAAGAGGGGCCTGCCTATTCCGTCACAATCTTCCTTCGGCTCAACGGGAGGCATGCTTCGAGGGTTGCTCATGCGACGACAGTCTTCACAGGTCTCGAATAGTTCGCAGGCTCAACCGTCAGCGTCGTTCGATTCAGAAGCCCCGGATGCGGGACTCGCGGGGGCGCCTGGCGGGTCCAGCGCCGAAGCATCGTCACCAGGGTCGCTGGAGACGATATACGGAGATTATCAGCAAGACCAAGGAGACGAAGTTCGCTTCTCGGTTGAGCTGACGAGGTTGGATCGTTTGGACGACACTTACAGTCTCGATATCAGGAGGCTTAAAGGAAACTTAAGGAGTTACAAGTTCCTGTATGACACGCTTAGACAGTAAGTTCCTCGCTTCCACTGTTGTCTTTTGCGAAGGTTCTCACCCGTGTTTCGCAGACGTGCTGATCTTCAGCGCTGAGAATGAGACTGCCGGTGAGACGTCGTGGTTATTGTCTTTCACTTCAAGTAAATGCATTTCCCGTGAATCCCGTCTCCATCCTGCAATGTCCTTCTGATGCACCTATCGGTACTATTGGCCTTCCTAATTATCCAGGTCATTACTAGTCATCCTAATCCCTCATTCTTTCTCCCTTCCCTCCTGTTTTTACGCTCTCTCGTTTCCTCTTATATTTGTTTCCATTCTGTTCATCTCTCCACTCTCCACGTTATATTTCATTCTCTGTTACGGACCTAGCTATCCTTTCCGTTTCCATTACTCTTACCTCGTCTTCGTTATCAGCGTGGGAGGCTGGAGGGTTCATATTGTCGTACCTACTACATGCACACCGTCTTTTCGCAAATTTACGTTTCCTCGTTCTCCTCAATCACAAAATATATATACCAGAGGTCATATTGTTATCATTGGTTTAGTATGTTTGAGATGAAGAAAGCTGTGAATCTGGCAGTGGCAATTTCAACACGGACTTGCCACATTGATGATCGTTGCTAGCTCCGCACGGCGGCCATCGTAGCCGGCAGTGGCTGAAACGATACGCGATCTTCTCTTCAAGTCGCTCTATCCACGATGCTTCTGCGTGCACACCTCCACGTCTTGCCAGGCCACAAGGTCGAATTTCAGACACCATCAACTGTCCATCAGGAGCTTAAATCATCGTGCTTGACATCGATAATCATTACAACCAAATCAGTCACGACTTTCTGTAGGAACCCACCATAACCAACCATGCTAGGACAGTCTTCCGCACGGCGAGATGGTGGGTAAAGCTGTAGAGAGTCTCGCGTCCTAATTGACATACATCTGCCAAAACTTTAGATCACTGGCAGAGAGCGGACATACGACATTATAGCTCAAATATCGTCTTCAAGGATGAAGCCGTTGTGAGCTTACATGTGTATATCACGGGCCGGACAATATGGCCACTAACAGATTTCTTGTAGAATATGGACCTAACGAGTTCAGATCGCATTCTGGTGCATGCTGGCAAGCTCATGCGCTCACCAGAAGCCGGATTGAAGCCTAGCGGATGGAAAGAACTCTTTGTTTTATTGTTCGATAATTACCGTAAGTGCGAACGACTCACCACACTTGTTTACTCATACATAAATGCAACCACTCAGTTCTGATGACCAAACCCAAGGGTCAAGGGCCGGACAGAAAATATCACGTTTGGAAACGAGTTGGTCATATTTCCATGTCACCGGCAGGTTCATGCTCACTGTCGCTCTAACGCCAGCCAATCTGTATAGAACTACTTGATCTAACCAATTTTGATCGGCCTCCGGTGCAGAGAGGCAACAGTATCAGGAACCTCGTGCGGTCAGGACGCGACACGCCGGGCGGTTCTCCGCATCCTCCAGAACACGCATTTGATTCGCGCGCTGCTTATCCTATGACAATCCTTCATGGCGGGAGATCCAGTGGGTCATTGACACTCTTTGCGGATTCTGTTGAAGACCGTGAAGAATGGAAGCGGAAACTCGACGAAGCTATCAGCATTCGGAAGATAGTGCAGGACAGAAACAGAGTTTTTCGTTTGGAAACTCTCATTCCAGACGCCTTGTGTGCCCCTGGCTCGATGAAGAGCCTGCCAAATATGATTACTGGCAAGATCACTTGCTCGCTTCCATTCAGTGAGCCACACTGCACCTGCAAACATACTCATGAATTGACTATACACATCGTAAGCTACGTCCGATGGTCGTAATCTTATCGCCTTTGGCAGTGAGGAGGGTATTTGGATTGGGACACATCATGATCCAAATTGTGGGTTATTGATTGGATATGATGCACCAATATCTGACTGTCAGATTCGCTAGCACTGCGCCGTGTGCTTCATATTCCTATGGTCACCCAATGTTCAGTCCTCGTCGAATACAGTATTTTCATCATACTCGCAGACGGGGTAAGCAACAAAGTATTATGGAATATTCACGCGATCGCTGCTGACTGTATATAGTCTCTCATAGCATTCGATCTGGAAGCCCTTGTTCCATCTCTCCGTGCTACCGAACCCCCGCAATCAATGCCACAGAAGCTCAGTAGAGACAAAGATATTCACTTCTTCAGCACAGGCTACCTCGATGGCCGTATGCGTCTTATATATAAAAGAAAAAGGGGTGTGAGTAAGTCTGATTGTCTACTATGAAAGAGGTGAACTAAAAATTCTTAACGTAGGCGGAGAGCGTATTTCGCGTCCTGGAATTGGTGAAGGACAAGGTTGATCCACCTCCCGCATCATCCAAGCCGACTTCAAGGACAGAGCACACGACGTGGTTCCGTGTATACAGGGTGACTAGTATTGCCTTCGCGATTCGATGTGAACAAAGATTCTGATCTACGCTTCAGGATTTCTTCCTTCCCTCAGACGCTTATGATATAATTTTCTTGAAGACCAAAGTCGCGATCTTCTGCCCGAAAGGGTTTGAGATCATGAACCTGTCCGAGTGCGCCGTCCCATAATGTGCTACTGTTTATTATATTTATTGTATTTTTTTCCAGCTACTACAGTGTTACTATACCTCAACAGGATACCCTTCATCTGGAAAAGCTATCCAAAAAATGTTCGGCGGGGAAGCCGATAGGGATGTTTCGATTGCGGGAAGATGAATTTTTCTCTGCTATGATGGTAAGTCTCTGTGTCATTGCTGTGTTCATCAACTCATAAAAAGGCAGAATTTGGTCTATATGTGAACCGCCGGGGAGATCCTTGCCGTTTGCCCTTCACAATCGAATGGGAAGGGTCTGCGAAGCATGCTGCCTGGCACCCGCCTTATGTCCTTCTATTCAACGAGTCATTCATCGAAATCCGTCACGTCGAGTCCGGTCGTCTTGCTCAGGTCATTGCCGGCCATGACATACGTTCTCTATGGGATGGACGAGGTGCGATCAATGCTGGCTGTGGCGGTCTCGACTATACAGCGCTCGAACAACCCCGTGTACATGGCGTCATGGATATGCCCGAAATAGGAATATCTGCTGCTCAGCCAACTATGCACCACGATGGAAAGCAGACGGTCCAGCGCGTCTTTGAGCTCGTTCCAACGGAACGTCTACTTCAACAAGCATCCTTGTATTTACCGCCATTACTCAGTGACGAGGCAGATCTTCCACCATACGCGCCTTAACCCATGGCTTCAGTGTTGTCATGTAGAATAGACCTCACCCGCAATTTATTTATGTTCTCACTCTGTAGCTGAAGGACCAAGGCGCGCTGGATTTCGGACTCGGACGACCGTGGGACGCGTTCGACGCGGTCACGTGCATGTCGCGTGGCATGTGTAGTTCAAGTTCTTGGAATGCGTTTGGCGAGACTTGAACGGGTACTTCGATCTAGTGTCTTGCAGCTATTGTATCCTGCGCTGGCTCGCATCAATCTATACTAAGGTATGTTGGATTTTAGCACTGGTGGCCAATAAGCTCATCCTTGATGTCGAGATAAGAACTTGGACGTTGCGGTAGGAGCCTCCACATTATCCATGAATGTCTATCTTTGAACCTAGGATCCTGCAGATTTCACATTTCTATGATGTCCCCTCGCACGAAGCGCCAGGAGCTCCGTCGTGCCGCTGCTCGCACCAATAAACCATACTCTTCATCATCCGCGATCGACGACCAGAAACAGCATCTAGCCAATGAATCACCTGATTGCAGTAGACGCAGGGTTCCTCTCTTATCCGAAATCCTTCCGCCTCCTCCAACTTCAGACTTGGACACTCCTCGAGATCTTGGAATGCCAACGCGTGCACAGTATGTCGTTCTGGAAGCAGACTATATCTCTGCTCTCCACCCACGCAAGCAGACGAAGGCGCTCATTAACCAGGAACTTTTCGACAAGATCTGGGATGTTCTACACGACCCGCAGTCGCAAAAGACAGGCACTCCACAATTTCGCTGGTGGGTGCGCAAGATGTTCACACTTTCCTACCCTGGGACGTCCTTCTCCCCGGCTGAGCTAGAGACAATGGGATTGGCACGCTCACTGCCCGTGGTAGTTCATGAAGATAGACCGGTCGCGCTACGCGAGCAACTTTACGACATTCTTTGCTATTGCCACGACCTTGCTGGACATGGTGGGCGCGATAAGACCACCGCGGTCATCCGTACACACTACGCATGGATTCCTAAAGAGCTCATTGCACAATTTGTGAAGATGTGCCCGACATGTATATTCAAGAAGACAGGACAAATTATGGCAACTGATGTGAACACGAAGCTGAAGGACGGACAAGCAATCCTCAAGGAAGATACACTAAATGATGATGGCGAACAAATTTCTGTTGGGAAACCTGGCTCTGGCGTTGTCGTTCATCGCATCTCGCTCCCCATCAGTGACCTCATCCTCGGTCCACATAATGGATTCCCTGCTGGTGCTGGTGCTGACGCCTGCTTGTCTCCTGATGTTTCTCTCGTGCACCCGATGCCTAGCATGCGTCCTTGGCCTGGCTCCTTTGACTCGCAGTCTACCTACTCGTCCTCAGGCAGCTCCTATCCCATATATCCTCGGATGTCTTATACTGGATCAGAGACAAGCTCTAGCGGGGGACTACGCCTTGAGCTTCCACAAATTGCAGAATTCAGCAGCACGGATGGCGCTTATTTCAGCCTTCCGCCACTCACGAAGGGACTCACCGACGGATCTCTAGGTCTGGGTCCACTCTCTATGCGTCCGTACTTGGACAGTGCGCAGTTTCCGTCACTGCCTCCTCGGCAGGCTTTTCCTCGTTACGACGACGATGATTGTCCCACAGATTGACCCAGCGTTGTTGCAGGCGGGATACATCGAAGAACAGGAACAAGCGAACACAAGTACTGATATCGACGTATCCGACTACCTCGTATCTAGGTGTTCATCTACATCTGTTGTCACCTTCGATGATGCGGGAGTAGTGACACACGCCGACCATCTATCGTACCCCGCGGATGAACGGCGTTTAACTCCTGCCCGCATCCGCCAAGACTCTGAGGATTTTCCCCCGTCGTTGTACATAACGAGCTAGAGGATGTAGACTGTCAAGCCGTATTTTGGACAGTACGTCGCGTGATTAGTTCACTGCGGCTCATGATTCACGACACTCCAACCTAGCGACATAAATATCTACGCACCTATTCTGTATACCCATCTCCACATACGACGGATTGAAATAATTTATTGCGAAGCACCGACGCAGCGGTCGTCGTCATTCTACCCAGTCTATTAATTATAAATCGATACATAGCTACAACCCCATATTGAGAAGATGTATATATGCAATCAATGGTCGTTGTGTTGAGGATGATGGGTGTATGCAAGCCAGAAAGCAGATGGACGTGGACTATGACTATAGTGGCTATGCTGGTATCGCGATGCCTGTGAGTCTGAGTCCGGGACAGCGAGCAGCAACAATAATAACAAGCGATATGACGTAACAGTCGTGAGCGGCGTGTCTGGCGTATGTATGATACATCGGATCCGAGTCCAAGCGACGGAGCCTTGAGGGGTATGCGGATAGAAATGGGCGCGTCCAAGAGCGGGGTATACGGGATGAGCGTGCGTGTGACTATGATGTGTTGCAGTGAAGATGAGAGAAATGCTGAGGTTGGCGTAGGAGATGAGATGAGACATGAAGCGCATGCAGAAGATGTCCGATGTCCAGTGAGGGCGGCGTGCCCGCACGCCGCACCGCGCCGCGTCTAGATCTTCAGCTCTCTGAACCCGCGCACGTCCACGCGCCCCGTGCCGTTCTTCGCCCACTCCGCGCTCGCCTCCGAGTCCGCATCCTCGGCCACCGCAGGCTTTCCTCCGTGCTTCTTGTACAGCCCTCCGGGGATGACAATCTTCCCCACGCCGTTCCGCGTGCGCGCCGCGGTTCTGCTGACCTGCGCTACTCGCGGCTTGGGAAGACCCGAGTCTTGCGTTCGCGACGGGTCATGCGTCGTTCTGGCTCAGGAGGCGGAGAAGGAGCCGGCGAAGGCACGGAGGAGAGCGAGCTTGATGAAGCAGGTGACGACCCGGATGCAGAAAAGTCGGGGGTGTCCAGTTCTTCCACCTCCATGTTAAGTGGCTTGCGGTGGGGTGCGAGGTCTGCATTTGGCGTGCGGGACGTCGATGTTGCCCGAGATGAGCTCTTGGCACGCTTCGCTGCGCCCTGCGAGCTCTCAGAGAGGGCCTGCGAGGAGGCGGAAGACTCGTCAAATGTCCGTTTAGGGGAGCGGTAGGCGCGTGGAAGTGTCTCAGGCGTCAGCCCAGGTAGTGGCGGAAAAGATGGACCCTGAGACGCAGGCGCAGAAGATGGCAAGGGAGAGGGGGAGCGTGATGCGGGTAGCGGGATTTGGGAGGGCGTCCGAGGTGTGGCAGTGCCAGCCTGTGTGATCGCGGAAGCCCGCGTCTTGACTGCGCGCTTCAGTGTAGCTGGCAGCTTGGCTTTCGACAGAGGTTTCTTCTTGACTGACGTTGCTGTGACTATTGCAGGGGCTTCAGGAGCGGGTGTTTCGATCACATTAGGGATACCAGTGTGTGGGCCTCGCAAACTGCGTATCGAGGAAAAATGTTCCCAATCATGGTATCTGCTCCTGATTCAGATGTCACAGCAAGGCAGTGGAAGAACAGATACGCACGCGATATATACAGGCCCGGGCTTGTTCTCCAGTTCAGAGCGTCTCCGCTCGCGCCTAAGACGTCGTTTCTCACGGTCGTCCAAGGCAGAGTCATCAGGCATGGATGTCGATGGAGAGGGAGGGGTGATTTCTACAGTAGGATCTGCGCCCGCCGCCCATTCGATCACGTACACTAGGCCAGGTTGAATAACCTTGACGTCTCGTCGGAGCATGTGAGCGAACGCAGACAGTTCGAGATGTCCACCATATGTGGCTATAAGAATTGATGAAAACGGCCGTCTCCAACGACAAAGAACACTCACCTTGCTGTCTCATGCATTGCAGGTGGACGTCGAGACCCCGTTCGTCATCGACGAACGGCTCGTAGCGTGACTTATGTGACTGAATCCAATCGCATATATCTCGTCTTAGTTCGAGGTGGTGTGACTGCGTGCCGTATAGTTGATCGGAGAGTGCGCGGAAGAGACAGTTGCCGTCTCCAAGGGTGGGTGCTTCATAGAGTCCCAGGGCGCGCAGCTGCTCCGTAAGTAGTTGGCCGTTCTCTGCAGGGTCATTGACGAGGGGCTAAGCAGCGTGAAAAAAAAATGAATATCTCGTGGCTGAGAAAATTCCGAGCCACGCACTTTGCCCTTACTTCTGGTTGTTCGCGAGCGCACTGGGGCTGTTATCAGTTATCTGCGAATTTCGACCCATCTTGATAACTCACACTGCGGGGCAGGTCTCTTGGTCTTTCTCTTGGATGAAACCATTCAATGGGTGTCTATCAGGGGGTGCTCGACGTTGGCGGCGGCGATGAAGGTGGTTTGGAGACAACCGCGAAGTGGTGATCCGGGGTCTCCCTAAAAAGGACTTCTGACACCGACTCTCCCGTTCGAGGCACTTACATAAAAGGCGAGTCATCGCGGTCCAGCCAGCCAGATTTGTCTCGGCTCTCCTCAAGAGGAGGTGCATGATGGCCAAAGACTGTCGCGCAACTTATACCGATGGATGTTGGTGGAATATGACCATAACTGGAATTTTGCCATTTAATCTGGTGGAGGCGGAAGCAGGTTTCTTCAGTCATAATTATTTAAGTGTATTGTTCTATACACTTGTATGAAAAATCGTATTGGCAAATTCCTTCCAAGCTTTCAGCCTGCAGCTGCCTCTTGGCTGCCTCTCTCATTTCTTCTGCGGCTTAGGATGCAGCATCTTGGACATTGTCCGTGAGGATGCAGTTGCGAAAGGTTGTGTTTTTACTTGGAGATTTCGCCAGGCACGGCTGAGGCTGACCGTATTCATGTGACACTGATTGTGGGGTATGTCTCCCATGTCTTCATGGCCTCCGCCGCAGCTACTTCTTTCCATAGACTGACAACACAACTGATCCCAATCGTATCCGCAGCATATTCTCGTCAACAGATACAGCATATCAGCCTCCCTCTTTACCCAATCCAGTCCACAAATATCCCTATCGCAGATAAATACCTTCCACTGCTTTACAGACGCCATGGTTATTATCGACGAGAAGATGATACTCCCCCCTCCCCCACCTTATGTCGCAGACGGCCCAGTCAGCCCTCCCCCTTTCCCTTGTCAGTTCCCCCGCGATGCACCCACTCTCGTCACCCTCCCTTCTCATCTGTTGCTGCGGATTGTCTATGAAACTTTCCCACAAGGACGAGTGGAGAAACAGAGGAAACTGTTGTACTGGCTGACCATGAGCCTCAGGCTCGTCAGTCGTGCGCTCTATGTTGGTGAGTGTCGACAATGTTTTATGATCCGCACGGGAAGTGCTTTCGCAATCTGGCGATGTCAAATTTCCATACCTCCCCTAGCTGGTGATCTAGCGAGTATGACATGCTTGACCGAAGGAACCAGCATGCGGAGACTACCAACTGATGGCATGTGCCGGTCTGTGTAGCCTGCCTTGCATGTCTATCATCAGTTACGCAGTGATTCCTTCTGATCAATATGCACCAGAGTGGGAGGAATAGCATAGTTACCATAACGAAGGTCTATGTTGTTCCTTCACTGTACTTGGGACAATAGACCATTATTCGTTTTCAGTTCATCACGCTCAAATCATCCGCCATATTATTGATTCGTCCTCCCACTGACAAACTCGACGTATAGCTTGCATGCACGTCCTCCGCTCGACGTACCTCCCAGCCTACACTTCACTGATTCGCGCTCCCTACACCTCCGACCCGTTCCCCCTATCCACCCCGAGCCCGCTCCAGCCAGACGCTTCGATCTCCCAAATCCAGTCAGTACAGCGCGAGACGAATGTGCTCGACCTATTCCTCGTGCTCAAGGTGCGCGAGGACGTGTGGGCGGACGACAGCTCGCTGCACCTCGAGCGCGAGGAGAGCTTCAAGGACCTCTTCGACCTCATGCAGCCACGCAGTCGCGTCGAGGACCTCATCCGCATATACGGCGTGAGGGAGGGCGTCGTCGCGCTGCGGCCCCCAATCCCGCTGAAAAGCAAGAATACGTCTGGCACCCTGCAGCCGCTCGCGTTCAGTGCGCTGAGCATTGCATTCTCCCCGAGGGTTGTCGGGCTCGTGCTCACCACTCGCGAACGGAAGCGGACGATCGTGGAGGTGGCGCGGACGCGGGAGGAGACGCTCGAGACGTCTGCGAAGAAATTGGTGAAGGAGTTGCGGAGATGGCTTCGAGGGAGCTCCGGTCATACCACGAGGTGAGACTCTGGCAGATGGTAGCCCATGACCGGTACGTTATTTGAATTTCCGCTGTACTTTGTAGCTTAGTGTAGTTAATTGCACATTTGTATCGATCTGTGTTATGTACAGTATAGCGGACATCTATGATAATACTCTTCGATAAGTAATGTCGTCCCGACATGGTCGTCTGTGCGAATAAGTGCAGTAACTCAAGTGGCTTGCACCGATCCTCATCGATGCATCACTATGATCGATCTATCCGCGCGCGTAAGATCATCGCTTTCTCAATCTTCAACAGCACATAGGATGAACAAATTCATTTCGTAGCGCAGCAAATGAATTTAAATCTCGACAGTGTTCATGTTCTGGTGACAGGTGAGCCGGAGAATCCACTATGGAACTGACTAAAAATTTACAGATCGCAGGCGCGAGCGGCGGGATAGGCCTGTCAACGACTCGTCTATTCCTCGGTGAGTCGTTTCGAGACAAGAAGTGGCTTTCATGCCAGTTCACGGTGGGATATTACTGACCACCCTCTTTATCTTGTTCGCAGGTCAGGGCGCGAATGTGACCGCACACTACAACACCAACGACACGACACTCGCGCCCCTCCTGGCCGAATACGGCCCCACACGGGTGCGCGCCGCGCAGGCGTCGCTCGAGCGCGAGGACGACGTCGCGCGGCTCTTCGAGCACGCTGATAGTTTCGGCTTCGATGCCGTGCAGGTGCTCGTCGTGAACCACGGCTACTACCCTCCGGAACACGCGCCGCTCGCGCACATGTCGCTCGCGCAATGGGAAGCGACGTTTGCCACGAATGTCACGTCCTCCTTCCTCGTCGTGCGGGCCTACCTCCAGCGCCTGGAACGCGCATCCGAAGAGGAGAAGGCTCGCGCGGCCATCGTGCTGATCGGGAGCACGGCAGGGAAGTATGGGGAGGCGGGGCATGCGGACTATGCCGCGACGAAGAGTGGTGCGTGTCCTCGTCGGCATCATATTGAAATCTACATGGACATGTGCTAATTTTGGCTGGACCAAAGCGATGATGTATGGGCTTACGCTCTCGCTCAAGAATGAGATCGTGAAGATTGCGCCTAAGGGGCGAGTTAATTGTGTGGCCCCGGGTACGTTGATTTCTATAGGTCCAACCGCTACCTTACGGTGTCTAGTACTGGCCTGACAGAAGCATATTTAGGATGGACGAAGACTCCCGTGGCAGCTGAAGCACTGCAAAATCCTGACTTTGTGTATCGTGTGCTTGCGAGGCATGTCTCTACAATCTGTGGGAGACTTCATCCTTATCCCCGTAATTATATAGCACTCCACTCAAGAAGGTAGCCACTTCAGAAGATGTGGCAAATCAGGTCGTGATCCTGTCGTCTTCCGCTGTGTCGGGGCACGTCACAGGGCAAATACTCATGGTTGAGGGCGGCATGGAGGGTCGTTTGCTGAATATGCCGGGAGATCTGGCATAATAAATTCTCGGTGACCAGATTTCTTGTTTGGAGTTAGTATGCAAGGTCAATTGTGATACCGGTAGATCCTGTACGTCGATAAATTCCCTTATGGCGTACGAATGTGTCTTCTTTCGCATCGACAAGTATTCCATATTAATAGCAGCTGCTGAAAAGGACCAAGCAATGAACCTTCGAAACATCACAAAATACATTTTCCCGATGCCGAGCTCATCCTAGACACATGTATATCTGCTGCTGTGAGCGCTGTCAACCCCATTCAGCCGCGACTCGTTCCAGCACTTTCCTGCACTAACAGATCGTTTATCCCAACAAGTCAACCGCCGCCTCAGGCCTCCTCTCAAAATCTAATCACCAATTTATCTGCATTGCATTTACGGTCAGCTGATTACAACGAAGATGTTGACGTGGGGCTTACTTTGGATAGTGCTTCTCGTAGGCTGTCCTCCAGCTTCTTGCTTTCAGCCACTATTGTTTCTACCTGCGACGAGTAACCGTACCGAGCCCCCACGGGTGCGAGAATGCTTGGAGAATTAGGTCCACCATTCAAGGCCTTGTTCATCATCCCTGAAAACGCATCCGACCAAAACGGCGCATATTCACGAAGTCCATTGAACAAGCTGTAGTTATAATGATGATAGTCGTGCGGGACCACGTTGGTAAGAGTATCCTGGCACCGTCTACGATAGTCAAATAGTCGGCGATACGCCTCTGCAGGCACTCCGTCCATCTCCGGGATATAGGTGTCCACTGTATAGCCCACCGCGTACTTTGCGGCCTCCTTCGCCTCGTCCACCCACCCATGCTTCATTGCAATGAAGTATGCTCGCAAATGGTCCCCTGGCAGGAATTTGGCCCACTCTTTCTCCGCGACCTCGACGGCCCTCACAATCCGGTATCTCCTCGCAGCCTCCAGAACTGCTTGAATAGCGTCGAGTGACTCCAGCCGCAGAGATCGCATCGGATAACAAAGTTGCAAGAGGGTCGATAGTGTTTGACTGTCCTCTGGGACGTCAATCGCTCGAGCATCTTGCGTGGAGTCCTTATCGACGGACTCCGGGAGTAATCCTGTGGACATCACGGACAGTACATGACTGTGGACGTGAAAATTGACTCACATCGGATGAGCATGATGATATCTGGTGATTCATTAGGGATTTGAAGATGCACGAATCTCCCGAGACATCCGCTGTCGGGCGGCGTGGCCGTGGATATGGTGAACTCAGCTCCTTTGTCGCTCGGCGTCGTCGCAAAAAGTCTATCAAGCGGAATAGTTGCCCAGAGGTAATCCGGTTGAATCCCAACTGATTGAAGCTTTCCAAGTCCAAGGGAATATTAATGGGAGCTGCTTTTGCTGCAAACTCGGCTTCGGCCTTTAGGTCCACGCAACACGCAATAGCGTATACCCGAAGCGGCTCCTTACGTACGAAGGCGGGAAGCTTTTCGCCGATCCGCGCTATTGCACCATCTACGTGATACTTCTTCGCCGCATCCAACACTGCTGAGACATCTCCCAAATCCTCCAGTATTGGTGTGGCGACGGGATAGCACAGCCGTAGAAGCCTGTCTAGAGTTTGATGATCCTCGGTGAATCTGAGGAGCGGCAGCCCGCTCTCGGGATGCGTGTCCTCATTGGCTAGCGTGGCTGGCTGTGGGACGTTGAACATGCCATCGAACAAGGAGGATGATAACACAAGTAGCGTCTTGTGCGCACGGAAGTCGACGCCATCTGAGGAGCGAAGTATGATATCGGCGTCAGCTCTGTCGAATGGAGATGATGCGGGTGCCATGTCGTGATGGTAGAAGAGATTGGGCGGTAGTCGATGTCAGGTATATATCGTCAAGCGGTGAGTGGGCACGAGGAGTACATAAGCTCGAAAGAAGATGAGAAACCGCAGTAAGTAACTCACTGGTCGACAGGTTGAGCGAGCCCGCAGAAAGTAGCTCAGACTTCCTTAGACTTTTCTGTAATATAAAGCAACTGTGTAGCAGTAGGGTTTGTGAACAATAAGAAGCTTCAAGGTCCGCGCGGATGTGTGGGCGGACGACAACTCGCTACACTTTGAGCGCGAGGAAAGCTTCAAGGACTTCTTCGACCTCATGCAACCGCACAGCCGCCCCGAGGACCTCGCCCGCGTGTACTGCGCGAAGGAAGGCATCGTGCCCCCGATCCCGCTGAAAGAGCAAGAATGCGCCTGGCGCCCTGCAGTCGCTCGCGTTCAGGTTGCGTTCTCCCCGCGGGTCGTCGGGCTCGTGCTTGCGATCCGCGAACGGAACGAACGATCGTGAAGTGGCGCGGACGCGGGACGAGATGCTTGAGACATCTGCGAAGAAGTTGGTAAGGGAGCTGCGGATGTGGCTTCAACTTGGGAGCCTCGAGGGTCATACCACGAGGCGAGACTCTGCCAGATGTTTATTAATGTCGGTGAGGACTTTTCAGTCGGAGTCGGCGGATCATCTGGGAGAAGAGCTGGAGACGTTTCATAGTTGTCCTCGCGTCGTAGGCGGTTGCAACATTCGTACATGTTTCGTAACGTTTCGAGGCTTCGTGCATAAGTAAACCGCGGGCGGCTCACATCTATGTATGTAGACGAGAAAAGTGAGCGCTAAAAGTTACTTTGTGGCTCTACGTAGACGATGTGGCTGACACGCGCGCCCCACAACTTGCACCTGACTTGAACATGCATGATTGCCAAATCACAGACGAATGTCAGAGAAACGCGGGAGGGAGGACGCCATCCGAATTCACTCCACGGTACATGAGCTCGAGTTAGTACCGCGCACTCTCGATAGTAACTCGCGCACTTTTTTACAGCCATGGCCTGGAGATGACGCTGACATACTTAATCATTCTCCGCTTTCTGGCAGACTTTCACGTCCACGAGCCTTTTCTCAATACGGTGGCCGAGGTTTGAAGCGCAACCACTGCGATTGTCAGACCGGTCTCCTGTTCGTCGAGTGGTCAGATGAGGACGGTCAGACGTCGCAACACTTTTTGCCTGCGCTCCCGCACGAGCAGCCGGACCTCTATGTGGTCCCGGAGAGGGCATATTCTCGACTTTGTGGACAGGCTTGCTCTACTCAACACGATTAATGTCACGTTCCGGAGACGGACCGATGGCCTGCGGATGCACTCCGTATGCTGCTGGACTACAGCCAGCGGCGGGCTAAGATTTTCGTGGCCCCGATTCTGGGCTTGGATATTTGTCTCTGTCTTCAAAGCTTGGATACTCGAACTGTTCAAACTGTCTGTGCCCTCAGCTGGCTATGTACCGGCACCTGCTCACTTCGAGAATTCAAATCTAGCGAGGGTTCAATCAACCCATCACACTAAGTGGATTCGAATATTGTCGACTACTATCTTGTTCATTTCTGGATCGATCAGTCGAACTCTTGTGCCATTACCGAGTAAATATGCGTGCGGTTGTCACAGTTGCTGTCGCTCCCACCTTTCATCTCCCACTGGTGACTACCGAAGCGTTATGGCGACCAGATACGGATCCTTCCGCTTCGACCCCAGTGATGACGCCGACATCATATTCCGCTCATCAGAAGCTTCAGACCTTGTTCCGGGCTCGCCGATCGACAGGGATGATCCCGCCCTCTTCGACCTTCATGGGCCACCGTACGAGCTGCCGAACCTCCATATGGTCTCGGAGAGCGGCATATTTCTCTGCGCCGCACGAGACCGCGCAGCCGCTCACGCGTGGAGGAGATCCGGAGCGCGAGGGCGCAGCTGAATACACGCTTCGCATCGTGACGTGCGCATGACGTCGAATCTGCTGTAGTTCTGCTACCCGCTCGAGACGTTGGACAACGCGTTCACGTCTTGACGGCCGCCAGGAATTGCAGGATCGCCAGGATCGCCGAGATCACCGCGGAGTGGACGAAGCCTCTAAGCACCTCTGCGAAAGCCCCTTCTGCGCGTATTTTGCTGCGCTGGAGAGCGATATGGACTTTGGGGAGAGGCTTGCGCAAGACAACGCGATTAATGTCACGTCCCGGAGATGGACTGATGGCCGACGGATGCACTCTGTATGCTGCTGGACTAGTACCGCCAGCGGGGGCTGAGATTTTCGCGGCCCCGATTTTGGGCTTGGGTATTTGTGTCTGTCTTCAAAGCTTGAGCACTTGGGCTGTTCAGATCATCCGTGTCCTCAGCTGGCTATGTACCGGCCCATTGAGGGATTGTATATTGTCAATACGGAGGACACACTCAAATTAATAGAGGGATGGAAGGTATGTGTAAGATATGATCTAACGAAGTCGGAGCTGACGAGACGTTCTGCCATTTACTCATAAGGGAAATTCACGCAGACACCCTCAACGAGGTGGACGTCCATGTTTTGAGAAAGTATGTAATATCTCCACGACTCAATGTAGTTTGACCCTACAATCGGACGTGAGTGGCCTTTTGCAATATATGCTTACGCAGCATCTGACTATCAGCCTCACTTCATCCTCGTGTTCGTTGGGTCATGGCTAGTGTTGTGCTTGGCCCGGCCTCAGGCACGACCCAACCTCTCTGCATTTCAACTTTCTGTCCCACCGTCGTACCGTTATGGCACCCGCGTCCCCTCCATTCGACAGAGACGATGCCGACGTCGTACTTCGCTCTTCAGACAATGTCGACTTCCGCGTCCACAGAATGATACTTTCAGTGGCGTCTCCGGTGTTCAAAGACATGTTCCATATACCGCCGCCGGCCGCATTGGCGGTCGAGGACACGCATCCAGAAACCGGGCTGCCGCTCGTGCAGTTGGCGGAGGACAGCAGAACACTGGACAACTTTCTCCGGCTGTGCTACCCCTTCAAACAACCTGTCATGGACTGTTTGGAAGACATCCATGCGTTCCTCCGAGCGGCGCGAAAGTATGAGTACGAGTATGGGATCGTGGAGATGAGGGCGAAGTTAATAGCCTTTGCGCCCCAGAAACCACTCCGAGTTTATGCTATTGCCTGTAGTATGGAATTGGAGGCAGAGGCGAGATTTGCGGCGACAGAGTCTCCGTCCATCATTCCAATGGACCTCGAGAGCTTCACTCAGCTAGGATTGGATCAGATCACCTCGGGGCAGTTATTCCGGCTGATGGAGTTTTTGGCGAGGTCATTTAAGGGTATATTTGAGTACGCTGCGCCGAGTACGAACATGCATTCCGAAGGGGACACAACTCACACCACCCTGTTCCTCACACCCCACGTTCCTGATCATCCACCAGACGTCCTCATGCGCTCATGCGACGGCGCCGATTTCCGCGTTCACAAGTTCATGTTATCCATGGTGTCTCCAGAGCTTGCGCGTATGCTCAGCGAGTCTCCGGAATCAGAAGTAGGATTGGCCGCTCAGGAGAGCCTCCAGGTGATTCATCTGCCCGAAAATGGGCGAACATTGTCGAAGCTCTTGCACTTCTGCTACCCAATCGAAACTCCGGAACTCGAATGTTTCGATGTGGCCCACACGGTGTTGATGGCTGCAAAGAAATACCAGGTCGCGAGAGCTGTCGAAACTGCGAGGAAGAAATGGATGGAGTATATTCGGACGGACCACTTGCGCACATATTTCATCGCAATGATGCATGGATGGATGGAGGAGGCTAGAGAGGCAGCTAAGTACGCTGTATTCCATTATAGGGACATCTATGTGCCGGAAATGGACAGTCTACCGGCGGAGGCATACCGCAGGCTCTGGGATTACCGCCAACGGAGCCAAGCGGCGCTCAAACTTGTATTCCCGGGCTATAGTCTTATCTTCGACAGTGGTTCAGCGCTGGCTGGATTCAACGGGTTGAAGGCATATCCCCCGCTCTGGATTGGAGTCTTGTCAGAGTTGGCGACGAAGGATATGATTGACGGGCCTTGCTCTCATACGACCATCCTTTCCCCCGTTCTAGATCAAAATCTGCGGCAGTCCAGGTACAGACAATCATCAAGAAGTGTGCAATCCATTATAGCTGAAAGCAAGGGGGTGCAGGAGAAACTGCAAGAAGCACTGTCTACAGTGTGTTCTCTCAGATTCATTATGGAATTCTCTCACTGACGACGACTTCCTTGTAGATAGCATGGTGATGTGGACGTGTGATCGAAGATGTCGAAGTTGGAGATGATGAAGCCAGAGGAGGAGGGGAGGGTGGGGTTGTGTTGTACTACGGGACCCGGTGGAAATCAGGACTGCTGAAGAAATTGATAACCATTAGAAAACCTCTTGGAGTCGATATAGATATGTTTTCCAGAATGTGACCTTCCATTTCTCTCTACAGAAAAACATCTTTTTTCTTCCGAGCTACTAGAGGCTTGTACGGCAAGCCTAGGCCCGCACAGAGATCGTATGATTCCCACCGCTCAACTCCAGCGATCCATCAGCTGTCGCTGTGCTCCGCCCATCCACCTTCACCGCACCATCAATTGGAAGGTGTATGATACCCGTAGTGCCCTGGGGTGTCTCCACGGAGAGTGTAAAGCCAGTTTTCGATGACGACCACTTCACCCCAAACCAACCCAGCGGTGTCTCGAAACCGCCCTCAGCAGCATCCAGTCCAGAGAGGTGGGGTGCGACGGACCACGTGAGGCCCTGCGGTGCGGTGACCGTCAGTCCGAGGACGTAGTACGTCAACGCGGAAGTAGGCCCGGAGCTCCAGCCGTGCGAATGACTGGTATATGACGCGTCGTAGCTATATCCGTCGTAGCTGCGATAACTTCGGTGCGACGTCAGAGAAGGTGATTGAGGAGAACCAAAAAGGCATACTAGAGGGAGCCGTTCGCGGTGAACCCTTCGAGTAGCGTAGATTGGACGCTGAGGTTGGTGTAGAGCATGTACCCCCACTCTCGTCTCAGAAGGTCCAACGCGCGCTCGTCGTTGCCCGACGCGAAGTGCGCTTGCAGCTACAAAATCATTGAACTATTACGATCACATACCGGAAGAGGGCGAGAAAATATACCTCCAGCCCACTGATATATGGCGCGATCGTGTCTGGCAACTCCGGCGCAATCGGTCCGATGTCGTTCCAATTCCTCATCAGGCCCTGGCTAACGGATGATGCTTGCTCCGGCGAGGTGGTGAGATTGAAGAGAATTGCCATCGAGTTTGCGTCCTGGGGACACAGAGTCGTCGTTTCGTTGTCGCGATACATACCCTCACTAAGCAGCCAAAACGCTTCGTTGTATCTGGTCTTCAGAGCGGAGGCATTGGCCGCCCACCCGATAGCGAATGAAGACTCGTTGATGTGGCTTGCGAGGTCCGCACCAGTGGTCAGCACCTGTAGAGTATTGACAATGAGTATCTACTACCCGGATCGCACTTGGGCACCCACTCGATAGTATAACGCGTTACCCTCCGCATTATGTCCCCTTGTCCAAGTCGCCCCCAGTCCTGCAGTCCCGTCACGTTCAAGAGGCCAGAGCTGTCGACCTTATTCTCCAAGAACACGACCGCCTTCGTGTAGTTAGCCCATACAGTCTGCAGCCATGTGACATCCCCAGAATAAAGGAAGTAGTTGTAGGTGCCGATGAGCGTCCAGGCGTGATATGTATCGCTGCCCTGCGCGTTTAGAGGCGGGCCGGACTCGGGCAGTGCACCTGTCACAGGATTCATTCCAGAGAACATGGTCGACAGCGCGTTGCGCGTGGGCAGCAAATCATTTGTCGATACAAATTGCGTTGGGACTGCTATGCCCATGTCGCCTGCAGGCAAATTAGCTTCAAACGGGGAACTTGCGCATTCACCTACCTGGCCATACGGCACTGATGAGGTCGCATCAGCAACATGCAGTAGAGAATTGTGTGATTACTTACCGGTCGCGCTTGCGCCGTCTACAATAATGGGCCCAGCGATGCCGACGGTGGCGTTGTTCAACCAACCTATCATAAAGTTCAGCACGTTCTCCTAGGCATAGCTTCAAAACATAGATACCTGGCGACGGAACAGCAGGTACCTGTCTTCCGGTATGTAGAGCGATAGTGTTTGTTTGAACAGTGTAGGCGCCTGAATACCATATCTGCGTTCATCGATGTGAACCCAACTTCCACTCTAGGTCATGTCATCAGGAATGCACTGACCTTCGTCAAGAAATCTTTGTCGTGAAAGACCGGGTCGGAGGCATAGAAATAGCCACTATAATTTCTTAAATTTTGCACGTGAGGCATGAAAGATATTTCCGAAGAGACATTGGAGATCGTGACGGGGCTGTTAGATGTGGAAACGATCGTCAAAAAGCGGAAACCTCCTCTCAGTCTCTCAGATGGCTGCGTCCAAAAACCAGTGGAGAGAGGCGCAGGCACTTGGAGGACACCATCATACGACATGTTGATCGCAGAGGTCGAGGAATCGTCAGAAGTCAACGGGCTGATGAACATCGGCGACTCCGTGAAAGATAAAGCAATCGAAGAAGAAGCAGAGACAGCATCGAAATTCAGTGATATCAATCCTCCAACCTGCAAAAAATGAGTCGTTATAACCTTAGCATCGAAATCGTGAAACTCACTTCGAATCCGAAGTCAAGTGTAATCCAAGAGCTGTTCCCCGATAGAGTGGCACCGCCAGTTCCTTGTGCAAGAAGACCTTCTGCATTCGACACAGCACCACTTGTTTCTCTCACTGAGCGCGGATGGACAGTCCTACTCTCCGGAGCATAGTTGAACACATCCCAAGGACCAGATGGAGCCGAGCCTTTTGCAGAAACCGCAGCGGATAAGACGAAAAAGAAAGGGAGAATCATCTCGAGCACCGCCTACCCGTAGATCCATCACAATCGCAGTTTATATAAGAGAAAGGTGCCAGACGGAACAGAAGGCAGGTTGGGATCAGCGAAAGCGAAAGACGGACATCACGAGGTTCTGCGACGGCCCGTCATCGCTTGAGCAAGAGCATGACCGCGTCGGCTGTACTGAGAAGCAAGGCTGTTGAATACCAATGATCACTGGGGAACCACGGCAAACTCGGAGAGCTTTGGAACAGTGCATCAGGTGAATGTGGGCCATATGCATATGCTGAGCTTTTGTCCTTCCTCGCGCTACGGAAATGCAAGTTTTGTGCTAGAATTTGTTCTAGACATTTTGCTCAAGCTATGCGTGGGCTTCGATGGCATAGTAATCAGTCAGACGCTGTCCACCGACTTACCGTTGCACGACCCATGCTTCAATATCGAATACCATGAATTTCGAGAAGTGTCTGGTCGGGTGGTTGAGAATATATCGTGTCCTGTGTTAGCCGCCTCCGAACCCGGCGACTGAATGAGTGTGGGGGCATCGGTGCATGCGCATAAGTTGGCATGATTATTTTCAACCTACCATGCGCACCAAACCGTCAAGCATTCGAGCTGATCGGCTCGCTCTGAGCGTATAACAACACAAACAATGAACCATCTTATGCAAAGAATACGACGTACCACGGAGGATTTGTTAGTCTGATACATGACTCTAGAAAGAGGCTCTGAAAGGTAAAGAAACATTGAAGTGGGGGTTACCATTCGCGCGCGTCAAGAATTGATGCCGACGATCGGAGATTCATGCAGCAATATCGCAGTCAGATCTGCAGAAACCAGAGGAGGAAATAGTACCAACTACCTAACAGTATGTACTGATCACAAGTAAGTAAAAAGTCGTGTTGTCCGAGCTCCAACAACGACGACCATCCAGCACTTATACAACAATTATAGGGGCCAAAAATGAATTCCAGAGTCCCCACAACATCAACACTCGCCGCGCGTGCATGCCGATGTCCATCAGCTCGCAGCCGCCTGCCCCACACACCGATGGGGTCAGAGACGCTTCAACGCCTTCTTCCGTTTCTCTCCGTTCCCAGCCGCCGGTAACCGCAGACCTCTTGACCGCCTTTGTACCCGGGGAAACCCCGACACCAACATTCGCGTCTGCCGTGCCAAGTGGAGAAGGTGAAGGCAGACGCTCCTTGCCGGCGCTTTTCTCACTGGACAGGGAAGAGGTAGACGTGGATGTCGCGAAAGTGTTGGGTGTGGATGATTGCAGCGGTTGTGAGGGTGGTGTGGGTGTCGGAGGAGCTGTTTTATGCGTAGTCGGTGTCGACGGGGGAACATGTGGTGTCGTTGGTGCAGGTGTAGGTGGTGGGGGAGCGGGCTGGGATGTCGATGGCTTAGAGGCAGATTCAGTAGCACTGGGGGTGTTGAACTCGGCAGGCCGGACCTGTACCAGAGACGCGTCAAATCGCAATCGGAGAAATAGCTTAGAACGACGCACCTTTGGCGTGGCATGCACGCTAGTGATCAGCTTTGCTCGCTCGCAATAGCTGTCGTAGTTCTCCAACAAAAGCTTCCCTGCCTCCTCGTCTAGGGCGGATTCAGGATTGGGATAGATCAAGAGACACTTTACTGTGACGAGGATGTGTGCGATTCCATATGAAGCCTTCCAATCCTTCTTCAGCGTGTTGACGCAAATTTCGCCAGCTGACGAAACATTCGGATGGAAGATCTTTGTAGCAAACCAACCTGCCGAAGCGGTCAGTAGCGCGAATAACGCGCGATGAACAGTATCTCACACACATTTTGGTGGTGCCGCAGGGAACTCCTCTGTGAAACTGAATTTGACCTTGAAGTAGCCTCCAGCATATGGGGTGCCCTCTGTAGGAGAAACACGTCAATAACGTGCAGAAATCACGCGACCGCGCTGTAAAGACTCGCTAGATATGATAAATCATACGTACCAGGTCCTTCGATAATGCCAGTCACGTCGAGCATATTGTCTTCATTGGTAACAACGCGGATCCCTTCTGGAGGGTTAGTCCGGAGTTCGTGCAGCTCCCGCATCAAACGACGCAAAACGGCGGGCGGAACAGACTATTCACAACACGTAGGGGAACATCAGAGACAAGTTTGAGAATAAAACACGAAGACTGTACCATAGCAGAATGCGAGGCTCGGGCGAGGCGGCTGAAGAGTAGAAGTTGGTGTTGTTGGTCAGAAGTCAACCAATGTGGCGCCCGATTTCATCTCCGCAATCCGGGTCACGCTGCGTCGGTCACTTGAACATAACAAATTCCGTGACGACCCCAACTTTGCTTCCGCGACTGCCATTCAGAGATTCACCTTGGCAAATAATACTTGCTATTGGCCTTGAACATAGGATCCTTGCGCTTTACAGCATGCTGGTAGTACTTTGCAAGGATTTATCATCTGGAACGGCTGTAGCTCGCTGTTATGCAGTCTGCTTTGAGGATTCCCGTTGGGTAAGGTTCATGCTGAAGGCAGGGGCCTGCGTTCCAGATCACATCTAGGGACATGTGTGGAGATTGCGGGGCTCTGGTATCTAGCTCTAGTCGAGACAACTGGAGGCCAGCTCCGTCCAGCATATAAGACTCATACGTTCCAATGCATTCCCTGACTGAACCACGTACTCCAGAAACTGAGTGGTAGTATCAACTTTATGCCTTCCTACGTGATCACAGGTGCATCTCATGGTACCGGTGTAAGTCCTATGAACGTTGTCATGGTAGTGCTTTGACTGAATCATCTGCCAATAGTTCGAATTTGTTCGTCAATTGGTGAATACCGGAGGTATTCATGGTTCGCGACGAACGATTTCACAGTCTTCTCTATATTTTAGGGCGAGAACCCAGAGAACCAAGTATTTCGCGATCGTTCGCCACCATCCCACAGCGCCGAAACTCGAAGGACTAGGTCACCATGCAGGGAACGTGCATGTAATGCACGCGGAGGTTGTCGATATCAAGACGCTCACCGTACGTATGGTACAGGATCGGAAATATTGTTCATTAATTCCAGTTCAGGCGGCGGCTGCAGAAGTCGCGCAGCTCACGGGTGGTACGTTGGACTGTTTGATCAACAATGTCGCTTTTGTGGAACCAAATAGGAGAGGCCTGACCCTGGATGGCTAGTAAGCACAAGCTAACACCTTGTGAGGTATTCTTTGACATCCATCCAGTCCCGAAGACAACCAACATTTGCTCGAAAACGACATTTACAAAGCAGTACGTTGACCAAATCGCACTTTCTATCATCACATCCTCTAACTTCTCTGCAGATCAATGTGAATGTAATTGGGGTTGTCCACACCATTAACGTGTTCCTTCCGCTACTCCGGAAGGGCACGATGAAGAAGATCATCACTATAAGTACGGGCTTGGGCGACCCCGAATTCATAGTCGCGTCAGGCTTCGCACTCGATGTCCCAAACGCAATCTCCAGAGCTGCGGTGAACATGGTGGTCGCGAAGTACGCGGCGGAGTACAAGAACGAGGGTTTGATCTTCCTTGCCCTCAGCCCCGGCTTCGTCGACACTCTCCCGAAATCACGTACGTCCTCTTGTCCCTCTCAAGTTCATCCCTGTCGACCTTCGGGCACAGCGACTGTCCAGGAATTAGAGCCATTCGTCGAGATTGCGACATTTTTTAAGAAGGCGTTCCCGCAGTGGAACGGAATTGCCGTCAGGCCAGAGGATTCTGTCAAACTTTTGCTGGGAATCATTGAGAAGGCGACGGTGCAAGATTCGGGTGCATTCCTCTCGCACCATGGGAACAAGGAGTGGTTGTAAATATTGTCTGTTCGGGATTTTCATAGTATTGCAATATATGTATCCACTTGCATGTTCCAGCAACCAATATTCATTGTATGTTTTGACCCTAACCTAGATTCGGGACTCGTAACCACACAAAAATCGATGTGCATTAATAGCGCGTGTGCTGTAATGAAAAGCATGCATGTATATTATTATGGACAACAACAGAGCGAAGAGCAGAAGAAATATCATGTAACCCGTGCGCTAATCCATTCTCAAACGAGATTAAAATACTGGGGTATCTCTCGCCTAAGTGCACTGAAACGCGTCCAAGCGAGGTCTTGGTGCCTCCTGAAGCACATTGCGCAAATTGACCTCACGACGAGATCGTCATTGGTTGTTGCAATTCTGTGGAGCTCTCTGAGCAGCCAGCACCCCATGTGGGAAGGCTCGAACGCAGCGGTGGCCATCTTGTCGCGCCAATACACCTTCAGGGCAGCACGGCAGCGCGCGCACTCGGAGTTAGGTATGGAGTCGTCGTCCTCGATCGCGAGAGGATCAAGAACGATGCTGAGATGCGCATCGTGGAGGCGCTCCTTGCCCACCACGAGCCTGCGCATGTCCTGTGGAGTGAGGACGAGGTGTGAGCGGCCGCCGTCGCCATCACAAGCCCATTTCTGTATAGAGAGTGCATAGAACGCTGACGGAAGAATCTGTGGGACATCACATTCCCGAGCTAGAACGATAGCTTCTGTAACGGAGGTAAATTTGTGGCCACAACGACACGAGGATGACAAAGAGGCTTACCAGCGGCGAATGGAAACGAATTGTTGTTCATTGTTGCTAGATCCAACGGCCATCGCGAACACAAGTCTTCTATTGCCCACCTGCGTAGAACACCAAACTCATACTTGTGGGATATTCGGAGCGCACCAGCCACGATGTTGAACGGCGCAGGATGTGGCATATTGTGAAATTCACTGAAATAGTGGTGATAAACCATCAGCATAAGAATAAATGTGTAATTAGACAAAGATCTTACTCTGCATTATACAGCCATCTCAATACATACATCCAGTCCTGCGCAGAGTCCATCAATTCTACTGACGGACACTCGTCCACCTTGTCAACGTTGCTCGGCTGGGGCATCTGCAACATGTCGGAGAATATGACAGAGCATTTTATACGGCTCTGGTGTATCTTGAACTTGTGCTGCTGAACTACGAGCACGAGATCTCCGTCGTCGAACCAAAATGGCAACGCCGCATCGTACTTTGGCTTCGGCAAGTTGTTATCGGATAATCGTACGCGCTTTGGGGAGGACAGGGCACACTTCTGTCGCGATCGCTTCCATAGCCGAAATGTCACTTTGAGGAGGTACACAGGAGGGTGAAAGACGCTGGTGGTAACGTTGTGGTTCAAGTGATCGTTACTGTGTGGCTACGGGCGGCTAACTTATACGCGTCCTGTGATGCCGATATTTTGCCATTGTCACACCCCTCTGCAGATGTGATTGAATCTCCAGGTATATATGTATACAACACTCGGCATGATGATTATTTTTTCAGGAATGGTTTAGGAAGTCTGCAGCAAGTCATGCCAGATTATGTCTTGCAATCGAGTTGATATGACAATATAATATTGATCTCAGCTACAGAATTTCCCGAGTTGTTGAACATGGGAGCGAGCAAAGTGTCGGCTGCAGATCCACCGCATGGTGCAAATCTGCGTTCATAACAATACGACCCAGGTAGGGGTCGTGCATAGGTCCGAGTCCAGTCCGGTGCCCGGGTGGTAGTGGGAAACACTGGAAGTGGCGAGAAATTCATATTGCGACAGACAACGTAGATGTGCACGCAATCGGAAATGCGCCATCCTCATCTCTGGATCCGTTCAAGAATGATGGATGAGTAAGCAATACAACAAACACAAGAAATCGATCCATTCAGTAGGACACACCCTAACACATCGTCAACTCGTATTTCCACTCGTCGTCAACAGCTCACGGCTACCTCTTCTTCTTAGGCTTCTTCTTCTTCACTCCGCCGCTAGAAGGTCCTGCTACCGTGGGCGCGGCTGGTTGAGAGATAGACTCTTTTGCGGTTGTGTCGGACGGCTGTGCCTGGGGCACCGCAGCCGACGCCTGCGCCGGTTGTCTATTTTGCATCTTCTGCATCAATGACAGATTCAACGCATCGAATCGATTCAGGAATATGGAGGAGTGCGTCTTGAACTTCAAACACTGTACCGATCGCGCACTATCAATGAAGCTGATCATCCGGAGATTTACAGAAATACCCACTGTCGTGTCATCCGTGATCTTCAGCACCAGCTTCCCTCCATCGACTGAATTTCGCCACTTCACGCAGTAGCGGGTCTATTTTGGATAAGCCATGTCGATGGACATGATACATCAACTGAATGTTACGCACAGTGTTTGGGGACTTTTCATAGAGCGCCTCCGCTGCCTCCTGATATTCCTGCCAGGACGAGATGTAGACCATGGCATTGGAGATGCAGCAAGGTCGAAGCGACTATTCATGGTCACGGTCAGGTGGTCACGTCACACTTGTAAGTTACCAAATATTGACAAATACCGCCTGTGATCGGCAAGACGGGACCGAGTACTTACTGCTCGCCAGAACATCGAAGACGCATCTACTTGTTCTCTAACCTCCGTTACATATTGCGCCTCTGTATTGCTTAGCGTACCTTGTGTATATTTTCTGAACAGAAATGTCTAGCGAAAAGAAACGTGAACGACCTCGCTCTCCACTGCGGAGTCATGCACTAACTCCCTAATCTAGCTCTGCCGTTCATTGCCAACTTTGCTGCGGGTGCAATCGCCGGTATATCAGAAATTCTCACTTTCTATCCATTAGGTGCGTTTCAGCATGCCCGCTATTCACATAGTACCTGACAGAGATGTGTCTGGTCTCTAGATGTCGTGAGTGCGGCGTTAGCATGTCAGTTCACACCTGTTCATTTATCCAGTGTCATGAGCACATCAGGTCAAGACGCGTATGCAGCTTGAGACCGGGAAGTCGAAGTTTGGCGTGGTCGGAAGCTTCCAGTCAATAATTAAGGAAGAGGGGTACGATGCATATTGGTCACACGAGTTATGCATATTGACGTTTTGTCTTCTGTCGTAGATTTGGAAGGTTGTACAGAGGCCTTGTCCCACCACTACTGATGGAGGCACCTAAGCGTGCGACGAAATTGTATGCGCCTCATCTATCCTATGTAAACGCCTACATGACGAGTCATTTAGCGCCGCGAACGATTTTTGGGGCAAGCAGTTCCTGGCGTTAACTGGTCAGACTAAAATGACTCAGTCTTTGGCGATCTTGACTGGCTGCAGCGCTGGTGCCACCGAGAGCTTCGTCGTCGTTCCTTTCGAGCTCGTCAAAATCAAGTATGTGCTCTCACATATCAGCGATGATTTTGACTGATATATAATCATTGCAAGATTGCAAGACAAGACAAGTACTTTTGCTGGACCAATAGATGTCGTTAAGCAGATCGTCAAGAAGGAGGGAATGCTTGGTTTGTAGAAATACTACTTATTCTTGCAACTCCTAACCTTAGTTCACGCTTTGTTCTAGGGTTATATGCCGGCATGGAAGCAACGATGTGGCGGTAAGTCCCTCTAGCCCGTCCTTCTCTTTGTGCAGTGGTGCTCATACCCAGGACTATAGGCATTTCTGGTGGAACGGCGGATACTTTGGCTGTATATACCAAGTCCGGTCGTTGCTGCCCAAGCCAGAGGTGTGGCTATCAACATCCTGCATGTCCCAATCGTTGCTTATGTTTTTCCCCCTTAGAGCAACAAAACGAGATTGATGAATGATTTGATTGCCGGTACGATTGGTGGATTTATGGGCACTGCTATCAACACTCCGTAAGTGATGAACGTTAGCACAGAACTGGCATTCAACGATGGTACTGATGCACCTGTACTCTAGATTTGATGTGGGTCATGTGCCTTTTGGGCAAAAATTGTCTGCGAACCAATGTGATCATTTGTAGGTAGTAAAATCCCGCATACAGGGATCAACAAAGTTGCCTGGAGTAGTGCCCAAATATAACTGGACATATCCTGCGTTAGTATCGTCCCTCATTATTTCCTTCTCTTTTGAAATTGATGGTCTTCACAGGTTGGTGACTATCTTCCGAGAGGAAGGTCCGACCGCACTCTACAAGGGCTTCGTCCCGAAGGTGCTCCGACTCGCACCAGGCGGAGGTGTCCTCCTGCTGGTGGTGGAGTTCACCTTGGGTATCTTCCGTCAAGGTCAGTCCGCAATTCTTCCCTGAATGCTACTTGCTAATCGGTCATTTCATTCATAGCCCTCGGACCTCCCTATATTTAAACGATATAGTGTTGATCAGAACTGGGAACAGCACATGAGTCCGTATGGACGAGAACACTGCCATGATGTGGTATCTCCTACTGTTTAGAAATAAATATCTGAGGACCACTTGGATATGTGCTGAATAGACAGCTTAGACAGAGTTGTTGTGCACATCACTACGAAACCTTTACGGAGTCTTCGTCAGTCGGACTCAGTCCGTCTTGAGTTCGTGCTTGGGCTTTGATGAATCTGCCATCAAAAACTCCCCAAGAGCGCAGATACCCGCAGACCAAACCAACAACAGAGAACTTATACAGAAGAAGCTGATCGTTTGGCCAATCTCCAGCCAGGAGCCTGCGAAGCATTGTTAAGAAGCGTATGACCAACATTGAATAGGGAGTTCCCTCACCTGTGTCCGTCACGTTGAAGAAAAAATGATGGTCATGACTAGGATGACAAAAAAATGAGAATTCAAACCGCTATCAGAATATTGATGTATGCAAGGCGTACCGTCAGTGAGTGTCAATGCGACGAGGAACAGGCTGAAAGGCGGCAGGTGAAGCCGGGAATTCAAGATCGCAAACGAGATGGCAAGAATTAGGTAGGGGGCAATGATCTTGAACAGCTGCAATGACTTTCATGTTCAATAAAGATCTTGCAACTATCATGAGGTGCGTACGCACCAGGAGAGCCGCCATAAGAAATGGATTAAATATAGGGACAAGCCGGTATACTGGTTCTAGATAGAATGATCTTGAAACGATATCAGACTGCTGGATTTGTTTCTTTTCAATGAAAGCTCACGAAATAGATGCCACACTGCGCAGACCGCCCGTTAGCCTTCAGAAAAATATTGGAACATGACAGAAACTACCCACTTTCCGGTACCGAAAAAAGCCACTTGTACAAAGAAAAGGAAGAACACAGCGATCCGCAGGTCATCCGCCCGCGGATGATACCAGCTCGCGCTCTTCGCATCTACACCGGCCCTGCGCACGAGGATGCGTTCGCACTGCAGACTCAACCTCTACCCAAAGAAGTAATGTGATCGAGAACATGAGGTAGAAGAGCCCTTCTACGCTAATCGAGAGCACCACGAAGCAAACGGAGAAAGCTAGGAAGAACGTGAGCAGTCTTGCGACGGGATTGCTATGCTTCGTCCTGACGACGAAAGGAACAACAGATGCAGCCACTTCGCAGTGCATCAGTGACTCAGTCAGTAAGTATCGGGCGTATGTGCCTACATAAGATGATCCATCCCGATATTTGATTCAAGATGGGCAGACCAAGCTTCGCACGCAGGCTAGAGACTGAACTGCTTGTGATGACCATGCTTGCGATAATCAGAATGCACTACAAGATTCGCATGAACGCTAATCCCTATTCCGAGCCAATGAGGGCTCACCTGGAAAGCTGTTACACGCCTGAGTCTCCTTTCCTCCCCCTTACTCTGTGAAGGAAGATATAGGGCACCAAGGACACCGATTTGCAGCATACACATGCCTCCTACGAGACTGGACAAGCACCTATCAGTACGGTTTTAACAGATATCATAATCTGATGCACATCACGAGAAGGTTCTCTTCCTTGTGAACGTCGAGGAGAGGGAAAATTCCTGTTCCGACGCATGCGAGGATCCACGAAAGTGAAAGCAGTTTGTGATTCACGAAGACTTCCCTTGGCCAAGAAAAGAGCGGCCACGGAATACCGATCACAGCGAATCCCACACTCCAGATAGAGCGATGAGTGTATGCCGCCTGACGCCATGTCATCAAGCTTGTCACAACGGCGCGTATGTAAAGACATACCACCATGCTTTGCAGCGCCGCAACTACGAGGACGCCTCGAGGCACCAACTTGAATATCGTGGACATGTAGACGTCTCGTTTCTGGATGTACCGTGCAAGCGGTATCCGTGCCTGGAGTAGCGCCTGGTGCCAGAAGTAGCATGGGAAAGCGATGTACACGTAGAAGGTCCAAGGCGAGCGCTGGATTGCGAAGAGGCCCCAGAAAGTGAATAAGGACAGTGCCGCAGCCAAGTGTATACCGCGTGCGCCTGGGGCTTTTGCAGAAACTTCTATGTCATGCTGGGATACCAGAATTGATGAGGCGCCCAGTGCTATCCAACCGAGGTATGCAGCTATGACGATGCCGCGGATGAGGAGGCGGTCATATCTAACATTTGGTGAGACGCAAGTGGTTATGGGGTTTGAAGTACTATACGTACGTTTGAAGATAGCGCAGACCTTCGAGGGCATGGCGGATCAGCTCCGCAGATTCTTTCCTCGCTTCACTGTGGTCCTCATGATCTATTAGGTACTCAATGTGAGATAAGGACTTCACCCCGGACTGCTTTCCAATTCTTCGGAGCTTGCAAAATAAGAATACGGCCGATAAAACAAAGCATGTGACCTTTTTTGCTCTTCACGTAGCTTATGAATACGCATATACTTGGCAGCAAATTGTGAAACGTACCGTGTTTAACACGATAATGATCGAGAATGACCTGTAAAAATGCACACAAAACTCAGACAGGTAAAATGGAAGTCGCGTTACCACATACTTTTGCATTCACTAGCGCCGCACGAGCTAGTGATTGCTCCCCATCTCGCGCCAATAGATATCCTGGCCGCGTGGGGTCTACATCAGGCAAAACGCCGACTGAGTTGATCGGCCATTCGATGCCAATCAGTGCCGCCATGAGTGCCGCCACATCTGCCTGCTCCACGTCTCGGCGTAACAGGTGGGTGAACCCCCATGGCTCCGAGTATGCGTCATGTGAGGAGGGAACGTTGTCCGGTAGGGGACCACGGATGCCTTTGCCCCACGCTACAAGCGGCGTGCGCGTGTTATCTGGATCTACAGAAGTGCGGATGAGCTGGTCGAAGACAGCTGGGAACGATAACGCGAACCTTACCGCCATCGCCGTGGTTCCCGATCTTGGACATGCCGTGGTCGGCGGTGAAGATGAATGCCGTTTCTTGATCTCGGTAGAATTCGAGGAAAAGCTCTTCAGTTTGGCGCACGATTTCGTCGACAACCTGGATGTTCATCATGTATTCCTACGATGCACACGTCGGAAACCTCAGAACATGCCTTGAGATGTCAAAGTAATATAACTGCTGACCTTGGAGTGAGGTCGATAGGAATGACCTGTTGTGTCTAAACCAAGAAGATGAAGGAAGAAAACGGTCTTATCGCTTCTTAGATGAGAGTTAAGGATGGGGTCGGCGGTGGCGTTATGAAAGAGGCTGCGGAGGTGTTCTAAGACCCAGACGTCGAGAGCAGTAGCATCTAAATGGGTTTTCCATGAGTATCTACTATGAATTGTTCTGCACACATTTACCCTTGGTGAAATCTTCCTCGTCTTCATGATAACACCACATTTTTACTTTTCCTGGAGTGGCGCCGCGTGAAAACATGGGCAAAATGTCCGGAGAACCGAACGAATAGGTATGGCTAGACTGGTTGAAGACAGAGTCGAAGTCAACCTATCGTGCCCGTATAAGTACATCCTCATGCATTGAAGCACGTTGTCGTTACAGGATTAGTTTTCCATCCCTAAGACGACTCGGTGAGAAGGACGAAGAAACGAAGACTGACAATTCGAATTACTTTAGTCACGGCAGAGACATCCTCGTACATACCACCTATGTGAGTACAATAAATTCTCTGCTATGCACGACTCTGTCATCCTCATACCGATGAGCGCCACGTGTCCTGGGCGACTTTCGGTGGGAACGCGAGTATGTGATATACCGAATGCACCCCTCTCCTCGGCGACTGAGCGAAGGTAAGGTGCAACGACCTCAGGAGCATCTGAAATCATAGAAAAGCCATTCTTTGCGAACAGGAGATCGGCACGCAGACCATCACCTGTGGTATGTTATGAACAGGTCAAAGTAACGATATAGCAAACGCACCGACTATCAGGACAAGACGCTTGGCTTCCGGGTTGTCCAATGCGTATCTTTGCATGCCATTGACCAGGGGACTTGTAAAGTAGCAGTCGAAGACAGTTCCAATGTACACAAGATGGAACACGAGACCTTTGAGCAGCAGTCGAAATATGACATTGTTCCGCATTCCCATGCTGAAAAGGTAGCCTCTAGAAAAGGATAGACATGCAATCAATAAGAGTAGTTTGGTTGGTCGGACAGATCCCGTCACGCAAGCTGGTTCGAGTTGAAGCCAGAATGAAACTAAGTGCTACAGCTGTACCGCGTGACAACGAACACGACGTGACCGCAACCAAGCGCGATTGTGACATGCAGCTCGGCTTGCAAGCCCGTCCTCCGCCGCTACTTCTTAGTTGTAGTCGTATTCTCTCGCAGCCTCTGCGGTTCTGACCTTCCCAACACAAATGCTGACTGGAATCAATGCGATAGGAAGGCTGGAATGGACCATATGGCCTGGAAAAAAATCCGTGATAGTGGGAGAATGATCTCATAGCTCAGGTCGGCATCGTCGTCATTCGGCTCGGCCCTGTAGGTCTACCATAAAAATGTATCGTTTTGCAAGATTCTGACCCAACCCACCACGGGCTCGATCCTTTTATCAAATCAACATGGCCGACGCTGTTTTGGACAGACTTACAGCTAGCAACATGTTTGACCTCCGAGGGGTCGTGGCGGTTGTGACTGGAGGAGGTACTGTCAGTATCACATATTCACCTGTGCTTGGACATGCATGAGACTGACAACGTTGAAGGGAATTGGGTTGATGATCACCACCACGCTGGTCGCCAACGGTGCGACTGTGTATATCATCGGACCTAAACAGGTAGATCTGGATAGGTGAGCTGCCGTTATCCCTGCAAATGGATCACTTCTGACTTCTACTTCGCGAATGGACGTTCAGGATTGCGAACGTGTATAATGAGGCTGCAGAACAGACAAAGAGACCTGGAAGAATGTACGGAATAGAAGGCGACATCAGACTGAAAGTATGTATACTGTGTTGTAACGACTCGCTAATTGCTGATCATTTTCATAGTCGGAGGCATCACGTTTGGCTGACGAAGTTGGAAAACGAGAGCGGCATGTAACTGTACTTTTCAATAATGCAGGGTGAGTATTCCGAGCCCGTCAATTGCCTTCACATAATAATGAATCAATACATTGCCAGGATCGCTGTAGGCGGGTTCAAGCGACCAGGGCCTGATGCTACAGCTGAAGATTTCCGTGCCGCCCTGTTCGATGCTGTCTCTGAAGAGGACTTCGACAATAGCATGCATACGAACGCCATTGGCCCGTACTGGCTCACCTTTGCGTTCCTCCCCTTGTTAGAGAAGTGGAAAGAGAATCCTGCAGGTTTGCGATTTGCACCGCAGATCATTATGACATCTAGCATGAACGGATGGACAAAGGTGAGTTCGATATTTTATAGTGAAATATCTCGAGTCCTTATCCCAGACAGGATCCGGCAACCTCGGGCTATACATTTCCATACTTGTACTCCAAATCTGCCATAGGGCACGCCACTGCCTCATTGGCTCATGAGCTCTTGCCTTTGGGCATTCGTGTGAACGGAATTGCTCCAGGTGTGTCATGTTTAAGCTTTTCATAAAATGTTGGATATTGATGGTCTCGAAATTAGGTCTCTTTGTGACGGAAATGAGTTACCCCGGTACAGCCGACGCACTTGGGCAATCTCACCCTAGATCAGACATGCAGCCCGAGTTTGAGACCCCGCTTCAGCCGTCAGGTACGAATAAAGACATGGGTGCCCTAGTATTATTCCTGGTTTCCAACTGGTTCGTCGATGGTGAAACGGTACTGATCGATGGAGGGGTGAGTTCTTTGCATTTCGAGCGTTGGATTATTTTGCTGACTAATTGTCTCTAAAGACCCTTCTCAGACATCCTTCTTCCTACTAAGCATCGTTCGGAGGGCGAAGAAAGAAAATATTGATTGTATGATTACATGTACCATCGCAGTGTAACAATATACTGGTATGAACTGAGACGAACCTCAGAAGTTGCGAATTCTGATCTTATCTTATCATGCTTTATATCCCCCACTTTCACTCCGAACTTGCTTCCGATTATGAATCAGCGTTCTATCTGCTCAGCTGCTGTGGAAGACGCATGGGAATGCATCTGGAACTAGAATGGTCTCGCTGTCACTGTCGTCATTTGGGTCTGTGGCCTGGGAGTCATTGGTGTGATATAAATGCCAGTGATCATCGGTATCACTCTTCATCTTGCACCTACATCTTTGTAAGAGGACATGGCGGAAGCTGTGCTGGATCGTCTCACCGCGAGCAACCTGTTTGACCTGCGAGGGGTCGTGGCGGTGGTTACTGGAGGAGGGACGGTAATCGCGATTCCAGGGGTCAAATGCGTCTACATCGAACTCAGACTATGTTGTGTAGGGAATTGGTCTCATGATGAGCACTACCTTGGTGGCGAACGGTGCGACTGTGTATATCATCGGTCCTAAGCAAGAGGACTTGGACAGGTCAGGCTAATATCATCTTTCGCTGATTTTATATTCATGATGGTCTATTTAGAGTCGCAAATGTATACAATGATACCGCTCAGAAAACGAACAGGCCCGGCAGAATGTACGGTATTCAAGGCGATATCAGACGGAAGGTGCGTATGCTACTTAGCTATCTTAGTGGCTCTCGTCTCATCCATGCCATGCAGTCCGAGGCACTTCGCCTGGCTGAAGAAGTCGGAAAGAGGGAGAAGCATATTACGGTACTCTTCAACAATGCGGGGTAAGTGACCTGCGACATTGGCTCTTCTACCGGCTTGCTCAGCTACTCTCCCTAAACAGCGTACTTTCTGGCTCCTTCCAGCGACCGGCTGCTGGCGCGACCCCAGAACAGTTCCGCGCTGCGTTCTTCGATGCGGTTCCTGAAGAAGCTTTTGACAACAACATGCAAACAAATGCAATCGGTCCTTACTGGCTTACTTTCGCGTTCCTCCCTTTACTTGCAAAATGGAAAGAAAGCCCGGGAGGCTCGCGGTTTGCGCCGCAGATTGTCAATACCTCTAGTATGAACGGTTGGACAAAAGTTAGCGCTGGATTATTCACTGTGTGAAGGAAACTGAACCTTAAGTATGACTCGCAGGACCCAGCTACCTCTGGCTTTTCTTTCCCGTACATGTTCTCGAAGTCGGCCATTGGCCATGCCACATCCACGCTGGCTCACGAGTTGCTACCTCTAGGCATCCGAGTGAACGGGATTGCACCCGGTGCGTCTTTTTGGACGATTGCATCCAGCCACCTCATTGAGTTTCTTTTGTATGCAGGCTTCTTCGTATCCGAGATGACTGCACCGGGCACAGCAGACATAACCGGACAGTCGCACCTGCCTCCTGGCAGGCATATTGCGTTTGAGATACCTGCGTCTCAGCCGCCACCTGCGCCTGGTGCTCAGCACCAGCGTGGTGGGACGAACAAAGATATGGGAACTCTCGTCCTATTTTTGGTCGCGAATTGGTTCGTTGACGGGGAAACTGTGCTGATCGATGGAGGAGTAAGCGTATTAATTTTTTGACTGTCTCCTTTTCAACTGACTTGCATTTGTAGACTCTCTTGAGGCACCCATCCTCGTACTAATTGGGTTGGAGGCGAAGCAGTCAAAATGTTACTCTCAGTGTTTGGAAGTGACCCGGCCCACCTGGCGAGGATCCATTGTGCTCACGATTGAGATGCGTGCCATGTGTATCATCATGTACGATAACATTTTCATATATCTGTGTATTGTCTGTCATTCGGCTGTCGTTGTAAGTTAGGCGAGCTACGCGTTATCGCGCTAGAGATGAGGACAACGAAAGCTTTTTTGCTACGGATGTTCGCTCTACCGGAAAAGCTCCATGGGTCTTGGCGCGAGCGCATGAGGAGCATGAAAGCCACAAATGAGACAGAGCTATCCGAGCTTGCGCACGAAGCAAGTGTCCAAGTATCATTCTGATAGTACGCAGTGTTGTGTTGTTTTCTGTGAACTCTCGTGAACTAGTATTTTTATTTAACATTAACTCAATCTATACTTCAGAACAAAATAAATAAGTATCGTAAAAACTACTAATAAACTAGTGTTGACGCTGGTGCCGCTTCGCCAAGACCATCATCACCGTGAACCTAGCGTGAATTTCGGTCATGCAAGCAAACCAAGGTGATAGAGCCTCCAGATATGTAGTACAGAGGTGAGTCAAATACGCGATGCTAGAGCCACTACGAACTTTTACGCAGTTCGGACGTCCTCGAAGACATGCGTGTCAATATTTCTGCGGAAGGTACGGAAGGTGTGATATGGTACAAAGCGAGTAACTGCACATCGTGTCCCAATGAGTCGACATAGCTTATCTTGCATTGTGAAGGAAAGATTTCTCTCGGATGAAGAGATCATAGAACATCTTGTGGTGAGTTTGCCTGACTTCACCTATGCGCTGTCGTCTGAGGTATCTAAACAGGACAACGCAACATCGACAGTTTTGTGGACCATTCACAGACCCAAACGAGGGTGGTACATCCGCCTTAGGACGCCTTTTTTTCCGCCCGGTGTATTCATCTCTCTCGAACCCCTCCCGTCATCATCTCCGTACTACGCCGAAGCCGCTCTTGCTTTCGCCTGTCGTACAAACGCTCTGCGATCACTGACTCAACATCCATCAGATTCAGAAGCAACGTTGACGAACGGCAGTCGCGACTCGGTCGTCCATTCGTATCCACCGACACCTCCCCCACAAGGGCCTGCAGTTGTCGTCCAACCCCCATCTCCTCATTCTGTTCTTGCCAAGCTTGATGAGATCTCACTCTCGTCGGCACCACGTCTCTCGCGCCCTAAGACTACAATCACGCATTTCTTGCTCACGCCTCTCTCCGCTGTACAACCCGCAGAGCAGGTCTCGCTCTTCTCGCGGGTGATATCTATCATCAAGAACCACGCCCCTGCGAAATCCTATTCGTTCACGCTCTCCCCAGTTCCTCCCCCGACTCCGGCCTTGAGCGCAGACCAGTCTCCAGTGCCTGTACCACCTCTGGCGCCTTTGCTAACGTTCTACGATAGCACGCCGGTATGGACATTCCGCTGTAATTCAGGTGTTATCGAAATCGACGAGGACCGAGCTCGCGCGCTGGGCGTGCAGCCGAGTTTCTATGTGGCTGTTGCATTGACGTATCTTGAATTCATGTCGGAGAGGGAGGTATGTAATCTTATCCTTTTAGATGTCGCTACTGGTTCTAACTCTCGCGCAGAGTTATCTTGCTGCGGCGTATGATTGAAATGGATTTGAGGAATGCAGGACTATTTATTCACTTACTGGAGGCATTGGATGCCATTTGTATATTCGCACTGTTTCTCATTGCTTGATTTATGTTTATACCTAGTTTACTCTTATGGCACCCGAGAATTATGATGCGTAAGTAGTGAGCAGAGGCCGTGAGGACATATTTCTGACTGAAGAAAGGGAGGAATGATAAATAAAGAATACTCATCACTTGACGCAGTTTCAATAGGAGACATCATCTGACTCCGAATCTCCATCTCCAAATATTGTCAATGGGCCAATTCGGTATCACCAGAATGTTGGTTTCGAAGGGTCCGCTCCTTCTCTTTTAAATTGTTATGGATACTGTTTCTTCCCCTGAGCGATTAATAGCGCTGCAAAATCTGCACTGGCGTTGACAGAGCCATCATCGATATCCGGATTGATAGGGAACAAACCGTCATCGTCGTCATAATGAAAGTAGACAGAAGACATTTGAAGGGGCGTCGGTAGAACAGCCTCGTAGTCCAGCGGTGTAAGATCGTCAAGCGAGTGAGCTAGAACACCCCGAATGCAGAATCCCAAGAAACGCAGCATTTTTGAGGTCTATCAGAGACTCGACTACATTCCCCAGCATAGATTAGAAGGAACCCATCCAGATGTACGAGTATTAGAGAAAGATGTCGACGCAGGATCAGAGGGCGGACTGCACGTCAAAAACCAATGTTACGATCGTCATCGAGCAGAGAGATTTATTGATAAAACGGTGCCCGTAAAACAGTGTCACTGCAGCTGGGAGAGTCAGGTTTACGAAGATGCTAGAAGCCTTCAGAGGACCGTCGCGGCCTGGGACGGACGGTCACGTGCAACATTCTACCTGGCCTCATTCAAACCTCCTGCCATATCATCTTCGTCCCCAATGTCCAGCATGGCGAGCTCTCTGTCATCTATTGTGGACTGGTCGAAACCGTCTCTGCTTATTTCGGTAGTGTCCATCGCTTTCAACCCCACAGCATGGAATATTGTCGCGCGCAACGGTGCTCTCCCTTCTACGCTCGGACGTGTTCTTATGACTTACAATGTATTGACCTTTTGCAGAATATCACAATAAGACCATTACGCGTCTTTTTGGTGGTAACGCAAAAAACGGCTGCTACTTTTTGGCAGTAATGATTTTCTCCTTCGGCATGCTTCGCGACTCACTGTAAGTCCCATGCGTTTTTGTCTCAGCGTGTTCTGTACTCAGCAATGCGCACGAAGATATCATCTTGCATTGGAGGACCAGCCGAGACAGAAGATGCTCCCGGAGTCATACGCCACGCTGGTGCCGGCAGCGCTTTTCGTCGTAGGGCAGACCTTCGTCCTCACGTCCACATTCGCGCTGGGTATTACGGGGACATTTCTCGGGGATTATTTTGGCATCCTCATGGACCACAGAGTAGAGGGATTTCCATTCAATGTACTGAGAAACCCTATGTACGTTGGGAGTACCTTGTGTTTCGCTGCTGGTGCGCTGTGGTGAGTGCTGCGCGTTGCTCGTGTCGCACTCGTATTAACCAGCTGATTGCAGGTACGAGCGTCCTGCGGGATTGTTGATCACGCTTTACGTCTATATCGTTTATCTCATTGCGCTCCGCTTTGAAGGGTAGGTCGTTCTGTGCTTAACACGTGTCTCAACTACTGAGTACCTATGTTACAGGCCGTTTACTGACATGATCTACTCCACCCGGGCGACTGCGAAGACGGCGTCAAAAAAGGAGCTATGAACATAACGAATTCACGAGCTTGACTCCAGCATCTTCTAGAATATCTATAATCACCTAGAGGGTTCAACCCCGTCCTACCGTTTAGTACTATCAACCTACACTCGGAAATTTACCGCAGTCTATGTATTGTCGGTGACTTGATGCTCGCTCACACGCATTAATGTTGCCTCCGAGCGGGCTAATCGTTTTTGCAGCAGGAGCCAGATTGTTTTATGCTCGGTTTTCAGAGCCATCTCCAAACTTGTACCCATCCACCACATCATGCCAAAGTGTCCTGCAGTCCACCTCCGCGCTCAGCCGAGAAGCCAGCAAAAATGCTCCGCTCAATTTCCTGCGGACAAATCCAATCAGCACCAGCGTCCTCCATCATGCCATCTCGCACCTATTAAGACTATACGTCTCGCGCGGCGGAGGCGTGAGTCGGTGTTTCAGCATCACTGGAATCTGCGCCCTGATTTCTGAAGTGATTTCAGCCCACTGTGAGCCAGGGCCAAACGTTACCGGCTGCGGCGTGCTTTCTTTAAAGGGTGTGCCGAGGAGCATCATCGATTTGACATGCGCGTCCAGCATGATCTATCGTCCAGCGATTGTCAGCGGGGCACAAGAAGAGCACAGAACAGATAGACCTCGTTCTCATCGCCTGTGAGGTATCCCAATTTGAGGCTCCAGTCGATGCACTCATTCCGATCTCCAAGGACGGCGGCCTGGAGGAGGCGCAACCAGTTGTCGATGAACTCTTTTGTATACTCGCGTGTGGCGCCGAAGTCCACTAATGCGACCTTCACACATGAGGGGTAATTAGTTGATTGTTGCTGTCAAAATCGCCCTTGGCGTACCTGCCGCGTCTGATCGTTCCACAGGAAGTTTGTCCAATTTGGATCCGTCTGCATTATTCTGAATACGAACAGCTCCTTCAGACATAGGTCTATAATCCGAGTGGCGATCTGCACGAAGGGCAATAAGTATGAGCTGCCATCAGCACGTCCTGCACTTGACAACAACTCACGTCGTTTCGGTCCTGCTGAGTCAATCGATTGATCACAGAGCCGCCGACGCTCACGCCGTCGACATGTTCCATAACGAGGACGCGCTCCGTGCTCCCATCCCACACCCACGGCACCTTAAAGCGTGGGTTTCCGCCCAGAAACGCAGGCTCGCCAAACCTGCGCAGGAACGCCGCCTCCCGCGCGTAGTCACACTCGTCTGCGAGCTCCTCCTTCATGACCTGCGCAGCATCAGCTCATGCGCCACGCACCACGACGGGCGGGGGCCCACCTGGATCGTGCGGTCAAGGAATAGCCCCTTCGGGAGCAGTCGCCCAGCAGTGAGCAGTATCTTTACGTAGCCGAGGTCGCTCTGGATGGAGTTGACGATATTCGGGAACTGGATCTTCACCGCGACATGCGCCGCCTTGCCGGTGGGGAGGAAGCTGCAGCAAGGACGGCGGAATGGACCTGCCCGATAGACGCGGCCGCGAACGGGAGGCGATCGAAGGAGTCGAAGTGGTCTGCCCAAGAAGGGCCTAGAGAATCCTGCATGACTTGCTGAAACGCAAGGAAGACTCAGCGCGAGGGTTGGGCTATCTGTAAGCGCCATACCTACCTCCATCTGCCAGTCGGGCATATAGTGCGCGCTGTCCTGCACCCTGCGGAAGATGTCTTCAGCCTCAGGAGGGAGAATGTGGCTGTCTATGCATCGCATGCTACTCAGTTTCATACCAGGGGCTCAAACAGGTCATAGGAAGGAAACACACCTTGAATGCTCATGAATTGTCCTAGCTTTAGTGCCGCACCGCGCATTTGTGTAAGTTTCGACACCAGCCGCTTGATGTTGCCCTCGGTCAACATCAGAGAAGATGACTGCTGCTTGTCATCAGAGCTACTCGTGGATCGACGTATTAATTCGGAGGCAGCGCCATAACCCAGAGACGCCGCCAGTCCTATCACAAAAGAGTGATGAAACACAGAAGTAGGTATTACAGCATACGACCCACCTCCATAATGGAACAGCCTGCCTATGCGTGACGATGGAACCTTGGAAGATTGCAGCTCTCTCGTCCTTGGCGGATCAGACAGCATGACCTAACGCATGTCCGTGTTCTATACATGTGGAAAGCCACCATAAGATAGTGCATACGTTTACGCTCACCGATCCCGGTGTTACAGACGCATCTGCAATCGAAGTAGCTTCCGATGCCAATTGCGCAACAGCGTTGTCTACTGCTAAAGGGATTGCCCGAGGCGCGCCGGAGAGAGTTTCCGGTGTGTCGGGAGGAGATATATCCACCGTTACATCTTCAATATGTTGTAGCACAGGTGAAGCAGAGTAGTTCGAAGCATTTCCTGGGCTGACATGTTCGTCGCGAGTTTTCGGAGCAAGAGCATGGTCTCGTTTTCTGTACCGAAATGTAGAATTGGCTACACTGACTGTTTCGCCAGTTCTTGATATCTGTGCCGCTCGAATCTGGGCAGCGTTCGATAGAATATCCAAGACGGAGTGGGCGACGCAGAGCCAGTTATATGCCGGACCTGGAGGCATGTTAGATTTGTGGATGCACTGACCACAGTCTCCCTCAAGACACAACCATGGAGGCGAGTGACGTTGAACGCGTCGCGTCGCGTCTTTTGGTTAGTCGTAATTAATTACTTATGTACCCTCTACTTAAAGTTTATGCGGTTACATAACCCATAAGCGGCTTCGTTTACTCACATTTTAACTTATTCCAAGTTCCAACAACATCCGCCGACAGACATCGACTGTGCGCCTTGGCCGCTTTCATCGTTGTTTCTGTTGTCCTTACTGGTTTTTGCAGTGCGTTTGTCAGTTCAGCAATGCTCGCGAACTTACTGCGTGCACAGGCTCGAGCAGCGTGGTCTTGTTCACGTGCAAGACGCTCTCCAGGCTTTCATCCTGCTGTATTTCATGCAGGACGCATCCGGCACATAGAGACAACCTCTGCACCTGAAGCAGAAAGTTTCTCCGGGGAATATGAAGAAGGTGACGGTTCACGACAGGTCGCTCGCCCTCAGCAACCTCCGTTAGAGACGACCTCCTCGGTGTTCGTTCATAATTTGCCATACACCGTTACCCGGGAGGAGCTGTCCCAGCTGTTTCAGAAGTATGATGTTTCAGAAATCCGAATGCGTAAGCGCACAGTGCAAGTCCCATCATATCTGAACTTATCCGATGCTGCTATCTTAGAAACGACGCCTGACGGAGAGAACCTTGGGCATGCTAATATCGTATTTTCGGGATATAATACGGCACGGGATGTCCTGGAAGACTTTAAAGCGAAGCCCTTGATGCTCTCTGGCCGTGTTGTGCGGATGGAACCGGTGAGGGTGAACAATCCCCGCAAGCTCACAGGGATTTCTCGAACAGTGTACATCGGAAATCTTCCATTCAGTGCGGAGCACGATGAAATTCGCGCATTAATCAAACCCTTTGGCGCAATTGAGGGCATTCGGATACGTAGGTATACTGCTGTTTTTGAGATATTCTAAGCTGCTGATATATTGGCTCTGCTCTAGTGTACGACAGCGAAACCCACCTACATAGAGGTTTCGTACATGTTGACTTCAAAAATATCCAGGAAGCTCAGCGCTTCGTAGAGCATTTCCACAATTATCCGGTGGCATTGCTTGGTCGCAACCTTGTCATAAACTATGGCGAGACGCAATCGAAGGCCGTTCATCCTCGGAACGAATTCAGCATAGTCGCACAAAGATTTCATGCAGATGTGCAGGAAGACGATATAGCAGCGCTTTTCAAGAGATTTGGCACCATCGCCGCAATCAGGATAGGCGGGTATTCTGCCCGATGATTGCTTGTACATGCATCTGATAGTCCTTCATTAGTCCGGTACAGAGACAAGGGGCGCGCTATCGCCTTTGTAGACTTCGACACTCATGAGGCTGCGAAGGCTGCCGTGGAAAAGTTCTCGGAGAAACCACTCACTCTGGATGATGGGTCGACGATGCATGTCACTTTTGCACTACTAAAGAAACGGGTTGAATACCCACCCAGCCGTCACCTATTCATGCCTCACTACGACGATAGTCGACAGAGATTGAAGGCAGCACTCGGCATGCATGCTCGGAACGTTATGAGGGTTTCATTCTGTGCGTTTTATTTATCGCCGATATATGGCATCTTCTGTGGGCTGACCGCACTATTACAGACATTAAACCCGGAACTACCTCCAGATCGGTATTTCTTGACTTTGATACTATAGAGAACGCCACTCTAGCGAAGGAGGCTTTTTTCGGGAACCCAGGGCCCCTTACAAGTCTATCATATTCACGCCCTCGGATGGATGAGCCACAGCGCACACCAACAGATCAGCCTGCTAGTGTGCACGATTGGCAATCCATGGTGAACCAAGTCGTCAGGAAAACATAGATATATTGCCAAAATATACTCCCTTTGCAAATTCCGCAAGATAGTGTGCTGGAGATCGGGGGGTACATGAGACGGTTTGCAAGCAATAACCGCGGTCCGAGTCTTGAAGCATTCACAAGAATTGTCGTCGCGTCGACTGTTTGGTACTAGGTACGACCACAATGCAATGACGGTCTCGGCTTGAGGTGCAAGTGCCGGGCTTGATCAAGGAGCTAAACCAGTGCCGAATTATGAATCACCGCCGTTGGCTGTGTTCACTGCCCAGATGATAAGGGATCATTGAGAGATACTATAACTCGGGGCAGACTGCCTCGCGTCAGGCCGCGTCTTAATAACCTTGAAGTCTCAGACGATGTCATCTGAAGACGAATCAATCCAGGCCGTCATCACTTTGCTAAGTTATGTGTGAGTATCATGGCCAATCTCGAACATGAGTTCATTTTAACTCATGCCACGGACAGCCCGTCCGGTGACCGGTTCGACATAGCTTGTGCGGGTGAGTACTCGTATGTCAGCTCATGTCGAGTGCTTGATTTTCATAGCAATAACGACTTAATCAGCCCTGGTGGTCTACGAATATATCCTCACCTTCCCGCTGGAGCTCCACGTGATATGGGGTCACAAGCTGAGAGGTGCCGCGGTGCTGTTCATCTTGAACCGGTACATCACAGTTGTGTATGCTATTTTGATCATAGTACTGTCCCTGGGAACTTGGCGCACGGTATGTGATTTTAATCATTATTGTTTAATGTCGGCTTAAGCCCAGTCTTTATCCTCAGAGGTACGGTGACTATTGCAGGGTTTGTTTCGAAACCTCTTGATGATCCTGTTCTTACCCAACAGTTGTTCCGCGGTTGGTTACACGGCTGAGGTCATATCATGTATACAATGCTTGATTTTAGGAGGTGTGTCTTATTTCCTACGGAATTGCCAGTGGTACTCATATCTTCTTTTTATAGTGTTCTCTGCTTTGCGCGTGTACGCCATCGGTGCTTCTGGCTGGTGGGCGGCTTCAGTGGCTATCCTTATGGGTATCACACCGGTCGCGATATATATCGTATGATTATAGTCTTTTTGCCTGGAATTATGGACTGACCGCCGATCATAGTATCTTGATGTTATCAGTTATTTCATGTACCTCCCATTCGCAGGCTGCATCGCGGAGGCGTATGACTCCAATTTGAAGGCAATTTTCATGAAGTTTGTTGATTTCTTCATCGGGATAACATATGCTGACATGATCTCAACCTAGATGTACTTTGTCACTCTGATCTCGAGTATACGCCCCATTTGACAACTTGTACATGTAGGTTTTATCATCAGTCGAGCATGCGCGATTTTGTCCGGTTGCATCATCCTCGGTCTCACTTGGTACAAGACTTATGGTATAAGACTTGCTGCCAAAAAGGTGAACATGAAAATTTCACTCACAACGTTGATTTTGAGAGACGGTATGTCAATACAACCACCTTTCGAATTTCTGGTTCACGATCTTTCCCGTTAGGCACAATATACTTCCTGTACGGAACACTCCTTCTCGCGCATTTTTGCTGTATTAACACAGTGAAAAATGATGGCAGCGTCATTCTAATATTGAATGCCGTGGCCATAGGAATGTTCTACGTCACGGTAAATGTCTTTCCACAGTGCACGATTGCTCTTACTGACCGTTCTGATTCATTCTAGCAATTCATGTCAGTGACAGTACTGCTCTACCCGTTTGTTTCTTTCACTTTTCGCTTCGTACGCCGTTTACTCAAGAATTCATACTAGGCTGTCTTCGATTTTGATGTCTCGATTCGTGTTGAACCTCCGCCAATTCAATCAGATGGACCCTATAGATAATATACAATCGATTGACATAGCCTCGCCAGAGATTGGGTCGAGTGTCAGGTTCGCCTCGAGCATCATTGCCGGGATGGGGGCACCTGTGAGCAACGACTCGTACCTTACCACGGGTTTGGATGATGGGAACGGCGATGATTTATATACCACGATGGCCGTACCTGAATCTGTAATAGGGTATGTCCCAGTTGGTCGAGGGTCTCTGGACGAGGAGTCACCTCGACCCCCTCATGAGGAGATCCTCGCATAGAGAAGTTGACATGAATTGATTAACATTCCCCTGTAAGTGCTACATATAATTTCCACATCGGGACGCTCATTATTTTCTTAGCTTGTCCCGTGTCGAATTAGATCACACACACATCTTGGACAGAACTCTATAAACATCATTGTCTCTCGTAATATCTCAATTATTCCTCACTACTGCTTTCACCTTTATCCTTCACTTTCAACCACATATGAAGCCACTAGAATCTACGTTGCAATCTCAAACGCGCTACATTTGGCCATCCCAGATATATCCCCGGAAAATGTTGACCCACCACCGAACTTCTCCGGCACCTGCTATTGTCCAGGAGCCTTTGGCTCCTGTACTTAGAGCAGCGTTCGAGACACCGACTCCGGAACCACTCTCGTCTCGGCAGACCTCGCCTTCACTCTCCACTTCCGTCACCATTTCCTCAGTAAGTGCGATCGGCAAGTCTTCCTCTTGCGCAATCTCGACAGTAGTTCTCGGACCCGCTATTACCACGATTGTCAGCAATTATGTAAACAACAATAGAAATATCCATGATCGCGGCGACTCACTGAGATGAAGTAGTCCTACCAGCCGCGCAGCAAAGGAGATCCTCGTGTACGGCGGCGTATGGAGTACCGAGAGGCCAGATGCCGAGAATGTTCGCATGTGAATTGGTGGCCTTGTAAAATATGGGAGCTGTGGAAGGACAAGAAGGAACGTTGACGGCGGAATGAGAGCTGTATGAAAAAGATGTAAACAACACTGTACAATCATTTAAACACCGCAATGCAGAAGCACACGCACCAACACTCTTGCGCGGTTCCATCCGCCCCAAACCTCATCAGCCCCGCGATACCGCGCTTGCGCATCATACCTTCGCCCTTGACCTTTCCGCCCCCGCCTTGAAGAACACCTGCCAGCTCTTTGGCGAGTTCCTCGATCCATTTGCGCTCATCGCGAATCATGTCCAGCGTCACAGGCGCGTTCGTCATCTGCAAACCAAGTTGTGCGAGAGACGAGCGGATGAACGTCGCTTCCTCAGGCTCCACAGCCTGCGTCGTCATCGCCACTGTAGCCCACCGACGCCTGTCGCTGAAGAAGGCGTCAAGGTTGATGAAGTCGCGGAGGCCGATACAGCGGTAAGGCGCTCGTTCAGGTCTTGTGCAAGCTGGACCATATCTTTCCATTTCACCATGAGGGCTTCAAGGTCTTGCAGAGCATCCTCCATGTTCGTCTGCGAGGTGGCAGCAGTGGACTCCACATTGCGTAAAATACCATCTTTGATATTAATTGATTAGGAAGAATGAGAGAGTTAGCGAGATACAGAAGACGTACTGATGCCGGAACGTCCCGTCGTACGGGATCCAGCAGACACATTTGCTTGGGGAGTCCTTCTGGCATCCTTGGCCTGCGCAACATGCATATCAATACTTTAAAATGCTATACTTGAATAAAGCTCGCGCACCTCCCAGCCCTTTCCGAGTAAACTTCGTCTCAGCAGATTATAGAAAGACTTATCTCCGCCTTTACGAAAACTTATTCGAATCATCCTCTTCTCTGGAGTATCTGCAGCATCATCTTCTGCTTCACCAGAAATCATTGGCGAAACGGGTCGCGAAGTGGGTGCTGATTTAGCAGGAGGATGAGGTTTCCTAGGGAGCGACGTGCCACATATCTCGCACGCCGGAAGCGAAGGGTGATTGAGAAAGGTGCACGCTGGACATGCGATCTCCTCGGATGATCCGGCTCCTGAACCCGGCGCAGGACTGAATGACAAGGGAGAAGATGATGACGATATACTCATCTTCCCCAAGTTTAGTGAGGAAGATGGCAGAGAGGAAGACAACGGATGGAATGCCGAAGAGGTACTGAGCTTTGCTGCGATGCTAATGGGAGCCTTGATCGAGGAGCGGGGCACACCACACAGGGCACACACGCGCGAGGCGGCAGGGCTAAGCCCTGGAGGATTACGGTAGCTGCAGACTTCGCATTCCCATGAGTCGAAAGCAGGATCTCCAGTTGGCGGACCTGGGGACGTCAAAGGTTCCGCAACATTTGAGCTAGAATTTATGGCGACGCTGAGCCATGCGGCAGGGAGCTGAGGTAGAGGGTGACTTTCGACGAGCTCGTGAAGAGGCCTGCGTAATAATCTGTTCTTGATACGTGCGCAAGGTCTAACGCGAACGAGCGCGAATTGGATGAGTGACATCGATGTAAAATAGACGGTGAGTTGTAGCGTGTGCGGTTCACATTGGTGTGGCGCGGACTTCTGTGGGCTGTAGTATGAGATATGAGAGGTGAAAGGAAACACGAATAACGGCAATGGTAGAAATAAAAACCGGCAGGAGATATACATAAGTTACCTGACGTAGGGCCTCACGCCAGATAATAGCTTTACCAACCGTGAACTATCTTCGCCTCCTCAGGAGAGCTTCTATCGATCCCATTCATTGGACATGCAAGGGCCCATTGTGAACTACATGCCAGAGCAGTTTGATTACTTACCCATCATATATTCCAACGCCTTCTTGTGATGCTAGCAAAACCTCATCCTCGTACAGCAGAGCTTGAATGGGAATGGTGCCATCCACCTTCTGGGTGTAGCGTTTTAGACTCATATTGGGCTCGCTTGCAACAGAAACTCACATAAATACATGAACATAGAAATCCAGTGAACCAGAGTAGATCAACGTACCACACTGAGTTTCCTTCAAGATGTCCAGCAATGTACCGCGACTTCGTGAATTTCAGACCGATGACAACTTCTACATGCACAACACTTGAAGCACTGTGTGCAGAGCCTATCCGATTTTGTTTGACCCTACTACTCTTGCAAATTGATATAATTCGGATGGGGTTTGGCCACAGATGCAACGCTCAAGGCAAGCTCAAGATCAAGCCACAATCCTGGGCCCGCTATCATGGGCACCGTGGGAAAACGTACACCCATTTCGCAGAGCGCGGAGCTTGAAGCTGTAGCCCTTCAGCTGCAACTTCACCTGTCCACTATTTTCAGAGGGCTACACTGGAGGAGATTTTGAAGTATTCGAACTGAACTTAGTGCGTTTCGCCTTCTTGCCACTTGTGAAAAGGAATAACCTGAGTCTCCGTGTGCTCTCACTGCAGTACTTATGCTACTGACGTAGGTTTTCTATAGACCGAGTCCCCGCGTAGACGGTCATAAATATTACTATCAGGCACGCCACATAAGTGCATGCGATGTAGAGAAACGCGGATGTATGATTTTCGTGAGGCTGGAGACATCCCGATATTCATTCATGAATATGCTACTGCTCCCGTCGTTACGGGTCGAGCTTCAGGAACGGAACACACAAAGACATCGCTGACATGCAAGGTACAAGTTGTACCATTCATTCGGCCTGAAGCTGTGGAATGCACCACCACATTGGTACCTTCCCCCTCTTCAAGGGACATGTGGTCATACAGCTGTTTTTCTACTATCCAAGAATAAAGCACTGGTGTATGTCCAGGGCGTTGGCTGTAGGTGGAGGCTAGTAGCGCACTCAAGAGTCTTTTTGGAGCAAGCTTTAATATCTCTCTCTTTTCTGAGCCGACAATCGCACCGCGGTCCACGATTCTGTGCGATGATAACCATTAATGCTCTATGATCGTAGGCATATACAAGAGTAAACTCCTACCGGGATTGCTAGCATCATGCTTGGTTTGATCCGCAGCAATGGCTTGGCGTCATGTCCGGGAACTTATGAAGGCCATGTGGGAGGCACCAACACTCTTATTATTTCGGGAGATGACATTCATTACTCATCATTACCTTCTCGAGGTCGCCATCTCCAAATTTTCTGGCGCGCTTCTCATGCTCAACTTGACAATTCGATCACAAACCCGGTACATGGAAAATTCCTCCAAAATATCATCGTTTGCGCGGTGAATTCGTTCTCAGCCCTTAGGCGTTGTCTACCGTGTATTACTAATCTCCCATATGGAAGCATTCTCGCGGATGCCAAGAGGGGCCCCATTCATGCCTAACGTTTGCGTTCTTTTATGCCGCCGTTCGACTGCTCGACTTGCTTCGCCAAATTTGCATGATTTTCGCACCGTTTTAGAGTTGGCGCAGCAGGGATTGTGTTCCTGACTCTCCCTGTTACGATTGTTTTGCTCGCGGTATGACTGCGGAGTCAAAAATTTCTCCCACAGGTCAAAATAACCTCTGTTGCATGTCTCCTCGAGGGTTCATAGCGAGGCCGTGCCTGCTCCCCTTCTGTGTATCTCGAAGCGAAACCTCCCGCTATCTCGTCCTGAAGCTTCCTTTCAAAGCCTCGAGAGCGGAGCCCCCGTCTTGAAGTCTATCAGAGAGGCTCCCGACGAGTCCTCGAGGTACAACCATGGCCGTCTCTTTTAAGGTTGGCTTGATGGTGCGGATGAATTCCTCTAAACTTCCTGCATCTGCGTGCCGGGTATTCCCCGACCAAACAAACGATTGGGCCACAGTTCAGTCACTCAGTTTCGGTGCTCCACTGGTATCGGAATGCGACCTCGAATACTGTCGGTATCTTCATGTATCCGGGTGTGATCACTCTTGGCGCGCCCCAGGAGGTCATTGGAGCGTGAAGTGCAGCTTGCGTCGTAACCTACATACTTGGATCGGCTTGTCGAGGGCACCACTAACTCGTGGGGCTCGTGTGAAGTCGCCTCACGATGCGGTCTTGTGATTCGTCGAATTCCGAGCGATTCCTATTGCTCGAAAGCCAACAGTGGCGTGATGTCTTACTCTTTGCGGTTGATGAAGATTGCGTTGCAATACGTGTGGCTTGATCGTAGTCTTCACCAAATACGTATCGGAACAATACCGAGAGACATCAGCACATCGGTACTTCGATTGGCTGCACGCCTTGAAGGCTTGCAACGACTTGCATTCCCTCGTCCACAAGAATAACAACGACCATATTTTATGTTACATGCTGTGCGAATAAAAAAAAGTCGATAAGGATGCCAGTGCGAGATCTATTAGAATACATCCGCCATGATGCTATGTGTGTGCGACAAACATGGGCATTTGAAGAGCCGGATATCTGTGGGATGAAAAGTGTCAGTTATGATCCATCCGGAGACGTATACGGGCCAAAGGCAGAGGCGGTGGCGGTGGTGTGAGAGAATATGATGGACATGGTGGGAACCGCAGACGGAATAGGCAAACATAGAACTGCCGCGGAGGACAGAATGCGAAAAGTACCAGGAACGCAGCTCAACAGTGGGAAGTCAGGCAAGGATGGAACAGCACTTCCACGCGCCCCACGCCGCAAGAGCGCACCCAAATGTAGGACAGCGGCAGGAAAGTGGAACTGCGAGGTCCGAATAGATTGTGTGACGATGGGCGCATGACAGAACGAACACAAGGAGTAAGGAGCGAAACTCACCAATAGTTGGATCGAAGTAATGTATCAATAACATGCATCACTGTAATGAGCCCTGGACATCAGATGTTCGCTGATGAGATGAATCTCCACTCTCGCCCGTCGTCCTCTCCTCCCTAAATAGCAGCTCGGACGGTGGGGGAATTGTGGGAGGTGTTTCAGAGGCGAACGATGGAGGACGGTCCGACGCGCGACTGGCGTTTGACCTAGTCTCCGAGTTGGCTCGCGATCGTGTGGAGGGGGTATCTGAGGAGTAAACTCCTCTCGAGCTGGATCCATTCGAATGTCTTGGGACTGGCGTCGCGGTCACTGGTATCGACGATGCTATGGTGCTGTAACCTGCAAGAATCGCAGGTATTGGAGTGGAAATTGCGATAGGGAATGATGGTGGTGGGGGAAGTATCCGTCCTCCATCATCGGTGGAGGTGTAGGGGGCGGTCTGTCTGCATACGACAAATCTTCCCCTGGTGCTGGCACCCGCGGCGCAGGCCAGAGGATGACGGGCGAGTTGATTGGTGACGCGGAAGTCCAATATGATCGTCGTTGCATCGGGGGCGCATACGGCGGGGCGGGACGGTATAACGGTCCCCGGGAAGTATCGCGGCACGAATGGGGCTGGGCCCTGCATCGGTGGGCCGTCCTCGGAGCCGTCCGTGTGGAATGACTCCCCGTCGAAGTCGGGATTCGAGCGGGTACGGGCGTGTCGATAGCGTCTATCTCGTCTGGCGGCGAGGAGACGTCGACGATAAAGGCTAACTGCGAGGGAGAATGCGAGAACTGCCAACAGCCCAACACTACCACCGACTGCGCCTGCGAATGTCGCAACGTTATGCGATTTCGAGGACATCGACCTGGGGGCCATTTCGTGTATGAGGATGATTGGGAGTGGTTGGTGCGTAGGAGGAGAGGGAGGTTTTGAACGAGCAAACGGAATAGAACAGGACGGGAGCGAATCAGATGTATGATTGGGTTAGCGAATAGGAAAATTCGTCTCATGAGTCTATTGAACGCTCCCGAAATACAAGCGGGATTTATACGCACATATTTGAGGTCGCGGGATTGGAGCTTGGTCCTGTGCTCCCAGTACCTGACGCCGTCTCCTGCGCACCGGCGGTATCTTGTGTTGTCGATACGGCCTCATTTGGACTGCTCCCGAGTCCCAACCCATTGTCCTGACTATATACGATATAATCTAGTAGCAAAACGGAGTCCGGCCCGATCTGCACCGTCAACGAATGGGGACCCTCGCTGAGGCCGGATTTCGAAAATACTGGTACAGAGGGGAGAAAGCCAAACGCTGAGGAGGCGCCGGTGTGCTGGAAAATGCCCACGGGTTGCGAATCGAGGGTATAGGTGAGATTCATGAATGTCGGGGTCGAATTCGCCGCTGCCGCCCCAAGAGGCATGATGGCGAACAGATACACAGCAGAGCCTAATTCAGACGAGTGAGCTGTGACAAACACGAATGATATCCCGTACTTCCACGCCGAAGACCTGGATACGGATATGTACACACCGGTAAAATTGAACTGAGCGGTCACCGGCTCGTCGTGAAAGCCTGCATCATCGCTGTCGAAATTCGGTGTGAAAAAAGGATTGTTCGTCTGTCTAGGCAAGCGATTCGCTGTGGCTGTAGGTCCCCTCCGCCGATGCTTCTTCCCGGCAGACGTTTTGTCATCGTCGTCGTTATCATCGTCCTTGCCGTTACTGCTATCCTTATCATCATCGCCTCCTTTCTGCGAGGCTGTTGGACTCGGACTCGAAGTAGAGCTGTGGCTTTGACTGGCCGAGTTGTTCGTAGAGCCCGCATTTGCTCTCTGCGCGCTCGGCAGATCGTCATCATCTTCCGTCGGTATGATATGCGTGCCATCGTGCCAAGTCCCCCCAAACGCGATCGAAGCGTTGGGCGCCAAGCATGTCGAACACGGCGTGGAAGATGCATGCCACGACGACGCAGGAGAGTATTGAATAGACGAGGACGTGTCATCCACGGTGATGTTGACCGCGTCGGCATACGTAAGTGCAATAGGGAGTAGGAACGGAAACAATGATGGCGAGAAAGCCAGATACAACCAGCATGGAGCATGGCGGGGCGGCGTAGTCTGCAGATTGATTGGGAAGGGCATCAGGAACAGCTCCGTCGTAGCAGCAAGGACGTACCTCATCAGTGTGATATCAATAAATGTAACCACTGAACTTTATACACAGCAGATGCCCCGGATCCTGTGATCGAATAAGCGAAATAACACAGGATATGGGTAGGGCAGAGATGGGGGATATCCAGCCCAGATGCAGAGAGCGCAAAGCGGCGCGGCGGGAACAAGGGAGGCGAAAACTCGTTCGTCAGTGAGTGTGGGAGGTTTAAAGGGGGCGGGCTCCGAATACTCGAGACGGAGACCGCGTGAATGGCCCCACGGAATGATTCGTACTGAGTACGCCTGTGCGTGAGCAGTGATGTGGGCCTAACGTTTGCTCGGGAGAAATAGTAGCACACAAGATTCGGGGAGAACGAACTTTCGATGATGCCGGTATACATGAATTGAGCGGCATGCCTAGTCCATGTGAATTCTCACCACACCGGATGTTGTCCGTGCGCCGTAAAGGTAGTAGAATACCCACTTGAACAGGATGATGATACAGATGGCCTGTGGCGGGAGAGACAAGCAAGAGATTATCAGATTAGGAGGTCATAAGGATAACGCTTAGCCTGCATCCGCGGAAGGTGAAAATCCTGCAGAAATGACAAAATCTATAGCGAGAACCTGATTCGACGTACACTCCCCGTACTGGTCCTTAGGGGATGTGAGAAGTATGAGCCACAAGACATCTCACGGACGTCTTATGCCTCGCCTCAAGCATACCGATGATATGGTCGTGCCATTCCGCAGAAGTGGTAGCGCTGGCAAAACCCAAACGGCCGGGAGCCCGAATCTGGGTTCAGAACAAACACCAGCATAACAGAAATGTTTTGCACGAACGATTCCTGGACCAGATATTTACGACGAAGCTAGTCGAGCTGCAGAAAATCAAACCATGGTTCACGGAAGTAGTAAAAAGCAAAGAGCGCGCCGCAGCCTGCGCAACCGTCGCTCGCATGGCAAGTCCGTTTTCCCACGTTGTATGCTTGGGTCAAATACTTGGATACTGCGGTTCCAAGTTACTGAAATGACCTTCGTGCTTCGCTAGAACAGATAAGTCAATGTCTTAGGACCGCCGACGCGATGGTCGCTATCACTGTATTCCACAGGCAATCACCGCCTTCGCGTTCCCGACTCCCACAGCTCCGTGAGGTCCCCCTTCTTTGACAAAATACGGTCACGGGCCTGACACATCGCAAAGCCGTCAGTAGGTTTGTAAGGACAGCATCAATCATGTGCATCGCGTTTTGCTGAGTGGCACGTATCCTAATGGCCGCTCGTACCAAAAGCGAGCCTCATGATCATGCGCTGTTTGTCACCGCGTGCTTTCTACTTCTCACACCTAAAAGTGTGGGACACAGTTTGGCCCATCGCCACAAAGTTCGTGAGGCGCGTCGCAGTGACGCGATCACGTGCAAATCACATGAGACTTTTGTGACGGCTGAAGCATCAGTGGAATCAGTTAAGCACTGGCACCGCTTCTAGTAGGATTCAAATATTCATTGGTGAAGCCTTTCAAGCACACGCATTTTGGTCGGCGTTTCCTCCACGACGACGGTAGAGAAGCTCCATGCAAGATGTGAAAAGAAACAAGATTGAACCGCACTTGTAAAATTCATTTAAAAACACTCCTACGATTCTTCATCTCCAGAATCACGATGTACGGGCGCATACCCCACCACAGTCTCAGGCGTCACCATAAGCGCACTCGGGCCATCGTCATCGCTCGTAGCATCCGTACCTGTTGTCAGGTATGAGTCATTTCCCAGCGGTGCACCCATGTTCCCGACGAACGCGTTCGTTGAGAATCTGAGCTCTACGGACTGATTTTGTCCAGGCGAAGATACTACTGACATCTCAGATATGTGGCCAACGTCCGCAAGGTCAACCTGTCTGAGGTTCAGGATGAACCGGGATATCAAAACGGAAGTGATCCTGCGGGGATAACGGGTCAGCAAATATGGTCCTCAGATGTTGTCATATAGAAGATGCGAACTGACGGGGCAATTAAGCCGCCTAAGGACGGAAGCGTCTGGGTCGAGAATATAGTCAATCAAGTTATCTCTTGCTCAAGAATGTGGAAGGAACGCACAGCGGATAATACGAATGCAACATCAAGGATGTTTAAAGCAAGTAGCACCCTAAAGAAACTTCATTGAAGGCATACTGTTCGTGGGACCACTTACAGAAAGTAAATTGTGCCTGATGTAGGTATATTTGATCACGATAGTAAGAAGGTTTGACACTGAAGTCTCAGAGAGGCGATGGAGACACACCATCTCTCAGGATCAAAGTCGTGAGTGTGGCCTTAATATTCGCTTTCTTCGCAGCTACTTTGATGCCATAAGTCCGATACCATGTAACGCCAATAACGACGGCGTCCGTAGCGACGACACATGCGCGAGTGGCTATAAGGACTAACAAAGTATATCAACAAATATCAGCCACTTCACAAGAACGAAGGGCCTTACGTCTTTGAGGAAGAAAGAAAACACGAGCATCAACGGTCAGCGATCACAAGGAAAGGATAATTTGACGAACATTACGTATGTCGTTACCGGTATCCCAATGGCCCCTCCACATCCACCCATTGGGGGAGGTAAAATGCCATATTCCGATTTGACATCGTTATACTGTTGCCATAGACTTAAATAAGGAAACATCCTAATAAAATATGCTGCACTCACGATGTTTGGGATCACGGGAAATATACTTAAAATTATTACGAGCGATGTTGACCACCAATCGCTGGCATTGACTGCATATACGCGCAGCGCCGAGAAAGCTTGAACACGTTGAACGTTAAAGTGTCAATCAGAAAATCAAAGAAGGGTCGAAAAACAGACCTCCAACGACCAAATATTGGATGCAGAGAAGAACATTTGTAAGATGCTGGACGAATTTGCAGCTAATCATGTTAACATGAATTTAATCTTCTATCGTTAGGGCTGTAGGCTGTCAAGTACCTCTGAACAACATAACTGATCAGCCACTTTGATTAGATCAAACGAAAAGACATGACGTACTAAATCAGAATTCCAATTAAGTAAGAACGCCAGCACTACAAAGAGGGTCTCCAGGAGTATGATATATCGGTTCAGAATGAACAGGAGCGTTGCCCCGGTAAGCTTGCGACCCCATATCACTTCAACCTCTTGAGGAAAGGTGAGGAATTGTTCAAATACAACGAGAGTGGTCAAGATAAGCCATATTGTACACATGCTGATTCAGTACGCTGAGGGGCTACACACGTACTAGCACAAGCCATTACCATGTAAGAAGCCGTCATTCTGTGGTTGCATATTCGTCAGTAAAATATAGGATAAGCATCATAATGTTACGTACGATGCGCTCAGGTTCTCTATTACATCTTGTATATTCCATTGACTCACTTGGTCCGATGACATTTCTAGATCTAAAAGAATATAAAACAAGTCAACTCGAGTCTGAAAGCAAAAACGCTTCGGAGGGAGCGATTATAGCGTCGAGCCTTGAACCAAATTTGCCGCCGAACCCGTGTTCCTAACACTGCATCACTGTGATCGGCGCAAACGTTCTCCGAGATCAAATATTAAACGACGCAGTGATGGATCAAAGAACCAGTGCGCGTCAAGAAAACAAATCAGGCGTAGTATCCTCATTAGTTCGACGCGAGATTGCAGAGCCCCACAGACAATTATTCACCCTGGTTCTCGATCGAGACTCGCCCAGAACCCCGAGGAGCCAGCAGAGTGTCCTTGAGAAATGATGATTGATTGAGCTGAAAGGGATGTATGTGGACAAAATGAGCTCTTGGTACCTTCCGGCGGTACCAGGACTTTAATGTCAGATTCGAACACAAGCCAACGCCAAAACGGCTGCTCATCTTGCAAAAGAGAGCAGCGGGGATATATACTCTTATGGTCACCGAGACGGCGACGTGCGCATCCTCTCCATCAGCGTCGCTGCATTCGTCGAGATCTATTCCAGTTGTTAGATACGAGCCGTTGCTCGGTGGTCCCCCATTTCCCGGTAAATACGATAGATGCGAACCGTAGATTCGCCATCCTAGCTAAAGACAAGCAAATGAGCTGTCGGAGATGCCTCCGACGTCAGCAAGTTGACTTGGCGGAGGTTGAGGAATAAAATTCGACAGAATAAAAGCGACAGACCGCTGAGACCACTAGAGCGATATCCAAGGGCGTTCATTATGAAGAGAAGCCTGCATTCAATATAAGAATATGTTCGAAGATGACATGGGGTTCCCGGCGCACTGTGCCGGTGGCTGATATCAGACTGGTTCACCGCCACTGGCACAGGCGAATTGCAAGCATGCTCCTGAAACCTAGTCAACACGACCGAATAGATGAGTTCAGTGGTAAGTAGGCTCACGAACGGTTCGAACTTACGATACATTCACAAGTTCATCCGCTTCGTCCTGCAAGACCTCCGGTGACATTGGACAATACCCAAGAACAGACCTAAAATTCAAGGCGAGGCATTGATTACGATGGCAAAAGGATTGCGGTGTAATGTCGACACTTTGCCGAGTTGAATTTCCAGCATCATGATAGCGCTCCGAGTTCGCGTCGGAGGCGCAGTCATGATGGACAGACGCCGAGGCACACCGACAAAGAGCGTTCCATCAATCTTCCATAATACTAGCTGGTAACACTGCATGGGTCGCGAATCAATTCATTACCCTCTTCTTCCTGTGCACTTGTCGGTAAATCTACGATGGACAACACCGAATCAGTGAATCTCTGTAAGTCTGGTCAAGCATGGCAACACCGTACACCCAACAGTGATACCGAGGCGACGTCTCGACTCGAAGCCGGCGGAACTTCAGGAACGTGATGACCGTATACATATGTAGATGGAACTTTGGGGTATGTGCGCTCGGAGGATACCCGAAGAACACTGTTTGAGACGTCCGCGTCAACAACATAGTCGTTCGAAGACCCGCTAGGCCACTGTCGAGACTTGGCCACACCGCAACAACCTGGAGTCGGATACCCGGAGAACCCGGAGCATTGAATCGATCAATGCGGTAGCTTAGAGACGGTAAGCAGGAGCACATCCATCTCTTTGCGGAGGCAGTGGAATTTTGACTCTACCAGTCGATCGTGCTGAGGCTGCGCTGTGGTGACATCACAACAATATTCGAACGTGCGGTACGGAACCGCGGAACTACCCAGTTCGGATGTTGGATATGACTTTTTTTTTAAAGCGATGAAGCCAAGCTTGTTACAATGCTGATCGCGTCCATTTTGCATGCAACGCTTCGCCCGAGTTAGCAAACCGGGTACCGCGGACACTGTCCGAAGCAAACGGTTCGTATTCCTCGACGTCTCCGTCGCTGTTTTCGTAAACACCCCTGCGGCAGCCGAGGGGCGATCTGCGAGGGGTACGTGCGGGCCAAGCAGCTGCGGATGTCCTTGGTTCTAGATCAACAAGAGCTATAGGAAGTCACCCTTTCGCGGTAGAAGAACTCAAGTATTCTTACGCATTTTCGGCAGCTTGGCCGGCCGGCTGGCTGCCCACAAGTCCCAAGCCCGAAGCACGATCCCCTCAAATCAGCCACGAACGCGGCTAAACATCTGTTTCTCGTACAAAGACAGGCTCGAGCTTGGAGCAGACAAATCGAGCCTGCGCCACGACGAGGGGAAGGAAGCCTGCACATAGACAAGCCAAACCTCCGCGCGACGCCAGCCCACTTCGCGAGAGCGAAGCTCGAGCTCTCGACAGAGACAGTCCGGACACTGGCAATATCGGCGAGGAGCACAACAACATTAATTGGGATCCTCTTTCTGGAGCCGTTGATGCCGGTACCACAGCAAGCAAGTCCACAATTCATGCCGCAGATGCAACATTATGCGCGTTCCGCAATGATGTGGTACAAGTATCACCGCGAACTACGCTGGCTTCTGCACAGATCCAAACCCGCATTCAGCCTCGCCACACCGCGAACACCCAACGTCGCAGCACAATATACACACGCACCTCAACGCCACCCCATCTCACAATCACACACACCAGACCGATATCGAAAAAAGCATACGCATGCCATAATCATATACATACGAACCCCCCCCCCCCCTCCTCAGTATTACGCCGGCCGCCCCTCGGGCCCAGCCAACCAGTACGTACCATACTATACGCTATAAAAACCATCCCACAATATACAGAAAATACGTAAGTGAGTATACGCGCGCGCGATAATTAGCAACTCGGACGAAAAAAACAGACAAAGACAAAGACGGAGACAGAGACGGAGAGGAAAACACTAGAGCGCGCTGTAACTCAGCGCGCGGGGAGCGTAAGTACTAGTAGTAGTAGATAGAGATGGGCTCGAAAAAGAGGAGAGGGAGAGGGAGAGGCGCGGGTGTTAAGGATAGCATTCGGATGAACACGGCGGTTTTGATACAGCACAAGTCCCGGAATTTCGATGTATGAATGTATGGATGTATGGGAGAAAATGGTTGTGGGAGAGAGACGATTAGATTGATATAAGCTGGTCGGCCACATTAGATCTTGCTCTATGATATCCAGGACCAAGCGGTCCATCGTGAGTCGAGGTGGTAGTCGGCGCGAATTTTGCCTCGCGCCTCACATCGAATGATGCGGGTTCCCCTGCGCGATCGACGGATAATACCCCGCGCCCATCGCCGGCACATACTGCGCCGCAACGACCTGCGCATACACATCCTCCACCCCCACCTCCTCCTGCCCCTGCTGCCCCTGCCCCTCAAACCCCTGCTGCCCATACATCCCCGCATACCCCACCTGCCCCTGCCCCTCATACCCCACCCCCACCTCCGGCTCCACAAACATCTGCCTCATCTGCTCCTGCAGCCCATACGGCAGCCCCACCCCCGCCGCCGCAGCCGCATACGGATGATACCCCCGACTCCCATGCCCATGCCCATGATCCGACACAGCAGCACTAAACGGCCTCCTAATCGGCTCCCCATACCTTGCCACACTCGGCGTCGCGCTCCGATGCCTCCGTATCGGCCCCGCGCCCTGCGTCTCGGGCGGGTACAGCGCCGCGTGGTCGAACGTCGCCTTGTGCGCGGGCGCCGAGATCGACGTCACGTACTCGCCGAGCGCACCGTGGTACGACGCGCCGAGCCGCGTAGATGCCCACTGCGCGCCGGGCGACGCGTCCGCGAGGTACGGGCTCGCCTCGGGCGACGCGCGCACCAGCTGCGCCGCGTCGTAATATATCTCCTGCGCGGGCGGGTCGTCCGGGGGCAAAGCGGGTGGTTCACCGCGCCGCCGGGGAGCACGAGGCCCTCCTCGTCCCCCGGCACGTCATGCACGCACCCCTGCACCTCCACCTCACACATCCGCACGCTCGCCACGCCCCCATACCCCAATCCCCTCGCCAGCACCAACTCCTCCTCCTCCTCCATCTCCAACCCCTCCATCTCCATCCCGTCGTCCTCGGCCTCCGCGTCCGCGCGCACGCGCATATGCGTGCGCTCATGCTGCGCGAGGTTATCCGAGCGCGAAAAGCGCTTCCTGCATCGCGCGCACTGGAACGGGCGCTCGAGCGTGTGCGTGCGCAGGTGCCGCTTCAGGTGCTCCATCCGCTTGAACATGCGCCCGCACGAGAACAGCGGGCACACGAACGCCTTCGTCCGCGCCACCTCCCCCGTCGGCGTCCACCCCGTATTCATCGGCCCCTGCTGCTGCTGCTGCTGTGCAAAGTAAGGATCCGTATTCGAGCGCGCGGGCGCAGGCGCGTACTCCGCGAGCGGGTACGTGTGCCTCTGCTCCATATGCGGCCGATCGGGCGCGAAGCCCATGGGGAGCGACCGGGCCTGCAAGTGAGGGGTGCATGCTCGCTGGGGGTACTGCATCTGCTGCTGCTGCATCGAAGACGTCGAAGGAAGCCCAGAAACGCCGGGTCCAGTAAGGCCGGTGAGGTACGGCAAACGCCCCTGAGCGAGCGCAACCTGCGCCTGCGCCTCCATCGCGCGGCGCTGGCGCTCCCTCTGGCTCGCGACGAGATCCGGATTGCTCTGCGTGCCGAACTCGCCGCGCGCCTGCGCGCGGAACATCTCCGCCGCACTCAGCCGCGTCGTGTCCCTCCCAAAGCGGTCCACCTGCGGCTCCGGCACGCGGCGCTCGTCTGCGTCCGCAGGCGGCGCCGTCGGGCTCTTGCGCGCCTTGGTGAGCTTCTTGCGCCGCTGCTTGTACGTCGGCGAGCCCTCGAAGATCGTGAACATGCTCGAGAAGAACGGCGCGCTCTGCAGCGCCGCGGGCGGCGTCTTCTTGCTCTTACCCCGCGCGCGCCCTCGCCCGCGTCCGACGACGCGAGCTCATCGACCTCCTCGCTCGACCCGTCCTCGCTCGCGGCACGCGCCTCGTCCGCGCGGCGCACCGCTGCCTCGAGCTCGCCCTCGCCCTCGACGCTCCCATGCGCCTTGCTGAACTGCTCGTACAGCGAGCGCTTCGGGTCGTACGTGAACGACTGCGCGGGCTCGCCCGTGACGACCGTCGTGCTCTCGAACCCCATCTTCTCGCGCTTGAGGTCGCGCTCGAGCGCGTCCAGGAACAGCCGGTCGTGCGGCACCGAGAACCTGCGCGCGCACACGGGGTCAGCGCGGCGCAGCGCGTGGGGAAGCGCGGGGCACGTACCAGTAGAATACCTTCTGCTTTTTTTGTGTGCGGATGCACTGGTACTTGAACAGAAGGTCTAGGAATGGCGACTAGAAAATGGGGCACTAGTCAGCATGCTGACGCATAAGACGTGTGCAGCGCTCGCAGTGCATCGCGATCACCGAGAGGGGACGCGTAGGATGCGGCAGCGGGGAGTGCTCACCTTTGGCTCCTCGAGACACGCATCGACGCCGGGCTTCAGATTGCGCAGATCGCTGAACACGCCCTCCTCAAACTTTTTCATATTCCGCACGGGTCGGCCGAACGCCTCGAAGCGGAAGACGAGTGCGCGGACGATGTCAGTACCGGTGATGTGGTAGAGGCCGCCCCAGAGGACGCAGGAGACGTACTCCTGGTTTGGGAGGAGGAAGCGGTTGAGGGCGGGGTGCGCAGAGTTGGGGTGGCCGACGGGCACGTCGGACATGGGGGCGTCTGTGCTCCAGCGTGATGGGGCTGTTGCGAGGAAGAACTTGAGTCGATCGAGGTGTGCGAGCAGCTCGCGTTCCTGGAGGGTGAGGGGGCGGGTGAGGCCGCCGTAGGGCCCTGCGCCCTCTGTGAGGGAGTCGACGATGGACTGCTGGTGGGCGGGCTGCTGATGGGCGGGCTGCTTTTCGGACTGGTTGCGGGAGGGGTGAGCTGTCTGCTCGTCTGGGTCGTGCTCGTGTGCTGCTGGCGTGGAAGTGTGGATCTGGAGGGATGTGCCGATGGAGCTGGCACTGGGGTCGAAGCGGGGCTGAGACTGGAGATGGGGGTGCTCGGGGAGGGAGCATAAAGCTGTTTGTGGTGGTAGACGTGGGGTGAGGAATGAATAGAGGACGAGGCGGAGGGGGCCGGGGTAAGGGGACTGGTCGAGGAGGAACTGGTGGTGTGGGGGGTGCTGAGAAACGAGACTGTCCATTATAGTGGAGTTATGGTTGAAGGATACAAGTGAGCGTATGCGCTTTCGTGAGTCTATAACTGGGGAGGGTGAGCACGGGGACGGGGAGAGGGAGAGTCAAGGGACGCACATTATGCTGGAGGGGACGGAGAGGTGAGCGGGAGGGAGACGGGGAGTGGAGGAGGACAGACCTGGACGCCCTTCAAAGGCGTGTGTGAAGAGTAGGTTCGATTATCAAGGAACTTATTGGAACTATAAGATAGGAGATCGCGGCACGCAGCGGCGGGAGTGAGCAGGGCGATATGGAGAGGAGAGGGAGTACAGACCTTAGCAGGCTTTATGCAGAGATATGTTTTGAGGAGGAGAGAGAAAAGAGAGAGGAGGGAGGACGGAGGGGACGACGGGGAGGGGAGGAGAGTTGATGAGCACGCTGAAAGGCGCTCCGACGTCGCCTGGAGAGATCGCAACCACGTTACACCTCCGCTCCTATATCCGGTCTGCGTACAGTCACAGTCACCTCCTTAGCACACTCTAGCAGACTCTAGCGGATCCTAGCTCACTCCCAGTGCCGCTGCCAGTGCCGCTGCCAGTGCTCGCAACCATTCTCCCAGTCCCTCTCGAGCCATCAACACAGCCCACGCACAGATGCATCATTCCACCCGTCCACTCTGTCAGCCACGCCCGAACCCAATCGAACCAGCAGTCCGCCCGCTCCCTTGGGCCTCCCTGGCAGGCTCTGGCAGATCCTCCAGATGAAGGCTCTGCGCCTCCGTGCCTAGCAGCCCATCATCATGACGACTCCATCCATCAGTCCACAGCCATCCACTCAACGCCTCTCTCTACATCCTCCCTCTAGCTCGTCTCTTCCAACCTCCCTCTCTCGCTCGCTCGCCTCCCTGGCCTTGGCAATCGCGCAACCCCGCACCGCGTCATCATGCACCCACGAGCTCCGCTCAGAAACGGCAATTGCAAAGCCTGCTGGCACCTGCTGGCCGTGTCCGATTGCACGGCACAGCCCCGGCGCCTCCCTCCCATCCCATCCTCCCACGCGTGCATCCCCAGCTTCGTCCTCTCCCCGCTGCTTCTGCGCCATGTTCACGTCCAGCGACGCACCTCCCTGATCCGATCTGACACCCCGAAAGATCTCTCACCAGCTATTTCTCAGGCTCTCCTGCCCGCCTTCGCGTTCGCCCTCCGACGGATGCGCGGCAGCGGAGGCTAAGCATTAATGTATAGATATAGATAGACTCGCGATCGCTCACCGCGTGGCGGAAATACCATTCATAATGTGCCACAACTCCCCACCAGCGCGCTCTCGCGCCACCGCACACCGGCGCGCCTTCCTTTTTGCGGATGCAAGCAACGCGGCCAACCTCGACGCTGCACCGCATCAACTCGGGATCTGCACGCCTTCTCTCATCTCGCATCTCGCGTACATAGCATAGTAGCACGTATACAACGCATACGTTACGCACGTACTGCATACAGAAATAATATTAGGTGACATGGTGTTACTCCTCCGCGTCCCTCCTCGGAGATGCACACGAAATGCATCCGCAGATCGCGGCCGCACGGCCCGGCCATGATCGCCCCTATGCAGGCGGCAGCATTCCGCAGCGCATACTCCAGCGTAAGTAATAAGTATATAATATGTTCGGGCTCGGGCGTGCTTATCCATGCGTGGGGAAGCGCTTCCATTCGCAGAGCTCCTAGCGTGTGCCGTGTCGGTATTTATGGCACCGCGGGCTGCTTGCGCAGAGCGGTCACTGGTCGTGCATGACTAGCAGCGCTGCGCAGACGATGCATTATTGCTCACGTACATAGAAAACGGACTGCGAAGAGCAGACTCAGCGACCGGCGCACGCCCGAGCGGAGCACGTACGTATGTGTGCCGTGCAGCCGCATCGACATGTAGAAGCAGGAGCGCGCGGCAGCGTGGGCGCACACCACTAGAAAGGGGTGCGCGCAGCCCGCGGACGGACGGTCCGAGCGTGCGTCGTCCAGAGTGACATCACAGCACCCGCGCACGCCAGAGGAGCGGGACCAGCCCCGCAACCGGTGGCCGTAACTCGAAGGCGCGGGCGCCACGCAGCACGCAGCCCAAGATAGAGGAGCAGATGCGAGATCCGCGCGCGCCAGGTATAGGTACGGTGAAGACGAAAGTAAGTATTTAGTGCTGATGCTGATGTGGGAGCTGGTGGCGGAGGCGCTACGGGAGACGTCCCTCCCGCGCATTCCACGCGGGCGCATGACGCCGGAAATTAAGCATTTGGCGGAAGGCGGCAGGACCTGGACGTACGTCCTCGGTGTGTGTGGCACGCCCGCCCGCCGCAATTTGAGCACCTGGGCCTTGGGGCATGCCAGCAACGGGGTGCGGGGCAGCCTTCTGTACCGCATGGATGGCCGCCGCCCGCGCGATACCCCCAAATCAATCTGGGTGCCCGTCCAGGAGGAGAGGCTGGGGCAGCGCTTCGTGGAGAGAAATATGCGCGCGCCGGGATGAAAGAGAGCCATTCGTATCTATGGCACCGCGGGCCAGCCAGCCAGCAGCTGCTTGCGGAGAGCAGTCACTGGTCGTGCATGACCAGGAGGGCTGTGCAGACGGCCGAACGGAGCGAGCGTGACGGTCCGGTGTGCATTGTTAAGAAAATAGAAAGCAGGCTGCGAAGAGCAGACTCGGCGACCGGCGCATGCCCGAGCGGAGCACGTACGTATGTGTGCCGTGCAGCCGCATCAATATATCTAAGAGCAGGAGCGCGGCAGCGTGGGCGCACACCACTCGAAAGGGGTGCGCGCAGCCGCGGACGGACGGTCCGAGCGTGCTTTGTCCGGAGTGACATCACAGCACCCGCGCATGCCGGAGGAGCGGGACCAGCCCCGCAACCGCTCGCCGCCAACTCGAAGGCGCCGGCAGATAGAGGAACAGATGCGAGATCCGCGCGCTCCAGGTATAGGTATGGCGAAGATGAAAGTAAGCATTTAGTGCTGATGGGGTTGCTGGTGGCGGAGGCGCTACAATAAGATGATTCCATGCTAGCGCGCGACGCAGGCAGTCAAGCATCTGGCGGGAGCCCCCATTTCCAAGACAGGGCGCAGTATACCAAGACGGAGGAGCAGATGCGAGTCCCGCCACAAGCGATGGGATGCGGCCGCCGTTCCTGGTGGCGGAGGCGCTACGGGGAGATGCATCTCAGTGACGTGGGGAATTAAGCATTTAGCGGGAGACTGCAGGACCTGGACATCCTCGCTGTGCGCGGGACCGTCCCGCCGCAATTTGAGCACCTAGGCCTGAGCGACTCGGGGGCGCATGCCAGCAATAGGATGCGGTCAGCCCTTCTGCACCACAGGGACGATTGTTGCTCGCGCGATACCCGCCGTACCAATCTGGGTACCGTCCGGGGAGAGGGTGGGACAGCGCTTCGTGGCAAGGAATGTGAAGTGGCCGCTCGGATCCGCGGATAAGCCCCGGGAGCAGAAGCGGTCGGCGTGGGCGCAGCGTGCTATGAAGCGCGATGTGGGCTGCGTGACTACGCCGCGTTAATATGACACTGCCCACCGCAACCCGGCACCTGCCGCGCGTACCAGCAATGGGATTCGGGCCACCCTTCCGCACGCAGGGACGACTGTCTCCCGCGACGCCCAACCTGGGTGCACGCGGGTGGGGCATCGCTTTGATTTGGCCGTGTGGATGTGGATGTGGGCGTTGAGAAGACGCATGGGTCGCAATGGAGGAGAGCCGATCGGGTCCAAGGACGAGCCACGGGGAGTAAAAAATGGCCGCGGGGGGAGGGGTTGTGAGGAGCGATATGGCCTGCGTGACTACACTGGTTTTTTTCCGGTGCGAGCGGCTCGAACGTGACGACACTAAGTGTTGGATGGTGGCGTCAGACGCGTGCAAGCACCATAATTCCTGGCAGACGGTAACGGTGACGCCCACGGCCAATTGACGGACGTTAACAGAATCGTGGCCCCGCCGGGAGAATCGGATCCTCGCGCCAGGCATGGCCGCTTCGATAGATGGCCGAGTACATTCGGTGCTGCAGCCACGCAAGCGCAAGACCCGGGACCATTTCCAGAACAAAGAACAGAGAACGGAAAAGGAAAACTGGAGGCCAGTGACGACCCGAGGGCCCGGATTCGTGCGTCCGCCGACACGACTCTACGGGCATCCAGCGGGAATAACCACGCCAACGGACAGGACCCTGTGGGTCGGCTCCATGCCCGCAGGTGTGGTCTGCGCCCCGCATCATGCGGAGGTGGTGATTGTGATCATCAAGGATGCAGAGGACTCGCAGGACGACCGTATGGCGCCCCTGTGATTGACGCCGTTGAGGTTCTGTGGGCAAGCCGAGATCGGAGGAGGGTGCGTATGATGGATGGTTCGCTCGGGGGGATGCTGTGGCCTGGAATCGAATTTAGTCCGCTGGAGGTCTAAAAAATTCGGACATGATTGTTGGGCATCATGCACGGTCTTTGCGAAGAACTTGGAGATGGTTATTTTGTGGGTTGGTGGATTGGTGTGGCTGGCGAAGACCGGTTAGTTCGCTTTTCGTTCGTGTACGAGTTCAGTGGTCAAAATTTCATGTTATCCTCGAGGCCGAATGAACGACGACGATTCGAGAGAATGGCTGTACAGGTGGAACGAATAACTAGCGGATGTGGCTAAGACGAGCGATCGGCGCTATATCACGTGATGCGGACGCGATCGCCACGTACTCCAGTAAAGTTTAAACGACAACAATATGGTCTGAGCTTATTGATATCGAGCTTATCGCAGATAATATCGAACGTGTCGGAGTGCTATAATAAAAGTTAGAATCCCCACACCAGCAGGATGGTCAAGCGGCACCGGAGGGCAACTGAATAGGATATGGTCCGCCGGGAATGTCGAGCATATGCATCGGTACCTCAACGGTGGGATATTCTCTGTCGAGCACTCTGACAGATCCCCGTGTCGAGGAGATGGTGGGTGATTCTCCCATAACACCGTCGTGTTTTGGGAACAGGATCTATCCGCGTTGACAGTGCTCAGGTCGAACCAGTTCGAACTTCGATCTCGCGGACAGATACCCCAGCTTGAACTCAGACTCGAGAAGGCCGAGATCGCACTGTGACGAGTCGCGAAAGCATGAACCAGCATGCGAAGCCAATATTCCAACAGAACGTCACGGCCCCGAGATGAAATCAGAATACGTGACATGCCATCCAGCACGATATATAGCGCGTAGACATATCGGACACCTCGTAGACGCAAGCCCGGTGTCCGGTAACTTTGGCTATGACATTTGCCGTGCACGTCTGCCAGGTCATCGCAGTTATCATTGTCATTCATGGGAGTCTGGACTGCTCATCAGTCCTGCGTTGACAGAGAAGCATCTTTCGCTGCATAATTAGAGACGTTCTCTTGATCTCGGACATCGTGCGATGCAGGGCGATGCCTGCCGCGAGCCAAAGCTCCCCAAAGCGCTCGCGAAGCAACGATTCTGAGAGTGGAATAGTGTGGCACAGTTCGGACATATCAAAGTGTGCAAATAACAAGCAAGGCTCCTAGATTTGTAGATATCCTAAGTCAATATGAAGCGATCAGAAAGCGACAATCGGAGAATCTCGAGATACGTACCAGCCGGGATGAAGAAGTTTCTCAGGTACCGACGATGCGTATAGGCAATCCCGTCAGGAACAACGACCATATGCCCATTTACGTTTCCCGTATCATTCGTCGTGCTATTGGACTGATCTGGCGCCACTCCCCCACAACAGGCCCGTTCGCCGACGCCGACGACGTAACAGCAGAGGCGGGCGCAGATATAGACTGCGACGCAGCAGGGACACTTTGGGTGGCACCGGAGGATGTCGCATTGTGCGATGCAATAGCATGGTGATGGCGCGCACCGACCCCTACGCCAACGCCCACGGCGATGGCAACTACGACGATAAGCGCGACGACCAACGCGACGACCCACTTCGTCTGCCTCCACCATGGAGTGCCGCAATGTACTCAGTGTGCTTCCCGTACTCCGCAATCTCCGCCTTTGCATGCGTCGACGCGAGGGAGGGTACGCTTCTATGGGCGTCGTAGAGTTGTTACGGCCGACCGCTGCATCGTTCTCTAGTAGATCAACGTCGTATCCTTCCTGTGTGAGATTGAGTGTTTAAGCGCCCGCGTTAGCACTGGAGAGTCTCACCTGCTTTTCTGCTCGCGTGGCGACTGGTGCATTCGCTAGCAGTCGCTCATCGTATCCTCCGCTCGCGGGGGATAGGACATGTCTCGGGGATGGTAGAAGGCAAAGATGGAATTGCGCTGTTCCCAACATCATGAACGCTCATGTCGCTGTCATGCTAAGACAGCCTCACGCGCTAATAATTGACAGTGGCGATGCTGCGTGGAGAGTTATAACGAGGTCGCGATTGTTGAGTGACCGTGCACAGAATCATTCTAAATTTTGTCCAGTGGATGGGTGGAATCAACGAAGGCCCGAATCATCTACACAGCTTTTGCCTCTGCAATCGAGACCCAAGATCATTGAACGTATCAGTATATACTGAGTATCAGTGACGCGAAACAAAAACGATGATAGCAATGAAATAGAAGCACGGGAGGAGCAGTGGTGAAGCCGATCGCACAAGTTGCGAGCTAGGGAATTACGGCGTCGGGTAACGAGAGCGTACGTGTAAGTTCATGACATATGTAATGAAGACAAAAACCTTCAGCAAAAATGTGCAGGTAGGAATAGTGACAACTTTCGAAGACAAGTGACATACTGTAAAACGACAAAAGAATAGATGTCGAGGTTGTGGGTATCATCCAAAAGCATAATTGCACGATTGGCAAAGTCCATAGGTTGGCAAAACACGGTAAATAACTATCATTCAAAGCACTGTGTGAAGATAGTGTCGTATGTCCTTGGCCGTATGCGCGGCAGCTCACCTCGCCTAAGCCGGTCAACCGTCGACATGCGTCGCGTCAACCTCTTGAGTATGGGGATTTGGCTCTTTGGCCGCGTTTCCATTTCCCACTTCTATTAGGTACGCCACATTTTTTGAAATGAGAAGCCGCCACCAGCACATCTTGGATAAGAACTCACCTGACTGAACAGCCGGAGCCGGCGATGCTCGGCAAGAGGTGAAGCACTGTCTGTGGTCGCATCAGGCGTAGGCTCAATCGGTTTTGAAGATTTCACGTCTACGATTTGGGCAGTATCTTCATGAGACACGTCGAAGTGAATTTATCGAGTCAAGCAGACGAAACGCACAGCCGTATCGCCGTTCTCAACATGCTTTACGTTGTTTTCTGCATTGACGGGCTTTGCTAGATCTTCCGCCGCAACGAGACCCGCGTCCTGCGTATCTCGCGTCGAGGGCGACTCCCATCCGCTGGAACAACGTCAACCACGGGGATCGCCGGCAAGCCATCGCCATGCTGTTCATTCGCCAGTTCAGTGTCAAACTGAGGTGGAACGCTCTTCTCCGACACTGTCTCTGCACCAGCCGAAGCATAAGGGACCGCAACTGCCACCGGAGAACCTTGTGCATCATCTGACACCAGTACGTCGCCTTCCAATTTGTCGTCGGTACTTTCTGGTACAACATCGTCCTCCTTGTGCAATGCAATAGCTTCCACGGTGGAAGGCTCGCGTAGCGGCGGTTGTGCGGGGTTCGTGATGGCAGGAGTCGGAGGAAGTGAAGCTCCAGATGAGTTTCTTTGGACTCCGGGGTAGCGGAGGTTCTCCAGGTGCGACTGCGTTCTGCTCCGGCACCGATGGACGGAACGGTGTCCCCTTACTATCCACGGGATCCGAGTGTGCTTCAATCGGAGCGGTCTCTTTCGGGCTTTCGCCCGAGATCGGGGAAGGAACATCGACTGACTTCGCAGGCACCTCGGGGGCATGCAAGGCAGATTCGACCTCATGAGTAGTCGAAGCGGCTGCAGGAACCACGACAGAGAGCTCGGACACGATAGTCGTGACTTCGGCATCTACGTTTGGCGAGACCTCGGTGAGCTTCTCATTCCGGGTTTCCGCTTGCGTAGATATGTCCACGAGAGCAGCCGGCTCACTTGTGCTCAGGGCAACATCATGTCCTTGCATTGCTCCAAGAGCACAACCGGCTCCGGCGTGGGAGGAAGAGTCTTGTCTTGAGATAAGCGTCCTGGCGCATCAGGAGATGCGTCTGCTAGGACGATGTCCTGCGGAACAGTGTCTCCGGTCCCTTCAGTCTTGAGCAGTACAGCGACAGCGATGCTGTCCTTTACGACAGAGGCAGGTTTCGCTTCGACAACAGGAATGGGTGGGAGCTCCGCCTCTGTCGTAGAGGCAGCCTCGCAGCAATCATTCCTGTCAACCCCAGGCCCTTGGACTCGTCAGACGTTTGGGCAACGGGCGACGCCGGCTTGCTCTCCTCCTCCTCTGCCAAGATCTCGCCCATCTCACCAATCCTAGGCGTCTTACCCGTCTTCTGTCGCGGAGTCGCCTTGGTGTCTTGGGCGCCCGAGAGGGTGCTGCTTTGTGAAAAGAACGTGAAACGCCTACGCGCGGCGGTGAACGTTGAGCTCTTCCGTGAGGATGGCTCGGAGCGCGTCGATGGGCGCGGCGAGGATGCCCGCCTGGGGAAGTCGGCGAGAGCATCTGGGGCTCAGGAGGGCCGGTGGGGGCGGGCGACTGAACATTTGCTCTATTACGAGCCAGCTGATCTGCTTGCCCCCTGCCTCGACACCAGCGAGTGGCTTCAGCTGACACACAACGAAGTTGGGCCAAGATGACGAGATAGGATCCAGCAGGCGCGTCGCTCCAAAAGTCGATGAAGGCCTCATCAAGTTTGACGAGGTCGACCACAGTGGTCTTCGACGTCAAAGGCCGCGGACTCAGTGGGGTATGTGCGTTGGTTAGTGGCGGTAAAGGAGGGGTCTCGGCAGACAGGCCTCGGCCACGGCCAGGTGACGCCAGACGTTTCTTGCTCGACTTGCGCGAGACCGTCGGCGGCGCGGTAACTTCTACATCATTGTCAAGGAGTGTGGAGGCGAGGTCCTTACCTATCGAACTCTCGCCGAAACCTTGGTAGAAAAGTCCATCCAGTCCTTTGGCGAACCGGGCGCGTTGGAGTTGGAGTTGGAAGTAGAAGAAGGCGACTTAGGTGGCGCACGCGGCACACCGTTGCTGGATCCGTTGGCTGCCGCCTTGACGCTACCAAACGACGAGGCGGAGCGTTTCGGTTTGGGAACGCGAATCGTGGGCACTGAGGAACTTGCAGAATTGCCGTTATCAGCAGGCACGAGAGACAGTAGTCGGATGGTCTCATCGGCAAAGACGCGGGACAGCAGGGGATAGTCGCTCAAGACGTCGTCGCCCTCCGCCCGTCCGCTGACCGCAGCTTTCCTGATCGCATCCCATACGCTTTCGTACTGTGTCTCGCTCAACTCCACTTCGGATTTAAGCGCATCAGCAATGAGGCGCAGAGGGTGCTGCTTCGGCTTCCCAGACTTGACATCTGGCAGCCGAGTATCGACGCGAACGAATAGGGCATCATATCGACGGGTAGAAAGACGGGGACGCGGCAGCAGGTCGCCCTCGGATCCGGACGGTGTGTCTGTTGACGAGCTTCTATGGTGATAAGGGTAGCCAGTGACAAGCTCAGACAGACGCAAAGGCATCTTCTTATGCACCATCTCGTCTCTGTAGAATTCAGCACGGCATTGGTCGCTCACGAACGCACCACGCACCTTATGTGCGCCAGGAATAGATGTTCCATTATTCGGCCCGCACGCTCCCATCGCGAGTAGAACGTCGACCAGTCGTCGGTGTCCTCGCTTCTGCGTGTCGTAAGCAACCACAGGCCGAAAAATTTAGAGAACTTGCTGCCAGATATCCGTTGCGTTCTGAGTGTGCGGCAAGCGAGGATAAGATCTCGAGCGTGGCGATAAGTAGTTGCAGATGCGCTGGTGGCAGCTTCGGCACCAACGCATCAGTGAATGCACTGGGCGAGTACGAAGACGCCCGCTCTGCTTCTGCAAAGCCAGCATACCACTGCCATGGTGCCGTCCCATTGCCAAAGGACTCGCCGTCCAGTCGCAGATGCCGGAGAGCCCAGCGCAGGACCGCTGCAAGGTCGTGTGGAGACCGCGTGTACTCCAGCTCGGTGTTGAAAATCATAGAAGGGGAAGTGGGTGAAGGAGAGAGCGTGGATACGGGGCTTTTCGGCCCCAACAAAGAATGAACAACGAGATCAGCCGCCGCTGCACGTCGGGCGATGCGGAGTACCAGTGCGGGTGCATCACCCCGAGAGTGTCTTGACCTGTCGTGTGCATGCAAAAATCCGCGAGGTCAGTTCGCGTCTGCGCCAGAGATGCGGCACTTGCCTCCATGCTCGATGATCGCCGCCGAACATGCCTTGACCAGCAGCAGCGTCTCGAGCGGGCTCAGTCGTCTTTCGCCAATGACGGAGTCGGGAAGCGTTCTGCGATCGTCTGGGTCCGCTTCAAAGACGACCCGAGCGCGCGACTACGCTCCTCCTTGGGGACAGGCAGGTTTAATGTCAAATGTGGTGTATCTGGAATGGGTTTTCGCGCCTCCGGGGCAGGAGAAATGGGACGAGACCTCGATCTGAACAGCGAAAACCCGGAGTCTTTTTCCTTCTCCTTACCCGCTCCTTTTCCTTCGGCTGCTGAGCAGACTCTGCAAAGTTGGTGGCAGAGGGGGAGATGGTTGGCGAGACGGCTTCGAACTTGCCCTCGAGCAAGGAGGATATCGAAGAGCGTTTGTTCGCGCTTTCCTTCTCCTTCTTTCGCGTGAACACTTTGGAGAGAAATGCAGGCATGGTGACAAAAGATTAGATGAAAACAAACAGAGATTGTGGTGGCAGGAGCCAACCCCGGAGACTTCGAATCGTGGCGAGCGTCGCTAATCTTAACCCTTACAATGGAATTAATTATTTTAATTTTAAATAGCCTTTGCGTTTGCCATTAAAGGTCAACTTTAAATCTCCCTGAAAGCAACCACTTATCTTCTAAGCTAGTTCGGTAATCCAAGTAAGATTTGCAGTTCACTTCCTCCATCAAGGATGTCATGCATATCATGGTCTACTACGATGAGAAATAGTGGTCCTTGGTTACGATCTTGTCGTCTGAGCAGTTGGGACATGACGCTTCCAACTGTCTGGCGGATACAGACTTCCATTCGCCGCATGTCATCCACGGTATCCGTACCCCCTCATCAACGACAGACTCTTACAATTTGCGTCCTCATATCTCCCTTCTCTCACGCAAGATTGACGTTTGATAGCCACAACCCGAAGTCTACATTTTCGCAGGATATCCTCGCGAGAATCGAAGACGTGCGGAAGCGGTCTCTTCCACGGCCAGGCATCGATGCAAAGCTGCGACGACACCTAGATCCCTCTCGGACCACGATACCGCCTCCCGAGTTTGGTTTGCAGGTGTTCGCGAGGCTGCCTACTGAGAGGGAGCTAGATGATATCTTCCTTATGTCTAATTCGTCCAACGTTACCGACTTCCTTACACCCGCGCGCACGCACTTGGTGAGCGCGATCCCACAAACTTGCGCGACTTGCATAAGTTGGTCACCGAGCATCCGGATCTGTTTCACTGGCCGCTCACGGTCAATTGGAAGACGGCCCAGGTCGGCATTGGTCGCATCGGGCTCCGATCCATCCTCACCAAGTTAAAAAGCTCGTACACGGAAGCTTACCTAGCGCAGGAACGATCTCAGTCGCAGAAGCAGCAGTTCCAGTCACAGGAGCGGCCCCAGTCGCAGGAGTAGCCCCACTTGCAGAAATAGTTCCAATCGCAGTAGAATGAGCCAGGTGATTTTTCTTGTCTGCAATTACTCTCGATTTCCACTCATATCTACAGTTTTGACAGGACGTATGCGTTCTGGGGCCCAAATCTCGGGTTGATGCACCCGAGGAGAAGGACGGAGTATCTCTGGCGATTAAGTCGGAGCGACTACCGTCTATATGTCGTTTGCTCTGCGGTGTCTGCAAGAGGGTCAGACGCTGCCATGACAATCATCCTTTCTACTGAGAAGGCGCCTGCCTGGCCCTTTGACCTGCGCACATGTCCCCGGGGCTTGTCGTACTTCACGTAAAGTTTGGAATCGATGGAAAATGCTTCGGAACCCTTATCTTCATCTGACAGGCTCTTGGCTTTCATACAATCGCAAACTCAGATGACACTGGTTATGGGGGTGTTGCCTCGTGTGGCACTCCGTGATGAAAGTATTCGTGACTGCCTAAGAAATCAGTGAGTCGACCTTCGACCTTCGTTTTCAACCTGCCATGAAGTGTCGGACCTTTTCTAATTCGAGCTGTAGATTCCCAATACTCCTCGGTATTTGTTCATAACGGGCACTGTATGCAATCTCCGTTATGTAGCCGTGAGCTTGAATAACCTACTAGGCTTGAGGTCAAATCAGATGCAACGTCTTGAACTCGAGTACTGAGTACCGAGTAAGTGCTTGAGAGTTTGACCTTGAAATGTACGCGAAATTGCCGCAGTCGACGCGAAGTTTTGCAACTTGCCAACGACGATCTCCAAAAATGGAAGTTGCGCAAACATACGAAGTTATACTCTCAACAAATCATGCGCACTCCGCTGATCGTGCCGCATAAAATGAGTTTCAATATGTAATTATAAGCTGCTGATCCGGTTTTTTAAGTATACTTAATTTTGGGGTATTCGGCGCGGCAAGTCGTTTACAGTTATAAGAATATCGGAGAGCACTTATCACATCCATATTAAAAGGACCCCGGAGAAATCAGATCCTGCATGCGAGCGAGACGCGAGGTCAATGTCGAGGATCATCATATTCCATCTAGCGAATTCCAATGGTCGGCTATTAGATCCAACTGCCACGGTGTCTGTCAGCATGACTATTCTCGCTCCATTCTCCTCTCTTCTCTGCGTAAGAGAACCATTATGCCGAGCATCACAGGATAAGTGGTGCACACAATTAGCACCCCTTCTCGGTAGCCCGCAACCCCAACGCGCTCCATGATGAGACTGAGATTGGCCAGCAATTGGCCAGTCGACTGAGTTCTAGACGATGTGTAGGGCAACTCCCGCCGGCATTCGCACATGGCGTCACAGACGTGCAAGGCACAGTCCGGCCGTGATCTTATAAGAGGCCCAGCAATCGGCATCTGAGGATAGGCTTCCGCCTGCTCTTCACCGACTCTCTTAAGCCCTTGAATTGGCCACTCACTAGAAATGACCTCTACAATTGATCCTAGCATCATCGGCCAGCCCCCTAAGCGTGCACGCAGGCATGTAAGGTCTTTGACCGGTGAGTTGTGCAGGACTTGTGGCTGTTGAGCGATAGCTGAATCGATGCGACTATGGACAAGGCTACACCCCAGAGACTGATGAGACGGGGAAGGAAAAATGGCCCCGGGGAAATGAAAAAGTGTGGAAGGACGGTATTCCTGGCCTAGATACCGGTGAGTAAACTGCTCCACGAAGGATGCATACAGTCGAAGGACGAAGTTTGTTGTTTCTCAATTTTGCCCTACAGATGTTCCTTCAATCACAAAGTCCGTGGTGAACCATGTTCACACCTCCCTTGCTCGCCAAGCATACAATCTTGACAACCTCGGTGCATACCAGGCCGCGGCGTTGTCTGTCCGCGATAACCTCCTCGTGAGTTACCGCATATATGCGCTATTTCGAACCCGTTGCAATATCTTAACATATTGACCAGGTCAACTGGAACGAGACCCAGCTGCACTACTCCCGCAAGGCGCCGAAGCGTGCATACTATCTCTCGCTCGAGTTCCTCATGGGGCGCACGCTCGACAATGCGCTGCTGAACCTCGGACTGAAGGATAAGTACGCGGAGGGCATGGACCAGCTCGGGTTTAATCTCGAGGACATGCTTGATCAGGAGCGTGATGCTGGACTCGGGAACGGTGGTTTGGGCCGTTTGGCGGCGTGCTACCTCGATTCCTCCGCTTCGCAGGAACTTCCTGTGTGGGGTTATGGCCTCCGCTACAAATATGGCAAGTTATCGTGCCTCGACCTTATGTGTTGTGTTTTATTCTGACGCCCCCTTGACCACAGGAATATTCCAGCAATTAATTTCCCCCGATGGTAGTCAACTGGAGGCACCGGATCCGTGGCTCGAACATGATAACCCCTGGGAACTTCCTCGCCTGGATGTTACCTACCAAATCCGGTTCTATGGTCATTCGGAGAGATTGGAAGGTGGTAAGGCCATTTGGAGCGGTGGTCAGGAAGTGCTGGCCATGGCGTATGATGTTATGATTCCTGGGTATGATACGAAGAATACCAACAACCTACGCCTGTGGGAGAGCAAGCCGAAGAGAGGTTTCGATTTGAACAGCTTTAACGGTTGGTCCTACCGTATGTGATCTGTGCACGAGTCTCACTGGCTTTCATTAGCTGGTGACTATGAGCGTGCCGTGGAGTCTTCGAACAGTGCGGCGGCGATCACCGCCGTCCTGTACCCGAATGACCACACCTCCTGTGAGTATCATATCAATTTTTCTCACTTATATTCTGAGTGCATTTTCCGTAGTTGGTAAAGAGCTTCGTTTGAAGCAACAGTACTTCTGGACTGCGGCCAGCTTGGCCGACATCATGCGCCGCTTCAAAAACACTGACAAGCCCATGTCTGAGTTCCCCGAATGTAAGTATCAATGTCGAGACCATCATATATGCGTCCTTAAATCAATTTCCAGTTGTCGCGATCCAGCTCAACGACGTGAGCAGCCTCTAACAGACTGCATGTGTGTCCCAAGCCTATAGCACTGACCTGACACTTTAGACTCATCCCACTTTGGCTATTCCCGAGCTCATGCGTATCCTTCTGGACGAAGAAGACTTGTCATGGGATGCGTCGTGGAACATCGTTGTAAACACGTTCTTCTTTACGAACCACACGGTGCTCCCAGTCAGTAGTATTGCCGCTTACCTTAAGACATGACATTGACTTATTTGCTTCAATTGCCCAGGAAGCGCTTGAGGTAAGCCGATTCGACGTATATTCCTGAGCTTTATCTCACTTTTCGCCTGGTAGAGATGGCCCGTTCCGCTCATGCAGCACTTGTTGCCAAGGTCAGCTTTTTAGTGCTGGTCATACTTGAATAGCAGTTCACTGGTTTCACAGACATATGCAGATCATTTTCGACATTGTGAGCCTTTGATTTTAATATACTGCTGCATCTTTTCTAAGCTGAAAGTCTGTTAATAGAACTTGTAAGCATGGCGCCGTCGTCTGCGATGTATCCTACTAATTCAGAGAACGCAACTATTAAGTATTTTCTTGCAAGGTATGTGCTCTAACTCCCGTGTCAACCTCTGCTGACTGTTGTAAACAAGCTGTCGAGCGGAAGTTCCCTGGCGACAGAGGCAAGCTTGCGAGGATGTCCCTGATTGAAGGTATATCCAGCCTTATCTATTGTGAATGCCATTCTGAAATGTCTCTCCAGAGGGATTCCCGCAGTACGTGAGGATGTCCAATTTGGCTTGCGTTGGTGAGCATAGTGTTGTGCATTAGCGTGAAGCTATCTCATAATCGTAATGTCACAGGGAGCCGAAAAGTAAACGGCGTGGCAGAGGTATGCGATACGATAACGTTCAAGAGAGGTGACTCAGTTGACACTTCTCAGTTGCACAGTGAACTCGTCAGGATGACCATTATGAAGGACTTCGTCGACTATTATGGTGTGAGCAAGTAAGCGCATCTTCACGACCTGCTGTCTCCTATTCTGAATATTTTTTTTCCTTCCGCGTCAGATTCTCAAACGTAACGAATGGCAGTAAGTGTACTAGCGATCTCATGAACCATGTCTTGCTCATTATCCTACAGTAACACCCCGTCGTTGGCTCGATCAGGTAGAATCCTCAGCATCAAGGGATCGAACGTGCACTGATAACGTCCCAATCGCAGTGTAACCCTGGTCTTAGCAAGCTAATCAGCGAAACTCTCAAGCTTCCAAAGGCGGCGTTTTTGAAGGATCTGTACAAGCTGGAGGTCAACGATGCCATTGCCTCTGTATTTCTTCATCTGACAAGGTTGTGCTTAGGGTCTCCTCGAGCATGTCGAGAATACTTCCTTCCAGAAAAAGTGGGCAGTCGTCAAGCTGGTTAACAAGGAACGTTTGGCCCACTATGTTGAGACGACCTTGGGCATCAAGGTGAACACGCATGCGATGTTCGATGTCCAAATCAAGGTCAGTGACAGTGTCATCTATCATATTTCTTGCGCTGATGGATTCTTCAGCGTCTGCATGAGTACAAGGTTGGTTGACAAACGTAATATTGCTTCATGAGCTTGAGTTCAAATAGCCTTTTGCTCAGCGCCAAACGCTCAACATCATGGGCGTCATACATGTGAGGGTAGCTGCGACGCTCTAAAATGACTACTTAAACAGCTATTTTTAGAGATACCTCACTCTCAAGTCTATGACTCCGGCGGAAAGAAAGAAGGTGAACCCGAAGGTGGTCTTCTTCGCTGGCAAGGCTGCCCCTGGATGTGAGTGTCATTGCCCCTCCACGTACATTCAGTTAACTTATTGTGTGTTCAGATTATATCGCCAAACTCGTGAGCGACGAATGCGAGGCGGCTTCCTGTCGACACTGAAATGTTCGTTTTCTAGACTATCCGTTTGATTGTCAACGTTGCTCGCATCATCAATGTCGACCCCGACACCAAAGACTTGCTCAGTCTATTCTTCCTTCCCGATTATTCGGTGTCGCTGGCTGAAATATTGATTCCTGCATCTGACATCAGTCAACATATTTCCACCGCTGGTACCGAAGCTTCAGGCACTTCGAACATGAAGTTCTGCCTGAACGGAGGGCTACTGCTCGGAACCGTCGGTGAGTATACACCACGTTCTGTAACGACTCAGACTCAATGACTCGTCCATGTCAGATGGTGCCAACATCGAGATTGCAGAAGAAGTTGGGGAAAGCAATGTCTGTGAGTACACCTTTCCGCTAATTGATGGCATACAATAATGGCACTATCGCAGTCTTCTTTGGTCACTTGACCCCCGCTGTAGAGGATCTTCGTTATCAACACATGTATCACCCCATTCCGGTGGAGCAGAAATGTCCTGCGCTGGCGACGGTCATTAACGAAGTGTCAGCGGGCAGGTTTGGAGATGGTGCTGTTTATGAGCCGTACGTTCATCTAAACGTCTCAAGCAGGATTGAATCATGACTGATACATCTGGGCTGCAATTCTAGTCTCCTCAATACCATTCGTCAAAACGACTACTACCTACTGACGGAGGATTTCGATTCCTGTAAGTCATTTTGTGAAAGAATAGTGTCCTCTGTCTGACGCATCCCTTGCATTACAGATATTCAAGCGTTGAAGATGGTCGATGATGCGTACCAAGATCGCACTGAGTGGATTAAGAAGAGCATCAGGACTACGGCAAAGGTCCGTCGAGTGGTGCTAGTCCACGTCTTCGAATTGACGCGTTTTCTTAGATGGGCAAGTTCAGCTCGGACCGCGCCATCCAGGACTACGCGCAAGAGTACTGGAACATCGAGAGCACCAAGCTCACCTAATGTCTAGGCAATCTTCCGTTCGCGGTGGTCATCTGAATTCAGTACGAAAGCGGCATTGTGTAGGTTGAAGAGCGCAGTACTTCTTCTGTATCCTGCCTGTATTCTGTATTCCTATGTTGATCTTGGTCAAAATGTAGAGCAAGTTGTCCTCAGTAACAATCGCGTACCGTCACAATCACGTGGTATCCTTGTGGCACCGGGAGTAAGTATGCGCGCCGCGTGGTAGTCCACCTGTGCTTTGCCCACCAAAGCCAGTCGCAAAGCCACCCGGGCGCCACAAACACTTGCAAGGTATATAATTTCAGTTTTTATGCGAAACCTCCTTACCTCTGACCTGCAACATCCACGACGACCTTCTCTTAACCGACCTCGATGGCAATTTTAAAGCTATCAGACAAAAGTCTCTCAAACCCAACTGATTTCTACCTTAAAGCAATCTATGCTGAGGATTCCTCGATCGAACTGTACACGACGGTGATCCCCATTGACCGCTCTTCACAATTGAATGCTCTCGATGGGCCAGGTCTCACGGAGGTTTATCGTGCTACTATGGGTCTCTACAGACCAATATATAGCAATGGTCAAATCGAACCCTACCTCCAAGAGGTCGATGTTATCTGCAAGATTGTCCGGGCCTACTGCGGTGTTGATGCTGAGGATCACCACCATCTTGCGGATTTCAAAGATATCGATCGCGAGGCTACGTTTTACAGTTCGCCAGACTCTAGGTGCCTTCAGGGTCAAGTCGTCCCTCTATGCCATGGCTATTTCCGCGGGGAATCCCTGTACCAACGACATTTGGGATAATGAAAACCCATATTGCTTGTCTTGTTCTGGAGGATGTCGGTAATCGTCTCCGAACGACGTTCGGCGGGGAACTACGCAATTTGCCGACGAACACCCAGTGAGTCGTCATTTACGGTTGAATTCTATCATCCCGATAAGTGAAATCTTGCCTTCAGAATTAGTGTATTGACAGCTTTGAAGACATTGCACGCATATGGATTCGAGCATGGTGCTATTGCTAACGAACACATCGTGATGAATAAGGATGGCTTCCCGTTCTTCATCGATTTCAGATTATTCAAAAGACATCGTTGCAAGGGGGAACTGTGTCTTGAGAACGTCGAAACGCCGAACACGAAACCAATCGGTTGCCCTGATTTTGATGAGGCATTTCGGTGCATCGATATTGGGTATCACTCGGAAAAATATAAAAGTGAGTTGTTGACTCCTACGAAATTATGTTCGTCCAACAATGTCTATAACGTTACTCTTCCTGATTCTAGTTTTGAACGCGCTTTTGGCTCCGGCTCCGGCTTCACTGGTTCCCTTTCAATTTCCTTCTGTCGCTAGTTGCTTGACTCTGTAATAAATAGATCGCTCTGAATCCGGAATGCTCCCTCCTCCCAATTCGATTGAACTCTGCTCCGTTGTAACATGATCTAGCAATCATTTGACCACCTACTCGCTCTCAGTTCCCAGCAACTAATTCCCTTGCAGTAGAATCCACCTTCGAGATCTGAGGGAATTCTGAATGTATAGACCCCACAGTGACTGTTGTATTAAGTGTCGAATCTTGGATTTAAAGAAAGTTTTCAAATATGAGATTTAAGTCTACATTTGGACATACGTATACATTTCAAACCTGTCGTTTGCTTCCTCGAGAGCTTCACGGTGAGCTGTAATCGATATCTAGTGTGCCCTCATGGTTTCAAATCGTTCTTACTAGTTTTTACAGTACGTTGACTGACTGAACGATGCTCTCGAACTCACTTCGTGCACAGATCCGAGTCGCACCCTTGTGTTCACGGCTTATACGCACGAAATGTGTTCCGAGCTTTCGTCCTTCTGTCGCATTCCATGCCGCCCATACAAAGCTGATAGCGAGGACCTCGAGATTCTCGACAATCAGCTACCGTAATCAGGAACACGGTTTAGGCCAGCGCGACACTTCGCCAAAGGATCGCCCTGCGCAAAATCCTCAGACGGCAGCAGCATCCACAGTGTTCGTTTACAACTTGCCGTTTTCCGCGACTGAGGAGGAGGTTGGTAGCCTATTCGAGAAATATGGCGATATTGATATCAGAATGAGTCAGTACAGTGTGATCGGTTGTACACCATGTCCAAACTCACCACCGCTCTCCAGAGAGAAAGCCAGACGGAAAGTCTGTTGGGTATGCCAACGTTCGGTTCCAAACCCCCAGCATTGCGCGGCAAGTGATAGAAGATCACCTTTCACATCCTGCGCAGCTCGGAGATCGTCAACTAAACGTGGTTGCTTCGAGGCCTCCGATGAACACCTATAGGCTCGCTTATAACTTCGCCCCTTCTCAAACGCTGTACATAGAAAATATTGCACAATCGGTAAAGGAGGAGGACTTGCGCGGGCTTTTTGAAGAGTTCGCCAAAATCGAGGACATACGAATTGGTGAATACGCTTTCGTTCAGTTACTCGTATCTATATTGATGTCGCCACATACGTAGCATACGATGATAACGGGAAGTTTCAAGGATATGGACACCTTGAATTCGGATCGCTCAGTGATACGCAACGTATCATGGACAGTCACGCGACTACTCCGCTTACACTACATGGCCGTACCATCAGAATGAATTTTGCTAAACAGTCTTACGGACCGCGGTTGCAAGAGAGGCTAGCCGCTGCTTCCGATCCGCACAACTTCACTATAGTTGCAGGACGTTTCCCTGTCGATGTGCAGGAAGAAGATATACACCCGCTCTTTGCCGGGCTTGGCTCAGTCGCGGCGGTTCGGATAGGCGGGTGTTGAACCTATTTTGTGTCTTTGCGAGTCTGACATCATTATGTATTGTTCTCAGTTCGGTACAGGGACAAGGGGCGGGCAATCGCGCATGTGGATTTTGACAATTCCACAGATGCGAAGCGTGCCGTGGAGGAGTATACCACAAATCCACCCATGTCGGTGGATGGGACAGCGCTGAAGGTTTCGCATGCTGTCCCGAAACCGCGGCATGAACACCCTCCAAGCCAACGTCTGTTCCTAACTCATTATGCCGGCAGCGAAGACCGTATGCGAAACGAACTCGGAATGCATGCACAATACGTTCAAAGCATCAATTTCTGTGGGTATTGTTTAACCACTTCTCCTGTTCTGAACCTAAAGTGAAAATCCAGATATGCCGCATGGGAGCGGAGCCGGCGCCCGGATGGCTTTCGTCAACTTTGTCACCGAGGCTGCAGGTATCGCTGCGAAGGAAGCGTTTTCTGGGAAGCCTGGGCCTCTCACCAACATTACATACTCGCGATCGAAGAGTTTTCCCTCATCGTCAAGGGAGAATACACACTGAGACATGTGTGTCGTCCGATGGTTGCGCTGGGTCGGGTAGTAGCTGTGGTCCAGGGGGATAGCTAGGGTATAGCCAAAACTGTCTCCAACACTCTGGCATGACTGCTGCATGTCAAATTTATGGTTATGTACCCGAGTTCTGTGATGAGAGAACGTCTGGTTCCTAGACTGTAATTCAGTTACACCGCCAGCAAGTCGCGGCATTGTCACAATATTTGAGATTCCGCTTGTTGTCACGGTAGTGGACCCGGGTTGTGACGATAAGAATCGCTAGACGTTGTAACAGCATTAAAATGAAACATTATATTAAGCTTTCAACTTAAGAGTTTCAGCAATACTCGACCAATGCCATGCAAGTAATGAAACGACCCGAATACCGCATTGAATTTGCAATGATAAGGTAAGCACTGTAATCCCAACATTTGAAAAGGAGTTATTATACCTCAGTGTGGCAACTTGTCGGTCAAAAGCAAAGGCTGGTACAACACAGATGCAAGGTTATTTTTCCGATATTGTTCCAGTATCGGCGCTTACACATTGGGCCAATATTGTGATAGCGCCGTGTTTATACTGACCTGGCCCTGGCAGAACATGTAACTTTCAGCATCATTGTAGTACTAAAATTATAATATCATATCAATGTCACTACAGCCTGTACTTGGCATCGGGCAAGTGCTTGCATGGGTCGAGATGATGGCTGTGGATATTGGGTCCGACGTTTGAATTCTACGCATCCGGTTTTTCCATTCTTCGTATTAGACAATTGAATTTATTATAAACGAGCATGACAACAATGCGGCTAACTAAGAATGAACCAACGAGAAAACATGATAGCACAGAAGTAAGGATAGCGCAAATCACCGAATGCGAACGCATACACAACGGCCTCAAACACTGACCTCTACCACATGAGTTCTGCCTCTATTGTCTTCTGCCACGGTGCTGTAACAGTGGCAACAGGGCGGCGAGTATCGAGCGGGTTGTATATGCTGAGGTCATTCATAAGAATCTCCGTCAAAGGGCCTAAGAAGCAGAACATTTTTTAGCACCACGTCATCAAAAATCAATTGTGACTTACTTCGTATAAACTGCGTCGTATTCCTCCGCTCTCTCTCGGGTTTGATTGAATGCATCCTGTCGCATCTCCGAAAGTAGGTCATCGACGTAGTTCCAGAATTCCTTCGATGTGTAAGCCTTCATATCCCCAGCATCTGTAGCAACTACCTCATTTTGAGGGGCACTGTTGCTGCCAGAGTCATCACCAGCTCTGCTGCCAGGGTCATCGCCAGCTCTGCTGCCAGAGTTGTCCTCTTCAGCCGACGAGGCCCGTGTGGACTTGGCGCTGACCCGAGGTTTTGCGATCGCAGGCTTCTTCTCCAGCTGCTCAAACGCGTAGAGTGCAGAGCGCTGGATGGCCGATAATCAATAATAAAAAGGTTAAATAAAACCTTTTGCACTTACCAAGAACGCGACACGCCGCCAGTGTGCAAGAGAGACCTCAATCTTCCCGGTACTTGCAAACTTGTTGACAAGTTCGCTCAGGTCGGTGCCAGCATTTATTCCATTCAATAGCTGTCCATGATTATTAGATGGGAGTTGCAGTATTCAAAAGCTACGTACTGCTCGTTTGACCGCGCACCGAATGTCCGTGGAGATATGACTGATCAAGCTGGAAAGCTTGTCCACAAGCTCAGGGTCATCGAAGATCTTCTGGTCGAGCTTAAATATATCTGGATTCTTCCTTACAAACCTTAGGACATTTTCAATGAAATCCTCAACATAGGCCGGGAGATTAGGAGATAGAACGATTGCCCAGAGGCGTCTCGTCATGATTTGCTGTGTAACTTGTATAAGTTATGAGGCAAACAAAAATATAGGTACATACAACGAAGCGCCTTGAATCCAGATTGTCTTCAATCTGTTGTAGCTTGTCATTTGCATCCATCCGTAGATATTGTGCGAAGAGCGTGACCAGCATTTCAGGTAAAGACAACTGTGAAACTCATTAGCGAACAAGAAAGAAAGAAATACATGTGTACGCACCTGAGTGAATCTTTCCAGCATAAGCTGAGCATCTGATGGTAAGCTGTACTCCCGTGTCAGGCTGTTAGCATGAGTCTTGAGGCGCTTGACCACTCGAATGTTGATTGCCAGTGGATCTTCGCGCTCTTGGGATCCTTCTCTTGTCCTCACGATTCCACGTGGCTGCGTGGATGGTGGTGGGCTTATGCTCCCAGAAGTGGCTGAGCTGTTCCCATCCTGGGCAGCATCATCGGGACGAGAGGAATCTTCATCCTGTGAGCCCGAATGGCCCGACCCAAGAGCTCCCTCAGCAGCCTCCACACGTGAAGCTTGAGCACGGCTAAGAAGTTTGAACTGTCCGAGGATGCCAGCCATGATGAGAGTGTCACAAGTGATGTCACCGTCATGTGCAAGAGTCACGGTAACCGAAAAAGGAAGTTGAACTAGAATGCGCCAGCGCCCCATGGGCGCTTTGCAAGCCTGAGTGATATTGAGATTAAAACAATCAAAGTGAGATTAAAACAATCAAAGTGAGACGAATTAATGACTAATTTACATCGAATTCAGTTAGATTGGGTACAAGAGAAGAAGAATCTGTATGGTGTGTGTAACCGTGTATCTGAAAGGTAAAGGTGGAGCTGCTCGCACGCTGCAGCACTTGTGCGGAAGGGTTATCAGTGGGCGGCTGGAAGGGAGAAAGGCTGATGAGTATATTGATGCAGGCTGATCATTAAAGAAATCTGACTCACGAATGATGGCATAGAGGTGGCGGCAAGCATTGAAACTTGCCCTCGTCTCTGTCTTGGGACTACGTTTGACGATCTCGAGGGTTTTGTGCTCCCTGACTTTTGCTTCTTCGTCGGTTGCTCAAATGCAGGCATTGTAAATGATGTCGATGCCGTGGGGGGAGCTTGAGGAGTGGCAACATCATACATGGGTAAGTCAGGTGTAGCAGACTCTCCTTGGGTGGTCGCGGAGAAAGTAGGCATATTCTCAGCGCCGGGATGCTGTTAGCGGCAGCAGTACCAGAACCAACGGCACATTGCCACCAGCCTCTCCTCCCTGTTTCCTATCACGTATCTGTTGTGCAGCTCGTATCCGGACGGCTTGAACATTAGAAATGACGGCAGTCCGGACTTTAAGATGGTCAGGAATGGCTGCGGCAATGGTAGAATAGTTGTGTAGTGAAAATGTATTGAGGAGATAGCGTGGTTCAGGGTTGTGTTTCACTTGAGGTCGCATACGCGTTGTCTCTGCTCGCTCCTGTCGAACACGAGCAGTTCCGGTGGTCGGACAGCATGCAGTGGCGCAATCGTGCTGAACGTTCGCCACACAAAGAACATCCTTTCGGGTTTATTAGCATAATGAAAATAACATAGAGGTGACCACATACCTCAGACCGGGCAACCACCATTTGGTCAGTCAACTCCAGACATGGAAGGCGAAGCTGCGGATGAAGTTGGCCTAAGAAGCCTAACTTCTTGAGTAAAACATGGCGAGCAGTCTGAACGCCCACTGGAACGAGAATCTCAACCACCTTCCCAACAGAGGGTCTCTCTACATCCTTTTCTCGATAGAGAACATGGTCTGAGAGTTGTGCGTTGTCACCGTTCTTCGTAAGAAAAGATACGGCAGCATGAAATGTTTGCCCTATCGCCACTGCCGGATCCTGACTTTCTGTAAGCGCAGCGCAAGATAACGTAGCCGACAAAGGCATGGGAGGGGGCCTCATGTGCTTGCCATTCTCTAACACAGGAGCGGCTAGTCGCACAGAGCCTAAAGCAAGTGTTTGACGTTTGAACGATGGACAGATTTTACAAGAAAAAAGAATGTACCCGGCTTCTTTATAGGTTGTACTTTATGTCCGAGAAGACTTGCTTGCGCAGGGTGCGATTCCATGAAGCGGAGTATCACATCACCTGCACAAGCCACTTCTTCCGCCCAGCATCAAACCAGAATCCTCCAGTTGCAACGTGCTTGATGATGTCCTGCGCAGCGAAGGCATTGCAAGTGTCACGACTGGGAGCCTGGCGGTTACTATAGATTGATGCAAGTCTGAAGACGTGGTTGAATGACTCGTATCGTTCGGCGAGAAGAGCACCGAGGACCGAATCGTCATATATAGGCCGGAAGGTGGACAAGAAAATGGAATTTAGGTTTGCTAATCAGTATGCTGGGCGCGCACGATGCAGTGATGTTGAGAAAATCCTCGATTACACGAGAAAGTTCAGCCTATAGCATAGAATTATGACTAGTGAAGTTATGACACTCACTGACACTCACCAGATAATCCTCCGTGTTGATAATCTCTGTATGCCATAACAGACGATCAGTGAGCCAATAGCCATCCATCCATCAAGAACTATCTGCGGTACAAGGTCGTAAACCAGAAACGGCATCACTTGCGCAAGGCTCTTGAAGTGCTTGCCAATGAGACCGCCCTTGTATTTGCAGATGTATTCGGCTCCGAGGGTTGGATTATTGAGCCCCCTGAGCTGATCGAGTCGAGTTGCGTCTGAAATGTTGGCATTGTCCCGTCCTTGCCGAGAAGGTACACGGTTTGACCCCAGAAGTATTTGACAACTCCAAGCAACACAGTATGAAGGATCTCCGTTGGAGTATCCATGTGTATGTTGACGCCTGTTGACTGTAAGATGCATAAGTCATGTGTCAACTGAGCCAGTACCGGGCATCCCGAGCAGAGGGTTGATTCGGTCTTCAATCGCCTGGCCACCAAGAAGGGTCTCTAGTTCTTGCCGTGCACATATTTCGGACTTCGAGTTCTTCTGCGGCAGCTGTGGAGAGTTTGCATCTGTGTTTAGTTCCTCCGGCTGCTTCGAGTTTGCCTTTTGCAGTTGTTTCCCAATGTAAGAAGACAATTCACAATCACCCCAGAGGCGTATCGCTCGTTCCAGTCGTGGCCACTGCATTCTTGATTTTATTCGCTCCACCTGGAAGAACTGATTGTTGAACTTGCCGACAAACTTCAGCCATTGTTTCTTGCGGCGTACGCAGCTTACCGGACTAAGCAAATTGTTAGTAAAGAGGCTGAATGACATGGGAGGGACACATACGCTGAATAGGGTCTGATACCCTTCATCCGAACTCTTGTATGCTTTGGTGCCTCCGACGTGACAAGTACGACAGAAATGATTGCTGTTCATCCTGCGTGGCTGCATTCTTCGGCATGCATCAGATTGTCGCCTCCGAAGAACAACCCATACGGGTCCAGGAGGACTTCTTCGTGGTTGACGCAGTCCCACGCAACAATCCCCGAGTCAGCTGCTTTGCTGCAATACTGAAAATTAGTGACTTAGAGTTAATGTATTTGACGACTTACCATATTGATGTTCTCATGGCCTCCATGAGTTCCATAGGGGTGGCGTGAGGAGACGAACTCACAAATTGGATGCAGAACTCTTTCTCCAGCATTTCACGTGGTAGGTTCGCATTGGACATGTAAATTACATGGTGCTTGTTCCATTGCTTGCTGATGTTGCCCGAAACGTCGTCCATGAAGATGATAAGAGGGACTGAGTAAACGGTACGTCCCTGCGCTTTGGCACGAAGGCGGTGAGGCATAGCCTCTCTAAACGAGCTTGAGCATGCTACGAAAACAAAGGGTTAAGGAGTTCTTGTCGAAGAGGCTATAAATTACCTGCAAATCCACACTCAAATTCTGCGGGCATTTGGCTGATCTCTTCGAAGTTCCGGTAGAAACTTGAGATTGGAGTACAGACCTGCTCCTTAGCGACGACGAAGCCATTCTAGATTATGTGTGAGACAATGTCACAAGAAGTGGTAGAGAAACTCACATCGGAACGAGCAACTGAGTGACCAAGAGCATATAACTCCCGGGAGAGATTGAACGCGGCGTCGGATTCAGGTTGTGAGCGAGCGTAGAAAAAACGCGTAGGAATAAAGTACTCCTCCGAATCAAGCTGGAGAAGTTCACCAAGAAAATACAACTCTTTGTCAACGCGGACTGATGGAGTCCCCATATCCGGTGGAAGGTCAAACAGCATCTTCATGCCGTTCCAGACCTGTGACATCCCACCTTCTCCGTCGACAGGGTAGTCGCACATCGCAGACCGGGTTATGGGGTTGGCATAATCCTGCATTAAATCCAGGTTAGTTGAAAGATTTGAAATGACAAATTGAAGCTAACCTTTGCTATGGCCTTTCCGACGTCGTTAATATAAAACGTTGTTCCGGAATGTGTCACTACCTTCTCTGTCGGGTCTCCCACAAGCTTGAGAATTTTATCTTGACATCTCTTGACAGCGCCGATTGTTGGGACATTGGCGGCTCCCATATCCTTTCCCCAACTGAGTATCGCGGCTTTCTGCGCCTCCGAAAAGCGCAAGCGAGGTGAGCTAAAAGAAGATCCGTTAAAAATATCTGCTCCTGGTTAGCTACCTGGTACACCATAGACTGAAAGGAGTCTTACCACCTGGACGGCCACGGATATGTTGCAGAACTAGGTTCCATATCTTCGTGATGGTCAACATCCAGCTCATCCTCCATATTCAGACCTAGAAGAATGTCAATAAAATGCTTTGATAAATTCAATTGCTACATACCCTCAGTGTCATCATCGTGTCCAAACGAGTCAACGCCATTGTGAATACCGAGCTCGGCAGCCTCAGCTGCGCAGCTGCTAACAGTTGGAAATCGAGGCGGCAGCCTGTCTCCATTCTCGAGAGACTGGAGAAGTTCTTGATAGTAATCAACTGCAGGCAGCTGCACAACACGGTCGCCCACGTCCGCATCCCAGAGATCACACAAGGGCACGGGAAATCTGAGCTGTCTTCGCCAGGAATGTCAGAAATAGTTCTCAGTACGTCCAGAATTTGACCCATCTGTGTATCTGGAATATTATGTGAACCGGAAGATACTGTGTCATTGTCCTCGACTTCGTCAAGGTGCACATGCATCTGTTTGGTGGAAAAGCAATGGGTGGGGGGAAGGGGAGGGGGCGGAACATCACATGGTTGTGTTGACGATGTCTCGGGCTGATGTCGGAGTCTTTTGGTATGAGTTTTGTTCTTGCAGTGTTGCAGAATGTGCGAATGCTTCATGACCTCCGAAGTATGGGGCCGGCGAGGGCAAATGGTGCACTTGTAGGAGTTCGGCCCGACACATTGTATTTCTGCCAATGTTGGTGAGATTTTACATTCATTTATGAGAGAAAATATTACCGGAGGGTATCTTTGTTTTAAACATCTTTTAACACGATTTACCAGATTGCAGGAGCCAGAAGAATTGACATGTCATCTGAACGCGTCGTGCACGTGAGCGCGAATGTAAGTCACATGCATAGAAGAAGGAAAGATCAACGTCACAAGTCGTGCAAGTTGCAAGTTGCCATTGCTCCACGATGTCTGTGGTAACGTCTATGATATTTCCGGATCCTCTTCATCACACCTCCTCTATCTGCTCTCCAATCCCCTTCCAAATTTCTGTGTCATTCCGTGGTACCCTTCCTGTTGGCATTTCTCTAGCCAATATAGTAAGTGCATCTCAAATTCATGCCACGCCAACTGACAACCCGTCCCAGCCCCTCCAGGTCTCCATCTCTGTTCCACAGGAATACGCACCTTATGTGTCCCCCGTCTTACAAGCTGCACCGATAGCGATAGAGTCAGTGAATATGACCACTCCGGAAACACAGAAAGATCGTGACTCGGTACGTTACCCATGTCGGCCCGTACATACTTAATGACTTGTTCTGCAGGAGGACTCGGACGATAACTACATCACTTTCCTTCCCTTCCATCGCAATTCAACCATCTCCGCCAAGCATCCTGGCTCAAATTGCTTCGCGACATCGAAGATTGGGTCTTACATATCGCAGTCGATCGCACATCCTCTGAATGGACCTGGGGAAGCGACGCTTTCTGGATGGCATATATTGCTGCATATCCTGCATTTCCTGGAGGATTGTGGGAGCGCTGGGATGCAGATATTGCACTTGAAGGCCAGTTTATCGAGGCATGGATGATCAAGAGTGGACATTCTGGGCGCGCATGATAGTGGAGGCAGCGATACTTGTCAAGGTTGTGTGGGTGTCCGGGCTGAAATATGGCCGGAATTTACCCGGCTTCTGACTGTCTTCTATGGGCGACGTGCAATCGTTAGTGATTGATAAGGCGGCTTGTATCTCGGATGTACGCTGGATTTGTATGATTTGATATCAATGCATTGTATCCGTATCATGTCCGAACAATCCTAGTAAAGCTTAGACAAAAACAACGGGTTGAATAAAAATATAAGGGCCAAAAGTCGTGTAAGCCCCAACTGGTTACTATCGTAACATACAGGCATTGGTATAATATTATATAGATATCAATATAATGCTAGCATAATGCTTACAATTAATGGTTGTATCTACATAACATTAATATTGATGCAATGTTTGTTTCCTGATTGCGAGCGCATGCTGACAGCATTGAAGACGCCCTGCCACAATATTATAGACGCCTTGGGATTTCAATGTCGTACCAATGTCCCCACCTCAATGTCCCATCGCTGGCCTTATGACCCGGATGCTGCCGCAATGCTGTCACCATGCGTTACCGCTACAGGAACGGTGTTGTCACACTGCTTTTCGCTCAATGTTGGCTTGGCAAGTTATCTTATTGGCCGTGTAGGCCCATGTTGCGTTGAGTTCCGGTTATGGACACCGTGATGATACTCGCCACGCGAGTTAGCCTGTCACGTCACAATATAGATTTTTCCTCAAGCCACCTTACAGCAGCTTACTTTGGGTCGCTACATCCATTTACATTCTGTGCGCTCTTGTGATTTATTCGCCTTCCGAACCGTCCTCACTGGTTTTTTCAGTACGTTGGCCGGCTGAACGATGCTCGCGAACTCACTTCGTGCACAGATCCGAGTCGCGCTCTCGCGTCCACGGCTTATACGCAGGAATGTGTTCGGAGCTTTCGTCTTTCATTAGTCCGCGCAAAATGGACAAAACAGACTTTGGGAGCCTCCAGATTTTCGACAGCAGGCTGCTGTAATGACGAATATGGCTTGGCACGGGATCACCCTGTGCAGGACACGAGGCGGAAGGGATTTCCACTGTTTTCGTTCATATCGCCATTAAACTGAGGAGCAGTTACGTCTCATGTTCGAGAAATACGGCGACATCGAAATCAGAATGAGTGAGGGCGCGCGTTATTTACCCATTCTTCCCAACTCATTGCTTTCATAGAGAGAACGCCTGAAGGGGAGTTTCTCGGGTACTCTCAGGTCAAAGTCGCGTCACCCACCATTGCCCGGCAAGTGATAGACGACCACCTTTGGCATCCTGTACAACTCGAAGGTCGCCCAGTAAAAGTGGTCGCTTCAAAGGCCATGGCTGATTTTCCTAAGCCGGTGCTTCCCTTCCCCCTTCCCGAACGTTGTTCGTAGGAAATATCCCATTTGTCGCGGAAGAAGAGGATATTCGCGCACTTTTTGAGGAGAGCAGCCACATTGAGGAGATACGAATGGGTAAGTGTGTGCTTTTGTTCGGTCGGACGCTCAAAGTCACTGATACACTCTCCCGATGTCCTGAATATGCAGCGTACAACGATTACGGGGAGTTCTTAGGATTTGCTCATGTTGACTTCACAAATGTCGACGACACACACCGCATCGTGGACAGTCACGTCGCCACTCCGTTAACTCTTCAAGGCCGTACAATCAGGCTTGGGTTTGCAAAAGAATCCAATTCGATACAAAAAAGCAGAACGCTGCTTTAGATCCGAACAACTTTACTATAGCTGCAGCGCGCTTCCCAATTGAGATACAGGAAAAAGATATATATCCGTACTTCAACAAGTTCGGGCCCATCGCCTCGATTCGGATAGGCGAGTACTGGTACTGGTTTTTGTTCATATGCCTGATATTGTCTGCAGCACGGTACAGGGACAAAGGACGGGCGGTGGCACACATAGACTTCGACAATCCTAAGGATGCGAGACATGCCGTGGAGGAGTATGCCAGGAATCCACGCACCCTGCCGAATGGGACATTGCTGCAGGTTTCGCATGCTAAGTTAAGGCAGCGGGTGGAACACCCTCCAAGCCATCATCTATTCATAACCCATTATGCCGACAGCGAAGACCGTCTGCGAAAGGAACTTGGCATACATGAGCGAAATGTCCAGAAGATCAATTTCTGTGCGTGCTCTCTATCACGCGCTTCTATTCTGAACTTACAGGGAAGATGTAGACATTCGGCGCGGGGGCACATCCAGGATGGCATTCATTGATTTCGTCACTACGGAGGCAGGTATCGCTGCGAAAGAGGCCTTTGCTGGGAAGCCGGGGCCTCTCACGGCGATTGGGTACTCGCAACCAAAGTAATTGTGGAGACTAGATCACCATAGGCCATCCGATATGTGCACACGACCGTCCGGTTTAGGTGCAGTTTATCATCGAGGGGGTAGCTAGTTCGTCGAGTAATTAGAAAAGCTGCCTCTCCCCTGTGGTTTCATCGGGCAAAAAACTGGTCGAGCACCTGTTACAAGTATGGCACCAGCCTTATGTACCTGTAAAGGAAAGCGACAACAAGGAGTACAAAGTCAGGTATACATCCTAAGATGCGTTAGCCTCCGACGGCGTGCAAGCTGCATCTATGTAGATCATGACGAGTAGAAGGTCAACAATCTAAGACACGAACAAAGTGAAAAGCAGCAGTTAGGGGAGGTAGCATCCCGCATGCGACTCACGCATCCAGATTGGTGATGTAGAGCATGCATATTATTTAGATACAACGCCAAAAGTTGGAGCAGGAAATAGCCATACATTCGCAGTGATGGTGGCGAGGAGCGCTGTATCACGCTGACGAGCGTGCAGCCACTCAGTGGCGAGTAGGTGGTAGAATGTTTTGATAAGAGCAACCTCACATACCCTCCCCAATCCCGATGTAAAGATATCGTCGTCCATTCCTACTGATCTCCACGGGCTGTGAGAAGAGCGTAAGCTTTCGCGCGCAAATCATGGTAGTCTCGGTCGGGGGCAGATCGACTGGCTGTTGCGCCTCCTCTTTCTGGTGTAACTCCTTTGGTCGTGAAAATCCGATGGCCGACAGCGGACCTGGATTCCCGTAAAAAGCTTCCTTCGCTTCGGTAGCAAGCGCTACATTGCTGAAATCGATAAATGCGATTCTGGAACTTTCACCGTTCCCAAGGTCTCCCACTGTATCAGAAAACAAATAAGCTCGAAGAAGGAAAAAAATCAGTTGGATAGGTGTGACGTACCGATAGAAATCCTCTGAACATGCTTCGCATGCTCCCCAAGATCTCTGCGCAATTGGAATTCATTGCTAGAGTAGTTGGGTAGAAACAATATATTGCAGGGCGGGTATTCGACGCGACCCTGCCTTATCGCATGTGCGACTCGTACCACTGAACCATCCTCCAGAACTGGCTGACGCTGAATACATCGATTCACAACGGCCTTCGCGAACTCCGCAGATTCAAAGTCTATGTATGCAACAGCACGGCCTTGTCCCTTATATCGGGCTGAATTAATCATATGAGCCCTTGACGCACGCTGTGGAGAGTAGAACACTCGCCTATCCTGGTGGAGGAGATGGGACCCAAATGACTAAAGACAGCTTCAAGCTCCTCTCTTCGGACGTTTATGGGTAGACGTGTTACACATATCGTCCGATTGCTCGAAACATCGCCCACTTTATGAAGTTCCTCTTTCGACACCTCAGCATAACCGATCCTGAGAATGCGGCCAGATAACCGGAAGGGATTCGTTTGGTGAAGTGACATAATGCGTTGCGCATCCTCTGAAGTTTTGAAATCGACATGAGCGAATCCTCTGTGCTTTGATTCCTCGGTATATGCTACATAAGCAACCAATGCATGAGTGACCATCGACACCCCAAATCAGCGAATTCGCCTACTAATTCGGATATAATCGATTTCGGCCAAATCGTTCCATAGTGCTTGGATATCCTCATACTGTGCTTCGCGTGGAATGCCTCCTACAAATAGCGTCCGAGAAGGGGGCATCGGTCTGCCTAATTTTCGGAAGACCGTGCCGCTCCTTGCAGAAGCAACCTTGATTTGACGACCTTCGATGTACATAGGGTTCCACATGGAGTCCTCTATAGCTTTCCTTGCAATGTTTGGTGATGAAAACGTAACATGAGAGTACCCAAGGGACTGTCCTCCAAGCGTTTTGTCTACGATAAAGGTGTCGAGGGTGAGCATCTCGGCACTGGTCGACGATTGTGCTGCACTCACTCATTCGGACTTGCACGTCGCCATAGTGCTGGAATATGTCTTGCAGCTGCGCCTCATTTACACTGTATGGCAGATTGTGAACAAATACGGTGGAAATTTCGTCTGTTTGCAGGTCCTGTTTGATACGTTCGAGTGGCTGTGAAGCATCATTTGTCGGGTAGCTCTTTTCTGAATCATCTAGGAAGCGCGTGTTGGCTGCGAGTCTGGGGAGAAGCACGAGATGTCGTATTCTCCCCGCATGGAGAAGAGAAGGAGTCCAAGGATGTATACTCCTCCGTGAGCATTCCGTGCGTTTGAGCCATGAACGAGACAGTACCCCTGGGATCTGGGCGCGGAGTGAGTTCGCAAGCATGTCAAGTCAGCTTGCCGACGTACTGTAAAAACAGATGAGCAAATCTGGACGAAGCGATAACATGTATGTGCGCACGAATTAAAGACAACCGTGACGGCTTCGTGGGTGTGGCGAATGTGAAAAGATGGACGGTGGCTGAGAAATGGCTTAACTTAGGACAAGTGAGTGTGCGGATCAAAAATGTTGCCCAGATAAGTCCAAATAGGAACATATCTTTGAACGTGAAATAATCATTCGCAAAAGTTGCCTTCTTCCAGCTCGCTTTGAATTTACTCTCCGGGATGGGGCCCCATTTACCCCAAGGTGCCAAAGTATGACGAAAGCATGGATGGACAGCGAACAGCTATGGTAGGGTTGATTTCTAGAATATAAGTGCCAATCTGGTGAGACGTTTTGTACCGTCTTCTATAGTACTGAAGCTCGTTCATTGGAAGGTCTCGTAAGGCGGAAAATAGGTACGTGGCATAACTGTGAAAAGATATTCACCAAGAAATATAGAAGCTTTCTGATCCAATGTCCAGCACATCCAGGCCCATAACTGCTCGCGGCTACCCCATTCCATGTCCAGAGTTCTTTACCTCGTGATCATCTGCAGAAGGTTCAACGAACGTTCAATCAGAATCATGACGGCACGTCAGACACGCTCAGCGGCCGTATATGTGCGATGACCCAGGCTGTGCCGTTCCCTTGTCCAGACCCTACCCCAGAGGTAACGCCTCTGAACTGAACTGATCAAGTGTTCTTCTGCGGCATGAATACCACTTGCCTCATCTGCGACACTCAAACCAACACGCGATGTGCACGATGCAAGGGCGTCTATTACTGCAGTAAAGAGCACATCGCGCAAGTTCGTCTTTTCTTCTTATTGTCAAAGTATTCTCACGGAAGCTCGACGGATAGGACTGGCCCGCTCACAAGGCATATTGTAAACGGGTCAGCGCCGCGGGCACAAACACCTTCGATGCCATCCTCTTTGCCTCCGATGAAATCAAACCTCGGCTCATCAAACTTCCCTGGTCGTGGGGCCCAGTCGATGAAGACAGTGTAGGAACTTGGCAGAAGCTGGATCTCGAGCCATGGTTTAAGGGAAGAGATTCCTTCTCCGCAGCATGTACGTCCAAAAGTTCGGAGCCAACGGACCACCACTCGGTCGTACTCTGGTGGTGAGATACGACGACAACTTTTCGATCAACGGCTCTCCGCTCAACCAGTGCATTCGCAATGTTACTCGAGGTAACGCCGTGCACCCTTGGGCAGGAAATATTCTAGCTCTTAGGGCAGAGGGAGTACCCTCGGATTTCTACAATGATGCAGTCATGGAGGAGGATTTGGCCCCGCTGATCGGTATCTTGAGGATTACGTGGTATAAATTCGACCAATGCTCTTCTTTTCTGCTTATTTACGGACGTTATCTGCCTGGAGCATGATGTATTCCATACGTACCGTAGTAGCAAGCACACCCTATGGACTATCATAAATTGAATACGACATCGGTGAGCTGTTCAAAAATCCTTAAGTGCCGAGTTTAATATTTTTTTTGTTACTGGACATTTAGTTCAATGATTAGATAGCATTTAATTATCATGTGACTGTCAAGTCTGGGCGAGACGAGGTCATGACGTCATCGCTCAGATTCACCCCTTAACAGGACCGAGCTGAGAACTTGCAACTCGGTTTTCCCTCCTTCCCACTCAACTGTCACTGCACCACGTATGTTCTATTCTCAATGGCCATTATAATATTCTTAAATCGTTTCAATTGTTTGAAATTAACATCAGTAATTTGCAACAGCTAATTAGTCGACATGCCAATGTTTTCTGCTTTCAAACGCTCCATCGTCAGTACTTAGTACCTCCAGCTGTTTCAGCAAACTTAAACAAAATTTACTCACCCCATGCTCTTCTTCAGCCGCAAGTATCCATCTTGTAAGTTACAATTTGCTCTCTGTGAGCTTTCATAATAATTTCTAACTGACTCTCTTTTCAGCCACAACCCCGCCTCCCCGCCTTCAACCACCTCCCTCCGCCTCCTCCGCGCCGCCCTCTCTTCACCCTACCCGCCCTCTTCTCCCTCCTCTCCTCCGCTTAAGTTCAATCTTGAGGTGATCGAGAACACACCGCCCACCCTGACCAGCTCCGCATCATCCTCTCTTACCTCCCCTCTAAGACTGCACCAGTGGAGAGCCTGCTCTCCACGCATCCCACCGTGGGCTCGCGCCCGACAAGCTTGGAGGGCGTGTCCCGCCTCGCCGCACAGAACCCGCAAGCGCTCAAGTATCCAATCGTTGTCGACTGGCATGGCGGCAAGGCTGCGGTGGGTGACGTCGAGGGCGTCAAGAGCATCTTGGAAGAACTGAGGAAGAAGCGGGATGGAGAGCTGGACGTAACTGATAATGCTGATCAGCCGGGAGCGTGGTTCTCGTGAAAGAGGCAAAAATTTGGTTTATGCAACTCGAAGGACGACCGGTTAGTGGTTCATGAAATTGCTTCATATTGTATCTCCCCCCAGTGATTGTATACTAGGTAGGAAATTTGTACCATGAAAAATGTATTTGTATCTCGCTTATGGCAAAGGTGGAGTCCGCACTTGCTGGCGCAGGGTTATTGCACACGACAAGGCAGAGAATGCGCTCTATAATATTCTGCGATGGTTTTCAACTGTCAGATTGACGCTGAGGCCGAATTTTCATGCGAAAGAACTGTTGGATTATTAGTCAGATAAGTCCGTCTCGCGAAGTTGTAATGATGGGCAACTACTAACTTATAGTTGATGTGTGACGATAAAGTCTCGCGATGACTTGTGGTGATTGTGAGCTCCAAGTCGATCTCACAACGTGGTTTGGTATGCGACGTTGCCTTCGTACGTTCTTTCGTTCTATCTTTTTTTTTCTCTCGAAAGTTTGACCTTTCAAACAGGCTATTCGACACAGCAGGTGTTTATACCAAGACGCAGCGTGTCACCGCTGCGTACCATATTCTGATAGACATAACACCTTAAGACCGCGTTGGAGTCCTCGGTCATGCCAACGCTGCTACCACTACCGTCCCCGCCCCCGACCGCGCCAACGGGTGTCCAGCCCACATACCAGTGTACGAGGGTCAAATTGCTTCGCATATACTGTGACAAAGTTTGCGCTCTTGCCGCCAAGTCCAGCTCAAGCCAGCATCGACGGTATCACGAAGCTTTCGCTCGGCGCCATTCTCCTCGAGACGGTGTTCAGCTCCATGTGAGTCACGGCAGCGGACAGTCCAAGTCTGAGAGTGCTGACACAGCATACATCCGGCAGATGCTTTGGAATCATGCTCCTGCAGACATGCCAATGCTGTATCTCTCTGAGCTGTCGGTACTCAGTCTCCGATCTTGGCCAGAGAAGGAAGTGCACACCCCAACAGTTGATGTAATGTGCACTTCCTTATCTGACCAAGATCGATGCAGACATGCCAATACTATAATCAATACTGGGGTGACCGGCTCGTGCTCAAGTTTTTCGTACTACTTTGTCTATACATCCATGAAGCTGACGTGATGTGATGAGCAGGTAGCCGTCCTTGGGTACTCTGTCGCCGTTGCGTGATTATTATTATTGGGCTGGCAGGATGCTCGCTCAATGTGGGCTCAGCTCGTTTCAGCGGCGCACTCATCTGGCAAGATCTATGAGCATTAGTCTGGTGATTGCGATGACCATGAGTGCGTGCTATAGCCCAACGCCAGATACAAGTCTCGCGGTATGCTCGGGCTGGTCGACGCCCATACATTTAGCGCCACCATCTATGTTACAGCCCTTTCGTCCGGCGCATGTGAGAGGGTATGTAGTGCACTCCGAATCTCCCTCGCTCCTCTGATTGTGATCTGTATCAGATTGAATACACATCAGGTTCTTGTAATGCGACTGGATTTGTATGTGGTTATACATGACTTCGGTTCTACCACGGTCGTGACTTCCAGGAATTCAATTCGACACTCGGTTGGGTTCCACCCCTGAGTGTTCCGCGCCCTCGCGTCAGACTCAATAGTATGTTCGGAGAAATGATGGTCTCTTCATCCCAAAGGCTAGGCATTTCAGTCATCATCGCTTTTTCAGTGGCTCACGTCGCATGTGTGCAGCACAGGATTGGTGTTTTGTTATGATCCGCCTTTTATCACGATTATTTACATTTATTGAATTAGACCACCGACGTATGGAAGAACAGGTTGTCGGGCTGTATCCACTGTTCGGTACATGTAAGTGGCGACTTTGATCACGTTGACTACATTTATACATTGTCCTTGGCAGACACCCCACGTCGGCCAATTGTCTTCTCATCATTGCACCGGTCGCGCGACTGGTCTCCGACCAATGTTGTGTCTTTTCCCACGAGTACATCGGTCGCAGGGATCATGGCCCGGCTTGACCGCGCGTCGAAAAGCAAGTCGTCGGGTTTGGCGGTATCGTCGGCGAAAGGCGTCGAAGCAAGGATCAATTGGCCTCCGCGAAGTCTCATAGATACTGGAGTGGCTTCGACACTTGAATGTGACGAATGCGCACGCTGCCTGTATGCTGCGCATGTAAGCATTAAGTATTGCACACTCGTGCAATGTGTTCAAATGTGTAGCGGCCTTCGATGACAGTTGGAGTGGTTCAGACGCAATCTCGCTTTCCCGACGCCGCCGGTGATGGGTCTGCTTGTCCTGTTTCACCGACGCTGGCGGATCTTGTCAGCATGTGTTCCCCAAGTTGACCGACGAACGCTGATTTTGGGCAGTGTAGATGGCGTTTATCCGCACGGCAGCAGTATAAAGGCTAAGTAGAAGAGGGACGAAGTAACCATAGGTCACTCCGAACTCACACATACTTCCCTCTTGTACAGTCATGCAACTTTCCGCATTCTTCTCTGGCCTCGTCCTTGTCTCGGTCGCCTGTGCCGTTGTGGTGCCGACGATCCCGGATGAGGTGAGGACATCGCACCGTTAGCGGTCTGTATGCTCATGTTGTGCATCTTAGGGAGCGTACTCGGTGAAGAACTTGGAAGGCTTGAGTGACAAACCCACGGACCTCACCAAGCCTGTTGCCGTGCAGCTCCTAGACGTGCTCGAGAAATACGGACTCACCGATGTATGTTGCGGATTATGAGCTACGCCCTTACTAGTGTTATTAATTCAATACAACCACACAGGCATTCGGCGTCGTTGGCGTCCACAGCCACGTCCAATTGGCCAACGGCCAAGTCATGTTCCAGACCGGGAACTCGACGTACATTCACCAGGGCATCGCAAGTTATGACGAGGTCAAGAGCTCTGGCGTGCCGTACAACTACAGGATTAGCTCCTCCGGCGAGCTGTTGCCGCTCGACTTGGGCACGATTACCGACGATGTTATCGCCGCTCGCAAGGAGCTGGCTGCTGCCACCTCTGGCGGTTCGTTCTTGACCGGTGAGCCTGGAATGTAGCGCCCCAGCTCCATTCATTTGGCTAACTGCTGCTCGCTACAGAATTTGCCTCCGTCTCCAATGGTCTATTGACTGGAATCGCGTACATCAGGCCTCTCGACCGTGCAGCCCTGATGAACAACTCGGTGGTGAAGAACCATGTTAGCACATCCTTTCTATGAGTTCATTTGTCAATTGACTGTGATTATTAGTACAACCTCGCTAAGACTGAAGGCACCGCCGCCGCTATCCCCGCTGCTTCCGCCGACCCCAACGATGCACCTTCCTTCTTCACTCGTGGAATAAGCAACTCTACCGCAGCCGCTGACCTCACTATGTGAGTGTATCAACTCTGGATATCTATACTTGAAATTCTTATGTTCTTCCCACCAGTCTCTGCGAGATCTGTGGCCACGGCAACCCCTGGCAAGACCGCCGCTTTTTCTAAACCCGGACTTGGGGGACTTTGCGGTGAGGAGCTTTAGACTTCTTGCTTGGATAATCTTGCTAGTTTATTATTCGTGGAGCCATTGGTACTTAGATTTTTTAACTTATGGGGTGTTTGAACCTCACATCTGTGTATAAGATTAAGCGGATAATTTTTGAATGCATATCTCGACACAGTACAGAAGTCTCGCTTGGTGCGCTGAATTCTCGATGATTTCCTGCTTTCGTACAAGATCGAGCAAGTCCTGCGGCATGGTTAGATTGTGTGTCGACCTTTCAGGTGTCCGAAGAGAGAAGGCTTATTAATTTTTTTATTTTCCTCAAAAATGTCGGGGATAGATTGATGAATGCAACCCGACCGTACGACAGTTTTATGGCAGATGTCTCCTGGAGTTCATGACCTGGAAGTTGCATGATTGGGCTGGACTAAGTGATGTAGATGTCAGTGGCCTGTTGCTTTCGAGGATAAAAACTTGGAAGGCGGTAAGATACAGGCGGAAAAATTATCGCTGCGGCTAAATCTCAGTCGAGCTTCGGTTTCGGGCGATCAAGGTTATGTGTCGCGGTCACGGGACCCTTCTTCGACCAGCCACAGACGCGTTGCGTCGGTACTTGGGTATGCAAAAGGATCCAATGAACATTTGAACAGAGTGTGAGCAACAAAAGACGCGATGTTAACGAGAGAGGATCATTCTAGTCTTACGGATGAGGTAACGGGTCTCCTGATGAACAACCATCAAAGAAAGCCCTTTCGTCATACCACTCCTGTAAATCGTGCACCACGCGAAGCGCTGCTCTGTATGCGGCCTCGTAACTGTAGCTTTTCGGAGCATGCTTTACCAATTCTTTAGCTGAGTACGCGAACTTGACAGGAACCTTCTGACGTAAATAGTCCACAGTCCCTACGAGTATTTCGTGAATCAGCACAAACTAAATGTTAATTCAGTGGCAAACGTACGCGGTAACCATGCCTGTGCTTCCGTGCAAGCATCGTGGAGTTCGTCACAATTGAACTCTTTCCACTCGGGCTCCTCCGCGTTGAACACGATGGGCATAGACTTCTGACAAACATGCTGTTCGGCCCACTCGAAGTCGATGATGTATGGGCGATAATTCTCGTCCACCACAATACTGTTTTCAGAGAAGTCCCCGTGTTTTACTCCGAGCGAATGTATTGTTACAAGCGCTTGGATCACCGAGAATCTGAAGGACAGCAGTCATATTAGTGGTGTTGTTAAAAGCCAATAAGGTACCCACCTGAATTGGAAGTTCATAGTAAAGAGACAACGAGTCAAGGGTTTACCGATGTAGTCAAGAACAAGACAGACGGTATCTCCATCCTGCATCTCTCCCCTGAATAACCCGTGGAATCGTGGTATCATCCTACCCTGGAGCTTCTGCAGCTCGTTCGCATAGAAACAGGCCTCTCGACGGACGCGTTTCATCCTTCTCTTGCCATAGACAAGCTTGCACACCACGTCTCGCGGTTCCTCCCCTTCGCATGTGAGTTCTCCCCGATATATCTTTGAGGTATCCTCATGCAGAAGTTCAGGATCTCGGAATTCGTATTGCTTCGTGGTGATGTTGCCAGAGGGAACAATACACTTGAGTTCAAAGTGCTCTGGGTCCTCGCCAAATTCTGAGCAGGAGTCGGCGTCATCTCCAAAGAAAAGATTCGGAAATATAAGAGTTGCCATTGAAGATTGGACGGTCGACTTCAGTGGCGTAGAACGGTAGCTGTGGGAAAGTTCACGAGCGGGATCACGATCACGAGACCGTTCCTCGGCCAGCCACACACGCGTCAAGAGTCAAGACCCGTTTCTGAAGCATGTCCGCAGAGGCCAAGTACTCCACGAGAGGATCTCACCAGTGCTGTGTGTCTCGCTCGCAGCAGAGAGAAATGCAACGGGGTTGAAGTGTGTGCCTTTAGCAACAGCCGGCTAGAGAGGACGAACGCGTTCGCCAAACAACAATTCTCGTTGGGTGCATCGTTCTGCAACCAGTGGTCCGCTACCATTCGATTAATTTGAGAAACATTCCATACAGTCAACAACACTATAAATACCGCGTAGACATCCAACATCATTGTGTTCACATACAATATCCAACGTCCTTGTCCGATTCAATTAGTGCTAAATTCATCCTTATATGGTTTCTGCTGAGCTACTGCTCGCCGCAACGCGAAATCTCCATTTAGTGGTCGGAGGGATCCAAAGCATTGTAAATCGGACAAAGTTCATCCCATGCAACTACATGAACACGAGTGGTTAGTAAAGCTATGCAAGCAGCGACCGGCACTGACCTGGAGGATTAGTAACGAGAGGAATGTCCGGAATATCCTCAGCGAGGACGATGGCAAAGCCGGCTTGCAGGTGGAAGTCGATGTGGCAATGCAGGATCCACGGACCGGGGTTGTTAGTCTGCAGACGTAATCAGTCGCTGTTGAAAACGAATATCGCCTTTAGTCAAATAGAATATGCCCACCTCGAAACGAATAGTAACGTTATCCCCGAGGCCGCCGATGTTGACGGTATCGCGCAAGACGGGGTCGTCGTAGTTGTAGACAGTGCTACCAGCGCTACGGACGACAGAGAAGACGTGCTGGATGCGGTCTTCAGCTCAATTACTGCCAACATTAATGGAAGCTAGCATCTTACGCCGTGCAAATGGAAAGGATGACCGCCGCCTACAACACCACCAGGCAAGGAGATCTCGATAGAGGAGTGGGCAGGTAGACTGTACACGCTGCCCGCCGGTAAGAGATCTTGCGCACGGTGGGTGCCGCTGAGGATTTGGAGAAGGACCGGGACAGACGGAGGGACAAACGTTGCGTTGTTGATGAAGAAGTTACTCCCATTCTAGGCAAAATATCAGAAAACTGATTCCGCGCAATTCAATGCAAACGTACGAAGGAGAGTGCAAGATTCATAGCCAAGTCGACACCGCCAGGGAAATCCTTGCCGGGCTTTAACATAGGAGATCAGTGATATAACGGGGCACAATCCGAGACGGCACGTACAACTCCGGGATTGTTGAGAGCACGCAAGTTAGCTTCATTCAATGGGTTGATTGACGACTGGTTCGTCGTCGTCGGCTCCTCTGCAGGGGCACCGACATAGCGGAGAATCGCGGAGTTGATACCACCTGCAAAACCAACGGTGCCCGCATTAGGGTTAGCACGAATCCAATAATTTCCAATTGTCTGATTGGCATGAAGCTAATATAGGAAATTGCGCATTTAGAACGGGGAAATGTACTGAATTGAAGTAAAGTGCGCACGATGAACGAATAACGCTGAGCTGCGAAGATCAAGAGGGAATCCACAGGAAGAGGCTTGGTTTCCACGGAATCAGCTTCAATGATGGTCATGGTATGGTTGTCAATGGAGAATGCATAATTGGGATCACAAGAAACCGAAACAAGACGGAAACGATATCTATGCAAGATAAGCAAAAGGTCTGGAAATCGTGGGTCGAATTTGCACCAACCGTTTGCCGAATTGAACAGATATTACCGCCAGGTCAGATGCAGGGCCACCAGCATATCGACCCAAACCGTTTATCAGCGTAGCGTCTGATGCGAGACTATCACCGAACAATCAATCAATCAGGAAAAGTTGTTTCAACAAATGCAAGACAAACGGGAATCTGGGGCCCAATTGCGCAGCAGTGTGATACCAATCTGCAAGCGTTATGACGGTACTCTCTGGGTTAGAGGTCCAGTCAACAACACACGCATAACCGATCAATATATGTGGCTCACCATCATCTACGTCGTAGAGGCTTTTGAGGGGATCATATGGATCATAAACAACGAAAGCGCCCCTCAAGCCATCACAGTATTGTGTGGCTAGATGACTGTGATACCAAAACGTTCCTTTAAATAGTTGTCAGACTTTATTAATTACTAAATAATTGGAAAATGGCGCGCCTGCTTGGTCAGGGACGCAGAAATCATAAAGAAAAGAATTTCCCGAGGCAATGGGACATTGAGTGACAAATGCGGGACCATCAGCCCAGCTCGTTCCGTGCTGGAAGAAACCGTGCCAATGCTGGATGTCCATGAGGAAGAGCGTTGAGAAGTGGCATACATAGTCATATAAATAACGTACTATGGATGTAGTCTTGAGCATGGTCGCATTGGTGAGCTCGTCGATCACGTTAATCTTGAAATTGTCGCCCTATAGTAATATGAATTTTGGAATGATAAACAATAAGGGTAAGCACACAGAACATACCTTCTGTCCTGTGATGAGAGGTCCTGGAAATGTTCCACCTGCGAGGACCGCGGCACGAGGGAACCCGTCGGGTGAGATGACAGCATTTACAATAGGCAAATCTGCTGTAGGTCCTATGGAGGCTAGAGTACGGACAGAAATCCCGAGAGCGACAGACAGAGAGACTAGAGAGAAACGTGCCATCTTGATCATCAGAATGGTACTGTGCAGGCCTCAAGCAGAGCTTAGAGTGAAATAATGCGGACCAGTGGTTCGCCTTTATACCTTGCGGTGTGTTGGTTCCGAACAAATATCACCATTGAATAGTTCCTGGAAAGGACGCACCCCTGTGATTACAGTGTACTGCGGGAACGAGGAAACGGTCAGGCCCACATGGAAGCATTGAGATAATGCGGTGAACGCTCCAGATTTCATCACGAATAAAACCTGCTGTACTCAGCCATAGCTCAATAGGCAGTCATAGATACTAAAAGAGGACTGATACCACGCCACACAAGATGTCAGAAGTCGGCATTGGGGTTGGTGTCTCGAGATGCCACATTCTGGACCACGAACTTGAGAATCTAGATGAAAGTCTACACATGCAAAATGGGAAGCCCACCATAGAATGACTCGATCCGATGATGTCGAATGACAGGACAAGGACGGCAGCCACCGGAACGCTGAGAAGACAAACCGCATCTAACCCGCATTTTGAAGCAAGCACTGGTACCAATCACTCCAAGCGGGGACATGCCGGACCCGGTAACATAACGCCTATGTGAGTTGTTTATAAGTCTGTCCAACCTTGATACCGAATGGAGCAAACCGTATATTTCTACTGAGTCTCTCTTTTGGAGATGAAATAGGATAGCTCTATTCGAGTCACGGCTACGGAGAGCCTTGACGTTGTCCCTGCAACAGAATTACCTTAACGGCAGTTGCTAGTTAAAAAGCAAATGTCGAGGGCAGTTGCGCGCAAGTTGCGCGCTGCAGTAGTGACAGTCCTTGGTGAAGTAGTGACTCAGACGCGCCAGCCACCGACGCGTCTATCTGTCATTGAGCGGTCTCCACTGGTCGATTCCTTCCACCGCCGAATTCTCCGAGACTCCAGTTCGAGGACCTCACGAGTGATTCAGGCGACGACGATGTTCGGACGTCGTGATAGGAACGCCATGGTTCTGGACTAACAGATTTTCTTGGGACCTCATTGAACGCCATACATCACCGGCGGTTGGCTGTACCTGACCAGAATCTCGCATTATCGGCAAGTTGTACCCTATCCTTTCACTAGACAATCTCGATGACGTCTTTCACACAGGCCGCAGCGATTCCTAGGGTGAGAGGTTTCATACGAACTATCATGGCCTACAGGTTATTGCCACAAGCCAATATCTGTCACCTTCTCCTCTTGTGCGCGACACCGGCATTATCAATGTGTCATGACCTATACCGAAACAAGTGTGTTCCGGTGTAATTTTTGGCCTTTATGTGTTGACTATCGTGTCTCAATATACTTGTATCTCAGCGCGGGTCTACAATTGTATCAGGTCAGGCTTTGAAACTCTCGGAATGTGATCCGACGCAGGGCCAGCTCAGGAACTAGTGTCTATGGACCTCCAAAGGTAGCTCTGGAATAAAGGCATCATGCAGAGATTGTATTATGCACCTCACAAGCAGTATATCCGCAAGTGTCATATGATAGTTGAACGCCCTGGGATCTCGGAATCCGCCAAACGGCGCATGCAATGAACAAATGTTGCAGTCTCGCATTGTACGATGGTATTCCTCCCAGACGAATCGGAAAACTGCGCAATAGACCCAGCTGCCAATATTCAGTCCTCATTCGTGAGTCGTGCTGTTTATGGTTTCTGGTACTATTGGAATACCACATCTGGCTACGTCCTCCCTTGGCGCACGCCCTGACGCCCACATCCCAGGATGTCTTAACGAAGCCTAAGGGATCCATGCTATTTGTGTCGATAAGCCACTAATTCTTCGCAATGTGATCGTTGTGATCTTCATTCGTGCCACTGCTGCTCCGCACGGGCATTCCTGCCCTTTGCATCTGCGGCCGATTCACAGCTTGAGGCTTTAATCACATTACTGATGCTTGATCGCAGTCGGCGCTGATATACCTGTATCTACCTTCACAGCTATTAGGATCCTGCATAGTCATGACGGACTGCGTTATAAACCGGAAACTGCGTAAATCGACGTGCTGCGTTAGGATCTCCATTCTTCGCACTCTCGCCCAGCATTGCGTAGCATAGCAGTGCCACTATCCTGTCTCCCGACATGGGATGGCTTTCCTGCCACCGTTCGTAATGCTGTTCAAGTTCATGCTGCTACATTACTGCCGAAGTTAGCGCCCTCGATGCTTGCCCTTCCGATATCATCGCCATCGACCGTGCGCTACATGTCATTAGGTGTATCAGTCAGAACCGTAATGCTGACGCTGGCTTGCGTGTCGAAGGCTACGTGAAGGCCGAGCTGCGTTTCGCAAATGGGTGTCTCCGGTCACTGAACTTTATATGACATCTACTTTAACCCCATGCATTATAAATTACTAGACAGAAAACTGGATTATGCATTACATAAACGGCTCGACCGACTTCCCATGAGTACTTGAGAAACAAGTCACCGGAGCCTTGATGGCCCTGCCACTGCGTTTCTGGGTTGACGATCCGGCGAAGGGGATGGTGACAATGCTAGATCGCTGGTTTGCAGCCCAATGTCCTCCGGAGCTAAGAGATATTCGATGTCCTCAAAAAGATGGGGGAAAAAGATGGCCAGCATGTCGTCCGTCCTAGCAAATTCAAATATAATGAGAAGCGCTAAATCTATAGGTCAGGAGGACGTACTTGTAGACGAAATCACCCTTCTGCACTTTCTTCGTGGGCGCATCCACCTTGCTCTTGTCTGTATTCATAGCAAAAGCGGTCGCGTTGAGTGTGCCTGCTGAATTGTCCCGAGTGTATAGGGACTGTCCCTGCCGTGCGGCAAGATCGAGGATATTTCGCTCAACGGTGCCTTCTGCATAATAACAGTATACTATGCAAGAAAATCAGGAACTGAACATCGTTCGCGCCAGGAATAGAGGGAGAAAACAAACCTTCTGTAGGCCTAGTCTGGCCCATTCTGTCAATCCGTGCGATAGCTAGGTTCTAATAAGTTATCCTAAATAAGGCAAAGATCGTAAGGAAACACACCCTGCACTTCGAACGCATGGTGAACAACGCTCTCAACCAGGAACACTCTTGAGGCACAGGTCACGTTCAATCCAGCGTTCTCACGCTCACTAAACATCATAACAATAAGGCAGCCATATGACCAGAAAAAATTGTACTTACCCATGCAACAGAAGAACACTAATCGATGGGTCCGTTCGGAACCGTTTGGCTGCGTTCTGCTTGCTTCTATTCTGATCTATCCTAAGGCACGATATACCTGCGAAAGTATGCTCAGCCAATGCATCTATGAAGCAGGACCAAATATCCTACCATTTCGACGAAGTGCATGTTCAATGACTTGACAATGATACGTCAATAAGTGATAGTCTCTTTGTTGAAAGATCTGACGAATACTCACTGTGAAGGGAATCTGCCCAGGCAGAGAATATGATGCTCTTGGAGCCGGGATCGCTCAATGATAGATGCAGCAAATGGCAGACAAGCGTTTGGATCTTACTCCCGTAGCTTCCGAGCGATTCAACAGTCTGAATTTCTTCAAATGTCTTGGGGTCGATGACGTTATATTGTATCTCTCTTCTTGATTTCGGAACAGGTTCGTTATTCAACTTGTTCACCGACTGTTCATCTTCGGGTTTCTGGTCTATAGAGAAGCGCTGCAGCTGATCGGAATTGATGGCCACCCGGCAAACCGGACAGACTTTGCCTTCTTTCCGTGCCAACCATATCTTCATACATGCCTAAAGATTAGATAGTCAAAAATTGGCTCAGCTCCATGGAAAAGAGCGCTAGCATACCTCACAGAACACATGTGCACTAGAGTGACGTCAATATTCATGTTCTCGTCTGAAGAAAACACATACCAAGGTGTGATGAACCCTCGGTTGAATTCACATTTGCATAAGATACATGCTTTGTCATCCTCATCGACTTCATCATCTTCTTGCAATTTCGCGAGATGATCCATATAACGTTGACGAGCCCGTCCAGCATTGATCTTGGTGTCCAACCGCGCCCGCTCCGCTTGTACAGCGCCGATGGCTGTGATAAGGTCACCTTCCCAATTCGCTTCCACCACATCGTCTGAAATTTCCTGTAGCTGACGGAAATACCTAAAGATACAGTCGTTCAGAAAGCTGCTTTGAAACATTTGTCACGCAACCTACAAGACACGTTCATTGAAGGCTTTTCGCAAATGGGTCAAGTCATTCTGTAGCAGCTTGTCCATTAGTTTCCCTGCAGATATATTCAGTGTGAAGTACGATGCACAACTCGAATAGGTGTGTACCTTGATCTGCTATGAGAGCACGCAACTGTGTCGCTCCGTCTTTCGCAGCGATCTTTTCTGGATCATCCTCACGATTTATACGGACGGCTATACTGTTGAGATCGACCATGACAGATTTGATGGCTCTGCCGGGGTCGAAATTGCCGAGCAAAGCCTTGCGTTCATCGGCCAATTCTTTCTCTAATACTTCGTGTACTGGCATGAATTCGACAGAGTCCATTGGATCCAGCTCGACAGTCTCCCCACCGAAGAAGCCTGTGTTTGCCTTGTGAGCTGCTTTCGTACGCCGTGATTTAGCCTCTTTAGCGTCATGAGCAGCCAGCAGTGTCCGCTCCGCCGTTAAAGTCTCTCGGCAGTCAGCTAACAAAGCAGAATAAGCTTGTAAGTAAGTTTCGACTTCGCCTTGCGTATCCAGACTACGGGTGTATTCTTGTCCATCTGCCTCTCCGCCAGATGACAGGGGTTGTGTAAGTAAGGCAATGAGCCTCGTTCTCCATTTCCAAACAAGTGCCGTTTGTTGGTTCAACAGTCCGCCTATAAGCTCGTTCGCTTCTTCCATCTATGAAATCAATATCAGGAAATCGTTGAGAGGAGATACTAACGATCACTACGTACTAATTTGGCAGATAGTTTGCCACCCGCACCACAATACGGTACCTCGACGTACAGATCTTCTTCCTGCAAAGATTTTACAACCCTGTCGTTGGCTAGAAAAGTCATTGCTCGTTCGGCCGAATCTTGCGTGCCTGCGAGAGAAGACCGACCATTAGCAAAGCGTTTCAGTGCATGAGTTGTTCGCTCACTCTTTAGGAGAAGCTGTCTTAAATCTTCTGCAAGAGCATACGCTTCATGTTCTGCGTCGGCTCCTAAGACATGGTAAACGTCTCCCTTCATGAAATACACCTTATGCAGCGAGATTCTGCATTCTCTCAGCCTCTGCTGCAGTGCGCGTTTCCTTGCAGTATATGCCTCTCCCACGGGAGTCTTTGGGAGACCTTCTTCATCCAAATCGAAATCTTCGTTGAACGGTGTTTCTGAAACGCGTGCTGGTGCTTTGCCTTTCCCTAGAAATGTCTCTGGATCGGCAGCTTCTCCACATGTACCTTCCCTGCGAGATTCCTTCAACTTAGCTGCTTCTGCCTTGAGCATATCTCCGCGCTTAGCATGCTCCGCTATAGCGATGTTAACGGCTGATATAAGATTATCAGCTTCTTTTTCCGCCGCTAGCAATATCTCGAGCGCGTTCCGATAGCGATTATAATCGTCCTCTTTTCGCTGCTCTAACTGAGCGAGTGTAGTCATCGTTTGAACCTATTCGAATGAACTTCATCAGATATTCGCGTTCACGGGACATGTCCACTTACTTTGTTCCGCCAATCTTCCATCAAGTTACGCCAATTTTGATCTTTCATACCCTACCAATACAATCAGCAAGCATGCGGGGTAAGTTCATGGAAAGATTGAGCCACCTCGAGGACTTCTCCAATAGTCTTCAATACGCCAGGCTTATGCAGTTTATTCGCGTGGGCCATCAGTTGACCAACTTGCGGGTGGGTACAGATTCCTCGTAGCTTGCGCAGCCACGATCGTAGAACAGAGGTATCTGCCTCCCAGTTTTCCGTGGCGGCAATACCACGTGCGTCCAGGCCCAACTCCAAAAGCGCGTTCTCGAAGTTCTGATCATATACCTGGGAATCGTTTCATTGAGTAATATCGCAATGAGGATGAAACAAAGACATACATGGCGTTCTACCTTTCCTAGTTCTATGGGTACAACGTATCGCGTTTGCCGGGGAATGGTCAACTCGTCTTTTACGGCAGTTTTCATGGTCCTGGAAGCATTGTTATAATACAAAAATCAGAACATGGCATCATTGTGAAATTATGAAACCTACCTCACGGTATAACGTCGGAACAGTGAAATGAATTCGTGAACATATGCAGGCAATAGCAAACGAGTCCATGCGCGTGGGGTTTGCAGAACCGCATTGATGCGAAGGAATCTATCAGTACATATAAGTGACATTGAAAACGAGAGAAGTGGGTACATACTTGAGCACGTGAATTAAGTCAGCAACTTGCGCACGAGCAGGCGTCCCCGATACTGCGAATGACGAAAGCCTCGGAATGAGAGATACCATTTCCCTAGATGTAAATGTCAACTACAGGAAAAGGTGAGAAACATATAGGACCGACTCAGTCTTCCCTCCGCCCGCCATTTGCACCTCATCCATAATCACTCTGTACCACTCGCACATCACAAGTGGGCTTCTTTGGTGTTCCACATTGCGGTACTGCACGAACGACCGGCGAGGTCGATCTGGCGGTGGGCGTGCAACACCAAGGTCTTGCTGCAGAACGTTGTATGTGGTAATGCACACATCGAATCTGTTCACGTACGCGCACCAATCCAAAACTTCTTCATCCACATCCATTGGAGTGACGGCTCCATCCATCCTTTTGCTCTTGCCCCTCTGCAGTCTCTCGCTGACAACACCCCCCTCCGTGATCGGGACTGGAACCGTTGTCCAGCCATCATAGATCAGGACCTTGAGTGACGGCGCATGATTCGCCAGTTCGTCAGTCCACTGGGGTGCAAGGGAAGAGGGAGTGACAATGAGAGTCGTCTGCGATGGCACAGCTCATCAGCATCAAGACACTCGAAGCAAGAACTGAATCACCTTAATCTCCTTCACGTTGACCCTCGCGTTGGGATCCCACCGCATGTTTTTAGGATTACGCCCGATCGAGGGATTAAGCATGATGAGCGTGATGCATTCAAGCGTCTTTCCAAGACCTGGTTCCTCCGCCAGGATGCCTCCGTGCGTATCTTCATTTTGGTTGTCGTCCGCAGACGGCCGTGTGCGCGAGAGCACGCCTTGAAGGCGGTTGACATACCAGGTCTCCGCTTCCCCAATCTGAATGCTATCCCAGAAGAGGGGGAGCTCTCCCAGCTCAGATGAGACGTACGTATCTGGCTTCGACACGACCACGCCTGAGTCTGAGATCATCTTACCTTCCCTGCCAAGCATCCATCCAACACTCCGCCTCTGGAAGGGAAGCAGTGTAGGCAGGAGTGCTTCGGGCTGCAGAGATTGATCAGCTGCGTCGGAGCTCAGGCGGGGGGCGGGACCTAAGACGGAGAACAACAACGGAATGTCAGTTGCCCCATGGTATGATTCAGGCAAGGGCACCGCTGGCGGAAAAACCTCCAGGAGAACACGACGCTGGGCTTCCTCTAAGTGGGTTGCCGTGGTTTTTGCCGCGTTCCCTTTTCTGGGTCGCAGTATGGGATCAAAAATTGCGGGCGATACTAACGCCACATCAACTTCGACGCGGAGGCTGAATGGGAATTCCCCATCTGAACAAGGACTGCTTCGTGGGAGGACGACAAGTTGTAGGCGTGCGGACATATTTGCGCGACCCGCTATTTGTAAAGTGTAGCATGCTTGGAGAGGATCCTTGAGGGACCCGTGGCGTGTTGGTATGTCGAGCTCACGAACATTAAAATGGCCGTGTACAGGGGGCAAAGACAATAGGATCGATGGCTCGGAGATGGTAGAAGATGGCAATAGACTGTTCACTACGAGCAGCCCCATGGCGGAGTCCAGCTCAACATCGCCCAAATCATACGATTTGGGCTTGTCTCCGTTGGGCGCGTGCTCGATCAGCCACTGTATCAGTCGATTCTCTTCTTCGATCCAGCCATACCCCTTGGCCTGATGCTCCGTGACTCGGGCATTGGCGTTCAGCCCGCGCATGCCGCCGGTGGTGTATCTGATTTCGAGTGTATGGCGGTATACAGGAATTGATCGAGACAATTGCTGCAGATTTGCATCGCCATCCATAGCTTGGAAAGTGTCAGAACTCGTCTTTGTCCGTTTGCGTGGACCGTCACTGGCTTCATTGAAGGTCGATGCTCGCTTCGTCCCCTTGATCAGATTCGAAGAAACATCACGTAAAGAGGGTCCAGAATCCGGGATAATTATCTTTAGTAGTAGTGCAACATTGAGTTCTGGTCGAGTTTGATCGCAAGGGTTACGGCGGAGCGACCTTAGATGACTGCTGAATTCCAAACGCATTCTCACTAAGGAATGCTTCACAGAGTCACAAGATCCTGTAAAAAGTTCGTTCGCGTTATATCAGTCTGGAAACGAGGACGTGAATTAGCTCTGAGTTAGGCGTGCCACTCGCCATGACTAATGAATAGCTAGGAGATGCTTACTTTCTGTAAAACTTGACGAAGAGCCCCAGCGGTCCAATAGTCGACAGTGTGGTCTGTCGATCTGAAAGATGGTAAAACTATTTACTCACTATTGTGCCGTTCAGAAGGCTCTAAGTTATCAAGGCCTTAGCTGGCGTGATGGTCAGGAGGAAGACGCGACAGAATGGAGACGCCCAATAATTACGCGTCACAAACCACATGATCGTATCACGCTCTACTCGATATTTTTAAATGACAGTAGGTGGGCGTTGAGGCTGAGGCTAGCTATAATAATGATTCATGCTGACTATGACAAGGCAAACTCGTGGAGATCAGCTACTCATACAATTTCCCTTCGGGTGCAGGAGAGTCGTTGGATATTACCCTGCTTTTATCTCCGTCTTACCATCCTTGGCCTCCTTCTCTCGTTTATCTCTCCTGCGCTTCACATCCCAATTGTAAACTCTGGCAGTGTTTACCTCCATGACCGTAATTTGTTCTCGTAGAAATTCCAAATCCTCGACGACACTGGACAGACTTCCCTTTGCTGCTTCGAGTTTGGACCTCAATAGGGCGACTGCGGCAGGTAGTCTATACGACAGCATCACATTTGCCTGGCGATGAGCAAATTCAACCTTCTGAGTCTGCATTGAACATTGACGGATGTAAACAGAGACATACCCCAAGCCACAGATAAACAGTATCTGTATCTTCCAGCTCCGCCTCCGCGTAAAGGGTGTCATTCAACTCGAAAGTGGTTTTGAGCCGCTTTCCGCCAATATCGCCATCCCCGATATCGTCATCCACTAGATCATCTTCGTCTTCTGCGGTTTTACCCTTTCCTTCCTTGTAATATGCAACCGCACATGTGTCAATGTTCGTCTACAACGAACCCGGTATGTGCGAACTCACTCGTCTTTCGTGGAGATATTCCACCATAGTTAGTGTCTTCTTAATATCCGGTATCTTCTCTTCGAGTCCCCGCCGTCTTTGCGCAAGGTTGTGGTCCATGTAACGATATTTACTTGAAGTAGCAGCATTAGCTCTCAGCACATCTAACAGAAAGCATGCATACGCAAGGGCAGCTTGAAATTCTTTCAGAGCAGTTTCTACGTCCGGGTTGGGTCCCAAATACTCTGCAACATCGGCCTGGAATCATTTCCATCATAAGCGGCTGGTCATTGAGTATAGGGCGCGAAACTCACGATGAAGGGCGCCTTTGGGATTCCCCGTGGATTCCGCTCTTGTTTATCACTTTTCGTGGAAGACATCGGGAGCTTTGTAGCAAAACCTAGCGAACGAACACAGAAAGCAGGTAAAGGTGATGCACGCTAGGATCTAATAAGGTATGGTTGGGGACATCACTTCATGTCAACCTTCAATTTTGCTTGACAAGGCTCCAAATTAAAATTTTATATACAAAACCACCCCTACTTAAGCCCAAATCCGCAAGGAGAAATTTTTCTGAGATTGTAACCCTAACCCTAATAAAAGCGCCAAATTGGCCAGTGTTCATCAGCATTGTTGGTGACATGTTCAGTTTAGGGAGCACATACCTTCAACTTTTCTGAGAGTCTCAACACCTGTGCTTGGTATTCAGCCTTATTTGTAGAGTATATTTGCTTTTTTCACTGACTGCAATATCCAATTTGGATACTGATCACACATGTGCTGATTACATAATTACTATATTAGGCTATGATTAGTCAGCATATGCGCCAAATCGACGTCAAGAAACATAAATGTTGAGAAAATTAAAAAGTAATCCAGCCATCCTTTAGAGGGTCGGGTCCTTTGGAGTTACTTTTCACCAATTATCATAACACTAAAAGAAATTGTGGAGGAGCCATAATGAATCCGCGTCAAACCCAAATTAGTTGTCACAAAGTGATGTCCCCAACCATAGGCGACCATGCACAACCATTGAACGTATGTAAGCTGTGACTAAATGTGATAGCCCACTTATCTTTCGAGAAATTACCGAGATAAGTCTAAGTTGATTACACAGTCCCAACTTGAGCACTCATCGAATAATTCGTTGTCATGCTAACATATGCCTACATAATCCACTAGTTTCTAACCTCTTAATCATTGATAAATTTATGCCGTTCATATCATGTCTCGCACAAGAAATCGGCAACCACAAAGGTTTTGGGAATCAGAAAATACACCAAACTGTGGTTGCCGATTGACCTAATACTAAGAATTGACATGCGCATAGATTTTACATTGTTTTAACACGGCTTTTGTCACGGCGCTAAAATCATTGCTTACATACGTTCAATGGTTGTGCATGTCGCCTACCTTAGTTGCGGCTGAAGTAAATGGGCAACCTTGCGAATCAGACAAGTCGTCATTAGATATTTATTAATATCACAAACGAAGCGCGTCTAAGCCTTCTTTGGAACAAGTCAAGAAATAATGCAACCTTCTGTTCTTCGAAAAGTGCAAATGACTGGTCTGACGAGCGCGATATTCTTGATATTTCGGGGTCGCGGATGGTCTTGCTTTGTGCAAGTGTTTACGTCGCCGAAAGTTGGTCAGTAATTTCGAAAAGTTTTGTGGTGTTTTATGTGTAATTACGTAATATATTTTGCCATTAAATTTCGCATTTTCTGCTCCTGTTTTTTCACCAGCTACCATCATCACCCTCCTTCTGCTCGGGCTGTCATGTCTCGTCTCATTGTCAAGAATCTTCCAGCATATCTTACACAAGAACGCCTCCGAAAGTACTTCGAATCTTCAGATGGTCCAGGGGGTACGCTCACGGACGTGAAGCTTGTGCTTAAGCCTGATGGCAACTCCCGACGATTCGGTTTTGTTGGATATAAGACACCTGCTGAGGCGGAGCGCGCGAAGAAGTGGTTCAACAGATCGTTTGTGGACTCATCGAGGATCGCCGTTGATATCGTAGAGGTAAGTTTTTTTTAAATAAAAATATTGGTGAGGGATGCTCATAAAACGAAGGATATCCCTCTGTCCCGACCGAACAAGCGACCCCGACTAGGCCCTTCTTCACTTGGGAGCGATGCCTTTGGTTCTGTAGAGTCGTCGAAATCGAAGTCGATCAAGTCGAAGACCACTTTGGACCCACGCGCGATGAAGGACGGCAACGATCAGCTGAGCACGTTCATGCAAGTGATGCAGCCGCGAACAAAGAAAGGTCCTTCGTGGGCGAATGGCGACTCCGTTGCGCAGCCGATTGCTTCTACCTCCGTATCTAACGAGCCTTCATCTTTGCAGTCCAAGTCGAAGACGCGTGAAGCTCCAGCTATCTTGGATTCCAGGGATGACGAGACCGAAGCTGTGCTAAATGAAGGTATCTCCGACTTGGATTGGCTGAAACAACGCACGAAGCAAACGTCGGAGTTGCTCGATGACGATACGCCCGCAAGAGTATTCGACCAATCCGATGATGAGAAGATGGATGATACCGAAGAACATAAAGGCGTCCGTTACCTCTCTTTACCAGCTTTTCGAGCTGCTCAACAGATTTGTTTTGCACAGGATACTCCTGGGGAACCACCGATTGACCCTACGAAGGCGACTATCCTTCAGACGTCGCGTCTCTTTCTCCGCAATCTCTCTTTTTCATGTACGGAAGCCGAATTGATGGACCTTTTCAAGTCTTTTGGGGAAGTCTCGCAGGTGAGCGTTTGTCTATTTTCGCCGTGTCCTGTTGCACCGGGCATTCATGGGAGAGGGGCGCGCATCGAGATGACAAAATATATAGGGACATCAGACTCGCTTGCGAGAGTGTTGATCCTCAGGGAAAACCGATAGTAGAAATAATATTCTGAAACTTGCACCTCTGTTCCCTCCGTTACAACCTTTCACGTGTGACTAACTTTAGTTCACCTGCAGGTTCACATACCGCTCGATCCAACAACCAAACAACCTAAGGGCGTGGCGTATGTCTCCTTTGCACAAGCGGATTGTGCTGTCGCTGCATACGAAGTGCTCGACAAGACTTCATTTCAGGGGCGTCTGCTGCACATTCTGCCGGCGGTGGATCGCAAGGGTAAAGTACATGATGGTGAAGGGGATGCGAAGAAAAAGTCGTTGAAGCAGGATCGGGAGGCAAAGAAGAAGGCGGGTGCTGGGAAGGAGTTTAATTGGACAATGTTGTATATGAATGTACGTACGGTCGCACAGAATATATTTGGTTCGTATGGGATCCTGAAAATTATCGGCGTTTCCTAGAGCGATGCCGTCGCGTCATCCATTGCAGACCGTATGAATGTGTCCAAAGCCGATATACTTAACCCCGAGTCAGACAACGCGGCGGTGAAGCTCGCCCTCGCAGAGACACACATCATTCAGGAGACCAAGTCCTTCCTCGAGTCGCATGGTGTCGTATTCTCTGCTCTGTCTCCCTCCTCCGGGAGAGTCGCTCGATCAGATACCATCATTCTCGTCAAAAACATTCCGTACGGCACCTCTGCAGCCGACCTTCGCGCGCTGTTTGAACCACACGGCGAGCTGCGGCGGGTGCTGGTGCCCCCCGCGGGCACAATGGCCGTCGTCGAGTTCGTACATGGCGACGAGGGACGGCGGGCCTTCCGCGCGATCGCGTATCGGCGATTGGGCAACTCCGTGATCTACCTCGAGAAGGGACCGGAGGGCATGTTAAACGACGAAGGCGACGCACCTATTGCAGACGGCGAGACGAGCGAGCCTTTGACCGCGACCGGGATCAAACCTATCGCGATCTCAGAGCCCGTGGTGGGTGCTGTGGCGGCAGATACGGACGAGCCATCCCCCGCGGCTGGCATGACACTCTTCGTTAAAAACCTGTCGTTCAGTACCACGTCTGAGAAGCTCACGCAGGTCCTGCGGCATCTGCCTGCATTTGCGTTCGCGCGCGTACAGACGAAGCCTGATCCCGCGCGGGCGGGTGCACGGCTCAGCATGGGCTATGGCTTCGTGGGTTCCGGACGGCGGAGGGCGCACAGCGAGCTTTGAAGAGCATGGAGGGGCTCGTGCTAGATGGACACACGCTCGCCGTGAAATGGGCAGGACGCGGTGCGGATGAAGGCGAGGATAAGAAGGGCAGCAGCAAGGCGCACACGACGAAGATGATCGTAAAGAATGTTCCGTTCGAGGCGACTAAGAAGGATATCAGGGAGCTTTTCGGGTGGGTGTCCGTCTCGTGTTGCTGTTTTCTGTCCATTGAATTGATCGTCTCTCCAGCGCACATGCGCAACTCAAGTCTGTGCGGCTTCCGCGCAAGTTTGACCACCGGACGCGCGGCTTCGCGTTCCTCGACTTCACGACACGGCTCGAAGCAGAGCGGGCTTACTCCACGCTTAGACACACGCACTTTCTCGGTCGTCATCTCGTGTTGGAGTGGGCCGAGGAAGGGGAAGTGGACTTGGACGAACTCAGACGCAAAGCCGGGGTAGGCTTCGGCGAGGGAGCAGAAATGCCAGGCAGGAAAAGGAAGCTGGAGATGGGAGATGGGAATGGAGAGATTGGTGACATGGATGGGCTATGAATGCCATTCAGTAATGTTCGTAGTGTTGCTGTTGTACACTGCATGAGTTGGTCTCTTCTGATTGAGCTCAGTGCAGTAACGACTAAATTCATGTTGAAATCTTGAGCGCTTTTCCGCTTAGGCGCCGTCTCAACTCAGTGGCGCCACATTAATTCTTCAGCTTTCTCCCTCTCGTTCCTTGCGGTGAGTGGTAGAATCCTACCAGCTAGTATACAGCGGCGCTGATTATTGTCCCTCAGTCAGGCAGAGCTGCTGTTATTTGTTCACATCTCTCATATTTCCAAAGCTTTCTGCAATGTCGGTTTTGAGATTTCCATCTGACCCTTGGGACGAAGAATGTGTCGACCTTTGTGATCTTCGTTGCCTCATTCCGTCCGAGACAAGCATGGAGATCGCTTCGGATCAACCGTCTTCTTTTATGATCACCGAGATACGATCTATCTATAGCGGCAACTCCAAAGTGTTCCGCGGGAGTTTAGTCCGCAATGGGCAAGGGCCCCGGGACGTCGTCTGCAAGTTGGCCATTGGCAAAAGGAGGATTGGACGCCTTTCTGCAGAAGCTGGATTCTATACCAAGGAACTGAAGGACCTGCAGGGTGATTCGGTTCCCCGATGTCACGGGTACTTTGAGGGCGAGACAGATGATGGTCGTACAGGATGCCTTGTGTTGGACTACGTCGGCGAAACACTGGATCACCCTCTTTTCTCGATGAATTTCGAATTCAGGTAAGTCGTTACTTTCATATACCACAGTTTTAGCTCAATTTACAACCAGGTATGCCGTTATGAAGGCCGTCATGTCCATGCATTTTGCTGGGGTCAAACAATGTGATTTAGAGGAGCGAAATATCGTGGTCGACAAGAACGGTCGCCCGTTCATTATCGACTTCGACAACGCAATGGAGCATAAATGCAAACTAGCAATACCCATAGTATTCAACACAAAGCAACCTTCGTATTCAAAGCTCAAGTGTCTCGAGTTGTATTCAGCTGGTAAGATGGCCCAAGCTTGGACTCCAGGTACGTTCATATGTTATTGAAGTGTCGTTTGGATTCCGCCAGTCGTGCCGTATTCACATCTGAGTTCGACAGGGAGAGTCTATTACATGCTGAACTACGTACCTATCAAATATGCCACGAGCCCCGAGACTTTGATGAAGAAGGCTCCCAAAGGTGTGAGTCCGGAAGAGGCGTACTACGCTGCAGTTAGGACTCTTGACAAGTTGGCTCGATGGTACGAGCAACGACGCCAATTGGATAGTCTTACAACCCCGAGCGATTACGTACAGTTTATAAGCTTTTGACTTGTCTACATAGGTTGGTTATATGCAGGTCGCGGTTTGATTTCTTAAGCGCTCACGCTATTTAGATTTGCGCCACTCCGAACCTTCAAGAGGTTCAACAACGACTCAGCCTAAAACTTCTATCAATCCTCCAATGTCGACATTAAACTTCCCAACTGAACCCTGGGACGTAGAATGCGTCCACCATCACGCTCTACGTTGTGTCATACCCCGGAGAACGAGCACCGAAAACACCGTTGAGAATCCATCATCATTCACGGTCACTGATATCAAACGTTTGTACAGCGCGGAAACTCCAGAGTCTTTCGTGGAAGCCTCCGCTGTGGTGATCGGGATGCTCAGGATGTCATCTGTAAAGTTGGTGTTGGCAAGACGGCGATAAATCGCCTGTCCTCGGAGGCCCACTTCTACATTGAGGAGTTAAAGGATCTTCAGGGAGATGCAGTGCCACGGTTTCACGGGTTCTTCGAAGGGGAGACAGATGATGGACGTACAGGATGCCTCGTCCTCGAATATATCGGCGAACCTCTGGGTCATTTCCTTTTTTGTATGAATCGTGAATTCCGGTAAGCCACCATGTTGTATTCTATGGCTAGTGGTTCAAAATTCGCAATCAGATATGCCGAACTAATCATTTCTCGTTGATTTCGGCAACGCAGTGAAGCACGAATGTACATTGGTGAATGCCATTGTGTTCAATACAAAATACAAAGCAACCCAATCTTCCGGAGATTGACTGCCACGAGTTATATCAAGCATGTTAAAAGGCTCAGGCTTGGACACCGCGTATGTTTTTGGCCCTTCTCGATTATGTGGGTGCTAATTAGGACCGCTTTCATAGATAGAGTTCGTTACCTGTCGACGTGGGTGCCTATCGACTTTGCCACGGATCCGAAGACGCTGATGAGCAAGGCTCCGAAAGACGTTGATGAATATACAGCCTACGACGAAGCAGTGAGAACACTGCAGAGACTGAAGGATTGGTATGAACAACGACGGAGATTTGACAGTCTTCCTTTTCCTGTTAATGATTATATTACGATGATATGTCTGTAGAGCCCACCTTCATTCATGATCGAGAGTTCTTATTCTATTTGGAGTTCTGTTTTCAAGTGCATTGTACTCTAACCTGCTAGCTAGCTAGCTAAAGTTTAAACAAATCGTGGTGGCTTGTGCAACGGTAAACATGACTACTATCGGGTGTGGCGGGATGCAAGTTATAGATAATCGCACCAATTCAAGTTCAACTCATTCATTCGCCACACCGGCTCTTCCGCACGTTGTTCATCACTTGTATTTTTGATTTCTTGCTTTTCGCCGACTGCATCGCGTCCTCCATGTCCACTCTTCGGTTTCCTACTACACCCCGTGCAAAGTGCTTGGGTCGCAAAGAAATTGCTTCGTGGTCTGTTTCACGCGCCATGTAGAGGTCCATAACCACTTTCAAATAGCATATTGCATCCTTGGTACACTACTGTACTTGGGTTACCTTCCATTTGCGTCGAGCATGAAGAAAGCAAAGTGATTTGGTGTATAGAATGTGTATAGATATCGAAAGCCATCGCTTCTAACTGTCCCTTACGAAGTTCTTCAAGTATGTCCTGCCAAAAAAGCATGAGACGATGTAGGAAGAAAATGCAACCTGTGTATGCACTCACTCTGGCACAATACCGACAGACTTCTCTGATGTGTTCTTGGTGACATCAGACCACCAGTCCGTAATTGGCGGAGGCAAATTCAATTCATCCATATCTATCAATCCGCTGGCCAGCGCAAACCAGCAGAAGCACGCATACACCGGGCAGGCACTCCTAATGTAAGGTGGAGATATGAATAGCGCATCCGGGTACGCCTTGTTGCGTGCAAGAAAAAGTGTTGTGCTGCATGATGTTAAGATACCAAGGAAACACTTGTTGCTGATTAACTGTGTCCAGACCTACAATCTCGATCGTCAACGTTCCATGACTCTAAAAGACTGATGCATACCTGTGCTAGAATGCGGGTGAGGTGGTCTCCTTTGTTATGTTCACCAGGCCACTCGAATTTGACTGCAAGCCCGTCGGGCGCATCATTCGGAACATCAAAAAGTTCTTCGAAGATACTCTCACCTTTATGCATAAAGACGTTCGGGGACTTGTGTTCCAAGGTCATGGATATGTGCTCCCCAAGCTCATCGTTCATGCACGTGAATACACCATCTGCAACGACAGATATGTGTGGAGCTGAAGCCATAAACGGATGTCTAGAGTCCCTGTGCAAGCCGATGTTTCCATTCTCGACCATGCGCCCAGCGAGGATCCCGGGAATGAATAGGGTAGATCCAGCCCAGCTTCCCACATCTAGTTCTGAATTGATGACTTGTGGAAGTAGAAAGCTCCACGATGCAGGGAGCATCAATGTCGCGACCTGGTGGTGGAGATCGTTGTTCCAGTCGAATTCCAGTCCATCTAGAAGACCCTCTGCAGTATCATCCAGTTGATCGACAAGACGACCCAAAGGTACGACTTTACGCAATCTGATCCCAGGATCGAGTTGCTTTTCTGTCTTGTTAAGAGTCTTCGTACCCGAAAGAGCGCCCCGCCTATAAATTTCTGGAATAGCGGGAGGTGTTGTGCGAAGCATTTCATCGAGCGTCCTGTACAAACGTAGTGGAGATCCAGTGGGAATAGAACCAGGTCGTGATTGATCATCGAGACGGGGACCGAATGCGGATATCTGCCTTCCTTGATGGCGAGGGGATGAGATAGGCGACGTACCATCGCTGTCTACCTTGAACAGCGACGGAGCATCCTGTTTACGAGAGTGCGATATGGAACCCGAAGTGGTAGGACTTGGTGAGTCGCGAAGGTGTAAGGAAGACAGCTTATCCTCTATGTCTCTCGCACCAATAGGCGTGCGCTCTAGATCATCGTCGCGCAAACTCGCAGGATGACGTGTCGTTGTTTGCGGAGGGTTGATGGGTGCGATGTTAAGACCTGGGGGAGAGTCGAATGTCATGGCGGTTGGGAGAACAGAACAGTAGGCCTGTGGCTATGTGACATTGACGACTTTAATACTTCTGAATAAGAGTGGCTCGAGAATGAAATTTGCAGCGTGACATATCCTTGTGCCACAAAGTGGCACAAAATGCGTGCCAAAGATCAATGCGCGGCGCATCGTGGCATGGGATAATCATCCAACCACAGATGTGGCCGGGTTTAGATCGACACGTCACACACGAGTTCACTTGGTCACGCTCTGGTATAAAACGCCGCCACAGCCACCTTCAAAGTTCAATCCCAACTTCAACCGTATTCAACGCCGTCCCAATAACCATGTCCACCCTCTCGTTTCCCAATGATCCCACCGACGGCAAGCGTCTTGGTTGTGTTAATCTCCCTGCTTTTATCGAGAACATAGACGCTACCCCAACACACTTCACGGTTATCAATTTGAGGTTCCTGCACAGCGGAAACTCTAAAGTATATCGCGGCGATCTCTGTTGTGACGGTCAGGAACCGCGGGACGTTGTCTTCAAGATTGTATACGGCGAGAAGTCGATCAATCGTATGCAATGCGAGGCTGGTTTATATCAGAAGGAATTGCGAGATCTGCAAGGCGAGGTGGTGCCGCGCTTTTACGGGCTCTTCGAAGGGGAGACAGGTGACGGGCAGACCGGATGTCTTGTTCTGGGTTACATTGGTAAGACTTTGGAATACTACCTCTATGCAATGAATAACAAGTTCCGGTGAGCCGTTGTCAACTAGTCGGACAATTTATTACTAATAAATTATTAGATGTGCCGTCATAAATGCCATATTGGCGATTCATTGCACGGGCGTCGAGCATTGCGACTTCGACGAGCGGAACATAGTGGTTGATGAGAACAATAAGCCGTTCATCATTGATTTTGATAGTTCCAAGCGGCATCATTGCGGACTCGCGATGCGCATCAAGTTTGGGGCCAAGAAACCGGAGCGGCACGAAATCGGATGCGACGAGCTATATGATGCTGCTCAGATGGCTGAGGTGTGGACTCCGCGTATGTCTCTCAATTGTCGCAACCATATTGTGTTTGTAACATCCTTATCGGTTTTATAGGGTTGGTTCTCTATATCCACCGATATGTCCCCATAGAGTTCGCCAAAGACGTTGAGACACTGATGACGAAGGCTCCCAAAGGTTTGAGCGCCAAGGCCGCACGCTGCGCGGCTGAGGCCACACTACAGGACCTGGATGAGTGGTATGAGCGACGTCGATTTTTAGATTCACATCCTATCAACCCTCCGCCGTACCGACAACGATGATCTGCTTTTTTTGTCGAGTATATACCAGTTGTACAACCATTGTCAAGGATATTGCACTTGGAAATAAAACGTATGATCCATCACATCATATGATTTGCAATGAATCCATATGGTGTCAATGTCAAGAGCAAGCAAAGATCGGGATGACAACAACTTGGATTTGGCTCGATTTTTGAGTGACTTGTGTTGATACTTCTAATCAGCAGACTGACAATCACTTCTCCAATCAACACGTCTCTGGTCAATCGCGAGTTCATACTGTCTACGGCCTTTCCCCCTAGCATGTCCACGTTACGATTTCTCGTTAAGCCATGCTGGGACAAGTTGTGACACGAGTTCTATGAGCTCGAGTGTGTCGCTCCCTCAGGCTTCACTCGGTGCGTCGGATTCTAACCCTTCAGTTAGTTTTCTGAACGCCACTGGAAATCGCGTCACGCAAGTTGGCTTGTGCACGTGAACGTGACTAGACGCGAGCGTGGCAAAGTTGTATGCAATTAATCATTGCACCCTCCATGTCTACATTACGCTTTCCCGTAAAGCCACGGAACAAATCGTGCAGCGAGTTCTATGAGCTCAAATGCGTTGTTCCCTCAGACTCAACCATGTCACAGTTCGATGTCAAAGACCTTCGACGCATACATTCCGGGAACTCGGAAGTTTACCGAGGCACACTCATACGCGATGGACAAGAGTCGGAAGATGTAGTACTCAAGTTTGTGGTTTTGAAGAAACGAATCAAACGTGTCCTCGCGGAAGCCGACTTCTATTCGAACGAGCTGAAGGCACTCCAGGGCAAATCGGTACCGCGTTTTCACGGACTGTTTAGAGGAGATATGGAGGACGAAGAAGACACAGTGTGCTTGGTGCTTGATTACATCGGCAAACGCTTGGACCGGGCCCTCGCGACCATGAATGTTCAATTCAGGTGAGTTGTTGTTCTCCATTGTTTGAAATCACACTTAAAACGATTCTATAAGGTTTTCAGTTATCTGTGCTCTAGGACGGATTCACCGCGTTGGACTCGAACACGGCGATTTTGCTGAACGCAACATCGTCGTCGACGAGAATTATCGCCCGTTTATCATTGACTTCGAAATGGCCCAACGACGACCATGCAAACAGGCTATTCGCGTCATTTTCAACACAAAAGAACCTACCGATGACGAAGTTGGCTGCAAAGAAATATATGAAGCATGTATATTGGCTCAAGCTTGGACACCGCGTTTGTTTCTTGTTTTTCCTTATTGCTATTGTGACGTGACTGATGTGCTCTATAGGAGTTGTTAACTTCATGGGTACCTTTGTTCCCGTTGAATGGGCCACTACTCCGGATGAATTAGCGAGAAGAGTGACCATAGAGATGACTTATGAGGAAGCTCATCGGTTTGCGTTATGCACGTTCAGACGGTTAAGGAAATGGTATCAGGAGAGAATGATGTTTGACAGCCTTTCTCCCGGTGACCCTTTACCTTTGTAGTGATGACATTTCTCTTCGATACTGTCAGAGTGTTTATAACTGACACCTCGCGCTTATTCATTGTTCGTTCATGCTCATCCTGAGTAGTCTTTGAAGGGTTTCTTGCGGTGATTTTGGTGATATCAGATCCAGGATGACGTGATCAAAGAACGATCTCGTGATTTTGCAACACAACAGATTTGCCATCATCATTCTATATCGCAACCACTTAGCTGCCGAGTCTTGTAGACTTGATCAGCAGCTCGTTCGAATGTTAAGCAGATATTGCCTATGGCGTGCTTCCGAATTTACATCAGCAATCATTCCATGTCTATACTACCTTTTTCAAAGAGGTCACGGTATTGAAAAAGACATGCGTTCCACGAGCATCTGCCCAGGGACCACTTAGACCCGTCCAAACGTATCAATAAGCAGGTAAGTTTCGTGGTCATGTCTTTCGGGTCGCGGGTGGGACATCTAGTTATCCTCGCGGCGCCGTGCCTTAGGAAATCAATGCACATTGAACGTGAATATTGGGGTACGGTTGTTGTTGATCGGCAAAGGTCCAGCCGCACGACTTTATCACAGAACACACGACTACTATAGACATGACAATGCAGGTCCAAATCGTAAGAAAGGAAGACAACCAGGACGGTAATAATGATAATGCTATAGACATGCAATGATACAAGAGCGGACTAGTGTTATATGCTACACGCGTGCAAAAATCGACGGATTGATCTTAAGCTTCGACCACAACAAGAACAAAGAACCTATAATTACAGTAGCCCCATTGAGTACAATGAGTCCAGTATAGGACCCGTGAGCGAGAGTGAGTAGCGCTCCTGCCGTCGGACCGCTGAGGAGGGATCTGGGAAGATTGGTAAACTCAATATCAAGCCCCACATCAGTGAAAAAGCCGCTCTAACTCACGGAAAAGATATCACACTATACAGGATCCCAATACGTACCCCTATCTCTCGAATATCAGAGACTTGTGCGATACATGGGACGATAAGTGCGTTGAATGCGCCTGAGAATAGGCCATAGAGCGCGGCGTACAACATCAGCGATGGAAGGGAGCGCGCAAATGTCCAGATTACGAGGGATGACAGGCCTGCCATGAATGCACACGGTACGAGAAGCGTAAAACGCCCAAAGGCGTCTGCGACTAGAGCAGGCGCGATGCGTCCGAGAACACTCCCGGCGTTGAGGACGGCGAGGACGTAAAAGGCAGTGTTTGGTGAGACACCGATGTCCAATCCGTAAGACACGATGTAAAAGAAGGGAATAAAAAGGCCTGGTAACAATTATTGCCAAGTCAGTATGCCATTACCGCGCGCACATCAAGCATGCCGACAACAAACCTAGGGATATGAAACAGCTCCCGATCACAAGAAGCACGAATTGCGTATCCTTGAATGTTTTCACATCCAACCACGGACTCTGCGTGGGGCATCTCTTCGGAGACAAGCGGCTTGTCACTGTGCCAGTGGCGACAGCACATAGGGCGAGGCAGATGAAACCAGAGACGCGAACGCCCCACGCAAAGCCGATGTGGATGAATAGCTTCTGGAGCAGTATCGGATACACCGTGCCACCTATGAACGTTATGAGCTGAGGACATGAATTAACGGAGTAACCTGACTAACCTATGCCGGAACCTACCATCGCAATCCCAAGCGCTGTAGCTCGGTATTTGCTGAAATGTGTTGATATGGCTGCTAATGGCGGATAAAAACTTCATTCATCACGAAATCATGAAATGTCAACAATCAATCAAAAAAAAACTGGATTGAGCGGTACGAACAGCATTCCGACGCCTAGCCCGAACAGGATGCCTTGCGTGATTATGTACTGATAATATGTACCAGCGAGGCTTGTCAACATGATACTGGAAACGTAAACGACGGTTCCTAGCGCCATGATTATCCGAGGACCGTGTGTATCGAAAATTCGACCAATGAACCCTCCCTATTCATAAAGTTAGCTAGCCATTATGACTTGAAGGTCGGAGTTCTTACAGAAACAAAAAAGACACATAACTGGATGGAGCCAATCCATGCTATTGCAGATGGATGGAGATGCTGCAGCTGGTGAGTAGCATACCATGATTGATATGTTCCAAACGCATTCAGCTGTCCGAAAGAACAGAAGAGCGCCAAGAATGCGCCAAAAACCGTGAGCCACGCTGGAAAACCCTCGTCCGGATAATCAACACCGTCGTCCTGATTTCGAAGATCGACGAGCTTTACTGAGGGGACAGAGCTACACGTATGGCTGGTGTCGCCAACTACCGAAGCAGTAGATAGATAGTTCGCATACTTCTGTTGCATGAGAGTTGTAGACATTGAGAGAATAGGGATGTGGCGTGAATCAATTTATCCTGATGGCGCCCCGAGAAAGATATCAAAGTCTAGCCACAATAAGATCAGATGACGCACCGAGAGACAGGCCACCGAGAACAGACAAACTAGCGAGTTAAAAGCAACTTTCATCCGCTAACGACGGTACATTTCTGTACAATCCGCACGCGGACCAGCCTCCGAGATGGACCCACCCTCAAAGCATGAAGTTGTCAGAGGCCCCATCTCGCTTGAGGTACAGTGGACCAACCAGCGCTACGAGCGGCCACATGCAAAATCACCGTCCGAGAGGCAGTCGGAGACGCGCAGTTACAGCGCATGTTTTGTGCATAACAGGCTGACAGTAGATTATGGGGTTTCGCGGTCCCGTGTGGGATCCGCGTTCAGCGTCAAGAATTTTATGCCGTGACAACCGGAGATTCTACACAGCTTCGGAGGCTTGAACTGGATTGCGTCCATCGGATCTTCTTGGCAGTAAAAGAAAGATTGAAAGATTGCTGAACAGTCCGATCTTCTCACACGACGGCTGTAGGTTGTCCTCCCAGCGGCGGGCCATCGTACGGATATCCGGCAAGTCGGAGGCAGCCATAGCAAAGTAAAACGCATGGACGGCGCCTGTCAGGTGAGCGAACTACACCAGTGACAGTCACAATGTGGCTGATGTGACATAAGGGGGCGCTTTCCGAACCACAAGAGTAAGTAAACCGCACGTCAGAAGATTAGAGGTATGATCATCCAGGTGATACTCTACCACGACCACTCGACTTGATCTAGGTGTGAAACCTAGGCAGAGTACATGGTACTGGAGGAAACAGCATGCCGTTTACCTCATTTCATCGCCAATAGAAATTACCTGAATTCACATTCAGAAGTTTTACGTGAACATGACTCCTTGAGTAAGGCCGACGCTCGAGCTGGATCTGTACGGAGTTCATCAGTCATCCAGGAAGACTGCAGTCAAGCAGTCTGGTCTTCGGAAGGAGCGAGGCTCTCCATGGGTCGTACGACAGATGTCGCAAAGGCTGACGAAGAACGATATTGTGACGTCAACAAAGGCGTTTACCTTATCAATGCCAGCGTGAAGAATGAAGACGCACCATTGATGTCAGCTGATGCAACAAGGACAGTGGCAGCGGTGCCGTGAATCTTCTGAAAAATGACAGTAAGTTTTAGGACAAAGCCACGATCGATGTATACAAAACCCATTGAAACTCATCAGACTCTGAGGCGAACTCTGGATTGCTTATTGAATCAGTGACGATACCAACATAGAGCCTCTTGCGAGTATTATGGACAAAAGTCCGTCGTAGAACCAATCCCATCGTGTACGGCATAACGATGCTGTTGACCTCGTCATAAATGGCGATAGCGTGGTAGATGCACGTCGAATTCCCAGTCCAGAACGTGACAAGCTGAAGTGGCCGTATGCTGGGTGTCTGTAATTATAATTTAGGAAATTACTTCTCCATTGCATCGAGGAGCTGAGCCTCACAGGCATGTTAAGATCCGTTCTGGGCAAAATAGCTCCCAGGAATCAGAGAACCATGATGATGAGACGTGAGCAGACAGCAGTGAACAAACGTCTCTTGCTCCTCACCTAGTCCGGCACCATAGGGACGGCGAATGCTCATATAATATATGCAAGGATAAGATTGGCGAAGACTAGGTCAATGAGGATGTGCAAGAACAGCCAGTTCGCAGGCTTAGCTGAATTACTTCGTTGAGATGCTTTTAATGTTCCTCACAAAAATCCTAATTACCGATGCTTCAAATGGGCGCATGCGTTTCGAGGAAGCCGCGAATGTAGAGACCTCACCTTATGATAGAACTAAAGGGCTGGCAGTGTGTTTGAAACCGCATAAGATATTCTGAAATAATAATGCAAATATGAGAACGAGGCGTTATATCGTGCTCACCACTACTAATGTGACCAAGATGTCAATATCTTGATGTCAGAATTTGGCAAGCACAATTATCTCTGAGTCATAGAGTACAGTATCGCAAGTCTAGATATTTGACCAGCAAGTAAAAGCTAAAATAAACGAATTTTTTTCTGGACATCAGAGATGGCGGAGAGAAAATTTATTCAGCCTTCATGATCAGAAATGAACTCCTCGGACAACGCCGGAACGCACACAAGAAGGTTGTTTACATATATTATTTCTAGAGGCTGTTGCCAAACAGGGACAAAGAACGCCTACGCGTCCTCTTTCGATCACCTAAACATTTCCGTGATTAACTCTACCTGCCCCTCATACTCTATCCGTGCTGCTTCACACCTGACAATGTCAACGGAAATGGTGGTAGACAAACCGAAGGCGCCTAAGCTGGATATCGACGAGTTTTTGACACTGGCTGTCTTGGAGACACCTCAGGAGCTCCACCAGTTCTTTGAGTCGTTCAGATCATTATACAGTCGGAAGTGCGTATAGATTATACACAACGTCTTGTTGTTTCTCACGATGACCAGGCTATGGCACCAACTAACATTGAAGCTTTTCGAGTTCTTTGATTACCCACTATCGAAACCATACCGAGTTGCGACCTTCGACAAATTCGTGCGGGATTTCGAGTCGCGGTTGAACCAGCTCAAACTGGTAGAGATGGGAGTGAAAGTTTCCAAAGAAATAGACAGTACGTCGGTACTATGGTTTGCACTACGGCGTGTTCGTTCATGATCAGACACTTACGGTATATTCAGATCCTGTCCACCACCTGACGTTTCTCACCGACCTCCTCGCACGTATCAACACCGAGAAGTCACCAGAAGCCCACGTTCTCTTACTATCGACCCTCGCTCATGCCAAACTCGTCTATGGCGATAATGAAGGCACAAAAGCGGATATTGACAGCGCGTGGAAGGTGCTCGACGAACTATCGGGCGTGGATCCTTCCGTGAACGCAGCATACTATAGCGTCGCCGCGGACTATTACAAGGTGAGACTTAGTGCTATTGACTCCGCGTTGTGTCTTTGACGTAATGCGTATTGCAGGCGAAGGCGGAGTACGCGCCATATTACAAGAATTCGTTGCTGTATCTTGCATGCATCGACCCTCTGAAGGACCTGACTGCGGAGGAGCGCGTCCTCCGTGCACATGACCTCGGTATCACTGCATTTCTCGGCGACACTATCTACAATTTCGGCGAATTGGTGGGTCGCAGATCGTCCTGTCATTTTGAATATGTGTCGCTCATTGCATGTAGCTGATGCATCCAATCTTGGACGCACTGGACGGAACAGAATATGATTGGATCAAAAAGCTCCTGTTCACCTTCAACGAGGGCAATATCGGCAAATTCGAAGCTCTCGCACCGCTGTTCTCCAAAGAGGTCAGTGTGCTACATTGTCCATATAGAGCAGGACTTACCGGGTATCCGCAGCCGATCTTGCAAGAGAACTATCCTTTCCTTCGGCAGAAGATCTGTCTCATGGCGCTTATCGAGTCGGTTTTCAAGCGAGGTGCGTATGACAGGACGATGTCGTTCCAGACCATCGCGGAGGAGACACGGTTACCCCTGGATGAAGTCGAGCATTTGGTAATGAAGGCCCTCAGGTGAGTTATTTCGGCATCTGTCCTGGCAAATGTGAGATCGCTGAGTGCACCATCGTGCGTGTAGCTTGAAATTAATTCGAGGCTCTCTAGACCAAGTAGACCAGAAGGCCCATATGACGTGGGTACAGCCACGCGTGCTATCGAGAGAAAGGTTGGACAATTGGCAGACAGGCTTGCTGCGTGGGGGTCGAAGCTCCATCAAGTGGAAGAGCGGATTGCGCCCGAGGTCCTAGTCAACGGCTAATTCGAGTGTTGGAATTTCTCTGTATATTAGCCTCTGGACGATTTAATCATGACTGTTGTGACGTACAACATCTGCGTATCTTACGAGAGTGAACGATAGGAAATTGCTGCTGTGTGAAATATGGGAGGAGGTGTAACCGCCCAAATATGGCTGTTCAGCGGAATCAGGCAACCGTGGCCGCGCGACTGCAAGCAACACTACGACCTCGCGTTCGCTGCATGTCTTTCACTCATCAAACTTTGCGTCTTCCACCTTGAACGTGTTTTCTAAACTCTCAGAGTTTGCATCCTACTTTAATATCCGATTACCGCTGGTGACGACAGGACGTCTGTGCCATACGCTTTACCGAAATCCTCCACAACTTCGTCATGGACAACAACGCCGGCGCTGGGATGAGCACCACTTTACCCTCTGCCTCGACGTTCTCGTTTACCGCGCCATACCCGCCTTCTCCTTCGTCTTCCAAGCAGCGGCGCGTCTCTTTGGCCCTCCCTCTTCGCCACGGCTGTTCCTGCTTGGAGTTTCCGCGATGACACTGGTCTCGGTGTGCATTCGGCGGACACATCTTGTCTCGCACCAGAGAAGAAGGGCAAGATGCGCAAGATAGCCGGCGATGACGACCGTGCGGAAGACGAGGTGACCAGTGCAACGCCACCCTCGCAGCCGCAACCGGAGAAGAAGACGAGGAAGAAGTGGACGATGGAGGAAACTCGTACTCTTGTGGCCGGTTGTAACAAGGTCTGTCCCGTTTTCTATAGGCTTTGCGCTGGCATGTTGACTCAAGGGGTCGGGATAGCATGGCGTTGGCAACTGGAAGTCCATTTTGAATGACCCTGAGTTCAAGTTTGACAATCGTTCTCCGGTAGACCTGAAGGATAGGTATGTACTACTTTTATTTGCAGCCCAGTTCGGACAACACCATGTACTCGCTCGGACACGTATGTTGTTCGTGGGTGACTTACGCATTCATGCTCGATACGTGTTGGTCGAGTACATCATCGTGGCCGTGGCTAGATAATCTCAAGTCCGCGGAAATAACTGACATCTCAACACAGATTCCGAACGTACTTCCCCGACGCGTACAAGCAACACTATCCCAACGCTAAGACACATCTCTCATCCAAGATACGCTCTGCTCTACCCGATGGCTCCTCCATATTCGAAAAGACTCGAAGCAAGAAGCGGCGCCCCTTCACAGAAGAGGAAGACCGCGCGCTGAAAGCTGGGTACGACAAGCATGGTACTGTCTGGGCCACCATCGTCAAGGACCCCATTTTCCAAGAACAGAACCGTCGATCCACAGACTTGCGAGACAGGTTCCGCAATGCGTTCCCAGACTTGTACCAGGCGGCTGGATACAAGCCTCGGTCGACAGTCAAGAAGAATAAGAGCCAGACGCCGCAGCCGGTACGTGCGGCCACAGACGATCAACTTGCCTCAACCAGTGGGGCGGGACCCGTGCGGCGGAAGAGAAGACACACAGACCAAGGGATGTTCCGCGGCGGCACGAAGAGCGTGCCTGAGAGTGCTAATTGTTCTGAGGATGAGGACAGCTCCGATGACGAGGAAAACTTGGCACCGTCTTGAAGGATCCCCTGCATTTTGCCCCACCAGAGGCATGACGCGAATGTCTGATCCCTTTTCCACTGAAATCGAGATGCAAGCGCTCGACTCTCTCGCTGACCCGCTGTCGGTCCCCGACTTCATACCTAGCTCCTCTCTTTCGGAGATGACCGACTCGTCCCAATCCCAGGCATGGTCCTCAGGCGTTGACACACCCCTGCACTCCACTGTATGGTCAACTGCTACGAATATTGCATCTCCCACATCCTCGAATCTATCAGCAGCGGACTACTTCCTTAACGATTCTCCCTTTACGCGTCGCGGTGATGGTTCGAATATGATGATCGGCAAGTCGGCATGGGACCACAGGACTGGCTCTCCGCAAACCCGCGCCTCGAGCCATCCGCGGCATCGAGCAGCAACTCTTCGTACATCGGCGGCTTCTCCCCCGCGCCATCCTCCCCGTTCTCGTTCGCCAACCTCAACCACGGCGTGCTCGACCGCTACGACCTGTTTCCCGCATCGTATGCACACGATTTCGCGTCCGAGGTCGCGCCGGCGACACCCATTCGACGTTTCCGACCCGGACGTGTTCGCGCCGAGCAGCTTCCGTGGATTCACGCACCACTCGAACTACGCGGGCGATCTCATTTTCGGCGCGCGCACCCACCAGCCGCAGTACCCGATGGACTACGGTCCTGGATTTGGATTTGGGAGCGCGGGATTGGGTCTGTCTGGGATGCAGCCCCCAGCAAGCGCGGGCTTCACCCTTTGCAAATGCGAACCCCCGCGTTGCAGGCATAGATGAGATTGAGCTAACGTCTATAACCCTGGATGATCACTTAGACGTCATACGCGATCCCATGGAGGACGAGTCGATCGATACCGCCATGCCTAAAGATCCACAAGACCCCTCACTCACACTCTCCGGCCTCGCTTCGTTCAGCCTCCAACACACGTCACTTGAAGCATGGTGAACCTCTCGCACGAAATGCACTCCACGCCGCCGGGCACACCGCTGACGAGTTCTCGCTCCATGCGCACGCTCTCGAGCATGCACATCGCAGCCCCACACAACCGCTCTGTTTCCGTCCCACCGTCCGAGCACCGCACTGCAGCGCCGCGCGCCGCGCAGACGCAGCTCCTCAAGCCGAAGCCACTCCTAACACCTACGCGCTCGCTCTCGCTCATGGACCTGCTCCCTGCCCATGTCGATGCGCCGCAGCCCGCCAACGAGGCGTGGAGCGCGCCCGGCGACAATTATGACCTGCCGTTCCTCGACCTCCACTACTACAGCAGCAGCCCGCCCGGCGCGCCTGACGGTAGTGCGGACGCGACCACCGCGCGACAGGGCCAGGCGCTTGATCTCGCGCAGGCGTACGTGCACCCGACAAAGGCGCTCGGGCTCCCGCCATCGCTCGCTCAGCATATTCCGATGGGCTCGGTTGCACCGCCGCCACGCATGCTTCCGACGCACCACCGCGTGCAAAGCGCGGTGTCCCGCAGGACCTCCTGCTACGCAAGGGGAACGAGAACAAGCGAAAGCGATCAAGCTGGGATGGCTTGCGCTGAGTTCGTTGATTGGCATGAATGGATGGATGGATGGATCGGTCTGCCAGTGTGGGCAGAAGGACTTGATGTTTCGGCGGTCTGATACTAGTATGCGCTGTGCTTCGTTTGCGTTCCTATGACCTGGGTTTCTTTTCTGCTTGCGCTTTCTTTCTGCATTGCCGACGTCGCATACAATAGCTTACAGCATCATCATCACACTATGTTTCCCCGTTCCATGTTCGTATCCACTATGAGTACTCACGCATTGATCGATTATTTTGTATGGGATTCATTGGTTGGACTAAGAACGTGCCTCTAGGTAAGGTATTCACAGACAGAGTATAGCAGCAGCAACATGAGGGTCTCTAACAAGAAACAGTCTGGCCGAGGTCCGAATAGCATATACTCACCTCAGAGCGACGTCTTCCCGCGCGGCTCATACGGGAGCAGCAGCGCGAGCAATCCGCTCCCGATGATGAGCGCGCCGGAGACGTACACTGGCACTGCCGTCGCGAGGTTCGCGTACAGCGCGATCACCGGCGCCTCCACGAGCAGCGAATCAGCACGACTGAAAAGCAGAAGAGAGAGGAAGAAGACGCACAAGGATGCCGAAGACGCGTGTGGCTGTGGCGGTGAGGCCGTTGCCCGTCCCGCGATCCTTCGCAGGGAAAACTTCCGGGGAGAGCGCGTAAAGCACGCCATACATGATCTGCCGCACGGCATCCCACCACCCCATCAGCATACATCCAGTATGTAGCACACATCGAATGCGCTGCTCACGTTGCTGCAGAATGCGTACCCGCAATTCCACCCGAGGAGCGCGTTGGAGCTCCGCGCGGTGGTGCTCGCGAACAAGAACACCCCGGTGAGCCCTATCTCACGCGGGGGGTCGTTGAGTAATGTAACTATGCATGAACATGGGGACATTGCCCGCGAAGAGCGCCAGCGTGCCCCGGCGCCCGAGATATGGCTGCTCCACAGCCCACCCGGCGAGGAAGGCGCCTGGAACACCGATCACGCCAAGGATCACTTGCTGGGGGCCAATGTCAGTCTGGGAAGGGAAGCAGAGCGGGGAGGCGTACGTTGCGATAGGTCGTGTAGTATGTGCTATCTCCGAATCGCGCGCCGCGACTTGCCAGTCTGAACCCTATACTCAGACACGGGCATACCAATCAACTCGGAGTGCTCACAGATAGGGCAAGAAACTGTTGTAAAGTGTGGATGCGAGACCGATGATACCTGCAAGTAGTCAGCCTCTGCCCCGTAGAGGACCACACGGACGGACATACCCCAGAGCGCGATGAGCAGGCTGGTTGACCAGGCCATCTTCGGCGTCTGGAATAGGCACCTGATATGGTCCATGCTGAAAGCCGAGCTCCCGCTTAGCACCGCCCGCGTTTGCGAGGGCCCCGCCTTCTCGCCCGCGCTCGTCAGGTGCTCCACGGTCAGGCTGCATGTACGGCCGTTGAATGCAGCAACTCGCTTGATGACAGCGACCGCATCCGCGTCGCGTCCGCGCCCCACGAGGAACCGCGGGCTCTCCGCGAGCGGGAAGGCGAAGAAGCGGATGCCCCACAGGAGCAGCGTCATGGCCCCAAGAGTGAACAGCAGGTAGCGCCAGCCCATGTTGTCTGCGCGCGCACACGTACTCGAGCCTTGGGGGCACGAGAAGTTCGCGATGAGTGGCCATGCGATCTGTCGAGCTGGTGAGCTACCTGAACGCGAGCTTTGGCTGCGGAGAACTTACCAGGCTGGCTACGAGTTGGCCGACGGACCACCATATCGATAGGATCGTGAGGAGATACTGGTGGCTCCCCGGCACGAAGTCCAGGAAGACCGCAGAATCGACTGGAAGGTTGCCGCCCACGCCAAGACCGAGGATCGCGAGAAGCGAAGCAAGGGTGACGAAATTGGGCGATCCTCCTGCGGCGAGCCCGAAGGCACCTGCAATGAACAACGTGATGTTGAAAGACCACCTGCACGAGATTTGGGCGTGGGCTGATCAGCACGATACGGTCATACTACTCGGTGAAAATAAAGACACAAACCGTCTTCCCCAAATGTCACACCCCAGTCCCCCAGAACACGGCACCGACAAAGAGGCCAATATTGAGAGCCAATGACAAGAATGGTCCTTGGAATTCGAATTCGGCTATGACGGGACTCAGAATGAGGCCACCTAGAAGCTGTGCGGACATCGATCAGCACTGAACCATCTGATCTGCGAGAGAGTGAGTTACCGGCCATACGCTGTCACTGCATAGTAGAGGTTTAGCTTCATAAATGACACACGGTATTGTAATACGCACGCGAACCATCCAAATCCAGTCACGGCGAAGAGATACCACTACACGACGCTCAATTGAGACGATCTTCGTGTCAAGACGGTTGGAAGATGACTCACCTGGTATTTGCCCATCCCAATTTCCTGTATCGCGCAGCTCAAGACACGGGCTTTCGCCCGATACACAGGATCGATAGATCCTTCTTCGTAGAGATCGAGGGCAGGATCCTCGACGTAGACCGCAGGGCGATCTTGGAGGTAGTCGTCGTTCTTTTCCGCATCGCAAGAGGTCTTATTAGACATAGTGAGAGCAGGGCGAAAGTTTTTGAGCAGATGTGGGGTAGAGAGGTGCTTTAATAGAAAAAAATCTGCCGCTCAAGCTCCGGTCGCCGTCAGGGACGCTGAGGTCACTCTGGAGCAAACCGAACTGTCAATATCCCGGCCCATTTCAATCGGTACAATCTTGTGTGATACTTATCCATCAGCATGATTCCATTCTTTCGCACCCCATCCACGCACCAATCACACTCTGATCTTCATATACGCTTCATAAGCCATTCTAGTCAAATATGGCTCAGACATGCCCACCAACTCGCAATCGACGTTTGGAATGTTCCCAATGTCCGGGGATGGCTGAAGCCCCGGAAGATTCTAGGCGAGAGGAGATCGAATTTGACGCATTGGCACAGCACCTTCGGAGGTTGCCCGTATTAGGGAGGGTTAGCCGCAGCCACATCAAACCATGTAGTTATGACAGAAATGAAGACGAGTGATTGAAAATCATACGATTTTACTAAAAATGTTTGTTAGTAGAACTATAAATGCAAGTCACTCAAAAATCCTGTTGGAACAGAAGAAATAAATTCCAAACTTCACCAGGTTGCACAACTTGAATTTTAAGCGGTTGGCATCCTCATTTTTGCCCGCTCTTGACAGCATATCGAATGGTGATGTGACTTATACAACTGGGATATATTCGACAACAAAATCAGATCACCGTTGTCGATACGGCGGAGGGTTGATAGGATGTGAATCTAAAAATCGACGTCGCTCATACCACTCATCCAGGTCCTGTAGCGTGGCCTCAGCCGCGCAGCGTGCATCTGTGGGGCTAATCCCTTTGGGAGCCCTCGTCATCAGTGTCTCCACATCTTTGGCGAACTCTATGGGGACACATCGGCGGATATAGAAAACCAGCCCTATAAAACCGATAAGGATATTACTAACACAACATGGTTACCACAATTAAGAGACTTACGTGGAGTCCATGCCTCAGCCATCTCAGCAGCTTCATAGAGCTCGTCGCACCCGAGTTCGTGCCGCTCCGGTTCCTTAGCACCAAACTTGATGCGCATCGCGAGTCCGCACTCATGCGGCTCGGAACTATCAAAATCAATGATGAATGGCTTATTGTTCTCATCAACCACTATGTTCTGCTCGTCGAAGTCGCGATGCTCGACGCCGGCGCAATGAATCATCAATATGGCTTGCATCACAGCACATCTAATGATTTATCAGTAGTGAATGATGCCACTAGTTGACAATGGCTCACCGGAACTTGCGATTCATTGCATAGAGATAGTATTCCAATGTCTTACCGATGTAACCCAGAACAAGACATCCGGTCCTTCTGTCATCTGTCACCCCTTCGAAGAGCCCGTAAAAGCGCGGCACGAATTCGCCTTGAAGGTCCTTCAATTCTCTCCGATATACACCAGCCTCGCGTCGCATACGATTGATCGCCTTCTTGCCATATGCAATTTTGAAGACAACGTCCCGCGGTTCCATACCATCACAGCAGAGACTTCCGCGATATATGCTAGAATTCCCGCTGTACAGGAACCTCAAATCTGTAACCGTGAAGTGTATTGGGGTGACATCTATGTTCTCAATGAAAGCAGGGAGATCGGCGTGTTCGATGCAATTTGGGTCTGTGGGGTCATGCGGAAAATTGAGAACCGACATCAAATATGGATAGATGGGGAGAAGGAAGGACGACAGAGTGCGGATGGAAGTGGCGCACGGCGCGGTCCCGTGACCGCACCGTTGTCAGCCACAGACGCGTCAATGACCCGCCACGAAACAAACATATGTGTGATTAACGGAAAAATTCAAACCCAACCCTTGGGATATATCCACAAAACCAAGTTCCTATAATTTCGAATATATACATCTATTCCAAGTACATATGCAATCATCCCCAGTGCAAGGCAGGCAAAGGCTCCCCGATGGCAGGACTATCGAACAACGCTCTGTCGTCATACCATTTTTGCAGCTCTCTTATTCCGTCCAATGCTGATGCGTAGGCTTCTTCATAGCTAAAACCTGGGGAGCTCTCATCGCCAACTCATCCGGAGTGGTAGCCCATTCCGCAGGAACATAGCGATGCATGAATTGAACATGCCCTGTGGATCATCATTAAGTTTATTGGATATGTGCAGATTGACCTGGAATGTACGCAGTTGCCAAACGTCTGCTATGAGGCAGGAATCATGCATCTCCTCACAACCAAATTCCTCGCAGGTGGGCTCTTTGGCATTGAAGATCACAGGTATGACCTGTCCACATTTATCATTTATGTCGCCGGCAATCTCGAAGTCGATGATGAAAGGGCGGTAGTTCTCATCAACGATGATATTTCGCTCCACAAGATCATTGTGTTGAACACCGGCATGATGAATCAATCGAAGGGTTTTCAATGCAGCATGTCTGACAGGACGTCTCAGGAGTAATAAAGAAGCATGAAGCTACGTGACTCACCTGAATTCTGCATTCATAGTCCAAAGACACCGAGACAAACTCTCCCTGATGTAGTCGAGAACAAGACATGCTGTATCTTCCTCATCCATCATCTCTCCCATGAATAGTTCATGAAAATGTGGCACCGTAACATCCTGAAGCTTCTTGAATTCGTTGGAGTAGAATCTGGCCTCAGCGATAACATGCTTCATCCATCATTTGGTAGTCACAAGCTTGCAAACAACATCTTGAAACTGCCCACGCCGACAAGCATACCACAGTATACTGTTGAACTTGCACAATGAATCAGTTTGATGTCTCTGACCTCAAACTTTGCAGCGGTGTTAGTAGAGGGCATGATGCATTTGAGCTCATAGAACTCTACGCATGTCTCGTCTGAAGGCCTGGTAGGGAATCTTAGTGTAGACATTTGGAATAGAGCGTATGGTATAGAGATCGAAAGCAGGATCAAAGATGGAAGTGGGAATGGTTGATGTTCATGTTTGAAAGTGGTGGCACCTATCATAGCACATGTGCTTTCATGTGTGGTATCTTCACTCACTGGCACCAAGAACACAGACTTCTGGTGATTGGGGACCAGTGGCCTCCAGTGGCCCACTTCCCCCATAAACCACGTAGTGCCTTTGCACAGGTTGGATGAAAATGAGGAACCATTTGATACTAGCTTTGTACCCAGCGTGTATAACTGAAGTTAATGTTTTGTATGCAGTTCTGATGGAGATTGATCAGTGGCTCGGAGCCACCTGAGGCTTGGCTATAATGATGACCACAAGTTACCGGTCAGCAATTCTACATCATTATCAAATTAATTTGTGCCACTGTTATTGCTTTCTTTAGTTAGGCTGAGGTGGCCTCGACTGGTGAAGTGGCCAGTGGCTGCTGCATCTATATAATGGTCCGCTGTTTTTAATCTGCTGTTTCTAATATCTTGTCTTGACCATCATGCTGTTCTCGCTGCTGCGAGCCTTGGACCTTGCAAACTTCCACGAGCCCTGTACCCTGCCTTGTACCCCCGTTCCAGCGAGGACCCACGGTGAGGTGGATGTTGATATCACTCTGACTCTGAAGACATTGTGGATCTCCTCTTGTGACACTCTGGAATTTCTCCACTCCCCTACAGAATACTGTGCCCGAGGACATGGGCGAACTATTCAGATTGGGCATCGGTGCAGAAACAATGACCTTGGGGAATCTCCTCCCGCATCGCTGATACTCTCTTGCCGACTCTAACCTATAAAATAACAAATATGAATCCTATAGATCGTAAAGTCAATAGCAACGAGATATAGTGCGAATGGGCTCTCGATTTCTCGCAGAGGTCCCTTGCACCGAGTTGTGTGACTGGTTATCCTCGCGAGTCGTACGTGAATCGCACTTCTCTGAGGTAGTGGAAATGCAGAACAAGTTAAAAGTAAATGCTTAGCAATATCGGTTCTTCGCGCACTCCACGCGTATCGCAACTAAAGAGGTCTCCTTGATCGTAGGTTCGAAGTCGCAGTGTGTATGATGGTTTATTCGTATAGTCGCAAGTATCGCAGTCGCAGTTTCGCAGTGAGAGGAGAGCTTTTAGTGAAGAGTGGTCGTGATCGCAAGTGAAGCCGACGATTTTGAACTCTGTACTTGTGGGGGGAAACTCGTATCTGATTTGTATCATACTATACACGAGTTTTTATGAATTATTCTATGTATCTGAAATGCGAAAAGACCTCGGTACGAATCAAAAGCCGATCGCAAGTGCCTTGCGATGAACATATCCTGTGAAATACGATAGCTGGTAAGGGAAAGGTCAATCACTATAATGTCAAGAGTCTGGGATGAAACGCGACACAAGTAAGCTACGATAAATCAAGGAAATGGAAATACAGAATGTATGGTGGCTGAACTGCTACACCTGCCACGTATAGCCATGCACTGCACCGGCATGCGAAACATGCGAAGGCACACGTGAGTAGACGCGTGGCCTTCTCGGGGTGTTTATTGTAAAGGGGAACGTGTCGCACCGGTAGTACGGTCCGGAATACACCGCAAACAATAGTGGCGACGTCGCGTTGACGTGTGGAATCGCGTGGCACAGCTAAATCAGCTATGGGAAGAATCTAAGGCTGGGTAGGAGTCGACAGGACTGGGATCAGGGTTCGACGCATGTGATCCATCAGGTAGACGCATGTAGGACGCCGAACAATTGGGTCGCAAGTGTTTCGACCTATCACACGTCTCCATGTGGTGAATTTGAATGGCTAAATGACGTATTGCATGAGTTTGGGTGTGTACGAAGGGGTGGAGTCTTTGATAGTCTATGTTCGGCTGATCGCACGTCGCAACGAAGTTAGTTACTATTGTGCAAGTGACCTGCGACGACGTAATCGCAAGTGTGACTCGGTCTGCGACTTCTGCATGATCGTCAGATGCTTGAATGCGAAAATAGATTGATCCACGTAGCATGCGCCTTCATATCATCACCATCCTCCAATGACTCCACTGGACAATCTCCACAGTCTCTCTTTATAGAACATAAGCAGACACCATACACTGACATGCCATCTCCCTGGCTGCTCTTCGACATATCTTACCAGTCAGGTCTAGGAGATAATAAAGACGAAACAGATATTGAAGATGACAAGTTGTCCCCCTCACTTTGTAAGGAACTGTCCTTTAATTCTGTTCATCCTGGTCAATGGATGGCCCATACGTATGACAATGGGCATCTACCTTCAATTCTGAAGGATGCTCCCTTGCATATTATTCAAACTCTAGGCAAAATTCTTCATATCCAGCCTCCGGACACGCCCAAAGTCTATAAAGAGAAGGCTCTTGATGGGACCAAGAATGTTTCAACCACGGAACAAGATATCAAGTTGAAGATGGAGAATATCGTTCACATACTGCTCATGGTTGAGCAAATTTTTCCAATCGCACAACAACAGCTCAAGCAGTACAGATTTGACTGGGATACAGCTGAACATCAACAATTCGCTGCACATGCCCTCCCAAGGCTTTCCAAAGCACTCTTCCCTCGTCTTATCTTCAGTGAAAGTGATGTCACCCATTTGGCTTACTTGATCATATTCGATCCAGCTATGTGTGCTATTCTCTCTGTTCTAGCTGACAAGATTACCCTCAATAATGATTGTTCAATAGGCCTGACGGTGTGCCAGAGAATCTAGCTATTAAGTTCAACTGGCCCAATGTTAATGCACAGGGTGGTCACCTTTCCCAGATCTTAGCACAAGTACGTATCTCATAATTGTCTGTTACTTAACCAACAAAGTTGACCACATCTTGGTGTAGGTTTGGACCCAGATGGTCATACACAAGTGTTATCTTGGTATTTTGACCTCATGCCGAACTACATACTTCCTCGCATGAAACGATATAGACCCAACAACTCTATACATCTCTTGCGATTACGGCGCTGCTGACTGTCCAATTTATGCAACCTATTATTGGCTTGCTTTAGCTATGAAGTTGATTAACAAAGATGTGCTTAACCTTCCTCGACCGAACAACGGAGTGGTGAAGCCTCTCAGCAAAAAGGGATCAGCACTCGGTGGGGGTTGTGAGAGAGTGAGTCTACTACCCCACTATCCTCCTTGATACCTCGTACAACTTGTGGTTCATCAGAACATATTACTCACACTACATACCTCTGCCGCCACCACGGGCAGGCATCACCACAAGGAGTCAATCACGACTTGGATAAGCTGTTGTGGTTGTGGTGTGAGATTACGTTGTATCTGAGCATTATAGGTCACTGTACGGTTGGTTACATATTAGTCTTGCTCCATGTATTGATCATAAGTAATGATTTGTGAAATACTGTAGGACCAGGTCGGAGGCCGGAGAACCACTGTAGGTGCAAGCAACATTCACGAAGATGCTCGCTTTCTGCATAGGATATAAGGTACTATTGTTCTGTCAGTTCATGACTATGTTCAACATTATCATAGTACGGTAACTGCGAGCATGTTTGTGATCTATGGAACCGAGTGCTGACCCCCCAACCGGATGCAACTGTGTAAATATATTGGAGGTGGGACTGGAACTCCCACACTGGAAATGGAAATGGAAATGGTAGTGACATGACTGTGACATGTCTGTACACATACAGAAAGACTTCCCTGCAAACTGCATTGGGAAATGGCCACAATCAACATACTACAAATACGACTAAGTCTGTACTCTTGAACAATGTCCTCAATATGTATATTCCAATGATGCTTGCAGTATAGGCCTTCATGTCATGTCGAATGAGACATCAATGATAAAAACATGTTAGGCTCGGGGTATGGGCAGGAACATAGAAACTCACTGGCAATGAGATGCAGGCAAAGGATCACCGAGAGCAAGACTGTCAAACAGTGTTCTGTTTTCGTGCCATTTATATAGCTCATTGAATGTGTTCAACACCAACATGTAGGCTTCTTCGTAGCTGAATCCGGGAGGTGCCCTCACTGCCAGTTCTTCTGGGGTAGTAGCCCATTCCACCGGCACATAACGACGCATAAATCCAACAGTCTCTGTGTGCAATGATCGAGATTATTGCACATGTGGATATCAACGTAAAAATGAAGGACATACTTGGCCACCAAACTTTCACCATGATGCAGGAACTATACATCTCCGCACAGCTGAAGTCTGCACAATTGGGCTCCTTAGTATGGAATATCACTGGTATTGCCTGTCCACATTTATGTCGGTCAGCGAAATCGAAATTGATGATGAATGGACAAAAATTCTCATCAACAACAATGTTTCTCTCCAAAAAATCATTGTGTTGAACACCAGCACGATGAATTAATCAAAGAGCCTTCAATGCAGAATGCCTAACAGGGCATTTCAGAAGCAATAAAGAAGTATGAATCTACATGACTCATCTGAATTGTGCGTTCATAGTCAAAAGGCACCGAGTCAGGTGTTTCCCAACGTAGTCGAGCACAAGACATGTCATATCTTCTTCATCCATCATCTCTCCCATGAATAGTCCGTGAAAGTGCAGCACCATAACACCCTGGAGCTTCTTGAACTCATTGGAATAGAATCCAGCCTTAGCAATGACACGCTTCATCTGATGCTTGGTAGTCACGAGCTTGCAAATGATGTCTCGAGACTTTCCGTCGCTGACCAGTGTGCCGTGGTAAACTGTTGAATTAGCACAATGAATGAGTTTGGCATCTCTAATCTCAAATTTCGTGGTGGCGTCGGCAGAGGGAATAATACATTTGAGCTCGTAGAACTCCATGCTTGCTTCGTCCGATGGGCTGGTAGGGAATCTTAGTGTAGACATATGAAATAGAGCGTGCGGCCTAGATATCGAGTCTCGACAGCATGGGCACAGTTGCAAATGGGGTAGTGAGGTTAAACTATTTGGGGTGGTATAACTCCCCATGTATATCACGTGATGTTTTACACCTGCCTTTAGGCGAGAAGGAGGATTCACTGGGTGGAAATTTCAATATTATGTGCTAAAATATTGTAAACAAATTGTAAAGATAGTTCAAATATGTTTATCATAACCTTGTGTAAATTATTGTAAAGATATTGAAAACACATTGTAATGTTTTCAATATTTATTCAATAGGATCACAGCTTTACAATATCTTCAAAATATCTTTTTCAACATTATGCCATTAAATATTATAAATGATATTTGAACTATCTTTATCATATTTTTACAATATCCTCGTCAAAAATATTGAAAATTCCACCCAGTGATTTGTATATGGCAGTTCAATATTCTGTTAAAACCTGATCAGGATATCGGGAGACTGAAAGTGACCGCTATATAACTCTGCTTTTACCTGCTGGACAACATATAACTCTGAAACTTAAAACTTTGCGGCAGCCACAGGAAATGAAATATTTGAACTTACTTACAGAATATGTGTCAGAGAAGAAATGGCTGTGAGATTCAGGTTGAGATTGAAACCAATGAGATTATGAGATCGTTCCGCATTCAGCCACAGACACGTCAATATTTGTGCAGGCCCGCAATCACAACAAACGTCAAAGTACTTCACAGAAATGGTTCCATACAAATATATCCAGGAACCAAAGTCCCTCCAAACTCGAGTAGATACATCTACTGCATGTGCATATATACAATTATCTCTGCCGGCACGAAGCAGGCAAAGGATCCCCGACAGCAAGACTATCAAACAGAACTCTGTCATCTTGCCATTTCTTCAGATCCTTTATTATTCTCGATGTCGATATATAGGCTTCTTCATAGCTTCTGCCGGGGGGAGCTCTAGCCGCTAATTCCTCCGGAGTAGTGGCCCATTCTACGGGAACATATTGACCCATAAATTGGACAGTTCCTGTGGGTAGCCATCGAGATCATTGCTCATGCAAAAATCAACACAAATATGAGGACGTATGTGGCTGCCAAATGTCCGCTATGAGGCAGGAGTCACGCATCTCCTCGGAACCGAACTCCTTCCATGTGGGCTCCTTGGCATTGACCACCACTGGTATCGCCTGGCCACATTTATGCTGATTGGCGATCTCGAAGTCGATGATAAATGGGCGATAGCTTCTGTCGACGACAATGTTCTGCTCCGAAAAATCATTACGTTGAACACCAGCGAGATGAACTGACTGAAGAGTGTTCAATACCGAACGTCTGAAAGAAACACCTCAGTGGCAATCACGAAGTGCGGAGCTATGCGACTCACCTGAATTCCACATTCATAGTCCAAAGGCATCGAGTCAAATGTTTGCCAATGTAGTTGAACACAAGGCACACTGTATCTTCTTCATCCATCATTCTCCCACGAATAACCCATGAAAATGCGGCACCGTAACACCCTGGAGCTTCTTGAATTCATTGGAATAGAATCTTGCCTCAGCGATAATGTGCTTCATTCGCCGCTTGGTGGTCACGAGCTTGCAGATGACATCTCGAGACTGTCCACCATCGACGAGCATGCCGCGGTATACTGTTGAACTCGCGCAATGAATCAGTTTGGCGTCCCTGATTTCGAACGTTTCGGTAGCATCGGTATTAGAGGGAACGACGCATTTGAGCTTGTAGAACTCTACGCATGTCTCGTCCGAAGGTCTAGTAGGAAATCTCAGTGTAGACATTGGAAATAGAGAGTACGGCGTATATATCGAAAGTGTGGTCAAATTTACGAGGTACTGGCAGATGTTGAGGTTTATGCAGCTATATGACGCGTTCTGTCACGCGCGGACATTCCGTGAATATCACGTGAGCGTTCGACGCCTACGTTTCTACGCCGAAGCTGCAAGCATCTGCAGCCTTATCCGATTAACATTCGCATAAGTATTGCGATTCAATGGCCTGGGCTCACGCTATCAAAACTATGGGATACCAGCCTCCACATGACTGCGAGATCTGGAGCTGACTTAAGCCTTCAAGTTCTACCGCTCATCAGGAGCGCTGCTTGCTGACCCTCTTCCAAGCAAATCATGGCGGACGCTGTGCTTGACCGATTGACCGCAGGCAACATGTTTGACTTACGAGGTGTGGTGGCGGTGGTTACTGGAGGAGGAACGGTAAACAACCACTTCGCCACGATGCTTTTTGGATATATTCACTTATCGTGTTGTTTCGCAGGGCATAGGACTAATGATGAGCACGACGTTGGTCGCAAATGGCGCGACGGTGTATATTATCGGGCCCAAGCAGGCCGATCTCGACAGGTGAGCGATCATATCGTATCGATCGCCGATTCCCCTCATCCCCTTTCATAACGTCCAGGATCGCCGACACGTACAACGGTGCTGCGCAGAAGACTAACCGAGAGGGGAGAATGTATGGCATTGAAGGTGACATACGACGCAAGGTGACGTAAACCTCATGAGATATTCATCAGCTATAGGCTGACTTGTATTTGTATTCCAGTCTGAAGCTACTCGCCTTGCGACTGAGGTGGGCAAACGAGAGAAGCACGTCACTGTGCTCTTCAATAATGCCGGGTAAGTAGTGCATAATTATGCTGCAGTGGGATGCTCAGGAGTAATATGCATTGTTGTAAGGATACATGCTGGCGCGTTCGAGCGGCCCCCACCCGGATCTACAGCTGAAGATTTTCGCGCAGCCTACTTCGATGGTGTCTCCGAGGAAGCTTTCGACGATAGCATGCATACGAATGCGATCGGACCATATTGGCTCACCTTCGCGTTCCTCCCTATGCTCGAAAAATGGAAGGAAAGCCCTGGAGGTGCACAGTTCGCCCCTCAGATCATCATGACTTCTAGTCTAAATGGGTGGTCGAAGGTCAGTTGTAGTACGCGGTGCCCTCTATATTTAGCGTTTCTGATGGACATATAGGACCCCGCAACTAGTTCGTTTTCCTTCCCGTATATGTATTCCAAGTCAGCTATCGGACACGCCACCGCGTCCCTTGCGCATGAACTCTTACCTTTGGGTATCCGAGTCAACGGAATTGCTCCAGGTGTGTAAATTCTTGCTATCGTGTCACGTATCATCGTCGATTTGAAATTGACCGACTGCGATTTGTAGGCCTTTTTGTAACGGAAATGACGTCTCCAAGTAGTGCAGATGCTGTGGGACAATCGCATCTGCCGCCTGGCAAAATACTTGGATATGAAGCTCCTATTGCTCAAACTTCGGGAACAAACAGGGACATGGGAGCATTGGTATTGTTTCTGGTCTCCAATTGGTTCGTGGATGGTGAGACGGTGTTGATCGATGGTGGGGTGAGCTTCTATTCATTTCCACTCAACCTTCTTATGCTCATCGGACTGCGATTTCATCGGAAGACCCTGCTCAAGTTCCCATCTTCGTTCTAAACACGGAATCTCTGAGAGCAGCTCGATTGCGGGAGTGGTGGATTGTATACTTTATCATGTACGTACGAATAGAAGATGATGGTTGAGAAGTTCTTCTGATGATAACGATCGTCCCAATAATCATGTCGAGCGACCATTTAAGATAAGATCGGCCAATATTGGATAACTTTCCTAGTAATTCTCTTCTATTGTGCAGTTGATACACGAAATCCCTACAATCTACCTACAACAGTGCAATACATATCGAATATGATTAGGTATAAAAAGGGACGGTAGTGTGAGTGGTATCCAGCAGAAGCCATTAACGGAATAAAGTGATAGAGCAGGGACCTGGAGGCGACGCGTAGCTAGGAATACAGTGATGTGAGAATTCGAATGTCAGGGATAGAGATAACGTAGATGGTATATCATGAAGAAGCGAAGCGAATCCGTTTTGTCGCACAATGGACCCAAGCATGGACAAGTTAGACCATATCGATCGAATGAGGCACGACAGACGAGGGACGTCGGCGACATGCCGTGACACGGATGATGGGTCGTATGCCGACGCCGGTCGAGGGAGTGGGGGCACCTCGACCACCTCGGGGACGTCGGTGCGTCCACCGGTGAAGATACACAGGTGCTGGAACCTGCAGACAGCTCTGACGGGGAGTAGGGGGCCTTGAGCTCCTCAAAGTCTGGGATATCTCCAACGGAGATTGAGGTCGAGAGCTCGTCTGAGAACGAGAGCATTGAGTCGTGGCGCTTCGAACGCTGCACAAAGGTGGGGATAGTGATGCGGCCGAGAGCGCGGCTGCCACTCGATCCAGACCTACGGATGCCAAAGGTCAGATTCAAGATTATGAAAGGAAGAGGGAGAGAGAATGACATACCCTCCAGAGCTCCCAAGTCCTGAACCGCGCTCGAATGTCGTGATACCAACACGCTTGGCAACCGAGTTGAGCGCGTGACGATAATGGGTGCGGGCCTCCTCGGCGAGGCCGAAGAGCGCGAAGAAGAGGAACGCGCACGCGACGATCATCCAGTTATCAAAGTTCATCGCCTGCACCATGGCAGGGCTCTGTCTCCACACAAACGACGGCATCTGCTCGACGCGGGAGAAGCCAAAATGGATGTCGGCGAGACCACGCCACACGTAGATGGGATTAGCCTTTAGGTTCGATACGATAGAGTAGATTCCAAGGGGGACTGTGAACAGCATATCCGCTGAAGCGAGAGCCATGAGGCGGAGATAGCGGTTGAATGTGAGGTTCGAATTGGAGGCCATGAGCTCGTTGAACTGCTTGCGCCTTTTCAAGAACGCGCGTATAGTAGAGACTAGCTAGGATGTTAACCTTTGCCGTTCAACAAAGGGAAAGTCGAGAAAGACTTACTACAGTAGAAAGCGGAGACGAGACCGATCGGAATGGGCCAAGCCTCGTAGAGGAAGTAGGACAGGATAGTGTTGGGGATGGCTGGGATGCAACCAATGCCCTCAAGGATATCGAAGCGGTGACCCTGGTAGAACCAGTCTGCAAGACCTTGATTAGCCGATGCAGGCAGTATTTCAATATTCGTAACGTACACAGGATAACCGCAAGAGCTGGAATCCCAAGACCAATTGCGCAGTCAACTAGGACTGCGCGACGTTTGTCCGAGCGGCTGATGGATACCGAGGATACGGTGGCGATTTTGTAAAGGCGGCGATTGATGATGAGAGAAGCTGTACAGACGCCGATAGAAACTGCCAATCTAAATCTCGTAGCTATTCCTTTGTCAATACCTAGTAATAACCAAATTCAGGACGGAACATACTCACTAATGTCACAATACACTGGAGCCCAGTTAATCGCATTGTTTCTCCACACAACGGTGTTTATGAATTTGATGAGACACTCGGTGCCAACGAAGAAGATATAGAGAACGCAGCCGACGTTCCAAGCTGATCGACAGCAAATTAGTATTTACTGGCAGAAAAGTATTGCGGGCGCACCTTCCATATGCCAATACAGAGGAATGCATACCAGAATAAAGCCAAGTAAGGCGAACGCCGCGTAAATCTCGCCTTGGACTTCCCACGGTATAGCCATCTCGATGCAAAGTCGTCACAGAAAATGCTACAACACGTAGACAGACAGGTGAAGAGAATCGGGGAGATGGGCTCAAGACCGTGCAACGGAGGAACGATTGCAGGAGGATATTCACGGTCCATCAGTTTAAAAGATAAAATCGCGCCCTCTTTCTTTGTCGATAGATTGGGATCATCCCTTGTACTCGGCAAGCATTGGAAGGGGTTCTCAACGGGTGCTGGAAGGCTAAAATGTGCATATCTAGACGGTCAGTTCAACGGTCCAAATTGGGACGTTACTTTGTACTGCGTCCCGAATAGGCAGGAGCGTGTTCTCACACCGCATGGTGTTCCGGTCACCGGGGGGTCCTGAGCGAAATTCGTGACATTGCAGCCGAGGCGACAAGCACTAACCTCAAAGCAGTGCAAAAGGAGAGTCCAAGGAAGGCAGGAGAGAAACCGCAGTGCGCACACTCATTATCTGAAGTGTGACAAAAATCGTGACAGATCGCGTTAGCACATCACGTGGGACGGGTATACGCGTATCATGAGAACTGGAATGAAGGAAACGCGTCCACCGTGGGGGACGTCTGTATGGACCAAAAGAGTACCCTCAAGGGGACGGTTGTTGCCGGGACGGGGAGCCAGGGGTAAGCCATGTATGCAGCGCACAAGGCATGAACCTTGCAAGGCAAGTCAGGCGTAGTACAATGTCGTCAGGACGGTATCACAGTATGACTGCAGAGCATAAGCACTCCGCAAGATAGAATGCAGGAGTTATCCATGGAGCGTTAGGCCAAAATATAGAACAAGGACTCCAAGGAACCGTGCGCTGCTCGCAGATGGAAGCGATTGGCCCTGGCCGTCGTCGCAGTCGCAAGGCGGATTCGCAAGACGGAATGTAGCATCCAGAGGCATCAAGAGATGATGGTAGAGCAGAGAGAACGCAGTGGAACTCCCATCGCTCGTAAGGCATATGTATTGGGCGAATGTCTCAGAGGCCTATTGTGTTGCCAATGTAACGGGCGTCTAATTTCTTATTGTCCTGCCCTGACCAGCGTGGACATCTAATGCACGAAATGTTCACGAGGTTGATGTTAGGGTGGGAAATTCATGATTGCGAGAGATGTAATTGACCAGTTGCATATGGGTATGGAGCTAAACACAGATACACGGTACACTTCCAATGACAGACCTGAAAATACCTGCGATGAGGGCAATAATACAGTTACATACTCAGAAGGAGATGAAGACCACACACAACAAGAAGCAAATAGAATGAATGATACAAGTCTGACTGGAAAGAGGGATGAATCGTCAGAAAGTCGCTCATGACAGAATGAATTCCCGGTCATACCAACAATCACGCAAAGAACAACACCTTCCGGACAGGCGGAGCAATCGCGAACAAGATGCGAACGCTCGCCCTGTACGGCCACAGCATCAGGTTCTGCACATACTGGAATGCCCGCTCACTGTACGGGACTGGTTTCGCAGGCTTCGCGTTGCCACCGCTACTGCTCCGGCTCCTGCTGCGCTCGTGCCTTGTCTTGCCCTTGGGTGACAGCGTATGTGTCTCTTTGTCTGAAACGTATGTCCCATCAGAATCCGAATCTTCCGCCTCCGGAATAGTGGCAAGGCGAGGCTGCTGCGCAAAATGCTTTTCGCGATCAGGGCTCCGTATGCGTGTAATACCATTACCATTCGCAATCCCGTTTGTCTGAAGGAGGGCAGGAGTACCCCTCAGCTTCTGGTAATCCACTGACCCGAGCGCCCAAAGGGTATGCGGCACCTCGAGTAGCCTGCCCAGGAGCCTCGACAGATATGTCTGCGCCTCGCCGTACGACAGCGCCTTGTGCGGGAACCGGAACCCAACCCCGAGAGCTTCGATGTCGCGCCGCCGCCTCTCCTCCACCTGCAGGAGCCCCGATTCCACCGCGGCAATTCGCACGCTTTGTGCAGCCCGGAGCGTCTCCGCCTTGCGCTCTCCCCGCTTCGCGCCGCGCTCGATTTCGCCCAGCGCCTCGCTGAGGTCGTCGCACACCTCGCGGAGCGCGGCTCCGCGTGCAGCAGTCTCACGTACGTCGCGCAGCTCGCGCTCAAGCGCCTCCACACGCTGCAGTACTATTTTCAGCTCGTGCATTGTCTCCGCGTGCAGATGCGCGGCCGAGTCCGCGGTTGGATAGTGAATTGCGTCGTGCAGGTTGTGTGCACGGGTGCGGAGGCGGGTGACGAGGTGTGACCACGGCCGGATGCCAGTCGCGAGCACGAAGAGCGTCGTATTGAACCAGGAGAGTGCATCCACGCCACCTAGAATAGAGAGGATATGAGGAGGAACATCGCGCCAATGAAGGGAGAAAGGACAGCAAGAGCGAGATAGAAGAATTCTTGCTTATGGAGCTCGCTCTCCGCGAGAGCAATCAAGCGAGCGGTTTGTTCATCGGTGGAAGACTTTGATGACCGTCGAGGACGGATGGCTGATTTGCGAGGAAGGCATGCTTGGTATAATCGCCAGGGTACTAAAAGAATGGTCCGTTTTAGCATGCATGTAGTGCAGTGAGTGACTCACTTTCGATGATCTGATGGAGATAGAAAATGAGGAGGATGATGAGGAACAAATTCTTAATGTGGTCCCCGCCGGTGAGCCAATTGCCTATGGGGGACACCAAGGCGACAACTATGGAGAGATCCAAATCCGCCCATGAGTGAGTCTTCACAGGCGCACGCGTTCTGGTAGAAGGATCGAATGCTGGTCGCGCTCTCGATGTGGCAACACCCTTTCCTTTTGACCGCTCGTGCAGCTCGACATCTCCAGCATCTTCATCACTCTCTTGATCATCATCTTCCATGCTAGAATCGTGGTCTTCCTGCTCGCTCCCGAAGTCTGTATAGCTCTCGTCGAGTTCTTGACTGTGGAAGCCATTAAGTCCCCCTCCAAGAGGTTTTGACGAACTAGAAGAGGATTCCTCCATTATCGACAGGATGGTGGTGGGTATGAGGAGAGAGACGGCTGAACGTGGTATGCGTGAGGTTTAACAAGTCGTGTCGATCATAGGGCGTTCCGTAGTTCGTTTTGAGAAAGATGGTCTCTGATAACCCCTCAAATTTGATGGTTTAGCGGCGAAAAGTTGACCTACATAGACCTCAGCTTGTGTTCCAGATAGCAAATTAGTTCAACATCACGACGCGTGCTTACCGGAAGTAGACTCCGCCGCCTCAGACCTTGGTCGTGCGAGTACACGGATTATACAGCTTCTTGTGCGACAATTATACGTTACGCGGCCAACTTCTAATGGCGCGGTCTTGAGCGGGAACGGCGGAAGCAAACGAACAGCTTGAGGGTCGGGTACGGCAGTCGCCAAGGAACCTCATGGAGCGGTTGCGTGACGCGCCTTGGCACGTGCAATGACGCGTCACGATCACGTGAGAGGACGCGTCGCGACGCGTAACGTACAAAGACAAAACCATTCTTCTCAAACGATGCTGTACCATCTGGCATGCTTGACGAACAAGTGATTCAATGTATGCGCTCTATTTTGTAGCTAATTTGCACCAGAAAGAGGTATATTAGGACAAGAGAACTTGACACTTAGAGGATAACTTGAACACTACGGCTCCCACTCAACGGTGGTGCCGGCAGTGATAGCAGCCTTATTATATTCTGATTTTATTCCGTATGCCATAATCTGGTTTATGTCTTACCTGAAAACTATATCACCTATCCGAGCCTTTTTTTTTCTCTTGCTCGATGACCCTTGGGAAGCGTGCATGCTCGCTCAGTTCGTTACCCCGGCTGATGCTTGCGCTGCTGTGATCCTGGGGGAGGTGATAATAGATATATAGCCCGTCATAGTAGTGGTATCTGAAGGGAAGATGATACAGAGCGATTGCTACATCACTGGCCCGGTATGAGAATATACAAACATATGTGACGACGAATGCGAAGGGATACAACGAGATACATAACGGAGTAATATAACTGAATACGATGTTAGTGTCAGACATGAGTATTGAATGGCTGACTGACATCCAATGAATATAGCGGAGCGGATGATTTCAGCCATACACGCACATGAGTGTACGCTCACACAGTCTCCTGTACCACCGTCATGTAGATTGCTCCACCCATTTCATCGTCGGCCTTCTCTCTGCCGTTCACGCGGCCCCGAGGACTCAAGCTCCTCGGAAGCAACGCGTCCCTGCCTTTGACCCTCCGCAGATGCCGCGGCACCGCCAACCCTGGACCGCGCGCACCATTCACAGCCGGCGCGCTCTGGAAAGGCGCCTCGTGCGGCATAGAGGGTGCGTCGTGCAAGAGCAAGCCGGGCTCATGCGCGTATGCAAACGTGCTGATGGTCGAGGATGCGAGGCTAGTCGTCAGCGAAGAGATGCTCGGCGGGCGACTGTGAGCATAGTGGGAAGGTGCAGGAGACGGAGGACATATGGAGATAGAAGTTTGCGGAGACCCTGATGGGATCGTAGACGAGGGGGGGGCCATGGGCCGGAGAGAATGGAGTGTGGGCGATAGTCGTGAGACTGCGGACGTTCTATATTGTTATGAGATGTATTCTGAGAAGAGGACCCGAGGGCAGAACTAATGGGGGCCGGAAGAGTGAGCGAAGGATCTGTTTGAGGCGTCTGATGAACAGGCAGAAGTGGAGGAAGACCATGCGCCTCCCGTCCTGTCGGCGATTCGAGGTATGTGATTGTCGATTGTACGAACGAATCCTCTGACACTGGCGGAGTCGCTGGAGGGCTACCTCCGGGAGTCGTGAGGGCTAGTTTCTTCGTTGATGAGCCAGTGCGGAATGTATCATCCCAGCCCGACTTCAGCAAATGAATTGGCACTGGCGATGCAGGTGCATTCAAGGCTACGGAAGGCTGAGGTTCCTTGGACTGTTTGAATGGATGGACGGCAGACTGACGGAGAATAGTATGACAAAACCATCGCGAGAATGTGTGATACCCATCCAGCGCTGCCTTGCCATGTTCGCGGCTCGCCAGTCCGGGAAGAGACATGGCTATGAGCACTAATGAGCAGGCGGGAATAGCCCACCAGGTCAATTCTAATTGTGCGAGGTAGAGGCGAGAGCTCTGCGGAATCACGTTCACCTGCGAGAACCGAGCGTGCACCTGATAAAAGGACGTCCACTGAAGAAGTCCTCCTGAAGTGGTAATCCGAGCATACATAGAGAAAATGGTGGATGCAAGGACGATAGAAGCGATCAGGGAAGAGGTGAGTAATGGTCGAAGAAGGGTAAAGATGTTGAGTCGAGAAGTGTCAATGGCATGGTTGTTAAAGAGGGAATGACGCTTGAACCAAGTGAATAGAATGAAACAGGCGTAGATCAAAGTGGCGATACAGGAAATCAGAGGCGGTAGCCAGACCAGTATTATCGCAGGTACAGAAGCATAAGTAGAAGCGTCGCAGCCAAGGTTCTCGGCGAGGTCGAATCGTCTTGTTTGCACGATCGCGTCTGCACAGACTATGAGCAAAGGTAGACAGAAATGTTGATTGAAGAGCCTACGCAATGCCATATAGATAACAGGAAGCGTTACACTGATTATGTCCAGCGTGAAGGTATGTCGTCGACCTTTCGTCTCTGTCACTGATGTACTATTCTGCAGATTGTGACACAATCTAAGAGAGGCTGCAGATAATGCAATCCGTGCGCCTAATAGCAATTTTGTGACTGAAGGAGGGAAATGCTGAATACACTGTCGCTAAAAAAATCGAAGGTACTTTACCTATGTCGCACCAAACAGGGATGCGCACCACAGCGTTTTCGGCCCATACAATGGTATTAATCCCTTGAATAATGTTGCATATAAGCAACCAGATAATGATGGATAGTACAGCAACGTTGCGCGAGTGCCAATGTAAGGGGGCGATCGTGATCAAGAGCACGACACACAGGAAGGAGATCACTGGCAGCTCAGCACGCATGACGAACAGATTCGACGGGTTCAGACCGAACCTAGGTATCGCAATCACAATATTAAGATGTGCGAACGAAGGATGTCACAAGCACCAAGCTACAAGCATGGTACACCCTGTGGGTATAATGGGATGCAGGGAATAGGCAGACGAAAGCCTGTTTTCTCTCATTATCACCAGAATTGGGTTGAGACGCAGTTAGCGAAAAACAAGACCTGCTAGAAACAAAAACAAGACATGATAGCGGCTTCGAGCATGTCGTCGTCAGGATTAGCGACACGCGTTGCCTCTGGTCGTGTCAACTGGACAATAAGGGGACGCCTATATCGAGGATGAGCCTTTGGGTATGCCCAACATGGCAGTTTCTACCAGATAGCCGTTTATGGCAAGTCCTGTAGAAGGTTCAGTATTGGAAAAACTCGACCATGATACCGAGGACATAGGCCATCTCTCTCTATATCTGTATAGAGTGTTTGTCCGAATACCACGAACAAAGGAGGCGGCGACATCGCAGCGGAGGAATTAGATAACTATGGTACTCACTACAGAGCCTGCAACGTTTGCGGCATATTTCCAGCATTCCCAAGCCAAAGTCCTCTTTGGCGGATGTGCAAAAGATTCATGATGGTATTGTCTCTCATCACAAACCCCCAGGACTTCAAGCTTCAAACTTGAGATCTTGACAGAAAACTTTGCGATATACAGACCACCGCAACAAAAATATGCCACGTGGCTGAAAGCGCCTATCGCGATCAGCGCTCAGCTCCTCCTCCCGCTCTCCTCCCGCTCAGCGCTCAGCTCTTCCATCCTCCCCTCCTCCGTCCGAGCGATTTAAGTCTCAACACATCGATTCTTGTGATCTGCCACAACTTAAAAGTCGAGTCCTACCGAGTATTGAAATGAAAACTCTTATACCTTGTCGACTTCGAATTCATCGGCAAACTCCCCCAAGGCTTCAATGGCAGTTCAGTTCCTCAGCCTCCGTTCTCATCATAGCATGGATGGCAGATAATTAGCCAGGACTATCGCCTCCTCTTCTGATAGACTGTGGCTCGAAGCTGAATCCATATATCGACTCTGGAAATTCACTATCAATGGCCATGACTGGCTCCATGTTGCTAGTATATATGCTATGGCTACGACAGCCATGGTAAGCGCACTTCAAGTCATTATCCTATGAGCTTCGCAACTCTTCCGTTATTGTCTTCCTCCGTGCTTTCTGCGAGCTGGTTCAAACGCAATATGCCAGCAGATGAATATCGTCATACTGGGAACGTCTATTGCACTGCCTTGACCACTCTCATAGTTATCGTCGTGGCCACCATCAACGGTAGCGTCAAAGCCCACGCCGCGTCGTAATTGTGATGGCCTCTCGATATCTGTCCAAAGCGTCATGGTTATCTGGTTGTCCAGATTACGTAAGTTTAGACAATTGTCTTGGCCACAATGTTTGATAGTCCTTAAAGCCATCGGTGACTTACTGCAGCTCTCCTCTGTCATTCATTTGACTCTCGATCTGGTGCTCGAACCGTATCCTGCCGTTGGTCTCCATTCCTTCTAACCTCCTTGCCTCAATTCCGACAGCTGTCTGAATATGATCCCGCGGATTTTCATCTTATGTGTCCTTTTCAGTTCAACTGGTGCGTCACTTCAAATTCTTGGTGTTATCATGCAGTTAATACCGAATCATGTCATTAGCACGATTTGCGAAGTGTGGCACTGTGGTGGATGGCACGGTTGAGCTCATGACCTGCGACTCTTCCTCGGAGCCTCTCGCAGAACAGGTAAGCGCACCTGTATAGACATATTCTGCATTCGACTGATAAATGCATTGTCTTTTTACCGCAAAGTGTGTCTCAGCTTGTCAACCAATTCGCGACTCGCAGGTATGATGGATCCCGGATATAAAGTCCACGTAATTCTAACGCCTCAAATTAGGTATGTGGCCAGAAGGCTTCGTGCACATGTGCCGCCGCGCCACCTGCTGCGGTCTGGGTATGCGTGCAGTGCCAATTCGACACAGCCCAGGATGCTCGTAAGCCCGGGTCCGCATTCATCGTTACACTCCGGATGAACGGTATGCCTTTGTCCTGGAATTACACCATCGTCGATTGACGCTCGTTGTAGCGTACTCTCGTCTATGTGGAGAGCCGCTCGTAGACGAGACAATAATAAACGCACATGATCCCTCCGCCTCCCAAGGACACAACGCAACTGTGAACACGCGTGAATTGCCTGGGATCTGCTTCTACGGACTGCCAGAGGTTACGATGGTGGACCGTCCTGCAACCTCATCGGGTCGATTTGGACTAGCGACTTATGGCTTGTTTTTCTCCGTCTTTGTTATGGCTGTGGTGATGTATGAACTTTAATGTCTGTTTACCGCCCATATGTTCTTATGCTTCGTTCATTCATACCACGAACCTGCTCGCTGTGCATATGTTCTTATGGTTTCTTCATTCATTCTACAATTCTGCTTGTCATATGTTTTATTTCTGATGCTGTCGTGTCAGGAAGCGTGCCGTCATAATAAATCTTACATCTATTCTTTTCTACATATCGATATGAGAGTCGACTTCATGATTTACAGATCGGCTCCGCACTCTTAATCTCGTGTTTATTCTCGAGCTAAAGCAATCGGTGTCACTGTTAAATACGATTAAGAATCCGAAAATCAAAGTGAAGTTAAAGATACATGTCATTATTGGTAGAAATACAAAAATCGTATCTGGAGAAGACTTTAAACTATATCAGCAGTACGTCGCGGTATGTGGGCTGTATGATAGTCAGTCGAAGGGTATTCAAGGATATGCGGACGTAATGAAGAATAATATGAACAAATGTCATCAGAACACGAAAGTCTCGCAGCAGCCGAGTCCGATGGAAATGCAGCCATGCCATCATCCTCGTGAAAGGCTTTCTCGTCGGTCTTGCCCTTCACAGGTGTGGGAGGTTGGCTTTGTGAGATGATGCTCTCATACGAGGGGAGAGGCGAAAGGGGAGATAGCACGACGCCTTCCACACTCCTTCAGAAAACAAACAACAACAATTAGCGAACAAGTGCTGGAAAAGAAGATATCATGACTGACCGAGCGGAAGGTAGCGGCGCAAACGAGCCAGACTTCTCTATATCGCGGTGTCCGCGTTTCAATACGCGCCTGCACATCCAGGTGACAAGGGCACCGTACTCCTGCAGCGCATCCTGGCCGAATGCGAAGAACAGGAAGAAAATGAGAGACGATATCGGAAGGATCAACCACGCGATGTAGTAGTACACGAGCACAAATCGAGGGGTGAATGCAGTGAAGTAGACGTCGACGCGGGAGAAGTTCCAGTGGACGTCAGCCCAGTTCGTCCATGGTCTCAGGGTGAGGGTAGTGAACCAGAGGGTGGTGGACGTTGCGGCAGCACTGATGATCATCTCCACGATGGACATGGCCATGAGGCGCAAGTAGCGGGACGTTGTGAGACCTGCGCGCGAGTTCTCGAGGTGTTTCGCGAAGGTAATGCGACGGCGGAAAAAATGCATGAAGGCGACGGCTAAGGCGAGAAATGAGCGACATCATCGCGAGGGAGTAAAATCCGGACATACCGGCATACACAAAGGTGACCGCGGAAAAAATGAGCGGGGGTACCCAGATGAGAAAAATCGATGGAATCGATACGTAAGTATTTGGCCTGCACCCGTAGTCTTCGATAATATCAAAACGATGTCCCTGAACGGTGTAATCTGCGTATTGTTTAGCGAATAATTACCTGTATCCAGAGGACATGCACACGTACGAAGTCCCATCCACAACATGGGTACAAGAAAGCAAATAACTGCTTCGAAAATTTGCCTTCGTCGCTTGTCTGATACCATCGTTCTTACTCGTCGCACGGAAGCGACCTGTTCCAGATGAATACAGACACACATGCACGCTGCAGGGAGTGCTATATTCGCTCCTATCATAATTTTTGTGGCTGAAAAAGCATTGCATAAAGACAAATCAGTGAAAGAGGACACGGTGACGATGATTGACGTACTAATATCGCACCAGACCGGGACAACGATCGCGACATTTCCATGCCAGATAATGGCGTCAACGCCGTAGATCACATTCACTACGAACAGCCAAGCAACTATAGAGACAGTAGCAACATTCCCAGCTCGCCAGTGCCAGGGAAGAGGAACGAGAACGAGAAAAGCGGCAAGGAAGGCGATGTAGGGGAGCTCTGGGTGCATCGTTTGGAGAGAGGAACAGTGGCAGCTACATCTTGCATGTTTGTGATGATATGTGAGGATTTACGACCTTGACTGTTCTGCCTAGGAGGTGAACTCGAACAGGAAGACAATGGCGACTGTATAGAGTGGTGAGAAATTCTGACGCCCACAAACAATGAGAGCATGGATTATCGCCTTTCTAGGAAACTCTCACTTTCCATTATCAGGACCTCGAACACCGCGTATCTCACATTCGATCTGAGCGATCGTCACATTATTGTGGTAGCATTTCGAATACGACAAAAGCAACTCACAATGACAGCCCATTCTGCGCCATTAGGGTGCTATGTACGCCTTCCGAAAATCTTTTGTTGGGACGTTATAAAACGATGCAAGCCCAGCTAGCTAACCTCCACATATATCGTTGAAAGTTGCTCACCCGATCATTTGATTTGCACCAATGGACGATACCTTCACGCCGATCACTATCATCGATGAGGAAGATCATGAAGGTCCCTCTATCCCTGTCGATGAAGACCATCCATTCAATTTCCCCGCATACTGCGTGATCGCTGTAAGTGCCAACTGCAATCGAATGTGGTCGTCTAATGAGTCCTTGTTCTAGTGATCCTGATATCTGCACGCGAGGCTGATATGATGGTTTCCTAATCTTAGAGGTATGTTATTGTCAAAATACTCAGCCTCTGATCACGGTCTTGATGATTCGGCATATAGCGGGACTCAGATTGGCCTTAACTTATTCTATCCTACAATTAAATCTTTGCTTTTTTATTACACCGTTGTATCTCGTAGCCACAGTGTTCATGTCAGTGTAGCAAAGCCCGCATTGAGCGTTGCTGTATCCAAATCATCTGAATATCTTGTATGATAATTCCATGAAGGTCATCTTATATCAAAGTAGTCATTCGCGATATAACTGTTAAACCGTATGATTAATGCAAGACATTCTATCTGTTTATCTATATAGCCCTATGTAATCACGAAACATACGTATGCTTGTGTTTATCATTGATTATCAACATCTATTTCGTTCTCAATTCTTAAGAAGGTAACTATTTCCGTGTATACATGTCCGGCGCAATTACTTGAAGACTTATTGGTGGGTCTCGGGACACTTCCGGGATAGCGGTTATTGTTGCTGATAACTAGCCGACCACGGTACGAACAAGTCGTCCTAATCACAGTCATTATGTACACTGTGCCACAGATGATTCAAAATTAAGTGAATTACGGAAGATCCACGCACGTTTTATTGATTTGAAGACAAGCACTGGGTAATAGCCACTTTCGCCACAAACGCTTCGTAACTATGACCGGCACGATACATAAACATTTGTACGAAGCAGCGGCGTATGTAACGATGAACGGAGTAAGAACATAGAACTGGTCGAATTATATAAGTTATTCGAATAAGATACGCCAAATATGAGCCTCTGCTCGAAACCGGAAATGAATAGCGGCAGATGATAAAATCTATGAACAAGTTGTAAATTTCTGAGTTCTCTCAATAACAATAGAACACTCACTCGGGGAATAACAAGCAACCCCCAATAAACGGCATGGACTGTGTCAAGCGATGACACAGAAGAAGTGACCGGTGGCACCGGTATGCTCGAGATCGACTGGCATCGTGGCTGGGGGTAATGATGGCTGTGATGTGAAAGAGGACTCTTCTTCGACCAACTGAGTGAGAGATATCTCCCAGAATAACGTAAAGTCGTCCATTATGAGCGAGAGACGGTGTGATGATGGTCAGGTAAAGTAGCGGGAGGAGAGGAGAGCACAGCGAGTGTTTAGGCTCCAAAAATCTTCAACGATGGTGCAATGATGGCCCCGATTGAGCTGGAAGGCCATAGTACGCCGGTCTTATATAGCAGAGTTTATCGGTCGAGGAGGCGAACAATACGGAGCGAGCATAATAGGTCGGCAACATTTTTTTCTATAAGTTCCTGTAGACATCAGCTTCAAATAAGTCGAACAATACACGTTAGACACAGTTCACGGTGCGGAGAGAATCCCAGTAGGTGCTCGGATGGTCACGGTCACCAGTCAAGACTCGACTACACCGCCGTTTGGACATGACATATGAGTAAGGTGATCAGCCGGACCTTGTTAGCGCCTGCCCGAGATGTTGCCCGGTAACCCCGTAAGGTAGTCAGGATATAGAAAGCGACCATTGTGAGACCCTTTCGCAATCCGCCAGCTCGTTAAGACCTATTTGCCTGACCTTCTACAAATGTATGAATCAGACTTCTGAGCTTTATTCATGTAGCCTCTCAATCAGAATCATCTGTGAGCTTCGTCTGTCATTTCCGGTTCAAGCTGCCAGCCACCTGTTTTAGATATCGCGAGAATATGTAGCACTGCAACAAATGCTATTCATACAAATTCCAATTGTTTCAAAATTTGTGTAACATAACAAAAACTACTAATGTGCTATGTATATATCGCAGACGGTCTACCACCGGCGCAGAGTCCACCACTAATCCAACCTCATCTCATGTATACGGTGTCCAACAGCATAGCAATCTAGCAAAGGTTGGGTTGATTGTCAGCTGAGAAGTTTGATCACAGTGCAACTCGAGCAACTTACTTGACAAAAGGATCCTCGTCATCTCTTCGATGTTGAATCAGAGGGTGTTACTGTTAGAGAAGTCATGAGAAGTAGCATAGAAGGTAACAGAGTTATATCACTTACTGTAAGGCAAGCATCATATGGTAGTATGCATGCAGGGGGCAGTTGCAAGCCCATGAGTGCGAAGTCGTGCATGAGAGAGAGTGGTCGAAGACGAGCTGGCACTTCGAGCAAAAATATAAAAAATCACACGGGATTCCCAAAGCGGCAAAAATATTCTCACACTGCCTTCGTCCGGCAAGAGTATAACCTAGTCTCGTAACCAGCCGTTATAGTGGTAGTTGTGCACGGCGGCTGCGCCACCGGAAGAGTCCGGCGCAGAACCAATCGGACATCGAAAAACCCCAGCACAACTACCACCTATAACGTCTGGTGACTTTGGTATAGGCGGGGGGGGATGGTCACGGTTTGTGACCGACCGCGTCAGATTGCTCTCAACGACACTCGAGATAGGCTATGTATGCACGGCCAAATACCACAAAATTAAACCGAGTGATCACCCTATGGGTTAAAAGAGCCAAGAGATCTGTCCGACCCAATTAATCATATCAAAAGTGCCTCGGTCTCTGTACAGCCAATGCTTAGTCAGCATCCACTAATGTATGAGAGTAACTACTGGGATGATAACAAATTATGACGAGATGAGGCAGAATCTGTCTTAGACTAATATACATGACAAAAATATGGTTAGGAATTTTTTTTTCATTAATATTAAGAGCCAATTCGGAGAGTACACGCATCAAAATGACATGCGGCCGTGCGCGACGCGACGCGTAGAGCGCGTGTTAAGGCACGTGAATGTGACCATCCCCCCCCGCCTATACCAAATTCACCAGACGTTCTCTCCCTCTCTGTGCTGGTGTTTTTCGATGTCCGATTGGGGGTCCGAAGGGAGAGAACGGCTGGTTCCGAGACTAAGTATAACCTATGATAGCTCGTGTTAACATTTCGTAGATATTTTATCAATATTTTCTACTTTAGATTCTGAACAGGCATCTATAAGGTGCTTAGCAGATCCAACATAATCTGACTATGATGTAACGAAAGATGTAGTATTTATCTTACCAGCGATGTTGCAGCAAGCTGTGGGAGATATAGGGATTGTCAGTTCACTAAGACCTTTCAGTAAGGTTGCGGAGTTCCCGCCTCAAGATGGCTGATGACATTTAAATTACCTTTTTTGCCCAATGTGTCCGAGATGGGAAAGTCAGTTGGCGGTGTATGCAAGCTTCCATAACCGGCATCAGCTGCTTACGTAAACAAAGGAGATCGACTGCCATTGTCCTCCTTCAGCTTCTCCTCCTGGGAGCAAACAGTCAGTCATAAACAACCATGGATGGCCACGTATTATCAAGCCCTTTCTCTTCCGGTGTCGCGACGACAACTTCTACTCATCCGTCTTCTTGTTTGACGCCATGCCGAACCTTGAGTATCCAGCATATCCTATCCTGGCCCTTTTTGCCTTCGTGATCGTCTTGGTTCCCTTGCCATGGCATTTTCAAGCATGGAACTCAGGGACATGTCTTTTCATGATGTGGACTGCGCTGTCTTGCCTGAACTTGGGCGTAAATTCAATAGTATGGCGTAACGATGCCATCGATCGTGCTCCAGTGTGGTGCGATATCTGTAAGTGGGCGAAATTTCTTGTGTCGCATGTCTGACGACCGGTGCAGCTTCTCGCATAATTGTGGCTGTTGGCGTTGCAATTCCATGTTCGTCCCTTTGTATCAATCGTCGACTATATAAGATCGCCTCGGTGAAGACGGTCACCATTTCTCGCTCGGACGTACGTGGCAGCGTGTGAACACCCAGTCCTACTTTGCTAAGTTGATCATTACAGAAACGTCGAGCTGTTGCCGTGGATCTAGCTATAGCACTTGGTGTGCCAATATTACAGCTTGTGATGGGTGAGTTTGCCTCCTTACGCCTTTCTTGAATAGTGTTTGACCCTGTTTTTAGAGTATATTGTCTCTGGTAATGATCATTCCAAAAGCGATATAGTCCTAAGCTGACAACATGACAGGCCATCGCTATGATATTTTCGAGGAGATTGGATGTTATCCGTTTATCTATAACACGCCTGTGGCATACCCCTTGTCTGTCGTATGGCCAGTCGTCATAGGTCTCATCTCCGCTGTCTATTGCGGTACGTTATCTTTTAATACTCGAATCCTTACGAAACTCACTTTTCTTCACAGTGCTGACTCTCGCGCGTTCATAACTCGTCGAGTAAATTTCGGTCAAGTAATATCCTCCAACCGATCGCTCACCCCAAATCGCTACTTCCGGCTCATGGCCCTTGCCACCGCTGACCTTCTCATAACTACCCCTGTTGCCGCATACGGCATGTATCTCAACCTTTCGGAATCGCAGATCCATCCGTGGATCAGCTGGGCAGATACCCACTACGACTATTCGCACGTTTCTCAATATCTTTCCATGTTCTGGAGGATGGACCGTAATAGCGTCATTGCGTTCGAGCTGAGCAGATGGGCCCCGATCTTCTGCGCTTTCGTTTCTTTGGTTTCTTCGGCTTCCCGAGGAGGCGAGGAAGAATTACCGCCAAGCATGGTTGAAATCTCCACATCTTTTAGCCAGTTGTTTCTCCGCACAGGAGTCCAAAGATCCGTCGGGTTAGCTCCTATTCGTTGGTCTCATTGATGGTTTAGTTAACATTGTGTCTAGGTGGACTAAGGAAGGTCCAGAGACGCAGTCGGAGGCTCCCTTCCATTGTTCATCTCCCGCGCTCCTCGGCCTTACCATCTGGCCCATCTGCATCCACGCTCGGCTCTGTGGATGATGACACTTTGTCAGGGAGTCCACAAAGCGAAAAGTTTCTATCGTCGCCGACATCTGATCTGAAATACCTTACTATTGCAGTATGATTTACATCCATTCACCTCTTCCTCTTTTCTTTCGCGCCGGTTCCGGTGATCCGTGGTACATTGTTCATAGTTCGTATCTTATACCCATCTGTAGCCCTCCTCTCTTTTCACCCTGTCATGGCTTTGGCTTTTTATTCATGTCTCTCCAATTGTATCAGTGTAGCTATCACGAATCTTATCCTTATTGCATCCTCATAGTTGAGAAACCCGTTCAACGCGGCCGGTTACCATTCACCTGCGCCCATCAAGTCACTGCCGAATACGTAGGATAAATTCGCTTTGACCACTTGCCCGTTAAGAACCAAAAGAAGTTGATTCTGTTTATAATGCAGCGAGTAATGTAGTGCGACGTATTTACAATCACGCATGGTGAGTATAGACTTTCCGTTGGATGAACACATCAACTAAACCAGGTAGATGCATAGTTAGTAGAATAACGTTGAGAGCACATGAAGCCAGGGATGCTCAAGAAGTGTATATTGAGATTCACAGTTTTAAAAAGAGATCAGTGCATAACGAGGAGAGGCGAGCGAAATTTCGTCTCATATTGATTTTTGGCCAAAAAATGAACGAATAATTGCTACATCGACCGCGCGATGCGCATAAGGAATACACAGTGGCTAAGACCGAACTAAATGATACATCAGGAGCCAGTATTGAGATCGTAACTGTGATAGTACGAATGAAAGGGATGCGAGGATGAGAATGGAAGGACTCCTTCATCCTCAAGCGAGATGAAAGCCCACAAATCAGAAAGATGATGAGTATTATAGATAGGCTCGCGAGCCGATAATTTACGACCCGATGCAGAATCTACCAGACAGTGGTCAGCCAGGCCGAAGCTCTAGGGTTGAAATAGACTACCGATGTGCACTATGCAACAATACAGAAGCCTCCAAAATTCCACAAGCTATCGAAGTCGACGGGCACAACGAAATCGTCGTCGCTTGTGTTCCCAGGTGACCTTTCGGACATGGGCGTAGAGGCAGGATAGGATATGCTGGTAATGTCTGCAAATTGATCCATGATATGAAGAACAAGTACGATTTTGGAGGATGTGCAGATGGCTATAGAGCGTGAATGGCGTAGGATTGTTGAGGCGTCACCGAGCATTGCCAAACGATCCTTTATACCATAGACACAATGAAGGCTCGCGCTAATTGGTCAAGACAAAGTTGGTCCTGAGAAACATAGGCCGGTAACTGATATGCGCACAGCTCCTAGATTGGCCGCGCATTATGGACTGTTTGTGGACCACAATCAAAGTAGCAGCATGCGGTCTAGACGAGCAACATGGACATAATATCGCCGATATGTCATGAATCTAGCCGCCAAGCAGTTATCTTGTCCATGTATTGGATTAATGTGGCTTACTTACCAGATATTGAAGCTGAGGCCTCCATTCAACAGTGAAGTTACAAGCGCCCCCGAGGACCGATGCATCGCTCGTTATGACCCGGGAACTCGGCGGTCGATTGTTGCTGTCACGTCACGCCATCACAATTGCATGGATTGGAGTCCATTGTGCTCCGCATTCCAACGTTTTCAATCCAAGCAAATACTTCCCAAGCAACGAGGTGCATGCCCGCTAGATCTGACTTATAGCAATCATGATCTTTTCCCGCGTATTGTGCATCTTTTCCCCCTCCTTTCTTCCTGGAGGATAGCTTCGACCATCGATGTCAGATCCAACTTATCCACTATTCCCTGTCTTTGCCTTTCTCGCCTTCATCCTTACTCTCGTCCCATTACCATGGCATCTCCAAGCGTGGAACTCTGCGACATGCTTCTATATGTTTTGGGCTTCAATAGCATCCCTTAACGAGTTCGTGAACTCCGTTGTTTGGGCTGGCAATGCCCTCAATCCTACGCCCATTTGGTGCGATATCTGTATGTGTTTCTCTTTTTGACTTGACCTCGATGATTGACACCCCGATGTATAAGCTACTAGAATTATGATCGGCGCCTCCGTAGGGATACCTGCGGCGTCACTATGTATCAATCGTCGACTTTATATCATCGCCTGCGTACAAACCGCTACTATCACAAGGCCGGAGGTACGGAGGATCGTCATTACCACTAATTTGTGAACTCATTTGTTTCTCAGAAACTTCGTGCTGTTCTGATAGACAGTCTCATTTGTCTTTTGTTTCCTATCCTCGTAATAGCCCTTTGTAAGACAACATCGCATATCGAACATTTCGCTAGCTAACGCTTTGTGCCAGCATATATAGTACAAGGCCATCGGTTCAATATCTTCGAGGACATCGGCTGCTTCCCCGCGATCTATAACACATTGTTGGCATATTTCCTCGTGTACTGGTGGCCCCTCGTGCTGGGTCTGATATCCGCAGTTTATTGCAGTAAATATCATTATTGCACTCCAATGACCTGAACTTATCCCTGTGCAGTCCTCTCTATTCGCTCGTTCCTCAAGCGCCGCGTTCAGTTCAACCAACTCCTCGCTTCCAAACAATCCTCCCTCACCATCGGGCGCTACTTCCGCCTCATGGCACTCGCGACGACCGAGCTCCTGCTTACCGTTCCAATATCCACCTACGCCATCTACCTGAACGCCACCGCACAGCCGGTCGGCCCCTGGCGCAGCTGGGCTGACACGCACTTCGCGTTCGCGCGCGTCGACCAGATCCCCGACCTCATCTGGCGCATGGACCACGACATCGTCGTCGCGCAGGAGCTGGGCCGCTGGCTAAGCCCTGTCTGCGGTCTCATATTCTTCGCGTACTTCGGGTTTGCGAGCGAAGCGCGGAGGCACTACCGGCTGGCATTCTGGGCTGTCGCGCGGCACTTTGGGCTGCAACCGGCTGCGTCCAAGAGGCCGCTCGCGGGCTCCTCCTTTGGGTGAGTGCACTTTGGTTATTCGTGTGTGGGATAGTATTTTGAGCCTCCGGCGCTATTGTAGAAGCTTTGATTCGTCGGCCAAGTCTCCGTCAGGCTGCCCGTTGCCTCCCTATGTCCCCCGGTTCCACCTCGTTATGATTCCTCTGGCCGTCTGTGTCCGCCGTCAAAGAAGCAGACGAGAAGGGCGACCTCGACAGCACGCCGACCCTCGTCGGCGCGGACTACCACAAGAACGGCGAGGAGCCCGTCTCTCCTAACGTCTCCAATATCTCTCCGACGGACTCGGCGTTCAGCAACGACTATTCAATAGCATACATCGACATCGAGATGACGTATGGCGCGAGGATTCCATCGTTCGTTTCGCTGGAGGTGGATGGGTCCGTGTCGTCGGAGCCGCCTTCCCCCGTGATACATCATGATGGCGATCATGCTGGTCGCATCTGACACGCTTCGTTCCGCATCTAAGAGCTTATTGTTGTATCGATTAGTTAATCGTCTCGGTGTTGAGTGTATACCCGCCTTTGATAAATCTAATGTATTTGATTTCGTTCTACTCTCTTAACCAGTGGCAGGCGTCTGCCGCAGATCGGGTGCGAAGGGATTCGGAGATGAGCACTGAGTCCTCAAAGCCTGTGGATTGAATCTGTGTCATGACGACTCGAGTCCGCTATCTAAGGTGTCTCATTGACCTGGTACTGATCAGCGAACAATTTAAAGGAGACCCTATTTACTTATGCATATGGTTATAGTCCCAGTTCAAGCGAGAATAGCTATGTTACATAGCGCTGTGCTCTGTTCGCGAATACAAAGAAAAAATGTGCCACACCACATACCACGACCCGCCATCCTGTGGCCGTCTGGTCCTGAACAGGGACATTCTCAAAACACACCAGAGCTTCCCGAATATTCAGTCCTGAATCATTGCGAAAATACGAAATATAAGAAACGAAAAAGATGTCCTCTGTACTGTACTCCGATGTGCAAAGCGCTGCGTCACATCGCCAATAAGAACCATAAACTGCAACAAGTAGCATGTGAATACTATTTGAACATGTCCTGCACGCTCAATGATAAGGCAAGTATAACAAGACGCGATAGGATATCCCGCAGACAACTATAAAGATCGCACATCAGCGTCGGAGTGCTCGTGAATCACATAAGATACGCACATTGTTGCATAATTAATGATAAGTTACTGAGCGATGGGAACGACTCGTCAAAACGATCCCTGTGGTCGTAATCAGCACGGTGCTTTCTCGTCACGAGGAATCAGAATGTCGCACGTACCGCTACCCAATGATGCAGTAAATACCGGCGCGAGATATGGAGTCTTCGTTGACTAGAATCCCATCGTTGTCATCGATACGGGTGACGACTCTAGGCAGAGGGACGAGCTTGGAAACTCCGTCCACGAGCTCGGAGAATTCGTTGATGAGCTGAGAGAATTCGTCCATGATGATGGAGATGCGGGGATTGTTGGAAATGGTTAGCGTCGATGCTGGAGTGTTCCGCGGCGTGAGCTAAGTGTAAGGGGTTAGCAAAATCACGACGATTATCCCAGCGATTTATCTAAATCCACAGACGCTATTGTGCTGTAAATTTGCAGCTGCGGAGCGAGCTGTACTGAATTCATACTGAGCGTGGGCATCTGGTACAAAAGAGAAGGCGTCTGAAAATTTTCATTCGCAGCCAACTTGGCTAAACAATGTCACACTTTCCTTTTATGGCCGGTCCGGGCCTAAACGAGGTAACAGGTTACCAACCATGGAACGCTGTGTCACTACAATGATGTGTCTTCCTTGCAGCTCTGTGTAACGAGCAGAACACTTAGCGGCGGGCAGACACCAGACCAATTCAGAGCTCTGATAGGTTTGATCTGCCACACAGAGGACAATTGGCGTCGTGGTCACGGATGGCTCGTTAGTCTCGGTAGCTGAAATCATTTCTTACTTATCACTGATCTGTTTTGTGGACTGCGTTGCTACAATATTAATATAACCCTCCGCTCCCCACTTCTGCCAAAAAGTATGATTTTTTAAATCATATTCAAGTGAGATTAAGTACTCTTTTTGCGCTGAACAATGCCGCGAAGTAAGAACGCATTGTCGATCAAATCGATCGATTGTTTTTTGTTGGCCGCTTTTGGCTATCATCGAACCAAATTTGGTAACGGTGGCTGCGATGCATGGATGAGCAGGAGCACCCGTAGACTTCGGCTGATTAATAGCATTTTCAGGATGGATATGTAATTAGTCTCATAATCATTCAGTTTTATTTGGAGTATATGAGTAGCAGAACGCACACAATGGACACATCTTTCGGTGATAGAGGATTCCTGGTAGTGATGTCGCAACTTGACATAAATAAATCTACTGCTGAGTGAACACGAAATGTGACGTGTATTTTAGAGAATACGAGGAGGTAGCAGATTGCTTCTGACATGAGAAGAAACTCGATCCGACGCGGCGAAGAGCTCTGCTTAGATTCATCATTTCCCCAGCATCATGGTGTGCTCCGCCCACAGTTGAGCTTGATGAACTAATAAAGGTGAGAAAGTAGCCCAAACTATGTGGCTATATCGCACGATAATAGCACTCACTGCCCTCCGCAACCACGGTAGTATCAGAATGGCCGGTCGTACAGATGCTCGCCTGTGTTGGCATCACGAGCAAGGGTAGGTTTCTATTTCAAAGAAGCTAAGACTCTCAATAAGAGCTTCAACTGTGAAACGCGAGTTATATTTAAAGGGCATATGCAATTCATGACGACGAGAAGACAAATAACAAACTTCCGTTGAGGCATGAGCAACGTGCCGCAAGCGTCAGATCCCACGTGGCGACAAAAGACATTGCCAAATAGGGAACGTCCTGTTTCATTGTCCCTGCAAGTCGCGAATAGAGAACAGTGCTTGTTTACTCCTTTTGTTTCTATCCGAGAGCCCTTCAAATGCTCGGGCAATTGCAATCATGCTACGCTAGGTTGTTGGCCTTTGCGCTTCTACAACCCGCTCTAGATGTATTACCCTGCTCTCCCAGCCGGTGCGTTCATCGCAGCTGTGTTCGTCCTCATTCCGATACCTGCCCACTGGCGAGCCCGGAATGTGGCGACACTGTCTATCATTGTATGGCTGTTCGTTATGGACGTCATCTATGGGGTGAACGCTATCGTCTGGGATGACAGCGTAGAGATCCACATGCTCGTCTGGTGCGACATCAGTGCGTTCCGAACCTCATTTCTAACAAGGAGTCTTTCACTAACGTTATTCACAGCGACAAAAATTACCATAGGCGCTTCCACTGCTCTCCCTGCAGCTGTGATGTGCGTTTGCAAGCATCTCGAGCTGGTTGCATCTGGTCGGGTTGTGCGCCTTACCAGTGACGACAAACGTCGTCGGATGATATTTGAGTTGATTATGTGCTACGGCATACCCGCATGTTTATGGCCTTGCGTAAGTTTCTCCAGTTGCTCTTAGTCACTGTGGTCTAATTCCCTCAACGCAGACTACGTTGTCCAAGGCCATCGATTCGACATCATCCAATTCTTTGGTTGTCAACCGGCGACCTACTATTCTATCCCTGCGGTATTCATTGTATGGTTCCCGCCTCTTTTATTCTCTGTCATAGCAAGCTTCTATGCTGGTGAGCTCTAAAAAGACTCAATGCGAATGCAGACTGACACGATGAAAATGCAGCATTTGCCCTCTATCACTTCTTTAGACAGCGCTTTATATTTTCGATGCGCCTACAGAGCTCCAACTCTGCGCTCAGCACCAGCCGATACCTCCGACTCATCGCCATGTCAATCACCGAGATCATATGGCAGACCGCGCTCACGGCCCTGGTGATGTACGACAACATCTCGCCAGGCTTACGCCCGTGGACGAACTGGGCGGACGTGCACTCTAACTTCTCGCGTGTCGGACAGTTCTTCATATTGGAGTTCATGCCGTCGTACCAGCGACAATTCTTCCTCTTCTTCTGGGTCATGCCGATCTCGTCCTTCATATTCTTTATTTTTTTCGGCTTCGGGGAGGAGACCATGAAGGATTACAGAATCCCTGTGAATTGGATTCGCCGTCGAGTTTTTCGACAGAACATCACGAAAGATTCGTCTTTCGGAAGTATGTCATTGCGGTATGTGTTCGAGATTACGCTGGAGACAGAAAAACTGATAGTCGACATCTTCCTAGTCCTATGCGCGCTGCCATCTCGAGTACGAGGTCAACCATTATCATATCATCAGACTTTGAGGACGATCAAATTCTTCCTCCCTACGGCTCGCCTATCAAAGCGAGAGCGATCCTGATTCCTCAGGAGAAGGACGCTTTCGGTGGGGTTGCGAAAACCGTGGAGATCTCTCTTGATGAGCATGATATCCTGTCCACCATTCCTTCCTCCCCGTCCACCACTATCTCGTCTTCTTCAGAGTCCGTGCATCGTATCGTGATCTCAGATCCATTCCCAGCTTCTCGACCACCGTCTCCCCACGCCGTCATGGTCCTATCCACACCCTGCCCTGAATATCGCGGGCCATTCAGCATCCCAACAGTTTTCCCTACTCCATCTGACACTACACATCGGGATGGCCTCCAAGTGACGGTCTACACTCAAACTGAGGTTTCTAACATGGTTTGATCACTCCAAAACGCCTGACTGATCTCGCTTTCAGCATCATATATATTTCGAACTTGTATAATCTGTATCGTGTACAACCTCGCACTTCCCTATAGTCCACTACGTCATCCTCTTGTATTCCTATTATCAGATCCCGTTCCTGGCCGTGCCGGTTATTGATATTCTCGCTCAGTTGAGTTCCTAGATTTTCACTCGTCCGTTCCGTCTTGCATCATCTCAATAGCGTCTTTGTACTTTACCAAGTGGTCTGTCGTTTTACTACTCCAATGGTTGCTCTTGTCCTGATAAGAAGAGCGGCATTAGGAATCCATCGTTGCCGTATTATTCGCACATCTAGGTCCTCGCTTTACCGTGCGAGGGCCTCACCCACGTCACAAAAGATATGTGTTTCTGTTCCTCATGAACCGGTGTCTAATCTCCGACAAGAAGTCAACTTCTACGCAGTTGGGAGTTATTCTCCATAGGTCGGCAGCCAAATGAGGACCGCGTCAACGAGGCCTTGGTTCTTAGTTCCCTGAAATAGTCTTTCGTGTCCTTATTCCGCGGCAAGCCTTCAGACTCTTATGTCTGAATGCGGCTGCCGCGAGGCGATACATTTGACCTCAGTTTCAATGTTCGCAACCAGATCTGTCAACGGAGAAGCGGTGAATGCCGTCCAGTTATTCGAGCGCAAGGCGCGATGAACATGCTGGATCCTGCTGTTTTGTCCGCAGCCGTATCCGACTTGTCCCTCACGTCTTTCTGCTTGTTCCCAGCTTGCTTACTGCCAGTCCCACTTTTCATTCGATATACGCTAGCACATCCAGTGATGTAAGCATTATACACTTCGGCGACTCTGAGATTTTGAACGCTGACTGCGTTAGCAGAATACATTTTGTATTTTCTCTAGTTTTCGTTACTATTCTTTAGACACTCATTTATTCTCCCAGTTTCTAGGATTGCCTCAAACAGCCAACGTTGAAGATGCGCCTTCTACATGTAGACACGATGGAGTTCCACGAGTTCCCTGATACTAGGACAACACCGCCGTACGCAATATTATCCCACGTCTGGCGCCAGGAGGAAGTCCTATTCCACCACATGAGCAAGCGTAGCGAGGCGCAGAAGATGCGTGGGTTCGAGAAAATCCGGAAGTGCTGCGAGGTAGCAGCGAAGGCTGGTTACGACTTGGTCTGGATCGACACCTGCTGCATCGACAAGACCAGCAGCTCGGAGCTGTCAGAGGCGATCAACTCCATGTTTGCGTGGTACAGGAACGCTGACCTATGTTATGCGTATCTCGATGATGTGTCGTACAACAACGGCTCGGTTGGACTGGACTTTTCGCGCTCCAAGTGGTTTTCGCGAGGATGGACGCTGCAGGAGCTGATCGCACCTAAGAAGGTGCTTTTTCTCTCGGCGGATTGGAGACACATGGGGATGCGAACAGATTTGGCAGACTATATCTCGGACATCACTCATGTTGATTGTAACATGTTGACGGGTTTACCTGTGGCACCGCTCAGCGCAGCCCAACGCTTATCCTGGGCGGCACGTCGGGAAACGACGAGAGAGGAAGACAGGGCGTATTCGCTATTGGGGTTGTTTGGAATCAACATGCCCACCATATACGGGGAAGCGAAACAAGCCTTCGTCCGGCTCCAGCTCGAAATGATAACCCGCCGCATAGACCACAGCATATTCATGTGGGACCCCAGTATCCTCGAACCCGTCTCCCCGCACGCAGCCGAAGAATCCGAACGCTACGATCTTCTGGCAGATGACCCCTCGAGTTTCGCTCACTGTAGCTCTATTGTCACGATACCATATGAGACATTTATCCGAGAGTTGACCATTGCGAATCCAACACCGCAGTATTCTGTGACGAATTACGGCATCAGCATTCAGCTGCCGATCCGACCTCACGAAGAATTTCCTGGACATTACCTGGCTGCTCTCGCTTGCATGCGCAACGTCACAGGCGATAATCCAGAGAGGTGCTGCCTTTTACTGGAGAGGATAGCAGGCACACCTAACGGATTCCGGAGAATCGACGCCGGATTCTTGCCATATAATGATACCTCCGGATTCTTTGCATCGAACTTGTATCTCCTGTATGCTCGCCCCTCGGCAGAGACAATGGAGATGCGGAGCAACATTCCTGAAAATGTCTTCGTCATTGACGCCAAGTGTCTTCGGGATGAAGGTTTTACTGTTGAAGAAATTGTCCCTCGAGGAATGTGGGAGATACAGTCTGAGGGCATGCTCCACTTGACAATAGACCCGCAGAATCAATGGCGTTGCTGCGGTGTTGCGCTGATCCGAGACGAAGCGACGGGACAGAGAGTGGCGATGGTTCTAGGAGCGTTTCGTGGCACGACGCGCCCAGGCTGGTTCAATCTAATGATACATTTACTGGTTGAAGATGACAGTGAGGTTTGGTCAACTCGACCGAGCGATCATTCTGGCCATCATAAGACGGCTCGCGACATCTGGCAAAGATATCGCCTGTCGAGAGAACCATGCGGCAGGTTTCATACGACACTCTCCCACCTCTTTCAGCTTTCAAAGTCCTATAGGAGCGGGTTCATTCATTTGACCATCGATATACCGCCTTTGACCGGCGCATCGCGGTCTATAATCGTAGCACTTCGTGTTGAACCAACACCGAACAGATCGTTGGTGGAGATGGAGAGTTTTACGCGTTCCATATTGCGAGAACTGCTACGCAATAACCCGGTAATGAGACGACGTCTGCAATCCGAGGACGAATTCGAATGGAACCTGAAGGACAGACAAGCCTTCAAATGCACTTCTCAGCATGAACAACGATGAGCAGAACTTGCCCACAGCCGCGTTGCTCGACGAGTATAAAGGAAAAGAGAGAGATTTACTCGCATGTTGGGGAGCTACAATACGTCTGATGAGGGAAGATTCGGAAATTGCGCAAGTCTGTCCTCACCTCAACTTTTCCCCCACGTGTACTCACAGAATATTTAGGCAGGAGCTCGGGAGAAGCAACAGTGCGCTTCTGATGACCAAGTGCAGCAACTGATACACAAAGCAGACGGTGATGCTGGAGACGTCGTTGTCGTCCGTCGCCCGCATATAGGGATGCAACTGCTTGATCTGTGGCGTTTGTGCGGATTTTGCCTCCTGCGCATGTTGTTGTCTTGGTGGGCTGGGGGTATAGTATAGGCATCTCATTGGTCATTGCTTTGCACCTCTTGGTCGCGTTCTCCTATTCGATGTGTTTAACCTTTGTGGTTAGATAATATGGCGAGATGTAGGTGATACACCAGATGACTGCAGCAACCGTCAGATGAGAATGAGATGGAGTGAGGTTGGGGAAGGTATGGAGATAGCACCATAGTGAAGTCTGAACAGAACCAGAACGGGGACTGTCACCAACGCTGTCCGGCACAATATTCGAAGACAGGCGACACCCAGGTGCCAACATTACAGAGAGATGCGTGCTCACTGGGTGATATTAGTTTCGAATCACCGCAACGGCGGGACTATGCATGCCGTGTTGTATCATTGCCCACGGAAACTTGTGCAACAGACGTATATATATTTTTAACTTATCTGAATACTGAGCATGCTATAATATCAGATCCAGTTGACATTCACTGAATAACTGTACCTTTGTGACAATTGGCCGCAGACAGGTGAACATAAGCTGCTAGCCAAGTAGGTCGTCCAAAAAGTCCTGCATGCCCTCTTTCTCGGTAATCTCCTGCTTCGGCTGCTCTGTGGGAGGGGAGGAGCTTCTACATAACGTTTGGCTAATGAAAGTTTGATTCCACGCCCCAAAATCCAACGTTAACATTTGCTGACCTTGCATCTTTCCCCGACCGACGCCTCGCGTGGCAGATTTTCCGCGCTGCCTCGCGGTCTGAGCACGGAAACGTGCTTTCAGATCTGCAAATATATGGATATATCCAAAACGCAACCAAGCACGAACAGTGATTGACTCACCCCACGTCGCCTCAGCCGCAGCCTTCTCGCGACTCATTTCCTCGAGGCCGGGATCCCATTCGATCTGCTGTACACGGCCCTTTTTTGACTGAACAGAACTTTGAGGTCGTGCGGATATATGTGCAAGACTAGTGTCGATATCTTCGTCCTCATCAGGCGGGGGTGGTGCGGACGACGGCCCTGGGGATAGTCGTTGTCGCTCCAGAAACGCCGACAAATCGACCTCGGGCTCGACAATCTCCTCGCCTACCAGCACTAATGTCATATCTAAAAGGATTTATAACAATTATATAACACACCTTCGGAGTCAAGCTCAGGTTCAGGCTCGGCATAACGATCCACATTCGACGCCAGCGCCCTCCGTGCGAACTTACGCTCCAGCTCCCGTTGCGCCTCTTCCTCTAGCTCGATTGTCTCTTCGTCTTCGAGGACCATGCGCTGCCCCCATTCCGCAGGTCGTCCGCGGCCTCGACCACGGCCTCGCGCTCGCAAATATTTGCCGAGTCCCCCGCGACTTGCCTCTTCCTCGTGCTCTGGTTGATGTTGAAGGCGCGTCAGGTATTGTACTGGATTCTGCCATTGTGGCAAGCAAATAGCTATCAGCAAAGGGTGTAAAAGCTGTACTCTAGTTAGACTCAGCCGTAGTGATAGAACGACTGAGATTGCACCTGTACTCTAGTTAGACTACAGTGTATATGAGCTTGGGTAACGCATACGGGTGGAGAAACGCGAACTCACCTCAGCCGTAGTGATAGAACGACTGAGGAGAGTGGGAGAAGGAAACGAGCCAATAGCAATGGTGTGACCGATCACGTGTGTGACCGTAACGGAGCGATGGAATCTAACAAACACTGGGTGAGATTTTCAATATTATATGCTAAATATTGTAAACAAATTGTAAAGGTAGTTCAAATATGTTTATCATAACCTTGTGTAAATAATTGTAAAGATATTAAAAACATATTGTAATGTTTTCAATGTTTATCCAATAGGATCACAGCTTTACAGTATCTTCAAATATCTTTTTCAATATTATGTCATTAAATATTATAAATGATATTTGAACTATCTTTATCATATTTTTACAATATTCTCGTCGAAAATATTAAAAATCCCACCCAGTGAAAGGGTTGTGCTTGAGAAACACGATCGCGGACATCACGTGCAATGACGCGTCGCGTCTGTGGCAGAAATGATTCGGAAGCCAAAATATTTTTTTTTTTTCCCACTTCACTCTTCGGATAAGTTCGCGTTCTTTCCATTAGAACACGTAATATCTTTCGGTCGTCATATACGATGCCCCAAGCAATCTTACAGCTACAGTATGCCACGTCCTTCGAGGCCACATTTACTGAGGGTTATTGATGCTCTGCTGAGTCTCGCCCTTGTCTCTTCGCAAATTGCCTACACCAAGAATTCATGAACACGACATCATTCCATCAAAAGGGTTGAACTGGACTCACCCGAGGTCTCCTGCTCGCGGTCTCCGGACACAGCACCGACAATGGCGTCCTTGCGGCCGCCAACGCGATCCTTCGTGCCCTCCACGTAGCCCTGCGCCTGTGCGGCGTTGTACTCCCCTTCACCCGCGGCGTGCTCCTCCTTCCCAGATTGCTGCCACGTTGTGGCGCCGGTCATGTTGCCGATGGTCTCGACGGCGGTGCCCTTCATGGAGTGATATTGACCGGTGGACTTACTGGAAGAGAACGAGCATTAGTATCGAAATTTGTGGTAAGGCGGTGACTATGGACATACTTGGGGCCGCTGTTGTCTGACATGATGTACGATTTATTGGTGTAGAGAAAAGTATAGAGGTGTAATTGTGTGCGGTGTTCGTCCACGGAACGATCAGTATATATACTGAGAAATCATCGAAGTGACGTCGCCCCCTTGGCGAACTGCTGTAGTGGAGCTTATTCCGATGTGGATATTTGCTCCGCCCTTCCATATTGACATGCATGGTGCATGACGCGTTTCAACTGCCATCGCTTGGAGCTGTTCAAACACGATAACCGAATGGCATGCAATACAAGTTTCATATTCACAGGAATCATCGAGAGTTTATCTAGGGTACAGGTTAGCGGGTAGGTAAGTAGAAGTCGTGTGGAGGTCATGATACCATCATGAGGGAATATCAGATGCCAGCAAAGTAGTAAAAGGATGAAAAAAACGTCGCGGTTGCTAGTGGAGATACAGATCGGGCGTGGATAACATGAAGCGGAAGAGCTAGCGGTCATCGTTCGTTAAATGAACGTTCGACAACAGAATGCTCACACTCACGGACGAAGTCACGATTGGTTAGCTAGATCCAGCATGCCACTCATGCTCTCGATCAGAGACGGGAGATGATGATGCGCTGGATTCAGGTGCGAATCCAGGCTCTAGCTCATTTGCAGGCAGTACAATTCTGGCCACCAGAGGATTTTGAGTGCTAGTCGCTTGTACACGACCAGCATCGTCACTGGGTGAAGCACGAGTAATTTCCACGGGAGCAGGACCAGTCCCAGATTCTAAGTCGTGATACTTTGGGGGGACATCTTTGTCGTCGTATGCAGGAAGAGCCTCCTCGTGCGGAAAGTCTGGATGCCTGATGGGACCACGTCGTCCTCGAGCATCTATATCGGCAGCTCGCGTCCTTCTTAGGCGCCGCACCTCCCCTCGGTGGACAAGAGGAACCGGGGAGAGTATGGGGCCGTATGTGAGCGAGTTCCGTACATCGTCAGGTGGGAAGCGAGAAACTTGGCGACCAGAGAATTCCCCCGGAGTGTAGTCCATGTAATTTTGAGTCCTGAAGAATTCATGTAGAGGGCGGTTCCCCCTGCGAAGCCGAGTACATCTACACAGAAATGAATGAGATTGATTGATGCCTATATGCATTGGAAGACAGTGATTGATACCTCCAAACGATTAAGGACACAATCAGGACTGCGGCTGCGACTGCGAACACCCACTCCATGATGTCCTTCAGATCACGCCTTCAGCTGCACATATCCGCCGAGGTCAACCGCAACGGGTACGTGCCTTGGTTACTTGCAGATTGTCTTGCTGTTGGCTCGAAGGGAAGGGCTGTGCCTCCGCAGGGCTTGGCGCCAGCGGGGACGATATCGTCAGTGACCCTGAATTACTCATCGCTCCGATGACGAATGTCCCGAGCTCCTGAGCACTGGTAGTAGGCTCTACGTTGATTTTGAAAGGCTGAATTCTCGTTCAATGTTACGTGCGGTACAGGGTGCACTTAGTGTCGATAAGCGAGAAAACGCATGGGTTCGACAAACGCCTTCCATTGACGGTGTGCACAGAAGACCCTCGGATGTGGCGTACGGCATGGGTTGAGGTCACAATGTGACGCCATTGTCACCACGACGCGTCAGTCACGTGATGCGAAAATCCAGACGCGCGAATTGCGAGTGGGAACTTTGACAAGCTACGTTTGACCATGATCCCGACGCTGGTGGCACAGTCCGGACGCTCTGCGTGGAAAGGCAGGTGCATTCCGGATGTCTCGTTTATTTCTTAGCTGATGTCGTACTCGATGAATAGGACCTTTCTTTGTTGCATTCCCGAACTTGCGTCGGGCACTGGACCACAACATTCCTATCCGGACGCAGGCGCGGTCATGTACAATCCTCCCTAATTTCGTTGGGTAAGAGTCCAAGCTTTGTATTTGAAGCACGTCGACTGGACAATGTTGCTTGAATAGAATCCGCTTCATGGTCCATAATGGTAAAGACTATGTTCCAGTAGTGGTGACGCAGGATATGGTAGGCCATAAGTTGGGTGAATTCGCAGTCACGAAGAAGAGATTTGTTTACAAGTGAGTGGCCAAGTTTCCATTAATTTTTGAATCGATGAGCTCATTTCGTGCCACGCAAGGACGACGAAGAACAAGTAGTGTCTCCGAGTTCCTTCTGTATCTATCCACGTCCATCCACGTCCATCCTTTTCCTTCCAATCACATTCTCTATTTGACATACATTTGCAACGTCATTGGTCAAAACAACGCACCGAAGCTTGCACTTTAGTTGCAACAGACAATTACGTTCTTGCACATCTTATTCGGGCATACAGATAAGTCAACCATCTTGTGAAGTTATCCAAGCTGTTCACGAGTACAAACATGAAACAGACTACCCTCTCCACAGGATCTTCCGCCTACTCCCATGCTCTCCCTCAACACTCGAATCGTACATTTCCTTTTTCCCCAGTTCGAACTCCAGATCTTACACCCTCCAAATGCAACAGTTTAAGTTATCGTTAATTCAAAGAGAAACACCACGCGGTTAGCCGACGACCAAGAATTATGGAAGTTGGCGACATCGGCGACTGCCATGGCAAACGAAAGCGAACGAAATAAATAGCGGCTTCATCTACACGCGCGTGCGTCAGCTAAATGCTCGTGCTGCTAGTGGTACAACGTACCCGGTGACCGGACGGACGCTCAAGCGATGACACAGCTGGACCCGCTGTTCCCACTACCAGTGCCCTCAAAGTTGGTCGGGATGTTGGTGGTGATCTCGGTCTCCTCGACGGGACGGGGGAGCAAGAGTGAAGAAGGCGTCCATTGCAAAGGTGGGGAGGGCAAAGGTGGGGAGGATGTGAATGAATCGAAGACGAAGATCGCCGAAGTGACTTAGTGGGTGAATACTGAGTCGCTGATGTTCCAGCTGCTTCACGCTGCTATTTATGGGCTCGGGCCCGCTAGTGAGCTTTGGTCGTGGCTGTCGAGTATCCGCGAAAATTGCGACTTGGAGGTCAGTGCTTTGTTTGTGAGACCGGATATGATAGGTCAAAAGCAACGCTTTGGTGCGATTTCCGCATATCTTGGATCTGGTGTAATTGTAACAGTCTATTGTTGCAGCCACATTAGGTTCGCCGTTAGGCCACTTTCTCTGCGGCAAGACATCGTTCTAGGGTGCCGTGATGGACGACGCTTTTCTTTTCGACCGTTTGGCCCACTCTCGCTCACGGGTCTTCTTGCCTCATGTCAGCGTACGGATGTTAAAACTTGTAGTCAGCAACATTTTTGTGAACCATGGTATCTGCAGCCACAGTAGCCGGCGAAGAAAAACTTGGTAGATCTGGATGATCGCCTCTCCTGCAGATATCGAAGAAGTCCTGATCGATCGACGGCAGTTAGTAGGTATCTCTGCCACCAGCATGGGTAGGGCAGGATGCTCAAACAATAACGAACTGCAAGGCTTGTTCGCCGATCTTCCCACATGTATGGCATAGAGGCAGTCTTCACTCAACCGTGGACTGGATCGACGTCCTTGTGGTCGGCTGCTCAAGTGTTGCACTGTTCTTCCTTGCCGCTTGCTTTGCTTACTTTTGCTCTATGTCCTCTACTTGTTAGGACGCAAGAACCGCGGACGCACCCTGACGCACTGAAACAGTGAGGGCGAAGAACAGGCTTATGATATCAAGGTGGAAATGACAGCATGATCCGGCTCATAACAATACCGCGTCTCAAACTCAAATCAGACATCGTTTGTCAGACTGAGACTTTACCAAGTCCTCTCACAATTGAAATGTGGCCTCGTGCATCTGGGATCTGACAATTCCACATTGCAATCTATGCAAAGTGAACTCGCGGCCCGCATTATTCTGTGAGATGCCATCCCGAGTACAATTGCACTCCTACGTACTGATGATAAGTCCGGAAAGGATACAAACTAGCTATAATGTCAATAAAGATACAAACAAAGACTTCACCCCTGCAACGTGCTCATGGCTCCTCCAAAATCTCCTTGTCCTTGTGATGGGAATAAAGAACGTCAAATGATGTCATTACGGGTGCTGCGTCAAGCGAGCAAATATTCGTGAACGAAGCGTTTCGAAGCGGTGATTATACGGGATGTGCGTGCGGTAAGGGTGTGGTGGGTGACGCAGGGAAAGAAAGTGTGATGACCGGAGGTGCGTTGAATGCAGCTCGCATCTGTTCTCTAGACCTCAGTTCCTGTGTTCACAGACCAGGTTTTACTCGGGACTCACCAACGAGACCGGTGTGGAGGCTTCATGCGATGATGCACTGGAACAGATTGTTCCCAGTGGCCCGCTCGAAGTCCGTCGGGATTTGCGTCTCGCTCCCCTCAGATGTGGAGGGAACTGGAGGTGCGAGCGTGAAGAAGGCGTCCATTATAGCTTGGCGGCGATATTCCACTTCAAAGATTAGCGGAAGGTGAGGAAGGATTGGAATGCCTCTTGTCTCTGCCGTGTCCAGAGCTCACCCTTCGTATTTATGTGTTGCAGGTTGACAGGAAGACGCACTGCGTTCCTTGCGAGGACAATTGTCGCTGCTGCTGCGAAGGGCAATGCGGAGACTCCGAGATATTTCTGTGCATGGACGACGACGGCTGCGCATCTCGGGTCCTCCCCAATTGTTATATGGGAATAGCGACGCCATCAAACGGTGGCCGCAATTGCCTTCTGTAGGTGCGTGCCTTTCTGCAATGTCTTCCTATCGAGCGTTTCGCTGCATGCGATATCCGCCACGGATCAATGTCGCCAGGAATGCGTCCGCGGCACGTCGGGTCGCGCTCAGCGTGCCGTCGCCTTCACAATAACGTCGAACAGATGCGGTAAGTATGTCACTTGCTTCGCATGTATTACTGCGTGCAAACATCAAGATTGGCATTGCATGACGAGCCACGGGCTCCGGCTTCGCGCCCGTTATTGTCTTGCACGTCGCCTATGTAACACATGCTTTCAGGGTGTGTCATCAGGCCATCATGCTTGAGAGCGCCGCTATGTATGCATAGCGATTTAGTCCGTGTGAAGTTGAATTTCTAATGTGCTTCCCACCCACACTTCCGAAGGGAGAATTTGAGACCATTGTGCGAGTCAGAATATATGTTGTAAATTCGACAACCTTCATTTTACCGTGATGCTCTGGGGGTTCCTAGCTTAAGATATACTCTTTCTTTCTGAGGGATTATGCGATATTGCCCATTACTTTGTGCGATGGTCACTAAAGGAGCTTTGTGTTGATGTCGATGGCTGTAAACGCGTAATGGGTGCTGGATCTCGATCTGTATTTTATCGTTATTATGTAACACATCACATACACAGATGTCACATTCTGTACAGTGTCATCTTGTCACGGCTTGGTCCTCATCGTCGACGACGACGACCAATGGTTCGATCTCGATGCTGAGCTTCTGGTTTCCATGATGCAAACAGCCACTTTCTATCAGCCTCCCATGGCTGCGAAGCAGACTGCCGTGGACCCTGTGCGGGCTTCGGTCGGCCATCTCCTGTCCCGGGCTTATTCACTTCCATGTTCGACCGCTGCGCAAGCTTTCACTCAGCTCGTGCAGCCCATTTCTCGATTTCAAGTTGCTCTCGATGCTTTGATGCCGCTTCTGGAGACTAATGTAGAAGTACGAACTACTCGAGACTGACAGCGCTTCTGATCAGCTCATACTCACCTCTGTTGCAGCTTACACAACGAATACTTGTTTCATATATCTTGTACTCACTATACGCGCCTCATCCGATAGCTATTAATCCCTTCAAGTCTGTACTGTTCGCTTCGTTCATCAGGGAGAGAGACCTGGCGACGAAAGTCGCGAACAGCGGCGGTGTCAGCGAAAACGAGCAGCTGGTCTGGGTATTATGGAAGATCCTGAAAGGCGATGGAAATGACGTGAGTTTTCATCAAGCGCATACTGAATCTGAGAATTTATGTGGCATAGATTGGTCCATTCTCCCCGAGCACGCTGGCACGATCTCCTTTACCTCCGCAACTTAGAGCAGCGAATCTCACTCTCGAGGAAGAAGCGCCTCCGCCGCGACGTGCCAGGTTCGACCCGTACGTTCATATAAAATTTGTTGATCTCAGTTTGACCGACGCTGTTCTCAGATTCGAGGACAGTGATGCACACGATTCCAAGTTCAACCCCTCGGAATCATCAGACACCCTTACTGCGGTCGAGATTACCACGGAGCGCGATCGCGAAAGAGAAAAACTGTCCGATGCCATGACATTGCTGCTTGCTGCTCGCGATCGCGTACTCACACTCTCTGAGCAACGTGTGCGTACCGTACTTCCCCTCCAGTTTTACGTCCTTCTGACTGCATTGTAGACCCTATTCCCCTTGATTCCGCAGCTGACCTCTCCTCCAATGATAACTTCCGTCGATCTGCCTCCATTGATTGCCAATAACCCGACTCTGGCCCACCCTTTGCTGACTGCTTTGCTCTCCTCCATTGGGGAACAGGGGCCGTTCACGTACCTGGATGTCCTGAAACGCCTACCGCCCACCTTGCCATCATTCGATCTGCTCGGCCGCCTCCTCCGAGACCCCACAATGATTCCGGACGTAACAACCGGCGGGCGTACCACTATCGCTGATCTCGTACGCATCGAGGTTCTCGGGTGGTTTACCCACGAGGCAATCCGGTGGCTTGACAAGGCAGAACAGGACGAACGTGATGGGTTGATTAGTGACGACCGGTTTGCCAAGGGTGTGCAAAACGTAAGTGGTCTACAACGACCGCAGCTTCCTCACTTCACCATCATGCATCCACGCAGCTGTGTCGTTTTTATACCTCACTTATCAAACTCGGAATCGTCGACCCAGCATCGGACGCCGATTCGGCGGAGATGGTGCACCTCGCCCTGCGCAACTCGCGCTTCGAAGAGGCAAACGCGTTGTACCGTGTTCTGGCCACGGGCAAATTCTGACGTATCGCGGCCTTATTATAATAGACATATGTAGTCATACTGTACAATCATACCGCATTGTTATCGCAATTGTGTACTTGCCTCGTGTCGGACGGACTTATCTTATGTTTGTTTGCATCTGGCTTTCCGCTTGTATGTCCATGCCTTCGCACCATCATATATGTGTAGTTCGTTGCGTTCCCATTTCTCGTACACATGTCATATGCGTACTACATAGGGCACATGGTTAAAATATGCATCTAGCCATCATAAAGTACAGTAAAAGATTTCCAATTGGCATACGAGACAAGCAGAAGGGCGAATGGACGGGACATCGACAATTCAACATATATATGGAAGGGTAGACGGGTAATAGTAGAAGATGGAAGATACAAGGGAATGCACGAACGAGCACACAACCAGTCCAGTCGAGAAAGATCGACTCCCAAGCACATCAATGGGTCCGAAGATACAAAACGGGGGAATCACGATGCCTGCTTATTCTTGAACCGCAAAAGTGGCGCCAGACCAGACAATGCACATGCTTTCTTCAGGAACTCATGCTGAGAAATAGATCTATATTAGCAACCCCCTCGACCCACAACACAATAAGGGGTGGGCGCTCACCTCCAACAGCTCATCTGCCGTTGCCCGGCTCTTCACGTCGACACAGAGACAGACACTCAAGAAGCCCTTCAACTCCCGGCTCAGCGCCTCAGGCTTCTTCAAAGTGGGCGTGCCGTTGGTAGCGATCAGGTATAATGCCTTCAAAGGCTCTTCGTCGAGGTAGGGGGCTCATTCTCGATCATCTCGATCGCCATAATGCCGAGCGACCAAATATCGACCTTGGCGCCATACTCCTTCTGCTTGACCACCTCGGGAGCCATCCAGTATGGCGTGCCCACCATCGTCGCACGCATTCGACTTTTGGTCTGTCAGCTTCGCGCAGAAACGAAATCAGCTAGACGTGTCTGTCAGCGTCGATATATGGCTTCGAACGATGCACTACGCACTGATCTTGACATGACCCTGCGCATCGAGCAGTACGTTGTCAGACTTGATGTCACGGTGAATGATGGATTGACTGTGTAGGTGTCCCAGTCCTTTGCAGGTCTATTCACGCGTATGTCAACATCCGTAGGAATCTTCGCTACTAAACAACTCACCTCAAGGCAGATGCTGGAAATCTGATCCTCCTCTAGGGTATTATTCTCGATAACATCCGTCAACGCACCGCCCTCCATGTACTCCATGACGACCCACAGCTCATTGCTCTTCACAAGATATGCTTCGAGGAAGTTCACAATGTTCGGATGCTGCGACTCCTTCATCACCAAGATCTCGTTGACGATGAGCTCCTTTCTCGGCTGGTTCGACAGGTCCATCTCCTTAATGGCCACCTTCTTCCCAGTAGCAAGAGTCTTCGCAACGTAGACATGACCGGATGCACTGGGATCCACAATCAGCCTACTAACTTTCCGTGACAGGCAGCAGGCACCTACCCCTGTCCAACCTTTCGGATTTTGCTGTACAACGGCTTCGGGTCCTCCGGACTTACCACGCTCCGCAGCTTCTCCATGATCTGCGCCTCATTCATTGTACTGATCCGCTTCTCCTTCTCCTTCGGCTTCTCCAACGCCGCGGCTGCAGCTGCCACTCCGCCACCGCTCTTCTCATCATCAGGCGCCGTAATAGTGAAGTTGGGCGATACATCCTTCCCAGGCAATGCAGGCTTCTTAGCAGGCTGGAGCGGCTTGATCGGCGGCGGCCCAACGGTGGAGCCAGCCGCGCCAGGTACGGGCTGAGTGGCTGGGAGACCAGTTGCGGGGGAAGACTTCGATGGTGCGATAGGGGGACGCCCGCCCGGTATTTGTCTATCCAGTGAGTCCTTGCGCGGTTCGATGGGCAAGCCTGGGGGCTTCGACGTCTGCGTATCTGTCGGAGGCCCTTGTGCCTTCGCGCGCATGCGGAGCTCGGCGGACGATGGCGAGTGGTCGGGAAGCGGCGGTTTGTGGATGGTGAGCGGCGCGGATGGGGCGGGGCGATTCGCAGAGAGGAGTGGGCGAGCGGGAGCAGGTCGCGATGCTTGCAGTGAGCCGGGTGACATCTGGGGTATGGGCGCACGCATAGTCGAATTTGCTTGGGCAGCGGAGACAGTGTTAGCATGTTGGACGTGCGAGCCGTTGACGCGTTCTGCAGCGAGGGCGAGGGCGGCGCTCGTACCGTTGAGTCCGTTATCTACGCCATTAATATGTGCGGGAGCGGAGTCCTGTCGCTTCATTTGTGGTCTGTCGTTGAGTGGAGAAATCTTACCCATGCCGGCACCGCCCAATCCCGTTCCCGCGTTGAACCGTGGCGCACTGGAGGTCTCTGGGTATGGCGAGAGAGAAGATGCGCCGGTGCGGGGAGTGAGAGTCGACCCGTAGCCCAATTCTTCCATCTCTCGCTTCTGATGATCCGTGTAGAACTCTAGGACATCAAGCACTGCTTGCGGGTCCTTCGCGTAGTCTTCTCGAGTGATGGCCGACTTGGTGAGCAGCTTGCTCCATGCATCAGGCAACCCCTACCAAAATGCGGTTCGGGTTTCGCGATCAGAACGCCGGTGTCGTGTTCAAGTAAGTTTAGTCGTACTCACTGTGAAAGCGCCTGATACGGGGTCAAAGCCGACATGTACCTTGTGTACGAAGTTCGTAGGGTTGCTCACGCCCATGAGCGGACTTCGCGAGTAGATGTCATCTTGCCAACCGTACAACTCCTCATCGTTCTTGAGAGAGAAGTACATACGCTTGTCTTTTGTCTCCAGCAAAAGGCAATATGGCTTCAAGTCTGTCCGCTCGATGTTCGCAATGTCGGAGAGGCTGACTTGGCTCTGCGACTGTTGCGTGGACTGGAAACATAAGTGGATCAGTATCCGATGTGTGCACTGTGCTACACTAGTACTACCACTGGCCAACATAATGGCAATAGACGATCACGAATTATTCCAGAAAAAGTAAGCGCAGACGAAATAGGTGAGCCAATCACGCAGCCAAGGAACAACAAGGGAATATCTGCTATCGATCATGTAATCTGGGAACCTAGCGCTCGAGACGAGAAAAACTGACAAATGAAATTCAATAGTATGCAGTCGTGCAAACCATCATCCGTTACGGCTGGTTGATAGAACCATACAGATACCGCCAACCACAAAATAACTCCAGATCAAACGGGTATACGTTAGCTTGGAAAAGACAGAGGATCCGTGCAGACACTGTCTCTGCCCTGTAGCAATGAAGGTTGCAGAAAACCAAGATGCCGATGATGAACGAGTAGCGCTCATCCCGACAGCAAGGTCTCCTGTCCATGACACAGGTCTACCCATCCGGAAACATTACTCCTCAGTCATGCACCCAAGACTATCGAAGCAACATGAAAGCATAAGAGAGTAGAATAGAAATGCACTCACTTCGTTCTTGTGAATCGACAGGGTCTGCTCCTTAAGAACGAGCCACTTTGGCCTCCAAAGCCAGCTGACAATGCCATCCTCCTTCACGGTAACCATCCCACTCCTTACAACATGCGAACTGCTGAGCAAGTCAGAGTTGCGATTGGGAGAACCCCCGATGCCAGAATAGGAGGAGGCATAGGATGACCCAGATGGAGAAGATGTTCCAACTGAGAAGGATGTGTAGCCTGAGTTTGCTAGTGCATTCTGAATATCAGTATTCTTTTCGCACTGGTGCTGCAGGTGCTGGACGTGAAGGTGTCAAGGATGTTGCAGTGACTTGATTGAAGGCCATTACAGCACCAGAAATCAGAGAGAAGCAAAGGTGTTTCAGCCAAATTCAACACGAGTGAAACAGAGACAGTCAGCGCGAGATCGTGGAAAGAGCAGGTGAGTCGTTATAGTTCAGACAGAGACGAGCTACGAGATTAGGGGAATGCGTGCGTTGTCGTCGTCGTCGTCAGTGTCGAAGAATGATGACTGACTGAATCCGCTGTGGCTTGTGCCCGGAAGTGTGACCTCGGATCTAACCGAGGAAAGTATTGTCACGGCAACCGAGAATTCACTGACAGAATCACTTCAATTCCAGGTTGTTTCGACCCCACATACATATACAGAACGATGATCATTATAGCATAGCATTCGAGGGCCGCAGCAATTTTCCAAATGCTAGGTAGGGGGTGCTCGAAGGACGTTTGTGACGGACGGACTGGGTGAAATGGTCACGTACGGAACATCGTCTGCTGAACATTCGCGAGGCGTCTCGAACCCCGCCCCCCTCCTCCGCATTCCAATGCGTGGCAGCTCGCGTAGGCACCCCAAATCAGTCTCCCGACGTGATGAAGCCGTGGCAGGCACGCATCAGCTACACCGCTGTTGACGAGACCAAGAATACGATCACATACAAGTGAGGACTGACTGCGAAAGTTCAGATGGTGGCGCTAACAGTCTTGATCGCACCAAGACACTGATGAAGGTATCCAGGTCTGGAGTTTGATCAAAAAGCCACAGGTGAGCATTGCTTCAGCGTTAAACCATAAAGTCTCATTCGCAAGATATCTAGCCACATAGCGTTGTGAACATTTGGATTCGATCAATGTCGAATGATCACTCACGCCCAGCACCGGCTCCGCTCCTGCGTATGCTCAAAGCGCATTCGACCTGAATATTATTCCCGGTCCCGGTCCCGACTCGCATCTGATCAATAGGTGCGAACTTTGCAAGTTCCAGACATATCGTCATATGTGACAAATGTGACATCTCAATTGTTTTCCGTCACACCCTTGAGTCAGGCAGGTGGTGCAGAAGGATCAAGAGGCGACCCATCGGACGAAATGAGATCGCAAGACAATAACATGTATCAGACGCAGATAAATCGCCGAAGGAGGAGGTATTAGCGCGCGAAATTGTGACATGAAAGAGGTTAGGACACTGGAAGGTTTACGAAGGAGTCGCACTACGCACACTGTTGCATGATGTCTCCTTTTTGTTTTGTTGGGCTGCAGAACGCATCTAGTGCATAGGGAATGAGCTGTACATACACGAGGCGTAGTTTTGCGCATGTTCCGGTGCGTACTATAATGTCCGTGCATCCTATGCAGCGCAGCTAACAATAACGGGCCCGTGGTATTCCCTTGAGCTGCCGTAAGTGAAGCAAAGATTTTGCACTTAGCCTGACGAAATGGCGTAGCAGCTGCAGTCAACTGTGTGGCTGAATCGTCCGATAGATCTGAAGATCATAGAGCTCCTGTCGAAAACAAAAAGCAAAGCGCGCAGTTAATCCGCATGCACTCGAGTGATCAGAAACCAAATCACCTCCAAGAATCTCGTCAGCATGAAGGCTAATCGCGACGTTATTGTTTTGCATGCTTGTCCACGGCGTTCGCGCCGCATCAAAAAAGTGGATAAATACTCCAGTGTGCGTCTGCACATTCCTTGCGACATAGTCATCGTCACCCAGAGGATCACACTCACCTCAAGACTCCGCACTCGCACATCATCCTCATTCTATAATGGACGCATTCTTCACCCTCGCATCCCCCGTCCCCGCTGAGGAGCCCGAGCAGACGCAGGTGCCCACTGACTTCGAGTCAGTAGGAAGCGGAACTAGCGGCTCCAGCTGCGTCATCGTCTAAACTGTGCGCTCATCTGGTACGTTTGCACGAAGTGAATTCTGAAGTCCACAGTGCTGACTATCTCATACAGAGCCTTGTGCACTCACGACCGTTTTCGCACCCATGACGATATCCATCGCATTCACGACATCTTCGCATTCTTTCGTTCTGCGCATGAGCTTGCATTACATCACATTTCTCTTCGTTCGGGACTGCATTTGAGTAACTTATCAAATTCTTCGGGACACTGTCGGGGAGGGACGGAGTACGAGCTGACGAGATTTGAAATGTTGGTTGGCGTTTTTAAATTTGTCCTGGAACACACCCAGTGACGCGACTGTATGATTGTACGCGGGACTTAACGAATAGGAAGGGCATTGGAGAATATCTGATCTTCATGATTTGGCCAACATGAGCTGACTCGAGCTATGACATTCTCGGGAACCTGTCTACAAGTGTCAGTCGCAGAAGCAAATATTCTATGTAAGCTTACGCACCCGCTGCCTCATTGTTAGAGCTTTGCAGGGAGGTCATAGCTTTGAAACCCGGTTTCTCCGCGTATGGCCCGACAAGCCACAGCAATTAGACAATGGGTCGGCTTAATATGATAATGGCATGCGTCACCTTCCGCATAGGATCCAATTGTCATTTTCTTCCGATGACTGAGATCGGAAGCCACAGCTCTGCGCAGTGCAGTGTTGCTTTGAACTCTAGGCCAAAGCCACAGTACGCCTGCAGTGATAAATAGTCAGTCAGATATGCAGGAATCGTATCAATTCAATCACCCACAAGTCGATCTTGTTGCCCTCACCCGTTTGCAATGGACACATTCATCACTCTTGTTCCACCCGTCCCTTCTGACGAAATAGACACCATCCGAAGCATTCCTACTGACTCTGAGAGAGGTGGAGGGGGAAACCTCTTTCAGTGTCTCATCGTCTAACCATGCATCTCGAAGGTATGCAGACAGACTCCTTTGCGCCAACGCAAAAAGGCCTCGTGTTGACGCCTTACTTCACAGATGACGCAGATACCTTTAATTATCCCTTTTTATTGTGGTCGCCGATGTCGCAGCCGCGCTTTGCTAGGACTTCCGATTGCTGTTCCCGTTTCGTTCTTGATGATGTAACATATTGTGGTGTGGCCGGAGAAGTGGACTCGTAGAAGACGGACAATTCTGTGTTTGTATCAGCTGATAAATGAACTGTATTGTGAGAGAGGACTTTGACTGACCTGCGTATGCGCCAAGAAAAATTGAAGAAAGTGGTAGAAATGCATCTGAATCTATGTAATGTATGCTACATGCATTGATTTTATGACTTAGCATGGAAACCAACAGACATCGAGACACTCATTTTCATCCTGTCGGCAGAACGTGTTACTGAGATGAATGTAATCTAAATATATGATAGGAGCTCACTTGATATCAACAGAGCAAGGAGTCTGCTAGCTTGAAATTGATGAGCGTAGCCACTATATTCAAGCCCGGCGTGTCTTGTCATATCAGGAAAACATGACACATATAACGAATATCAACGGCATCTCGAACAGCCCGTGAGTGGCAAAAGATATCAGTGAGCAGCGTTGATGGTCAATTGGTCAACGTAAACGAATCGTCGAAGCGCCCGTCCTGGGCGCAGGAGGTGAACTATCTACACCTCCCCCTTCCACTATGCCTCCGCCTTCGCCTCCACCTGTACCACCTGCGCCTCAGTTCCCTGCAACACGCCCTTGTATTAGCCAAATGAACACAGGTTGCATCTGCACTTGTGGTTGTCCATCCTGCAATGGTTCCACCTCTTCGACTACAGATCATGCTTCAGCTCCAGAGCATGACCTCCCGACGGTTCCCCTGTATACTCCTACTCATCTTCGTCCCCACGTACCTTTGATGGTGTTTGGTTATGCTCTCACGCCAGATGAAATTCTTGCTTTTGGAGAGAGACATGGATTAGGTGATAGCAGTGATGAGTACCAACTTTACGATGCTGCTATGGATATGATTGGCGAGCAACTGCCTCGAGGGAAACGCCGCAGGGCAACAGTCTGGGATCCCAAATCCATGGACTTGGCAACGTGCTTTGCTGTTGGAGGCAACCTCAATTCGGAGCGTCTGGAGATGGCCAAGGATTGGGAGTTGGTCAAACAGATGCAAAAGGCACTGGAGACGGACGAGCTGCCACAATGGTACCATGCGAGACCTAACTTCTAGGACGGAGGCGGAATATTGTGGAGTTTGTTGGATTGTTGATATTTTCTAATTCATTGGAACATTTCTCCCGATCCGATTCGAGTTTTCCCGAATGCCTCTGATTTCCTCGTTGTACTCGCCAGATTTGCGCTACCCACCTTCCCACCCCTCATATTTTCTCATATTTCCTCTTTGTCTTTTTTCCTACTTCATAATTATGTACATTACCTGTAGCATTCCGGTACCAAAAGCAACCTCAATTAGGCCAGAACTTTTGAACAATAAGAATTGTCACTGTCGACAGGGTCAATTTGCAAGCTAACTGAGCATACTCGCTGTAACAGAAGCACGAGGTTCTGCTTTCAGGTAGGAGACATTTATAATACCTTTCATTACTCTTGACTACTGCATTGTGCATGACATTGAACATGTACACCCTTGGTCCCACCAGCTGCCCACAATCCACTCGCGTTGCGCACTTCCATGAAACCCGTAGCATTGTTGAAGATGGTGAACAGCGCTGAGAGGGCACGCGAGCGGAAGTGCGCCGCATCGTCAGATTTAGAGAGTGCAGATGCCAGGACAGAGATAGTGGACTTAATCGTCATCTATGAGCATTCGCAAAGACCCGCGCGTCAGCAAGCACCAACAGCTCACGAGTAGTCTAGAGTGCGAGGGCCTGCCTGAGAATGATTAATGAACACCGGAAGCCACCTGTCGCATACATTGAAGAACACCCGGCTCGCACTTCATATCCGACATCCTGTTTGAATATGTTGGATTTGTTTCTTCGGCATCGTTTATCAATCAGGTACATACCTGCTCTCGATCAAAGTACCTGCAGATGCGAAATCTGTTTAAAGCAGAGTTCATAGGAATCACGCACACCGTAGTCCAATCGTTATCTGGCGACACAGTCGTGTCCTTATATACTGCCTCGTATGCGGTCTCGACACCAAAGCAAGTGAATCCTTTTGCCACAGCCTCCGCAACAAGCGAGTCTGCATGAGTGCCAACCTGGAACAGTTCAGTACGTCAGGTTTATTAAGTCCAATGAGCAGACACGAGCGTACCATTATATTTGTTTCTGTTAATGCGTGAGATTTTGAGGCGCTCTCTATTTAAAGACTTCGATCGTCGCTAAATAGATATTGGCACTGAACAATACTAACATGGCTTCATTCTCTATCGAGCGCGACGCTTTGGCTACGGACGTTGTGTTCATAGATGCCATAGAGCTATCTGCCAACGTCGGAGCCGATTGGTGGGGGCGCATTCGCGCACAACCTCTTACCGTCAGCATACATCTTCATTTGAAGTCGGAACACCTGGATCGTGCAGCGAAGACGGATGATGTGCGCGATTCGGTACACTATGGCCATCTCTGTAAGGCCATCTCCGCGCTCGCCGATACCCCGGATAGAGTGTTCGATGGTACAGCAGGTCTGGCCGATGCGGTGACGAAGGTCGCGGTAAAGCTTGGGGGCGATGCGGTGGCTGAAGTGCATGTTGCAGTAGCATCTACGAAGTTGATTCCGCTTGCTGCTGGCTATGCCTTGGAGAAGACGACACCGATTATGGGTCCCAAACACAAGCCCGTTGTGCGTGCGTCAGTGCGAGAGCTCGTCTTTTCTGTCATCATTGGGGTCAATCCTCCAGAGAGGGAGGCAAAGCAGCGTGTGATAACGAATATCACCATACGCGAGCGTCCGGATTGCTGTAATCCTGCGGACTACCCGGGATCATAGCGCGAATTTCTAAGGTGCGACTAATATGTGAAGGGAAATTTCATCTCGTTGACCATGTGAAATAGGATATCGAGGCTTCAGCGTATCTCACGTTGGAGAAATTCGTGTGGGAGATTATTCGTGCTGTATGCCTCTCATCGGATACCATTGAGATGGTCACCGTACGAGCCGAAAAACCGAGCGCGCTCGCGTTTGCGAAAACGGCCGGAGTACAAATCAGTCGCCGCCGAAGTGACTTTATTGTAGATATAGTGCGTGTTGTATCCTTATGCGCGACTGAATACCTTTCTAACGAATTAGCAGAATGTCGGGGCAATTTTCCAAAAATCTCGCTTTGCCGCTGCTTTTGGATGATATGTACGTATAACATGTATGCCCTATTTTCCACGCACCATCGTTTTCGACCGAGCTGGTGTCCATTATTTCTGTCCCATGCGGATCTATTGTCCGTATGGCTTTCGGGACAGGGTGCTTCGAAGCACTTCAGCCTCAGTTCATAGACCACCTCGGTGAGATCGACGCCACTCTGGAAGCTGTCGGTCGCTCCACGCTCAATTTGACTCGTGTTCGAACGCATACTGTCTGGGCGTTCACCATAGGATGCAGTCCGGAATCCGTGTTTCATTTCCGTCTATTCTGATCTTGTACAGCGTGTTGCATATAACTGTGGAATGAGTTTGTTTGGCCTTGAAAGCCTGGCTGTTATCACCACCAGACTGCCACTTGTGTTGCCCCCGCGTAGTGAGATCGTACAATAGACTTCAATTGGGACGTTTGTAGGGAAAAACTTGACATGTACAAGGGGAGAAGTGTAAACAACAAAGGCTGGAATAATAAGAGCAGGTTCTAGTCTCGGCCGTAATAAGGTAATGGGTCAGTGGGTGAACGGCCATCGAAGAAAGCTCTTTCGTCAAACCACTCCTGCAGTTCCTTCACCACACGAAGGGCCGCCGCCCAGGCTGCTTCATAACTGTAGCCTTTAGGAGCATGCTTCACCAGTTCCTTAGCTGATACTGCCACCTTCAAGGGTATTTCCCGACGTAGATAGTCCACCGTCCCTACGAGCGAGTATTTCGTGAATTAGTATAAGCATCATTTGAATGGCACACGCACGTGGTCTCCATGCCTGCGCCTCAATGCAAGCTTCGTAAAGTTCGTCGCAATTGAACTCTTCCCATTTGGGCTCCTCCGTGTTGAATACGATATCCATAGACTTCTGACAGTCATGCTGCTCAGCCGACTCGAAATCGATGATGTACGGGCGGTAATTCTCGTCCATGACAATATTATGTTCGAAAAGTGAAGTGTCGAACACCAAACGCGTGAATTGTGACGAGCGCTTGAATCACCGCGAATCTGGGGATTGTGAAGCTCTATTAGTGATGTATTGCTGAAGCCAGGTAAAGCTACTCACCTGAATTGGAAGTTCATCGTAAAGAAACATCGCGTCAAGGGCTTACCGATGTAGTCGAGCACAAGGCAGACCGCGTCTCCATCCTGCATCTCTCCCCTGAATAAGCCATGGAAGCGAGGTATCATCGTACCCTGGAGCTTTTGTAGTTCATTCACATAGAAACCGGCCTCTCGTCGAACACGCTTCATCCTTCTTCTGCCATAAACAACCTTGCACACTACATCTCGCGACTCCTCCCCTTCGCATACGAGTATGCCACGATATACTTTCGAAGCGCCGTCGTGAATAAGTTCGGGATCTTTGAGTTCACGGCGCTTCGTTGCAGCACCATCAGAGGGAACCATACACTTGAGTTCAAAGAACTCAGAATCTTCTTCGAAATCCGAGCAGGAGTCCGTCTCATCCGTGAATGAAAGGTTTGGGAATATGAGGGTCGCCATTGTAGAGATGATGCGAGACAGTAACCTCAATAAGTTTCATTGAACTTGAAGCTATAAGATCAACTACACGTGACCGTGACTGATCGTGTTTATATGATCGCGCCACTTCATGCCAAGGTCCTTCGTTAAACGGATGCGCGTATCACTACGGGCCTGCCTGTGGATGCACGCGGCACGACGCACCTCGCCGTTGATGAACTTGATGTCCTGGGGACACTGTGAGTCGCAGTAACCGGCGCCGTACGTGGCGCAAACCGTGTTGTTCGGGAACTCCGGGAGGCCGCCGTCCGCGTCCATCTCGGACATGTAGAGCGCGCCGCTGAGGCATACGACAGGTTCGACATGTTGACGTCGAACATGAACTCCTGGTTCTTGAGCTTGAACATCTGGTAGGTCGTTTCACTGGCCATGAGGTACACGCGGGAGCCGACATTCGGGCCTGTCACGAGCTTGAGCGTGAGGGTGTCGATTCACTGCCACAGACGTTGCGCGGTGGATCGGACAGTTATTAAAAGTGGTTCCAGTACTAGTGTAACTTCAGGCGCAGTCAGAGTGGTTAATGCTGCAGCGCAAGTTCGGAAGACAACGATCATGGAAACTTTATGTCAAGTGTCGAAGGAAGACATCTACCTGCAGATCCCATATTCAACTCTGATAATCTGAACATGCCGCACTTTCGCTCCTTTGGCGGAGTTTTTCTTGAATCTACCTGCAGGCGATGAAAGTTAATGATCAACATGAGCAGGGAAATGCCATCTTATTTAGTGCCGGTTAAACTCTTAAATTACAGTGAACATTGAACTCTAATCGTGGGAACTACAACCCCCCTCCCCCGATTTCTGTTCAGCTGGCAAGCAGTCACTTACTACAACGTATTTGCGGCATTGTTGCTCAAGTAACGGGTTCACATGACTTCTACGGTCTTGTCGCTTTGTTTGCTCAAGAGAACATTGCCAATTCATGAAGAAAGCCTTCATGGAAGACCCGGTGCCCGTAAGATGTCCTACTGTGGGAGTCGGCCGCCGCCGTTGTCAACTGTCTTTGTACGGAAGGTATTTCATCGTAACTTCTTGTATCATGATCTAATGCGGTTCTCTTCAGACCGACCGTTGGCTTGGGTGTTGGTAATTTGCTAGTGTTTCCTAGTATGGCGCTATGATTTCCTTATCCGGGTTTGTGAAGCCAGCGGCCTCCTTGGCCACTTACTGCGCTCCCAAAGCACTGGAACTCATAATTGCAATTATATCATCAGTTTTGTTGCTGATTCAAGCCTACGGGAAGATACCTACAAACGGGCGATCCTTCTCAGATCGAAGTTCCACTTCAGGCTTGGTTTACCCAGCGCGAACTTCGTTCGAAACTCGTGGGCCAATGACATTACCTGCTACATATTTGTGCCACATACCCGAAACCTTCATGAAATTGTTAGCCTTGACACTTGATTTGGTGGCTGCACAATAAAGGTGCGCGGTTTGTAGACTGTACCACCTTAATGCAACAATTCACGCATGATTTTGAAGGCAAATTCTTCAGCCTTAGGCTAACAGATAGTTTCATTCTGACGCTCTTCTGAATCATCGTGCTCGGGTCACGCGAGACGGGTGGGAATTCTCGACTTCATTCTGCCGACACTAGTCGAGACTCAAACAACTGCTTGCACTTCGAATCAGCTGCTTTCCGAGATGCTATCAACGCGTGTCAAAAGGCGGCCGCCAACTTTCAGAGCACCTCTGCATTAGTCGTCTTGCTCTCGTTTGCTTACTTCGCAGTCGCGTGCAGTGATCGGATGCCGTAGGGCTGCGTCTTTCAGGTATATATAAATCCGTAGAATCGTGTTGGCACTTGCTTCTGCATCATCAGCCAGTCAACAACATCGAAGCTATAACCAGCAATATGGTAAGTGCCTTTTATGTGGTAGTATACAATGCACGCAACTTATGCTACGCTCAATTCCACCAGACGACCGCTCAAAGTGGATATACGACTGCAGCCAAGACCGGAGATCCTTACAAGTATCAAGTTGGCTATGGAAATAGGTTTGCCTCTGAGGCTCTGTACGTACTGTTGCCTTCGCACTCTCAGCAGACTCACTAATTTGCGACAGACCTGATGTGCTGCCTTACGGGCAGAATACTCCCCAACGAAACAAGTATGATTTATATCCAGAATGTGTACGGGACTTCCTCTTGCAATGCTGCTGCCCATAGTGATATTTTTCTAGATTAATGGAACAGCTTTTATCGCTCCACGCGCCCAGAACCAATTGGTGTGAGTATCGTCTTTCCGCTCTATGCGTTTTGTGCATTAAAATATGATCCACAGTTGGCTTTATCGCATCTTTCCCTCTGTAGCTCATCCAGGATATACCAAAGTGGCTACTAATCCTGATGTATGGAAATCCTTGCAAGACATAATTCTCTCGTATATGATACTTATCCGCTGGCACAGATCGAAGCCAACTTTTCTTTGGACAACCCGAAAATCCACGTTGGTCCCCCGCAGATGCTTTGGAAGCCTTTCCAGCTTCCGTCCAACAAAGAGACTGTTGATTTCGTTGACGGTCTGAAGACCATCACAGGAAGCGGTGACCCCTCGTCCGGAGAAGGCATCGCCATTCATATCTACACTGCAAATGCTTCCATGGGGAACAAGGCATTTTCTAACAGCGATGGTGACTATTTGATTGTCCCGCAACAAGGCAGACTGGATATTCAAACGGAGGTCGGAAAGTGCGTCATGTTCGAATCTCTTAGATAGATACGGTTGCTGAGCGTGCCGCGGTTCAGGCTCGTGGTGGAGCCTGGAGAACTAGTAGTGATTCAGCGTGGTCACAAGTTCAAGGCAGGTAGACTTTATCGCATCAATTGAGTGCGCGTGTATAACTATTTCAATTCTAGGTTGATTTGCCGGATGGGCCCTCAAGAGGATGTGAGTATGTGGCGCATTCCATGTAGGACCAATAGTTTTGACGGCGCGCAGATGTCGAGGAACTCTTTGGCTCCCGCTTCGAGCTCCCGGAGCTCGGTGCTATCGGGGCCAACGGCCTCGCCAACCCCCGCGATTTTCAGAGCCCCATCGCACACTTCGACATCGACCAGACTCCTTGGGAAAGTACGTGTCCTTCACCTCGGCCTAAGCATCAGACATGAACTCACCAATCCATCGACTTATAGTTATCTACAAGTGGGTACCGGCGCTGTCTTGTGCATCTCGTGGAGCAATCCTGACTGACACAATGTCACAGAAATTGCGGCAAGATGTTCGTCTGCAAGCAGAATCATACTCCCTTCGACGTCGTCGCCTGGCACGGAAAGTAAGTCTCCCTCTGACAAAATCTCGATCGTTTTCTGAATTCCGTAGTTACATTCCCTACAAATACGACATGAGGAAGTTCATCCACATCGGCAGCATCTCAAAGGACCACATCGACCCGTCCGTCTTCACGGTGCTCACCGCGAAGTCCAGGACACCCGGTGCGCCCTTGGCCGAGTTTTGCGTGATCACCGCTCGGTGGGACGTCGCGTCGGAATCGTTCCGCCCTCCAGTAAGTCTCGGGCATATGAAATGAACATCGGAAGTCTGACCAGGCATTGGTAGTTCTATCACCGCAACTGTGCCGTGGAGATGCTGGGTGTCGTGTACGACGACCCGGCGCAGCCGGCCATGAAGCCTTTCGAAGCGGGCGGCTTCTATTATCAAACCAACATGGCGCCGCACGGACGTTCGTGTCTTCATCAGCATCCAATAAATATCAATGCATACTGATAATCCGCACTCATAGCGGCATGGGAGGACTTCAAGGCCGCGTCAGAGATGAAGCTCGAGCCGATGAGGGTTCACGAGCATTCCATGCGTAAGAGCTCATTTTACCGCAAACTGCTAGATGTCACTGATCGACTAATGATACGGATCCAGTGATCTTGTTCGAGTCGAACAGAATGTTGAACCTGACTGATTACGCAGTGAACAGGAGCACGACGCGTGCAGGTTCGTCTTGTCCTCCAATATTCTCATCAGGCGGACTGAGATTAACGTTGTTATCGTTTTTTCCTCGCAGCGTTCACCACCGAGCGGTTCGAGGCGCTTCAGCCGCAATTCATGAAGCACATCGGCGAGATCACCGCCACTCTGAAGGCCAAAGGACTCCCGCCGCTTGATCTGAGCCGCGCGAAGTTGTGAGAACGAATGTCATGTCCGACCGGTAGCCTCTTCGAAATTGTGCCGTCTTTTCATGTACATTTAGTGGTCCTGACATACTATGCGAATCTCATGTCCCCTTCGCACTCTGTAACATTCACTTACCATATAACAATTCTGAATCCGAATTCCACCCCCCGTGTAAGGTTCGTACATCCGCGCCAGCTTCTTCTTCACTTCCCCGTCTACTTCGACTCCGCAAAGCGCCACAGCGCGTCGATGACCTGCCCAGGCTCGAGCTTCCACTTCGCGTCCGTGCCCTTACTGCCCGTCGAGCACGTCTCCGCATTATCCAGCTCGTTCAAGCGGCGCATCAGCTTCTCGTCCTTCCCCACGGCGAACACAAAGTCAATATCCGTCGCGTTCTCCGCCTCGGTCGTCTCGGGCGCTGACAGCCACGCCGCGCGCGTGAGCAGCGCCGAGTGCGCGGGCCCGCCCGGGTGCAGGATCGCGCCGACGGCCGTGGAGCGCGAGATGTTGTTCGGCAGCACGAGAAAGTTCGTCTCCTCGGGTATGATGCGCAAGCCGTACCGCTCTCCGAGACTAAATCCCATACCATGAGCAACGCTTGAAACTCGACGCGAGCCGCGCTCACCTATCGAAGACGTGGTTCTGCGCCTCGGCAGCCTGGCGCCGTGCCCACTGCCAGTCCGAATTGTGCTCGTCGAACGGGGCGTTCTCAGTCCAGAACCGCCACACGATCGACGCCTCGCGCTCCTCGATGTAAGAGCCGGGCGTGCGCTCGGTGAACTACGTGAAGATATTATTAAGCCGAGAGCACAAGCGTCGGATGTCCATACTCACATATTGCAAGATCTCGAGACAGGGTTGCTTCCACGTGAGGTTAAAGTTCGCGACCATATTGATCCACGACGACTCGCCGTTGCGCCCAAGACGCGTCTTGATGAAGCACCCATTCTCCGCCCTACACCACACCCCCAATCAGCATCCTCACCCAAACGAAACCAGACGATATGTTACTTACACAATCCCGATCTTCGGTGCCTTCTTCTCGACGACCTCGAGCGCGCCCTTCACCTGCAGCCCGCTGAGCAGCCACACCTCGTTGCGCGGGTCATCTGCGAGACGGTTCAGCAGCCGGATCACCTCCTCGGGCGGGTCGAGCATGCCCTCGCCCTGTGCGAGCGTGCGCAAGTCGCGCCGCCACATCGTGCCCTCGAAGTCGATCAGGAGCAGCCGCTTCTTGCTGTGCCGGTAGCGCGGAAGAACGCGCGCGACATCCAGCGCCGCGACAGCCACCGCATCGCCCTGCAGGTGCTCGATGTTCGCGCGCAGGCACCGCACGAGGAACGAAGTGACGAAGGCCTGTGCGCTTTGCGCAACGACGTGGCTGTGCAGGTCCTACAACATCGAATAGCTCTCAGCGTGCTTTTAGGACAGGTGCTCTAGATACACACCTCCCATCGCGATAACGCTTCCTCGTCGCTCATGGTCAACGCCTGTTACACGCATGAGTACAGCAGATGTGATGTGCCCAGCTGTATACTAACCTGATGGATAGCTTTCGCAGTCATGCGTTTGTCCCAAGGGTTTATAGGTATGCAAGACCTGAAGCCGCTGTAGCTGTAGGAGCCAGTGAACTATAAACAAAATGTATTAGACCAACCACAAACTGAATAGAAAATAAGCGAACTTCGCTCAGGATCAGAGGCCGATGCCTCTCCTCCTGACACTCCACATATTCATGCGTTCTACAACCCGTCAATACGAATCACCAGCATGAGAGGCACAGATACACACCTCAGCGCCATGCCCTCTCTCAGACTCGTCACCACGAACGCATCAGCGACAGTCAGCAGCGCAAGGTATTGGCTGAACGTAAGGTCCTGCGTATGTAAGAATACCACAGGTTGGTATGTAAGAGTCGAAAAGCGCGAGTTGAGGTGCGACACGACATCCGCAACGCCGCCCTGGATTTCGTTCTCCTCCGTCGTCTGCAGTGCGACTTGGATCAGAACAACCTAATACAGCCGCGGAGGTAGTCAGTATGACATAACTGCATAGCATATAGTGCGCACTTTGCCTTGGTATTCGGGGTATTTGTCGAGGAACGCCTCGAATGCTTGAATCTTGTGGCGCACACCCTACAGATTCGACATGAGCGTTAAATGTAAATGAGTACCATAATCAGGGAAGCGATACAAACCTGAATCTCATCCAATTTATCACGTCCAACAATCAGCTTCATCCCCGCGTAACGCTGCCTCAGCGACTTGACCCACTCCGCTACCTCCGGATCGTGCCTTAAACCCGCATTGAGCAACATCCTAAATGCATGAGACCTTCACCGACACTCACTTCTTGGCAGTGATACTCCCTACATCTATCCCCATCGGGAACACACCCACGTCGACGAACCTGTTATCTATCTGCACACCCTTCGGGAGCGCCTCCGCCGCCAAGATGCGGCTCACCGTCTGCCTAAAGTGCCGCGCATAATTCGCCGTCTGGAACCCGATCAAGTCCGCGCCGAGCACGCCGCGCAGCAAGTCCTCACGCATGCTCAGGCAGCGGAAGATCTCCGACGACGGGAACGCAACATGCATGAAGAACCCGATCGGCGCCCCAGGCAATCTCGCGCGGAGCATCGCAGGGAGGAGCATGAGATGGTAATCGTTCACCCACACGATGTCGCCCTCGGCGTACGTGCTCACGATCGCGTCGCGAAGCGCTGGTTCACCGCGACGTACTGCTTGAACGACGCGCTCTCGTAGAACGCCTTCGTTTTCGGTGCGTCCGGGATCGCATAATGCAAGCACGGCCACAGCACCTGGTGGCAGAACTCGTCGTAGCACCCCTCGAACTCGGCATCCGGGATCCAGACCGGCAGGCTGTTACACTCGTCGCGCATCCGCCACTCCATGCTCCGCCGCAGGCTCTCACGGAACCCGTCCGTATTCGTCCCGAGCGTGCCCACCCACAGCTTGCGTTTCATCCGGTCGCCCACGCTCTCGACCGCATTCTTCAGCCCACCATTACACTGTGCGCTGGATGAGCAGACAGATACATGGACCGGAGGTCATCACGCACATGCGGATTGCTCTCAACATGCCAGCGTTGGCTGTGCAGCGATATCGAGTCGTGTCGCGAAGACGACAGCGAGCGGGACGGCGCGCGGTGTGCAGACGAGCGTGATGAGCGGCGCTGCACTCGCGACTGTCCTACAGTACCGTGGTGCGTGGTTTGGTAGTTGCGCACGCCATTCGGTACGGGCGTGTTTGCACCAGTGCTAGCGGGGCTCTTCGCGAGTGAATTTGACAGTGCACCGATAAGCGATTGTGCAGCAGCGGATGTTGCGGGAAGGTTCGTATTGCCAGAGGGCAGGGTCAGCCCGGAGAAGGTCGCAAATGGATTTGTTGGCTCTGCGCGCGGTGTCGTAATCGGACTCGCATGACGAGACTGACAATAAAATGTCAGATGGTAGGAGAGTTGGGACAGATAAGGAAGGCTGCTCCATGAAAAGTAATTATATCAAGCGAATTTCAACCTTGACCTCAACGGCTACTGGATCAATGACTTTGAGGACGCCGAAGGACAGATATATACGCCCAAGAGACGAGCCATGAAGCAGCGGGAAAATGAATCACGCAGTCTCCATATATGCGGAGGAAAGCCCCAGACAACACAACAACTCCGAGGCGCTACCGTCGAGAAAGGCGAGAGCATCACAGGCGTCATACTATGGTGGAGTCAAAGCTATCACAGGAGGCACTAGCTCAACATAATCTCAGGCACAGAGATAGTTAGGGAGTATTCTCGGATGTCCTGCGCGTCCTCAGTATGTTCCTTCTTTCACTGATTTTGCTCAGAACACTTCACGGATCCCCACATCACAGATTCAGTATACATGCTTCGAGTCCGTGCAGCAATTGCATGATACGAAGGTAACGAAAGGAGCAGCCCTCCTAAATTGGAAAACAAATCTTAATCTTACTCACTTTGTCCTTGAGGTCCTCGACGATGCTCTTGAGCGGGCCCGCCGCTCTGACCAGGGCCTGCCGTGCAGGGGGAGTAGCGGGAATGAATGCCGTCGTCGGGGCCGTCAGCAGAGCAGATTCGCTCGGAGACGGTGGGTTGGAGTCGCCGAGGACGGCGGTGTTGGGGAGGAAGAGGGAGGCGATGATGACACGGTGGTGGCGGAGAGAGCTCATGGTGAGATAGGAGGGCAATAGCAGCAATAACTTGCAAAGCTCAAACGCTCGGATCGACTTTCTCTGCGATCACCAGTGACGTCACGTGTAGCTGTATTCGTCTGCTCTGCTGGATTATCGCTGCCACTCTCCCCGTTTGGTTCGATGCTCGGAGAGATATCGCGCATGCTGCAAGGCCAGGCCTGCGATACACCACACGTAAATTCTGCTATCCGTCGTCGAAGAACGTTCGTCGCCCGGGTCCCGCACTCGGCAATCCGTATCGATTGGTGATCTCCCCATTTTGTATCGGAGGTCCTCTCCCATCGGCCTATGCGTTAACGATGTGGGCTCGTTCGCTCCCACATTCTCCACAAAGGTTTGTCTCTAGTCTCCTTGTTATTCGGCCTTTGATACAATGAAATCTGTTCATAATGTATATATTTTTGTTCGTTAATGTCGTCCTTGTCGATTAGTGGTTAGATCATCACGTTGTGGCAATAAGTTAAAATCATGACTCATAATCCGTGAAGACGGAGGCTCGAATCCTCCCTGGGACATTTTTGTTGCTTCTTTTCTTCGAACGTTGAGGCCCAGGTATTGCTTGCAACATCTCCTCTAAAATCAATCCAAATCATTCGGCACACCTTCATATAATGTCGGGTTCTGAGATTCAAGCTTCAACGTTCAACACTCACAAGTACTGTATCTACGCGCTGCTCCGTATTGTGCACTCAAGAATGCAGGCTGCAAGCAAGGCGACACCGATGTTCGTACACGTATCATCGTAAAGGCCAGACGGCTGTATGGCCCCGCTCCGAAGACGCCGCGCAACTTACACTTTTCAGCGAATACACCTCAAATATCATTTGGTGCGCCCACGATGCATACACGCCTGCGCACTCGGGTTCATTGAGTGTGAGTAAGCAGTCCGCGTTGCGAGCCTCTGCAATGTGCAGCCCGTGCTTGAGCGGGCTGCATACCGTGCGTGGTGCCCGCCGTCTCTTGGTGGTTATGCGGTTATGCTGGCTCGCGCGTGCGTGCGTGGCTCGATGGTATACGCATATATTGGATGTTAGGTTGGACGCAGCACACTTGCACACAGCGGAATTCGCTACGATATCTCGTAAATGACATCGTGACGCCGAGCCCCGAGCAAGCAATAATGATATCGATGGAATGTCTCGCACGGAGAGGTTGACACTTTTTAGTGGTGTGGATTGGTCAGTATCTGAACCACAGTTTTCGAAAATCCAAGTTTCAGGTCGTCCAATTGTATAACAGAGTGGATTGCAGTACCGACTTCAAGTATGGTCAGGCTTTCGCATAATGCATGAGCAGCGTGGCACGCACCCTATCTTAGCATTCATTCTTCGTCTTCTCCAAGCGCTTCGTCTCTTCCTATCTTTTCCCCTTCTGCGCCTGAATATGCATCGCCCACAGCCCACAGCTCATCCTTCAATTCTTTCAAGTCGTCCATCTCCATGCCCATCCGCGTCGCCACGTCGGTTTGCAGGCTCATACAATCCTGAACAACTCTCGCATAGCGTGAAAAGAGCTGAGTAGTGAGACTTGTCGTGGACAACTCTGAAAACACGCGATTTGATGGTAGAGGGCGCTCCGATGAAGCCTGATAGTGTGGTGACGAAGGTTTGAAAAAAGGGGGGAAGGAGCTAGGAAGCGGATAGAGGGGTGCATGAACGCTGGAGAGGTAGTGTCAATAAACGGATGTCTGACTACAGAGTAATGATTACGAACGTGTGCGGTAGAGGGTTTAGAGTCGCGGTCCAATCATCATACACCTTGATATCCGACCGGGACAATCCTCTTGACACATTTATCCGAGAAAAGATGGGCAACGGATCCTACCATTGGAATTCGTAAAATGTTCATAAAGGCTAGTCAGTACTCACTAATGCTTCTGTTTCCACTGTTGACGGGATAGCGGAAAAGTCATATACCCTGCGGTCGAAATCTTCGAGTCTAAGGGTCGAGGATAGTGGGTACATCCCACTCAGGTGAGAAAATGGCATGTTTCCGGGCCAATTGAGCATCCTGGCGAAACTTGCGATATCATCTTCTCCATTTTTCAACCTACGATGAATGAGCACAACTTCAAAATTACCATCCATGGTAAAGAAGGCGTTATAGATTACGAACCTAAGTGGCAGGGTGCAACTTTCGATATGAGTAGACAGAAGGGCCGAAGTGTGATACAAGCTATTGCGCTGAAAATCGGATGTGATATGTCCACATCATAGCGAGAATTTAATCCTCACAAGATGTACTCACATTCAAATCCAGCTCGTCCAACCATTCTCCGCTTGACCAAGACAAGGGAGATTGAACGGACACATTTGTGGTTGAAAGTGAATGCAAACTGTGCAAACAAAGAGCATCGTTAATAACCGCTCTGAGTCCTTGCATCTGATACATGTGAACTTCAGTTGGACGAAAAGTTGAAGAACGGCATGTTACGGACATCGTCCACGTCAATCGAGCCAGGAATATAGCTCGATAGAAAAGAAAAGGTTAACGATGGGACTTTGGGAAACTCGTCGCGGAATATCGTGAGAAAGGAGTCTGTGAATCCACCGAACGTTGTGTTGTCGCTCATCATTTGAATGCCCTTGTAGAACAATTGAACCGGAGCGCATACATGGGGGCCATATGACGTACCTGTAGATGATCGCATTCTTCGACGAATAATCTGAAAGAATCCTCCATGAGTGCCTTATCCTATACATATTTTAAAACACGTTCAGAGAACAAGGAGCGAAAGTCGATGTACTGAGTTTCATACATACCAAGTTATACTGCAAGAAAGACTGCTTGCTGAGGTTCCAGTCGCCTCCAGCGCTTTCCCAATCAGCTAGGTCTGGAAGCATTTGCACCGTACGTGGATGGAAAGAGACACGACTGTAGTCCGACCAGTAATGGATGTCAGAGGGCTTTGTGCCAAAAGGCTCAGCTTTGTCTTGGACGTCGTCCTGTTCATCTGAACCACCCTCATCACGATCTAAACGCGACTGGTATTCGCTTTTTGGTACACGATCTTGTCGATATTCCACAACGTCTCCGCCCCTTAAAATGCAATGGAACATCAATATGGTATATGAATCGTATACATGCGTTTTCACCAGGAGGATAAGGTTTGTTCTTCTTCACCTTCCTGATTCCCATAGAGATCCTCGGGTAGAGCGCCGAAATTGGCTAACAATTCACTATTGAGTAAGAAATACTAGCGGGAAGGGCAACTAGGACTCACCTTTGCGATCAAAGAGAAGTAATCTGGGACAGTACGTCGATTCGCCCTATCCAGAACCGTCAGATCGAAGTATGCATAACAATTGTTAGATGCATACTTTCAATGTAATCCCTTCTCTGAAAGACCTGTCGTGATGCGCAATCGGTTCTTCTCCATCTTCGTAGGTAAAGTAGCTTTCCTGCGTGTTCCAGAAGTGTGTACCAACGAAGTTTGAAAGCGATCCTGCTTGAATATACAGAATCTCCTTCATTATTGCTACTGACAGATCTGGGTCCTCCTGGTTACGAGGGTTTCCTAAATGTGAGTTGTGTCCGCATTCGCAGGTGGTCAATATCGACCTTGCAGAGCGTAATGTATCTGAATTTCTGAATTGTTGAAGTCTGCGAGCTGGACGTCACGGTGGCGGCGGCGGAATTACCGTGACGTATAACGCCACAATCATTTGTCACGGAATGTCACGCTCACATACCATTTCATCTCTTTGCAGAATGTCCACATTCTTGGGCACGAATTTGATCCCGAAGTACGTATATGACTATGATGATATCAATCGCATTTTTTTGTGTTCAACACGACGGCTTTCGGGTTCAAACGAGCGTCTACTGATACCCAGTGTCGTCACGTTAATAGTCACGTTGCCACCTTCTGAATCCACTGTCATCTGGCATCTAGTATAACAACAGTTCCGGCCGAACATTAAGCCATGTACGAGGCTCCATATCCTCCTTGGGATTTTACAGACAAATCGAGGTAAGTCATGATGATGTTCCAGCTGTGATCGACGAAATCACGCTCACCCCCTGCTGTTCCGCGACATTTCCACTCGATCTGGACCTAGCTTTGCGTGAGTGACATATTGGCGCTGCGTGTTCTGTTCATGACAAGTTCTGTACTCTGGCCAGATATGAGACTGTTGTCAAACGGTGGCCAATAATTTTAACTAGTATCATTGATAATGTCTATCGCTACAATCATGAACTCAGTATCTCCGCGAGCGACTCAGGAGATCCAGCCGTCATAGAGGAAAGAATTGCAGAGGGTAAAGACATCATTTCGAAAATCGGCAAGCTCAAATACGATATGGGCAGAGATCGCGCACTTGAGTGAGCTCAACACTTCCTTGCTCATAAAGCTTTTCTCACCAGTAGCCTATCATCAGGCCGATACCTGAGGATGGAGAGGCACTTGTGGAAACCTATAACTCTGAATTGGATCGTCTCACCTCCCAGGGCAAGGGTACGTGGCTTACTGTGCCATGGCTGTATTCGGAGTGGGTGAATTTATTTCGTAACTGAATCCTCGCGGCACTGATACTTCGTGATACCTGCAGGTGCTATTTGTTCGTAGATTCAATCTTCAACTTTCGTTAGCTAAAATGTGGCATACTAGATACCGCATCTTGCGCTCCTACTTTGTGCAGACAAAGCATTGGAAATCCTACGATCCTTTCCTCTCCCAGAAGCAAGAGACTTTCCAGAAGAGTTCAAAGGCAATATATCGTGAGGCAATTCGCTATTCTAGCGGTACAATTATCATTGATTTGGACTTACTCACCGCGACGTTTTATTCAATGTCAATGGTAATGCCCCACAGAACTGGCCACGACGATGCATGAGCTGCAGCACGAGAAAGATATCCTGGCCTCCGATCCGGAAAACCTCAAGGTCATCTTCGAAGAGATGATCCAGATGTGCCTCTGGTAAGGACCCTGACTCTTTGAAGAAGTCGTATCTGATTTTCTCCATCATAAGGGGAAATGCTACAGTAAATTGCTCTGTTTTTTTTTAATTGACGCGGCCTCTGACTCGCCTTCCCATAATATAGGACCTTTCCATGCTAACGCATATGTCACACGACGATATTCAGCATCTGCAGTCCGTCGGCCACGATGCACAGGCCGCACGTCAGAAGTACATCCTTCGGGACGACCAAGACAAAGTCTGGGAGCATCTCACCAGCTTAGCGGGAAATGGTGGATCGCGCGTCGACTTTGTTTTAGATAACGGTGCGTACCTCGAAGCTGTATTGTCTCAACGCAAGTCACGATACTTACCTTCGTTGTGCAGGTGGGTTCGAGGTCAGCTTCCATTAATGGATATCACCATATTGGTTAATGAGAAATGACCTTCTAATATATAGTTATATACGGACTTCGTGTTCGCCGACTTCCTGGTAACATACACGCCCTACGTCTCTAAGGTAGTCTTCCAGTACGTGGCTTGCTTTATTCCACCAGCCAGTCACGCAAATAACCTCTACCCTTCCCAGTCCGAAACTGATTCCGTGGTTTGTCTCCGATGTGACCCCGCCCGACTTCAAATCCACGATCTCCTCTCTGCTCTCTCCCGCTTTCTTCTCCTCACAGCCTGATTTGCCGGACGCACATGCACACCTGCGGGCCATGGTCTCACGCTGGGCATCCTACATCGAGTCCGGTGTCTTCGCACTATCTGTACCCGCAGACACGCCGCTTGGTGCATCCAACCCCAAGGTGCATACGGCATCATTCCGCTTATGAACATGCTGCTGACTACGTAGTTGTGCAGGCGGACTTCTGGACGTCGCCTTGGCCGTACTGGAACATGAAGGAGCTCGCAAGGGAGACCTGGGAAGACCTGAAGGCTAGCGGGCTGGTGATATTGAAAGTGCGTCCATCTACTCTCCCGCCCTCAGAATGTTGGATTAACAGTACCTATTGTTCAGGGCGATCTCAAGTAAGTATTTCATTTTGGTTTTGTAAGCTCCTCTCATCTTATGCTGCAACCTAGCTTCCGCAAGTGTGTGCAACCCCTCATCCCGCCTCACCGCAGACTGACGGATGCCACAGATTGACAGGTGACGTCCAGTGGCCACCATCGACACCTTTTGAGACCGCTGTTGGTGCGTCCTCATTATCGTTACGTCGGCCTACGTTGTGGTTTAATCGCATACAGGCCCGCTCGCTGGGTCCTTCCCCATCTTGAGCCTGCGCACGAACAAAGCGGACGTGGTCGTCGGCGTCGATAAAGAGCTCGCCGAAAAGCTTGACAAGAGTGGCGAGAAATGGAGATATAGCGGAAAGTACGTTCTGTGACCGCGTAAGATTTGCTCATAGATACTGATCCAAACTTGCGTATAGGTATGCGCTGGTTCTGTTCCTGCCAAAGACGTCTGGAGACTAGAACGAGACTACAGAGTCGGACATAGGTATGGAGACCGCGCTTGTAACAATTGATCAAATACTTCATCACGAGATCTGCACACGGGGAAAGAATAGTGCGACGAAAGCAGAGGACGATATATATGTACAATGATCGATGGCCGTGGTATCAACATGAGTCTCGCAATATATCACAAACACTCTAGGTGTCGTCAGACGCATCATCATTCTAGAAGGTCGAACCCTGCAGCATGGAGGAGGGCAGCAAACTAGAAAGACGACGTTAAGCCGACGAAGCATGGGAAATTCGCATAATTCAAGCGCACCTGAACCTTCGCAATTGACTTGATCTGCTCAAAGTCGTAGCCCTCACGTTCACTCAAGTCACCTGGGAGGCCATTCAGTCATACACGACAAGACAACGTAGGGCAGCCATTTACCGCTATTGTGATACATCGGGTCGGCAATCCGACCCGCGCGCTCGAATACTTGCGTGGCGGGGAATCCCTGTTCATGAAAGCTCTAAAAAGGTATCAAACTGAGCATGTATGCATCTTGACTCATAACTCAAGTGACAACAGACCTGGTGATCACTGCAACATGCCTGAGTACAACGATAAGTAATTACAACTTCTCCGCACGACGGATAGCTACTCACTGGGGTAAATCCAACCTTCAGCTCGGGACTGTAGATAGCAGAAAGGTTCGCCACGAGCTGGGTGACCTCCGGCGTGCCGATGCTAGAGCAGTGTCAACAATCGGCCATGGACCATAGTCAATCCCAGACGAACCGATCAGGGAGCCCGAGCTGAGGCGGCTCGCCAGCGGCATGGTATCCAAGCATATCGGCCTGGATCATGAGAGTCAAATTGGCGTCCTTCTCGCGCAACTCCTCTGCAATGAGACGGCATTAAACACCATGAGGCATATTGATTTCAAGGGATCTGCTCACTGGCATAGTATCTGGAACCGTATAAACCTTGCTCTTCGCCAGCAAACGCGCACAGTTGCACATTCTTGCGGAACGTGATACCCTTGCGCGCGATGGTACGTGCAATACCGAGCAGCGCGGTCGTGCCAGAACCATCGTCGTTCCCGCCAGGTGCGCGTGTACTCCCAAACGAGCCGCGGCTGTCATAATGTGCACTTAGCAGAACGGTCTCGGTGGTGTTCACAGTGCCTTTATACGAACTGAACACCGTCCTATTCATCATTGGCTCTCGCGAATTGTCCATATAGGCACGCACCATACAACGTTTGGCGCGAAGCCGTTAAGGAACTCCTTAAGGGTGCAACTTGCACCGGTCGCCTCAAAATGTTCCTTCAACCATGCAGCAGCAACGAGTGCGCCGTCAGAGAAAGAATGACGCGACACGATGCTGGACGCCGGGTCTTCGCCAGTGAGATAGCGAATATCACGCCTCAGCTGAGGAATGGAGATGTTGTTGACAACTGAAGCAACCACAGGATCAAACTTGACTGTCGACAGCAGCTGCCTGACGCGCTTGACAGCATCGGAAGGGACAGGAATAAAGGGCACGGGAGAAGAGGGCAGCGGGGAGGACTTCCAGAACCGCGGAAGGCGAGTATCGATGGTGCGTGCAGTCTCGCTGTCAACTGAAATAAGAGCAGAGCTGGCAGTACGACTGAGAAGCTGCATCTCGTTCCGCTGGTTGGAGAGAACACGTTGTTCGTCCGCAGTGACGTACTCCGGGTGCGACAACTCGGACAGGAGCGCATCGAGCTCATCTACGAATGAGACAGGCTTAATAGCCTCTTCGACCGCTTGGTGCTGAAGCCAAATGAGCTGCTGAACAGCGGAGAACGGAGCGACGATTCCCTGAGTGAGCGAGTTAGTGGACGAGTCGATACACGCGTTGTCAGCCACGAAGACGCTCTGCGTCCCGTAAGTGCCATAGTATGAATCCGATAGGCATGGGTTCACAGAGAGTATATGAGGATCGTAAGGCGTGATTAACAAGGATGCGAGAGGGATGACAGTGTTCGCAAGCATCGTCGTCGTCGCTGTGCAGTGCGAGCGGTGGAATGCCTGAATGGCGCGTCCTCGGTGACTTCCGACAACTTAAATTTCGCAAATGCAATATCTACTTTCTAATTAGATAGGCTAAGTCGGAAAGTTCCCTGGCCTTCACATTCAAGAAAACAATTAATCATGAACGAAAACGCCCACTTGGTGACTGTTCACCCTGACTAGCTGGATCTTCTTCGCCAGCTCAAACTCCTGATTAACGGCATGTCAACAGGTAGTTGTTCGTCATCTCAAACATCAAGTGCGGCAAATCGACAGTTATCGATGGGGACAAGCACTGGGACCAAGCCGTATGTCTTTCTAGCTCACCTGCACAAGCCTGACATTTTATGGAGGCGCAAATGTAGGTGGCTGAGGATCCCGCAGTTCAGCAGTCTCGTTCGACTACCTCAGGGTCAATGTCTTTTTTCATCCTGACGCCGGGTGATGGGATCAAGCCACATTGCTCAGGATATTCTCGCATCTTTACTGGATCGGGCACAATGGTCAACCGCCGCCTTTGAAAAACAACAGTGCTTTTTGGGTCATATGTGGAAGCGTTTGACAGCGCTTTGAGAGGCGCTGTGTTCTTCGCTCTTAGAATAATCTAATGGTTGAGTGAGATTGGTGACGTGATACAGTTTACAGTTGACTTTGAGAGAAGCTTACGAATCTTGTCAGAATGATCCAGACCGCACACGAGGGGGCCAACTTTCAAGGATCGCATTCCGCAGTGCGAGATTGACCGCCCGACGACGTGGGCATCGTGAGGCTTGTTGAAGAGAACGAGTATTACAGACTGCAACACTGAGCCACCAATTATCACATACTGAAGAGTCTGGCACCATCTTGCTTGTGGCCATTTCGAGTTCAGGAAATATCTAATCCTTCACGAGTGAGTACCATTCCACACGCACTTCTCCGCTAGGCTGTCCAACGCTGACAACTCATAGGCCATTTGTAATTGTTCATCCGTTCAACTTCCGATGATATGCTTCCACTCCGTTCCGCACTCTCCCTGTTGTTCTTAGCCCATTTGCTACTAAAGTTGGGCCTGTGCTGCATGCATCAGCATTTCTTCCCTGTATGTTCTACATCCTACATCGTCCGGTCTCTGGTATTGATGTTGTTGTTCCATAGCCACTCATAGAACTGGGTCTGAAAGACTCATTACATGCATACACCGATCGCAGAATGGAGCATCACAAGGATGGTCTGCTTGGCGATATTTTAAAAAACAAGGGCTGCGATGGCTCCCGTGTCATAAATTTCCACGACGTGAGTGCGTATCGCCTCTGTCAGCATGCCAAGATATATTTTTTCCAGTTGTAACGGAGAAATACATTCCGCAGCACAGCATGCCAACATAGTTGGCACATGAGTCCGTCCGAGAAGGCTTCTCCATCTGCTGAACCATGAATGGCTTCTCTTGTCCGTCCAATAGATGCATAGAAGAATCAGTCGTTGCAACATCGCCATATGATTCCAAGAAAAGGAGTGCCGGAGCAATTCAAATTCCTCACACGTTTCGTAATTTCGGCCGACAATTTGTGGTCCCCTTTCTACTTCCAAAATTCCCGGTCAATATAAATGACGAAGAAGCCTCCCACCCACCTGGACAGTTCTTCCAACGGGGTCCGAAGTGTACGCGGCATTCAATCACGAAGCGTGAGAGAAACAGCTTTTGTTGAGCATGAGACCGACGTGTGCGGCTCACCGCAAGGCAACTGGTTTCCAGTTAACAGCTCGACACTAAAAAAGGGACTCTGATATGTATGATGGATGCTCAACAGTACTGAGATTTTTGATCAGATTCCATTCTCGATGAAGTTGCGATCGGAAACGCGACGTGCGGGTGTCACCATCACAAGAACAATCTGGACCGGACTGGGTGTCTCTTTCTTGTATTTGCAACGTCGCCGGCGTCCTCACTTTTCTATCTTTTTAATCCGGTGCTCTGAATAAGAATGCTCTTTATTTTGCCTATGGTGTTTGTAATGTGTAATGGTGACCATAATTTTTCAAACTGGTGAGTGATTGCCGCCTTTTGATCGAGCTGCAGTATCTCTCACAGCCATCGTTGTTTCTCCACGATTTTCACATCAAATTGTGGATGGTAACCGAGAATGGGCTGTAGTCATAAGAAGCCCGAATGTCTTCTCTTGATCCTTTTCCGTAAGCTCCTAGGTAGAGCTTAACAAGGCAGGTTCCTTGCTTCCTTCTCGCTGTCACCTTCCTGTATAAATTTCCAATTAATCCGCCATGTCAAAAGCCGCAGATATGCTGCTCATTCACCTTAAGGCTGCGGTAAGTATACCAGGACTAGCTCATCGTTGAAGATGTACTGATTTCTTGCTAGTATGCTCGGATCACCCTTACGCCCTTCACGCTCGCTTTCTTCCTACTTAGTTTTGTACATTGTATCGCGCAAGGCCTCACGGCAGCCCTTCTGCATTCTGAGGATGCTGACGCCTTCGCGTTTGTGACGGATATCCTTCATGCGGCGCAGGTTCCTCCCAACGAAGTGCCCAGACTATACCGCACCAACGGCAACCTCGTTCTTAAGCTGTGCACTGCCATTCCGTTAGGCGATGTCTCCGACCAATGCATCACAATCTACGACACAAGCTCTTCATATGAGTATAATGCCTCGGTGTCTGCGAGGTGTTGGGACTTGGTAGGATTTAGCACCCTTGACGCACAATACAATATACTGACGACTACTTAGGATGTTGTCAGAGATCTTTCAACGCGGTCCATGTTAGTCACTCGCAATTCCCGCGAGTCGGTCAGCGACATCGCGGCGTTGATACCCGTGCCAGATTCTACGGGTAGTATTGCGGGAGTGAATCTGACCCTCAACGACGATGCAGGTACAGTATTCCTCAGCGAGCAATGCGCTCGCATACTCGAGTATCCTAACAGAATGTGCGTGCAATCTATGCAGTTGGAAGTCGATGGGCTGACCTTAATTTCGTTTTACGATAGTCTTGATAATTCCAGGAGAGAGGATCTAGCTCTGATTGGCTCTCAGTTCTGGCTTTTGTGTATTTCCACGTTTGGTGTAAGTCCAGTTATCGACCAATATCACCGTGACGAAATGTTCAAGGGCTTCTTATTCAGATTCTATACAATTCAATTCCACACGTGTAAGAAAGAAGTCGTTACTCCGTAACCTTTCGTACTGATGCGATTATGTTCTTATACATAGTCTCGCTGCTGTGTTTACTCGAATGCTGCAAACGACATGGTCTATGTACACGCTATGGCGTACGCAAGATGTCGAGTTCAGAGTCAATAGTCTAATCGTCGACCCCAGCACCCCGTGTCACTTTAATATTCTCCCAACGTATTTTAGTAGGCGGACAGCACTTCAGGTCTGTATCCTGCGGCATGAGTTTCAGCGCTTCACTGACATTCGTTACACAGATCCCTGATTTGGTGCTGAACTGTACTGCGCTGTCCTCAACCGCCTTCCTTGCATGGCGCATCGTCAAGGTATTCATAATTAGATTTTATTTCACAAAGAGAAGAGGTTGACTGGTACTCCCTTGATCTCAGGCATACAGCGGAAGCACATTCCGACGTGTCGGTCCACCTCCATCCGTTATGCGTCTTTATAAGGTGAGTCCGATGCATGTGCACACCTGGTCCAACTTAAATTTACACCTTTCGCGTCGGTAGTTCTTCCTGGTTCATTCTATGTTAGTTCAGCTTTCTTTGTTTTTCACAGTGACTGCCGTCAGTCTCTGGATGGACCAGTTGATAAACAGCGAGATAGCCTTGCTGTCTCGGCAGACACCTGTTTATGATGCTTTGTTCATCTTTACTATCATTGTACGTTCGTCTTTCCCCGTCGGTGATGGCTGCCCACTAAACAGCACATTTATCAGACCATAGTTCCTTGGATCGTTATGGTACGTCTCCGCCTTGATCGTCGCCATCATCTGATCTCACCCTGTCATGATCATGTAGGGCTGGTTCGCCGTGCGGCGGGAGATGAAAGTTCTCATGGTCATCTTCATGGTCATCAATTTCATCTACATCATGTGTTGGTCGGTATGTTCTTCTCGCCAACATATCGTTGGACTTTCATCGAATGGCCTTTCTTCGCCTGCGCAACGCTTGCCGCGGAATTCGTCCTGCTCGGCGCAGCGGTGTTCGGCATAGTCTGCTGGACTGGCTTCGAGAAAGGTCTCGCACACTACTGTAAGTGCCTGCTTCTTCCGCTGTCACACCAAAATCTCATGATATATTGCGACATGATATCTGGATGGTCAACATCACCAGTGCATGTCGAGGCAGTCCTCACACAGTCCGACTTTTCCCCAGAGATGTTCACGAACGATGCCGAGAGGGCTGACAACCACACGTCGCGATGCCCGACCGCCCTTGCCGACCCGTCGCTAGAGGGCGTCTCTGTGCTGAAGCGCGATCATAATTGGAACTTCTCTGATGTCGATCGACCGAGGATATACATGGTCGACTTCCAGGATGTCGAAACGAACCCTGTCTTCAAAAAGTAGCACTGTGGTCTACTTGTGGATATTTGTGTATCTGATCGATTGGATATTGTAAGTCCCGCATGGGACCATCGCTCTTTCGCAAGGGGCTATCGTGGGTATAGATGTCAGTTGTAACCGATCAACAACAACGATCATTAAATCTTATATGCTTGCGCATTCAACTTTACTTCAGCGACGTGCTGTAGCCCTACACACCCTCCGCTTTGGATACATTTGGCCAAGGCACCACCAACCTCTAAGCCTTCGAAGTAGGCCCCATGCAGAAAACCTGTGGATCACCGTAATCATGAGCATGTTGTTCCTGTGGTTCCACTGAAGATATACCGAAGTACTTGAGGCTCGTCGCCTCTCCTGCAAACCACAACCTTTGCTCGACTGTGGCCCGTAGATTCTCACGGTGCTCGCTGGATAGTGGGGCAGGCCAGTTGGAGTATGACCCACGGAACAACGGATTGCTAAACCAACGCGGGAAGTGGAAGTCGAGTGGGTCCGGAATGGTCACGTTTGGGAACATGGAGCGCAGGACTCCCATAACCTCATCTTGAACTTGAGAATCTGGGAGAGCTTCGATGCGCTCAGAGTAATCGCCCTAGAGAAGAAACTAAACTCAGAGAACGAAACGAAGATATGAAAATGCAATACTTACAGTGACTGTCACAAAGATGATGCCGGAACCAGGAAGGAAGTTCTCGTAGTCAAGGCTCTGCCAGACAGGGTATCTGCCTCGCTCTTTGTCCGCATACAATCCCATCTGAACACGGACTCAGCTTTCAAATTCATCTACAGGCAAGGGAGAGTCATGCCTGCGTATCAAACCAGAAGTTCTCCGAGAATTGCAGGAAGATCTTGGTGTACGTGGCCTGGGGACGAGGCTTTAGTATTCTACTCGCACCCAAAGGCCTTCAGTTCGATCTTACCATGACCATGCTCTGGATTGCCTCCTGTTTCCAATCCGGTAACGCGGGCTCAAAGACTACATCATCGTTCTGTAACACCCCCAAACTGAATGTGGACAAGGCGTAGTCTGCACTCAGAATTTCTCCATTGGTGAGTGTCACCTTCACTCCGGATGAAGAGTATGTAATATTCTGCACCGTGGAATTCAATAGAACTTGATGAGGCTGCAGAAACTCGGCAGCTTCGGCTTGGATGAAGTATTTGAATCCACGTTGATCCACAGACATTTGGTTATCATCGGAGAACCCGCCGACGTCTGTGTCATAGGTGAAGTTATTTCCCTTAATTGATCTTGATCAGAGTGGAATGTTGACCATAATACGACTACATACCCAAGAACTAGCGATCCAGGACGACTGCTCTGGAGTCTGAGCATACTCCCAATCGAACTGGTAGTATTCGCTTGCCATTGCCTGAGGCGTCCTCGATTTAGCACCAATGAGAGAGTATCCAGTGCGTGCAGTAGTATCGACGAGGTTTTGAGACACCCGTGCTCCCGCGACGACTGTCAAGTCATCATACTGATCGACTGAGGCATCGAATATATCCAAATAGTCTGAAGGCCCGGTGAAATCGTACGTCGCTGTCCCGTAATCTTGTTCAGTATCAAGATCTGAACACATTTCAGAAGCCACATACATATACTTCCATACCAATCATTGGACTGAGTCTTGAGGCCGTGTTTCTGAACCAGAGTCCAGATAGGGTTGGCAGGACTGTCGCCGCTTTGAGTCCCTTGCACCCAATTGGCACCTACAATCGTCAAATACGAGCAGATATTCTTAGGGAATACCAGATGTACGGACCATCCTCGATCGTGAACTCTTTACCCGGAGCACCAAAAGTGCGTGCCGTTAACCGCCCGCCAAGCTCACCTAGACTACCTAATCAAACGGTAACGACGACGCACAAAAATTATTACGCACTTCGACCTTCTATGATGGTGAAATTCGTGATGCCTTGTTCATGAAGAGTGCGTGCTGCAATAACTCCAGTTACACCGCCCCCTAGGATGAGGACGCTCACATCCGTGTTTGCTCGAGGGATGACTGGTGAGCCATCCACAGAAACCGCAGAGACGAGAAATGCAAGGAGCGCGAAGCCAAAAAGACAGGCGCAGACATGTACATGGTAGAACCGAACAGTGTCTGTATCAGCGCGCTATCTCGACGACAGAAGTGTCATACGTCCAGAGATAGCATCATTTATACCCTCATGGTCGTGTAATCAGGCAGCATTGACTCTGATAGCAAGAGCTTCCCCATATGTCAGCAGACAATCGTCGCGAATTCAGGAATTCGTGCTCACTAAGTTCATTGATAGGATATTGTCTATCTTGCTCAAGTTCAACTGGATGACATGGTAGTAATGGATAACTTGATAAGCGGAGGTACGAATGGTCCGTGATAGACTGTGTGAACTTCTAGTATTAGCCGAACCTTGTGGCATTGCGCAGTCTATTCAGAAACATCAACGACGAAAGATATTTGAATTTCTCGTTAGTTCCATTCGGAATTTGGAGACAGTTGAGTTAGCATTCAGAAGATTTCAACCTGAATCCACTTCCAGGTACTGAAGTTAACGACCCACAGACAAATGCACTGTTATCCGATATTGTGACCGTAAATACTATCGTCGATCACGAGGATATACATATCAGTTGAACTTGATTGCGAGGTCAGATCTCAGACTCACCAGCGTGGCGATTCCAAGTGGTCCTGATTATGACGATCAGATTTCTTTTCTGAACGCAGCGCAAAACGGGCCGTACTGTCAGCACGATGGACATTAACAAGGACCTTTGGGAGCTTTCCAGGGTTGTATTCTCTTACCCGGCCATCGATAACCACGCTCATGCATTCCTTCAAAGTCAATTTCGAAACGCCTTCCCTTTTGAAGGTCTGATTTCCGAAGCGCAGGGATCAGCCTTGGAAGAAGATGCGATTCACACTTTAGCTTGCTTCCGTGCTACAGCTCAACTCGCAAAGCTGTTTGGACTGGAGAGAGGCGCCAGCTGGGAAGCTGTCAAACGTGCGCGGCAGGAGATTGCATATCATGAATTGTGCAAGATCTGCATGGCGCCAACGAGAATCCAGTGCATCTTGATCGATGATGGATTGGGATCCGCATGGACCCTTCACCATTACAAGTGGCATGATCAGTTTACTACCAGTCCAACGAAACGGATCGTTAGAGTGGAGATTGTTGCAGAGGTACATATTTTTACATACCCTCTGGAAACTGATGTTTCACGTTGACTGCCACTTGTCCGAACATTGCCAGGGAATCCTGCGAGACATCGCGGATGAGCAACTCCAGGCGGGTCATGTGGACCCTAAAACTATTTTGTCAACCTTCACTGCCAGGTTGACCTCGGAGCTTACCGCATGTGTAATGGACACTGAGGTTGCTGGTTTCAAGTCCATCGCATGTTATCGGACTGGTCTTGATATCGTAGTTCAGCTCGATACACCAGGGCTGGAGAGGTCCCTCGTTCCCATCATTTTGCGCTATGAAACAACGAAAACCCTTCGCATAGCGGACAAAATTATGAATGACTTCATTGTAAATACTACTCTTCGAATCGCAGGAGAAGGTGGGAAACCTGGTGCGTCGCCCATATAAACCGTTAAAATCTCATCTCATCTCTGCATATCCTTCAGTCCAGTTTCATACGGGTCTAGGGGACAATGATATTACGCTATCACTTTCAACGCCGGCGCTCATGCAACCAATCATCAAGGCATATCCCTCTACCAAGATTGTCCTCCTTCATTCCAGTTACCCATATACCCAACAAGCGGGCTACCTCACGGCCGTATACCCGAATGTGTATCTCGACTTCGGCGAGATTTTTCCCTTCCTCAGCGTCGATGGACAAAGGGATGTCATTAAGCAAGTTCTCGAATTATGTCCAACAAACAAGATCATGTGGTCCAGTGCGTTGCTTCTGCGGCTGCAAGTTCCTCGATATATGCACGCTAAAACTCTTGATCCCAGCTGACGGCCACTATTGGCCGGAATCATATTACCTTGGCGCTCTTCAGGCGAGGGAAGTTTTGTACGAGGTGAGATTCCGTTCTAACACCGGATGTAAACGATCCACTTACACTATAGGCGCAGGTCCTTGAGAATTCAATACGTCGCCAAGACTTAACGTTGGCTCAAGCGATCGAAATCGTCAAACGAGCCTTTTTTGAGAACGCAAATAAAGTGTACAATCTCTGTCTACAACCACACATCGTGTAAACCAGCAATTTCTAGATACCAGGAGATTCCCTCTCACCGTTCTCCTTGCAACTCGCTTTTATCTCCTTATTACTCCTCTTCGTCTTCCTGAACCTGTTCGAGTTCATCTCCCTCGCAGAATACCTTTCCTTGGTCACGTGCTATCTGGAGTGCCTTTGTTTCTTTCTCGTGTGCAAAGACAATGAGGGCGGTTATAATGTCCCGCTGACCTACATGTCGCAATAAGCTGAATTAACCACGCGCTCGACAATCCATTGGGGACCAACCTTCTAAATAATGTTCTAGCATCAGAGCCACCTCGGGTCGAAGTTCACTCGACGAGGCCCCTGGAAGACGTTCAAATAAGCTCAGCGCCATGTCTTCCAGCATCGCGGCTGCGTCCAACTCATCCTCTATGCTCCTCTGTTCGGGGCGGGGAGACACAACTTCAAGCACTGCGCTGAACACGGACTCTGCACCGCGAGCATCCCGCCCGACTTCCCATTGCTTTTCAGACACCGCTCCAGATGATGTCTGAAAGCCTCGCGAACCAATCTTGAGTACAATCGTGTCGTCGGGGTTGTCAGGAAGAGAAAAGCCATAGCCCAAGATGAGTTCGGCGTTTGGCTTCGGGCCGTAGTTGTTAAATAGCTCCATCCCGCGCGGGTGGGGTTGTGGAGGACGAGCGAGACAGCTAGCTGCGAAGATGTGTGACCACCAGCTCGTGTGGGATTTTGAGACGATTGAGACACAATCGTATCAGAAATTACCCAGGAGACTGGCTGGGCTCGTGCATGGTTTAGCGAATCTACACCTGGAAGTAGAACCGGATGGGACGAGGAGGTAGCAACAAGTGACGGCGTCGGAGACAGGAGCGTGGAAGGGAATGCTCGTGAGGATAGATATGTGGCAGCACTTAAGTATCGTTCCCTAAGGTTTTTCCTCGTCAGGTGGCATGATTCTTAAACTAATAAATCACAGGCACTGACCAAGTAAAGTTGCTGCCCCAGGCCGCGTTTGCAAGAGAAACCATAGCATAACACTTGCGCCATTCTTCTAGCCAGTCACGATGACGAACGAGTGTTGCACCGTAAAGGTTTGATCCCTGTAGTGCATCCAATTCGACGGGCGTAAAATGTAATGGCGTGCGAAGCTTTTCCGCAGATGGCAGGGTATCGAGATATGGCCAGTGCTTGAGATCTGCAGTATATCTATAGGTGTGGTTACGCTAGAATGTGTGCTGTGATATGAAGTGCATTTTACCTTGATCGGCCAATGACCCAATGCATGCATAGATACGTGCAGATCAATTGTCGTTCAGACCAGTCTGAAAAACTGCAAGGTGTGTTATGTACTACAAGAATGTTCGATAAGGCCCTTTTCGAGAGCTCCGGTGTAATGGCCAAGGAGAAAGGGCATGACACCACCGTTGTGTCAGAAGGAAGATCCTTCCGTGCTAAAACGACAAAGCCTGAGGAAACTGTGCAGGAAAATTGTTCAAGTAATCTATACACTTTAATGTAAAAGTTGAGACAAACCTGCCTGAAAACTAATATCTGGATGCACATAAGCTCCGTGTTCTAGGAGCCAATTCTTGAAGGCGACGATACTTTCTGGCTCGTTCAAGCCTTTGTCCATTCTTGGAGAGAAATATAACTGAAATTTGTCAAAAATTCAGAGTCGGCAACTACATGCGCAAAATTAACACAGTAATCTCACGAGATAAATATTTCAATGATTGAGCTTGTTCTTGCAATTTGAGTGCGAGTATGAAGTGTTTCTCCGGCTAAGCCGACTTTGTGGCAACTTTCGGCAAGTCCCTTTTGTGTGACTATGTCACAGTGACCCGGCATGATCGACATGGCCACGTGGTGAATAGATCGAATTTTTGGTCGGCACTTCACCCCGTCTTCACTTTACAGTAACGCTTGCACGATGCCTCGGGCAACCTCAGATCGTTTCAGTCGCGCACACCAACCCTCAGCAAAATCGACATCCTCGACGGGCAATGCGGGGTCATCGTCTGGAGCCCGGAACCCCATCTTCAATACCGAGCGATTCGGCCAGCATATTCTGAAGAACCCACAGACAGCCCAATCGTGCGTGCACTTTGCGAGCTGCACACGGGACTGTCGCTCATGATTTAATTAGGATTGTTGATACGGTGCGTTATTGTGCACTTCCGCCGCTCAAGCAACTCGCTGTTGACGCGCGTGGTTCGTGCAGGCAAACTACGTCCAACAGACAAAGTGCTTGAGGTCGGTCCCGGTACTGGCAATCTGACCGTGCGAATACTAGAGAAGGCGAAACATGTCACCGCGGTGGAGATGGATCCACGGATGGCGGCGGAGTTGACCAAACGAGTACAGGGAAAGTGTGTATTCATCTCGTTTGTTCTCTCCCTCCTCTTGACGTAACACACTTCCGCTCAGACCTGAACAACGGAAGCTCGAAATAATCATCGGTGACTTCGTAAAAGCTACCCTACCATATTTCGACGTATGCATATCCAACACGCCTACCAAATATCCTCGCCGCTCGTTTTCCGGCTCCTCTCGCATCGTCCCCTCTTCCGCACCGCCATCCTCATGTTCCAGCGCGAGTTTGCTATGCGCCTCGTTGCACAACCTTCCACGGCGCTCTGGTCCCGTCTCTCAGCAAACGTGCAGCTGTACGCCAAGGTTGATCTCGTGATGCACGTCAATAAGAACAATTTTAGGCCGCCACCGAAAGTCGAGAGTAGCGTCGTCCGACTAGTCCCCCGTGATCCTCCTCCGCCCGTGGAATTCGGGGAGTTCGATGGATTGGGACGAATAATATTCACGCGGCGCAATAAGACTGTACATGCAAACTTCATGGCAAAGGGCGTACTAGACATGTTGGAGAACAATTGGAAGACATGGGCTTCGGTCAATAATGTGGTGAGTGGCATCTTCTTAAATTTACGACGTGTGCGTTCTTACATGAGGTCCCATACTAGATTATCGAGGACGATGTCAACTTCAAAAAGAAGGTTGAACAGGTGCTTAACGAAACTGGATTTACAGAAAGTCGCGCTGCCAAAATGGACGTGGATGACCTACTAAGGTGATTTTTCTTTCCTGTCCGCGCGACGACTTACTAATCGACCTGATACCAGACTGCTCTCTGCGTTCCACGATGCCGGAATACATTTCGCGTGACAATGTTGTTGCCCGCTTTCGCCTGATGGTATCTTTCTGGATATTTATCCACTTATTTCTTCTGGTCGTCTTGTGTTCTGTGCCTCCTCGGATTGGTATTTTCATGAAAAGATAACTGTGGGCCCACAGTTACCTTCAGTAACCTTCACGCAATGTCGCCCAACCCAATCTTAGTTAAATGATACACAAGGGAACTGAACGTCCGCCCACACGTGTGACTGCCACCGTGACAAAAGATTAAGTCAGGCGGCAGCCTTCGCTAGCTGAGCTTGATATTGTTGCGGGGTAAGAGTTTTCTGGGTATGCATGGCGTCCATTCAGAGTGTGGCCAATATGAAGACATGTTACTGTAACGAGAAAACGCACCTGCGAGAAGGCATGCATCTGTGCAATCTCGGTCTTCAAGATCTCGTTGACTGAATACGATCAACATCAGCGTCTGAGAAGAGTCTCGTTGATCATATATATTACTGACTGAAGCGATGTCTCGCCAGCGTGTTCTTCCCTTCAAAAGCCTGTATCCGAACATCGAAAGCGTGAAGATTTCGAAGCAGCGATAGCACGCGGAGATTTCCTCACCTCGCTCACTACGAGGACCGCATAGTTTTCTCCACAACCACTTGACTGGTCTATGATCTCGAGATGAGACACAGGGATCGCGGTACGAATGGCAGTCTCGAGGTCAGCAAGTGAAATGGGCATAATTGCGGGGAGACGGTCTGGAGGAGATGGCAATCAGATAAGATCCGTCAGCTAGGTGTTTCCCACGATTCTTTGACATTTTATCGGAGGTTTGTTCTTAACCATCACCTCGCTTTCTTGTATTTATTATCTCTAACAAAAGTGGCAGTAACTGCGAATCCCCTCGCTTCGTCGGGTTTCTCTCCATTTTACAAACATGCGGTCTCTGCGACAGAAAGAATGCCCATTAGCGCGGATCTTATCTAATCAGAGTAAGATTGCGGCGAATTCGGCGGTGAGTACTGCGCAGTCCCCCTTCGGACACTTGCCCTCAGGTACTCAGCTTGGAGTCCTACCTCCACCAGCAACTCTACCCAGAAAATTTTCTCTCATTGGCAGGCATTTGTCTGGTTTCATATAGTCAGAAAAGATGATGCCGTCATTCGCAGGTACGTCCACATCTTTATCACAGCGGTCTCGGTCGTTGATTGTGCATGACTTCACCAGATTTGAAAGATAAGGCACTTAAGGCGAAAGATATTGGAGCCACCAAGCTCGTCAATACTCGAGATCGCTATACGAGTACCTCAAGCAAGAACATCAACTGGAACGCAGACATCACAAAGAAACCTCCTCCGCCTCCCCCGTCTCGGTCTGTTGTGAAAGAACGTCTGCCTCCCCCTCCGCAGCGCAGGTTTTCGCCATCAACTGCAAGTCCTAGTCACAGCGATGCAAGCGCTCCTAGTTCTCCGGTTGCTCCACCCCCGAAACCAATGCCATGGAGTCGGCATTCAGATCAGGCAACTCCTTCTGCTCCAATAAGTCCGTCAGCGGTAGCACGAAATAGTCATCATGAGGAATCAGACTCTACTGCCCATAGGGTTGATTGGGCCAATTTCTCTCCAGAAGACAAGCAGGTATTCTTTAGTTGGCTCGACGAATATTTCTCGAGACACTTCAATGTTTCACAACGCTCGAGCGGTCCGAAGGATCCTGTACAGCGCCCCGAGACACCCGCTGTTTCAGTCGTAAGTCAAGCATCAGCTGGGCCAGTGAGTGTCACTCACTAAGCTTGCATAGTGCTGATTCTTGATTTTTTCTGTAGCCTCAACTCCCACTGTGGTCTCGTCCGAAACAGCCGTCGATTACACCCCCTAGCCAAGGTGGTGAGGCTTATTTTTGTACTTCTCGTTCCATGCCACTACTTATGCATCTTCAATATCAGATTCGTTTACCACCTCATATCCCCCTCCAACAGAGCATGGCTCTGCAGCGCTGGATCTCGCCTACTATTTCACACCATCAGCGCACTGGGACTCGAGTTGGTACACGTCTTCCAACCCAATGCCTCCCTTCCTGCAGGGAAACAGCCAGATAGTATCGACCTACTCCTGGCAGACGCTCGGAACTTCGAAAACGATCGATGTATGCGTTCTTTTGCAGATCTCAGCATGTGCTGGTTCACCGTAAAGTTCTCCTCCAATGCGAATGCAGACCCGAACGATACGCGTGCGGTGCAGCGCAGTGCACGGTATCTCCCACGGCCGCAGGCGATGGACCGAGCGGCGCTCGTTGAGGCACATGAGACCTATGGCGAGACTACGGCTGCTTTCGCAGAGAGCTTCGAGGGGACGGGTCAGGCATGTGGGCGCGGAGAGTGCTGGGATCTCGCAAGCGAAGCGTTGAAATACTTCGATCAGTACGACTACGTGCCGAAGCCTGTACCGAGCATCTCGCGCACTCAGGGGCACCTGATCTTCGAGGGCAAAGCGTCGGGCCACGGGCGTGCCCACCAGGTTGGACGCTGGCGCGGAGGCGATGACAGGGTACGGCGGGGCGATATGGTGGAGTGGAGAAGCGTGCGGATAAGCATGCGCGGGGGCGCGTGGGCGACGCTCGGCAATCCAGACCATACTGCCGTCATCGTGACTGACGCGGTCCCAAGCGTGCCCGTGGCGGATGGGCAGAGCGTGAAGCCTGCTGAGCTCGGCACGCTAGAGGTCGTGGAGCAGAGCGTCGGAAAGCCTCCGGCGCGCGCGAGTTATGATCTGGATGGCTTAGAGGAAGGGGAGATGTGGATATACAGGCCTGTTGGTATGGTGGCATATGTGGGGTCGTTGTTGGAGGTGAAGTGTCCGGAAGGCGTTAATGCGTTGACCGTGTGAGTATTCCATGTGTGAGTATCCACGATACCTTTTGTGGCTCGAGTAGCGTTGAGTGATTCTAGGTGCAACTTGAAGAAATGTTTACATTGTCCTACTATTGCCGGCCCTCCAAGATCACCCTCAGTGCCGGTCGATGCCCCACTTTTGAAGCTTGTCATTAATACGGATCCAGTGTGAAGTGATAATTTCCTGTTGTCGGATTGATCGTCATTTCAATCGCTTACGGACATCGACAGGAACCCATTCGGTTTTGAACCGCGTTCTCTGAGAGACATCGACTCACCAATCTTTTAACAACATTGACGATATTGACGTCAGAACAACAGTATTTTGCGAACCAAAATTCATACAGATAACTACCGCGAAAACGTACACGCAATGGAAGACAATAATACCATACAGTGGGCACAACATACGCCAAAAATCAAGCTGTCAGCCTTAGTTCATAAATACTGCGACCTCTTTAGGAAGGGGGCTAAAAATTCGACGGATACCATTAGGCGGCACTCCGAGTGTTTGAAAAGCAGGACTTACACAGGAGCGACGGTGGTGACCGGGCCGGGGTCGGTTGGCAGAGTCGGGAATGGAGTGGAGGCGCACTGTACCAAGACGTGTCAGTGAACGGAGGTAGGTGCGACAGCGCAAGATCACGTACGGCCTGCTCGATATCAGCGTTGGACAGTCCAGCGGGGAAGTGCGCATTGCTCATCGGCGGCGGGGGAACGGGGATCTGATATCACCACGTTTGCTGAGGTTCTCTTTCAGTGAGGTACGGGCAATGACGTACCACATCCGAGCAGTCGACCATCTGGCTCATGTCGTTGCCGAGTACGGAGAGCTTCGCCATCGCAGCCTTGAACGCGGACTGCAGCTTGGCCTGGTTGTCTGTGATGCGATCCGTCAGAGAGCTGCGTGATGCGTGGGGCAGTGTACTTACTGACGAAAGACTGCCATTCGCAATTTGTCCTAGAGTCCCTGGCGAGCTGTGAGGCAGAAATATCAGTGACATATTGGTATCGGGACAGTGCTGAGCCACTTTACCTCGGAGTCGGATTGGAGACGGATTTCGCCCTCCAACGGGGACTCAACTTCGCCTTGGTTTCCGCCGGTCCTGTGGAATGTTTCCATAAGAATTTATAACGGGAAATTGGCAGTGGGAATACACACCCAGGAAAGAGCGTACCGCGCAGCTGGGTCTCTATGAAGAACTGGGTGTCGAAGAAGCCGGGAGTAGAGTCGAAAGGTGTTCCGGGAATGGTGGGATCAACACGGTCCGCAGCGGCAACAGTGTGACTAGTACGATAGATCAAAACCAAAAATGTCGGATATGCAAGAGATGCGTACGAGGATAAGAGCGCGACGACTTCCTGGGGCGTGAAACCTCCGGCATCAGAGAAACGGGCGAGAATGCTGTCGACCGTGTCTGCAGAAGCTGTGAATAAGCGGAAGCATTTGCGCATCACAGTTTCGAAGCGTACCGAAGGGCTCTGGGACAGTGAGGTCAGGAGCGGGTGCAATCGCTAAGGCATCGTCGCGTTAGAGGCATCTTAATATGGGACCATGGAGTAGCAGATACCAGGGGGACGGCCGAAGAAGAAATCCAATTGCGGTGCACCAGGGCAGTTACTCAAACCAACCGCACCGGCGAATTGAATACTGTCAAAATGAATTCGAATAAATGAGGGATGGTAAATCAAGGGGATAGTGGTAGATACGTACAAATCGCCGGGGGTGAATGTTGTGAGCCGCGATGAACGGCGCTTGCTCGTTGACGATCTCGTCGACGCCCAAGTTCGCATGGAAGTTTGTCTCGATACTCTCGAAAATGGCGATAGAGCCGTCCGCACCACCGCCACTACGAGCCAAATTCTTATTATCAAAGATCATGATTGAAACGAAGCAAAAGCATACCCGAATACACCACGGGCAGCCGCGGACATCGAGATGCCAATGGCGTCGTGGAAGGTGAGTCGAAGGGACTCGTGGACATCTTCACCGCACTCGCCACCGTCGAAAAGGTTGGCTTGGATGTCGTCACGGATCGCAAAGAGCGAGCAACAGGCAGCATTGTTCACCACGTTGACACCATCCGGGCAGGTCACACGGCGAATCAGTGCACCTAACATTGCGGCCACAACGTCAGTAATGGTGTACCAGCAGTGGAGCGAGGGCGAGGGGCTTGCCGTTGGCCGCCTGGAGGGTTGCAATAATTGAGACGAGGAAGGCAAGTGTCTTGAAGGCCATTGTTCGAGTAGGCTCAAGTGACTAGAGAACACTGAGTGTCCTAGGGACTCGAAAGAGACCCACCTCCCTCTTTATACATTTTCTGAGGTCAACGAAATCCTCTGTATGTTGCGCAATCTAGGATAGAGGAGATGGTCCGAGCCAATGAACGATCCAACATTTCAATACCGTGGGGATGGTACACAGAGGATGTTGGGTCTTACCATCGCGTTGGTATATGCCAAGCCTGACATCAGTGGTTCACACCGCTCCGCTTGTCGAGAGGCATGTCATTCGGTTTCGGCCAAGTAGCGGACGCTCTTGAGCAAATGAGGAGCATACAACCCCATGTCGAGCAGATAAATATCTAAAAAAACAAGTAGCTTCTAGACGTTTTTTATGTGGTGGAAAGTGAGTTTTCTTGCAGCCCGGCCACGCCACAAAGAATGCACTTACCACGGACCGTCGTCTTGGACCGGATCCTGCATAAAAGTGCGTGAGTATAGTGTAATACACTGAGTGAACAGAATGGTCCACCCTTGAGGTCCGCATCCATAGTTGTGGGTCAAAGAAAGGGGGGCGTGTCACCGCGGAAGGCTTATTCCTGACAGCAAATCATCGCATTTTACCACCCATAGATCGTATGAAACGACAATGGAGTCGATACTATGATGACTTTCAGTTAACCGATGGCCGGCTTCTGAGCGAGCGATATTCGCGAGCTTCAAAAGGAAGGCTTGCAGAAAGAATTATATGTATCTCGTCCATGAAAGAGGTTGGCCCCAATCACTGCCAGAAATCTGCCGATGCCAATGAAAAGCTAGAAATATCTCTGTTTGCAAGAACAGAAGACGAGAAATTAGTTGTTCACACCAGTAGCCAAATTTGGATTGTGTCGATCAACCCTCGACCTCCCGCAACTTCCACGACAACTCCACTTACATATTGTAATTCCTCACTGGCTTGTGAACTGCGCTATCATAGTCAGTATTCGGATGATGTACTCCGCTGTGTATGATCCAGAACCAAAATAATGAATCAAGCTGCAGGCGCACGCAGCATTGCATTTCTTGAATCTTGTGGACGACTGTCCCACGACAGCACCTATTTGTGTTCGACATCCCCATTGTGGTGGTGGAATGTCACACTGCGGTGAGCAAATTTAGTTGAGACGTCGTTTTTTGTAGAACAGCTTAATGAAATACGCACGAATCCTAGTACGCGACAGCGGCTGTCCGCCTTGAAGTGTTGTCATTTTCGTTCGATCAAGTCTCATGGGCTCTCCGGTCGTACCTGGTTATCCTCGAACCGACGCGGAGACATGCATTCTACCGACTCCGAGTTCTCTCGGTGTCCGTCCATCGTGCTGGTGATCAGTAATTATGAGACATACCATTATGTTGAAAGGTTGGAGAGAATCTTATGTTAAACAAGCTCAACCTGTTTCTAATCTGCACTTTGAAAAAGGCATGTAACTCAGAAGTCAAGCTTCTGCTGTCTTTCGCATTTCGATCTGCTAGGCTCTGCATCATAGTCGGGATGCTGCCGGGAAGTGTCACTCGAGCCAAGCATATATGACCTGGAAACATAAATAAAACCGAAGTAAATAAATATCAGCATAATACGACAGATCGATGCTCAGCATCACTCGGTATTTCCGATGGAAAAAGGCGAAGCTCAGCCAGACTGCCAATGATGTGGGAGCTCGAGTAACTCGGGGTCCCGAATATTGAGCATCAACCGGGTCATCAAAGTAGATGAGATGCTGACAAAAAGGTTGCCTTCAGTATCACAGCTAACAGTAGGGACGGAGAGGCTTACACGTTTGTCAAGGTTGTATCTATGCCTTTGTAAATGGGCTGCAGGTTTAATCGAGTTACCATAGAATGCACAAAGCAGCGGAAAAGGACATACATTGGCGAGCTGTGGAAACATTCCCATCTCACTTATCACTCCGATCGGAAATTCGATTATTACGCACCGCATATGTTAGAATATTGACGAGGTAGCAAACCAGCAGGACGCTGCAGGATATTAATGCACGGCCGAGAAAGAATGATTCTATGATACGCACGCATAATATAGAGTTCCTTTGAAATGCATACTTTCATCAGCAATGATCCTGCTGAGATCGCAATATTGATCCTACCATCTCGTAGCATCAATTTGAATAAACTTCCACTCCAAGCATGACCAGTAATACTCTGCATTGTGTGGAGTAATGTTAAAAAGAAAACGATCGAATCCAATACTAGAGCACAACTCCAAGTGGCGGCTAGACTGAATATACGGAAATTGGAGTGACAGGGTGTTTGCGATTAATGTAATAGACCTCACAGTATCCCCTGAGAACAAGGGAAGATCAACATTAGCTGCAGCTATTATTCCCATAGCCACTCACTCCTTCGTTGATAAATCCTGGTAGCAACCTGTCGCACCCGGAACATCCGCGAGCGACACAATCCGAGGATCGCCAGTGCCGACGAGCGAACACTACATAGAAATTAGTTCAGCAACAGATTTGTCAATGTCACAACTCTCACCACACTGACGATGCCCCCAAGACCCACCATGCCAATGAGCAAGTACATGATCTTGCGGTTATGGCCGCAGAGCGCATAGGTCCGTATGACCATCAAAACTATGTGATAAGTCAGCATCAAAAATTTTCTTTAGGGCTACACATACTTCCAACGATACATGGGATGAGAGTAGAGATTGTTCCATGATACCACTGAAATCGACGGCACCTGTGATATGTCTGTTCAATATTGAATACACGAGACGAATAGTTTATGCACCACTAATAAATCTGTTTTAGAAATTCGTTTCACTCAATATCCTATAAAATACTCACAGGCTCTGAGACGTTCACGAAGTACTCGATAATGAGAGGAATAGTTCCCAGCACCGATAGATAGCGATTGACGAAGTATAACAATGATACCCACGATCGGCTCTGCTTCCAATACCTCTCGACTTCCATGGGAATCGTGAGGATGAAGTCGTAGTACAACAAAGCTGTGCACAACGAATGAGTTTCTTAACGCTGCCTTACCTAGTTCGACTACACATACTGAATGAAATAGATAGGACATAGCGGGGACAACGCTCGAGTAAATCCTAGTTAATGGTGAGCTGGACAAAGCATAATGAAAGGCAACTGACATCTGTAGGACATATGTAGTCATCCTCAACGCTGTATTGGGGTAGACCTGCTATGATAGTCAATACGGGGATGGTATGCGACCACAGTGAAGCCTGTAAACCATGGACTAAGGAGAGACTTGAAGGGAAAGGAAGGAAAGGTAAATATATGAAGGTATGCTGTCAGTCATCAATGATATTCTCCTCGATACCGTCAGATAATGTGTCGGGAGAAACAATGGGAAAGTAATCAAAGATGGACTGTTATATCAAATATACATAGCACGTAGGTATCCATGTTGAGAACTTCTTTTTAAAGGCCGGATGCGTACACCGCAGACCACGAAATCTATAATTTACACACCGCCGTATTCGTGTTGGATTAGCCGTGAAGCATAAGTTGAATTTTACGCAACAGCGCAAGTCTGCGGTGCATATAATCGCGGTGATAACATCGCCCGCATATCACGCTGTGGTTGAGGAGAATGCTAAAAATCACGTTGGTCCAGAACTGAGAAGAAACAAGATTAAGTAACAATTGACTTTTTGAGAACGGCGGTGTGACCTGTGGCGGAATCCCCCGGACACCCTCGAACGGGAATTGCCACAAATATTATCGAGCAGAGGAGGTAAGTATCGTCGAAATTAGTACTATCAGCATGTTCAAGAAACCGTTAGCGGAGCTGAAGACATCAGGTATGTTTTAAATGACCTCCCAGATTATCGCGACCAACTCTGAAACACGGCAAGCACCTCTCAGAAGCTCAGACCGCAGGAGGCTCAAACAGCGGGTTCTACAGACATACGAGCTTGAGCCAGAGGCGGGCGACTTCCTTGTACCCGACGGATTGCTGTCGCAGAAGTTCAGCACGCATCTAGACGAGCCCGGCGTGAGTCGTGTCCAGTGCACGCGCTCACGAGGCTGAACGCTAGATTGATCTTAGGTCGCGTATCTTTCTCCGGAGGGCGATCCTCTGTGGTTCACGATCGGGAAGGGTTCAGACGACCTCATACCCTCGAGTGAGTGCCACATCGTTTCCGTCTAATATACTGAGTCCTCACGCTTTTCATAAGTTTATACGCTATGGAAGCGTCCCGATCTGCTCCCATTTCTTTCGACACCCGCCGCGGTCGTGCCCAAGCTTATTGGCGGTGCAGACCTAATGATCCCGGGAGGTGAGATTTTATGTATCGTCGCGTCTCCATGGTTGTTCAATGTGCTGCATCGGGATCCCGTATCCTCCAAGCAAGTCATTCAGCACACCTCCACCCTCGCTCCCGACCAGCTTGTATCTATCACGCAGTACCATCATGACAAGCTCGGATATCCTTTAGCAGTGGGGCGGATGGCTATTTCAAGCGACACTCTGAAGCAAGCCGAAAAGTCAGACGTGAAGGGCAAAGCGGTTTATGTATGGCACACGTGGAAGGACTCGCTCTGGGAGATGGGGGACGACAGGAAGCTGGATGTGCCCGAGCCCAGACCTTTGGCAGTTGCTCGCTCCGGAGGGGACGTTATTGAGGATTTGGGCAACGAGGAAGAGGCAGCGCAAGACGATACTAAGTCTGGGCCCCCGGATGAAGGAAGCAACCGCCACGCAGCCAGAAATGTCCATCCAACAGATACACAATCACTAACAATCCCTAAGGCATCCCCTCAGAATGCACCTTCGGACGCGCATCCTGACGCCGACGACTCATCACACCCTGACAGCAGAAGGTGTGTTAGGGTAACTCACGCGTGGACTGCTCATCGCTCACGCGTTATTCGTAGATGTGTCCTCCTGCCTCCGTTCCTCCTTGCTCCAGGCGCTGTCCACCTCCCTATCATCCCTCCCACCTGCGTCGTTTCCCATCCCTGCATCTACGTTCTGGAGCGCTTACATCCTTCCCGCGCGTCCCGCGTATGCGCTGGGTGCCCCAGGCCAATCGGGTTCGTGCAGTCGCTCGTTCGCAACATACATGATCTATATTCATATTTTGATGCCCAGATGCGAGTGCAATCGATGTGAAGCACTCGACGCACAAGTCTGTCAAGGTGTTTCTGAAGGCTTGTGCAAAAGAAGGTCTCATCAAGCTGAAGGAAAGCAAAGGAGATGTGTCAGTCATAGGTCTGTACTCATTAAATCCTCTCCGTCTACCATTGTGTTGAATATTGGTCAAGCGGTCTTCCCCACCCATTCCTGCTGTTGTCGAGCACAGGCCGCACCGGACAGTCAAGGACGTGGAGAAAAGGAACCAAAAGGCGCAGGACAGAGAGCGCAAGGACAAGGAAGAGGAAGAAAAACGGAAGGGCGAAATACAAGTCGCAGAATTATGGAAGCCCTTCGGCAGTACCGTCGGCTGGTTTGTCGCGGCCGAGAAAGAGTTCGTGACCCGATCAACCTCGTTGCTGTCTCGGTCATTTATGCCCCCGTAGCACATCCGATCTGTATACCTTGTCTGACATCAAGGCGACATTCAACGCATATGTCGCCACGAAGAACTTGATCAACGCGCGGGACCAACAGTACATCAACGTAGGAAACGATCCTGCGCTCCTCGCTGCAGCTACAAACAAGAATGAGGACGCCCCCGAGTTCCTGAAGCGCGAGGATGTGTTGGGACGGCTGCGCGACCATATGCAGAGCTGGTATGAGATCAGGGTTGAGGGACAGGACGTCATCAGGAAGTGCGTGTGCTGTCGCGCTGTTGGAGCTCTCGCTGACACGCATTGTGAGCAGGAAGGGCCAGCTGAAGCCCGTGTCAGTCGTGACGAAGATGCGGCAGGGCAGGAAGGCGTGCACGCTGGTGACGGGCTTCGAGGTTTTCTCATTGAACGCAGATGAGATGGCAGAAGAGCTCCGGAGGACCTGCGCGAGCTCTACGGCAGGTGCGTGGCCTGTGCTCTTGCCGCAGTGACACTGTTGGATTCATGGACTTCGTAGTTTCTCCCATCACAGGCAAGACGTCTGGGATGGAAGTCATGGTGCAAGGTAGACAGGTGAAGGCTGTGACAGACTTTCTCATCTCGAGGGGTGTGCCGAAGAAGTGGATTGAGAGTGCGGATATGACAGCGGAGAAAAAGAAGAAGTAACAGCGCTAGGGACTTCACGATGTACAATACGATTCAAGCAAATACCATGTTTCTAGTGATACAATTAAACACGATCTGCTTTCTTCTGTGTGCGCAACCAAGGTTCGCCGAGGGCGTAGGTTGTAAGGATTTCGGTGAATGTACGTAGTATAACGGGTGTAGATGGCGATATTTCGAGTGCTGGCAATGGAGAGATTGGACTCTTATCCTGGCTATCAGAAGGGTGAGAGATGCTTGCTGAAGGGGGCATTAGGGATCTAAAAAGACATCGCCGGAGGAGACGTGACTGGTATCCATCGCCCTCGACCTTCGGCTTCTCTACATGAGAAATTGCCATCATTTACACAGACATCCGCGCTGATCACTTCACTTCATGGTTACGATAGATTTGCATGCGCCAGAACAAGCAATACACTTATGTTCTCCAGGTACATTCCGGTTTCAATCAATGAATCACCACTCATTCTTTGGAACAACATGGACTCAACGGGAGTACACATACTCCACGTAAGCGGTAGTCTCATTTCCAGTCGACCCGTGAGCCTTCATGGCGCATTGCATGTCTGTGAGCCTTCATCGACTACACATTAAATAAACTAGCGTACCTTGACATCGCCGTAGCTCGAGTCGCTATTCTGGCCGTTGTGCGTGTCGAGTAGGTGGAGCATATAGTCCTTGCTACCGTTCTTCCACCAATGACCACTCTGGCGCACCTCAACGAGCACCTGAGAATCCCACGAGCGGTTCCTATTCTGTACTCAGCATATACATCACACCTATCACATAAATCTAATCTCACCAGGGGTTCTGCCAGCCTGAAATCGTCATCATCATCAACGAGAGATCTGCGGAGGATGAGAGACGATGACATGCCTGAGAAGATGTCGAGGTTGTCGGTGGTGCCATACACGATGCACCCCGCGGACCCGACTGCGGCGCCCGCCGACTTGGTGTGGATGAACACCGTCCATTGCCCATTCCCGATGCGCTTTTCTCGAGTGTGCGCGCCAAAGTGGCCTCGGAAGGACTCCTCGATCTTCGCTGTGATCGCTGGTGGAAGCAAGGCGATGAGAAGGGACCACATTTAAGATTCTCGAGGATGCTCACGGCCGCCGGTAGCATTGTATACGCGCACGAGGACACTAAAGATTGGATCTCCTGGTGAGCTCGGCTTTTGCTATATTCGGACTAAGTCACTAACCAGACACTGTTGTAGAGGCCAACCGTAAGCACCACTAGAATAGAGGATCGGTTGAGACACAGCGACATACCCGACTCCGTATTCGGCCTTGAGCTCAGCCTGGCGCTTCTCGGCCTGGTCCTGGTACACGTTCTTGCGTTGTAGCGCGACCTTGGCCATGTCGGCCTGCGTGATCACTTCCTTATCCTTGTACTCCTCCATCACGCGCAGGTACTGCTCGTCTATCTCGACGCCGTAGAGCATGTTTGCTGGAGGTCGTTAATCGCTGAGGCAGGTGTGCTTGGTGGATGGTAAGCAACGACTTGCATGGTATGCTTTTAAATGTCTGGGTACCTCGCTGGACATGTAGGTTCCTTCGGAGGGTCGGAGTTGTGAACGTGCATTCCATACGTCCTTTCGGAACTCTAAGTGATTTGGTGCATGTTTTGAAATTACACGGTTAGATTACAGTGGCACACGAACCTTTTTGTCAGGTTTTGTGTTGCAGGTTACTACATCTGAATACCTGTCGTTCTGTAATCGTCCACAAGGTGATCTAAATTGGCACAGGCACAGGCGCCGTCCATCCGGAACACCAAGTCTGCGGTATTTACGTGATGGAGGAGACGAATGATTTCGCTGTATAAATCATGCAGCTCCTTAATTAGTCAAATGTTAATCGAGAACGTCCGCGTGGAGATCGTACGTTCGTGGTACGTACTACGATGTGTGATGTTTATATGTTTCGGTCATTCTGACATACTCGTAGCAGAGTTGGGTTTTGTTCGCGACAGGATTGCACGACACGAGTTTCCACTTCGAATTGGGTTCGATTTCCTTCGTTCGGACCTCAGTAGTGGCCAGATTATGTATCCGAAGTGATGCTTCATTTGTGGAGGTTACAGTAAGTCAAGTCCTATCCTCTCAGGGTGAGCCCGGTGACAAGTATGGTCCGGGGTGGTCTGGCGTGTCGCACTTGCAGAAGCCTTCGTGGTAGACAGTGAGTTGTGGAAAGCTTCCCAAAGAAATGACGTCCACATTAATTCCATTCAAGCACGGAAGAACTGTCAGGAGTGGCATCTATTACGACGCGCTAAGCTTGAGCGTTCCAGCCGATATGTCAGAAGGCACGGCGCAGAATATACACCGAGGACGCACTGTGCTTGTGACCTCGACTTTGAGGAACGAAATTCCTCTTGGAGTCTTCCTTCGAACGAAGAACGGGCCACTGAACCTACTTCGGTTCCAGTAAGGTTGAAACACAAGCAAGAGGACGTAATACGTTGAGGGCACACACGTTGAGGGTACACTGCACAATGGACTTGTGATCACGATTTCCAAGACTGTTGTAGCACAGAGCCACACGATGCGAATAGAAGGTCCTCAAGGAGCAGGCAAATTTACATACCATTGAGCGGGAAACCTTGCACAGGCAGTGGGTGACCGAATGGACGCCTTGCGCTTACGAGACGGGCGGATTATCTAGTATTTCTTATGTCAATCGAGGATGGCATCAGCCTCTCGGGGTGAGAACACCCGATTCCTAGTTCAGGACAGGGCATGGACGGTCAGCATTGTGCAACTTCGCGGAAGTGCCGAATCTGTATGCCTTCGGAGAATGCATCTCACCCAGTGCGCAATAGTGCATGCATTTTGTCCAGGGCGTGAGGGAAAGCGGGTCAGGGGGTGGGGCCTCCGTATTAGGAACGTTCACAGCAGCTACTGGTGGCAACGGTGAGTAGAAGGAAAGGGTATTATGTACAAGTTTGTCTGCATAAGGGGCCAATCAGTGGCGACATGACATCAGCTCTTGGCCTTCACGATAGAAGACTGAACGGGAACTCTGGGAATGCGGCCTAAATTCGTAGCAGGCTTGCGCATGACCATTATAATGATCTGCAAGCTGCGGTGGCAAGACATGTTCCCTTCAGGTCACAGAAGGATAGACGCGTAGATAGATGCGAAGGATAGATGCAAGGATAACGCCACCACTTGCAATTCGTCCGGACTGCCGGAATGCTATCCACGCTATCGTCCGGATAGAACTGTGTCGCGCTCGAGCTGGTGGGAGAACCTATAAATGTATGACCAGGATTCAGATCGCACATCAACAACCCACGCTATGGCTGGACCAGTTACGGATATCGACGTGGCAGAGATCACGAAGATTGCGGACCAGCTTGCAAGGCGCGAGCGGTTCCTCCTCGAGCAGCAGCAGTGGCGCTCAAACGAGGACCGCCTGCGCGGATACAAGGAGGTCCAGGTGAAGTCGATGTATTTTTGCGCTATATACCATGCCAACTGATGGTCATGAGGTAGGAGGCCCGTGATAAGTGGATCGAGAGCGCAACGAAAACGAAGGAAGCCGTCGAAGAGGCTAAGAAGGTAAGTCAACCATATGTCTTGAGATGAACATTGCTGATGGGCCACATCGGACCAAGGACGCTGAACATGGGAAGGCAAAACTTAGTGTGCTGGAATCTAAAGTGCGAGCGCTGCAACCAGACATCATCAAGTCCTTCAACGCTGCAAAGCTGCGGTTCGAATACATCGGAGAAATTTCGTGAGAAATATCATACTGTGTCACAAAGAACAACATTCTAACTCACGATCCCGAAGGGACTCCACGCAAGCTTTGTTCGATATGGTCTTGACGGGGGTGAACGAGAAGATTAAAGAAGCCGTCTCCCGCGCTCAAGCAGCGACAGAGTTCCTCGCAGAGGTCGCGCGTGCTCGCCTCTCAAATTCCATTAGCCTGTGGGTGCAGACAGTCAACAAGGGTCAGGGAGCCAATATGGCATTCAAGAACGTCACGCACGCCGTGATCGAGCAGCTCTACCCGAACAAGATCGGCTACAAGTTATCCGTGTCCGAATCGGTGCGTGCTGAAGCCTTCTCCCTAAAAAAGCATGAAATGACTAGGGGGCCAGGCGATCGTGCAAGCCAAGGCGGTCGAAATGGCGGGACGCTCGACGAAACTGAGCAGCCTCGTGGGTAAGCTCGCGGACAATGCGACTTTGCGCGCGGCGTTGATTGCGTGCGCGATCCTGCTCGTCGACGTTATCAATGCGGCATTTGATGGTGGCGCGGTGTCTGCGATCACGACAGGCATAAAGGGCGTTGTGGGGATCGCTGCGGGGACAGCCGCAGGCATATATGCAGAGGCATTCATATCGAGCACGACGCTTTTCAGCGCGGGCGCGGCGACGATGGGCGTGCTCGGCGTTGCAGCAGGCGCAATTGCGGGTTTCGTGGTCGGCCTGGTGGTCGGTATCGTGCTGGATGTTGGTCGATCTGATTTGTGGCTGTTTGAAACATCCCAGAGGAAGTATTGGGATGAGTATATGACACACCGATTGTGTATCGCATTGACGTGGCACCGTAGATTCCGAATTGTAGGCGTATGTAACTCAGGATTTCTCTACAAGGCCAAATGATATCACTGTATTCGAGAAGTCACCACTCGGAGCCAGCCCTTAGCATTCTCTGGGCTTACCTTCATCTTGATCTGGTACAGACAGAGCACCGTACTCATAGACATTATCAATGATACTGATTAAAATTATTGGCCACCGGTCTCATATCTGGTCAAAGTACAGAGATTGTCATGAACAAAACATGCATCACGGGCGAGTGTCACTCACCCAAAGCTCAAATGGTCCCGATTGAAGGGGTTGGGCGAGCAAAGTTGTTATGACGATTTGTTTATAAAATCCCAAGGAGGATATGGACCCGCGTCAGACATGGCTTATAGATGGGATATCCGGCCGGAACTGTTATTACACGCTTGTTATACAGATACAGTGGTTCTGAAAGTTTCTGAAGGTCGCAAAACGCCAGTCTCTCAAATATCCGTTCGGCGGCTATAATAGGACTCTCGTGTAACTCCGCTTGCCTTGAATTCACCGGGCTGACTGCAAAACAAAAACTATTTCCCAGTAAGCTACTCTTTCCTACTTATGGAGTATCGGTCGCATTTGGTATGCAAAAAGGATCATTTGAAGGTCTAATCCTTTAAAATAGTTCGTACAGTGTTATGATCACAATCCCGGAACAGAAGACTTCATCAAAGGATTTTCCATAAGTCGCAGGAAGCTGTCCATGCTACTTGATGCTCCTCCCGTCTCTCCCAAAATCGATGCTGCCATAGATATGATAATAGATTATGTGGATCTCGACATGTACGGCCTAGCCGCTGGGCGTAACGAGAAAGACAAGGAGACCGCCCTCGTCACCGTTGTCGACGAGGACGATGACGATGAGAAGCTGAGGCAGACACTGTCTTCGACGACGGGGGACTTCAATACCCAGAAGATGGTGGAGAGTTCGCTCGAGGGACCAGATGTGTGGGAGAGAGTCGACCTTTGACTTCAGACTTGTTTGTCATAGGATGTATTCTGACATGGTTTGTACTATAACACCCGTGTAATGGATCCACATACGAAAATCATTCGCACCCCACTGACCCGATAGAATATGGTTGCTGAACACCATGTATATATATATGCTCATCAGTGCCGCGGTGTTCATGCCAGTGAGTCCAATGCACAGATAGCATCTACGACATTCCATCATGATAGGCGTCATAGGTTCAGGTTCAGATCCGACCGCCAACGATGCGGAAGCTCTACGAGGTCTGGATCCCGGATGTTGAGCATCAGCCGAGTGATCAGGGTAGATGAGATACTATGACGACACGTTCTTCAGCACGAACGATAATCTGATAAAAGGGGACTTACACATTTGTGATGGTCGTGCTGACACCTTTGTTGATAGGCTGGAGGGATGTGAGCGTCCAAAATGGGTGAGACGAGGGAGACGCACCTCGGCGAGCTGCGGATGTGGACATCAGGGTCGGCAAACGGTTGTTTGGAGGTTATGTCAAGACGTACCACATATGTCAGGATATTGAATAGATAGCAGATTAATAGAACACTGTGAGGATGTCAGCGCGTAACTCTACAGGGCCCAATTCGTGGCACCCACCCAAAGTATATCGTCCCTACAAGGTAAAGAGTAAGAGGCGGCGAATAGGCCACGATGTTGAATCGCTGATACCAAAAGACACTCACCATCACGCAGCATTATTTTGAATAGGCTTCCGCTCCATGTCCGTCCTACTTGCAAAGCCTTGATCAAGGTCAAGACGAACACGGCCCCGTCGAATACAAGTATAGAACTCCAAGCAGCAGCCAGGTCTAACGCGAAGTCAGAAAAGGCGTATAACGAAATATATACTGTGGCAAACGGCACGAACAATAGCCCCTGTAGGGTTCGTCAGAGTCAATCACTCGGCTGGGGCAATATGGGATACTGCTCACTGTTTCGTCGTTAAAGTAAGGTCACATCCTGTTGCGGCTATTAGGTCGGTGTAAGATACCACTTGGCTAGTCCTGACACTAATGATAGCCCACTGCACAAAGGCACTGTGTCAGTTGGACAAGATCTCGCAGCAAAATTGTGCATCTCACAAGACTGACGATGCCACCGAGGCAGCAGATGCCGATTAACAGATACAGGATCCCACGACTGCGACCGTAAAGCGCATATGTCCGTAGCATTAGTAGAACTATGTTATGTCAGATGCAGATGCACGCTTGGACGATATACTACGTACTTGCGACAATGCACTGCGTGAGCGCAGCGATGAGCTGATGATACAACTGCAGCTGACGGCACCTATACCATCCAAATATCGATAAATGCTGTCTACTTGATCCAGAAAATGACGCACCGCTATAGACTTATCAGAACATGTATAGGTGCAGTAGATGGGCACTTACAACTTCTGAAATGATCCCGAAAAACTCGACAATGACAGGAATATGGCTCAACACGGATAGGTAGCGATTGACAAAGAAAAATAATGATGTCCATGAACGGCCTCCATTCCAATACCTCTCCACCTCCATAGGGATCGTAAGAACAAAGTCATAATATAGCAAAGCTAATGATATAGATGAGTGTTTCGTGGCCATCGATTCACGCACTGCCAGGAACACATACCAAACGCTACGGATGAGAGGTAACGATTGACCACATTCGAATGCACTCTGATGCGTATTGGATGAGCAGAGACAGAGTGGTGGACAGACTGTGACACTGACATCGTTATTGCAGATCCAGCCATCTTTCAAAGACACGGCACACGCTGCGGTACGCTTGCTATTGCTTATCGACCTTTGGTGCGATGAAGCAAGGACAGGCTTTGAGGGCGATCCAGGATGAGAGCACAAGCGCAAGAGACCGGTGAACCATCGAAGGAGGGTTGGACAGGTGCTGTCATGGAGTTTGAACAGGACGCGTGAAGACCAACAGATGGTGGCCTAGGGGGCGAAAAGTATCACCCGATGAAATGATCCTCTATATCAGGAAGCATTGAACTTTGTGCTGGGAATTAATGGGAAGAACCGACAGCTCAGCTGACAGTTCGTCTATCACAGAATTTAATCTATATCCTGAAGGCGAATGATATATTTCCGTGGATTAAAACATACACACTTACAATGCAGGAAACCTACAACAGGTATTCTCGATGATATCATGGTATCCAACAGCGACTTTTCTCGACGCGAAGAAATCTTCGACCAGGTTAGGTGATACATAGATGCCGGCGAGCATCGGCATGCAACCAGCGGACCACTGACTGTGTGTCAAAGATAATTCTGAAAGCAAAATGCAGAGCTTATCAAATCAGCGAGGAATAAATGCATATAAGGTACAGGAACACACATAACTACTAACTTAGCCGATGATATGTGCATGTGTTCAGCTAAATTATGCATTAAACACATGTCCATGACAGTGGGATTCAATAACAAGAAGTTTTCATGAGGTCGAATGAGAGCGTGCAAATCGTATCATCAAAATCACTGGCAGCATATCCTAAGCAGTTCCAGGAGAGTCTGACGAGTACTACCGTGACAAACACAATTTTATTAAAAAAATCAGCACTGAAACTACTGTCACGTGATCGCGTAGCCGCACGCGTAACGCGTTTCCTACACAGAACGGAAGCCTTTCGTGGGGTTGCTCTCGATTTAAGTGGCTATTATTTACGTAGCTCGTTGCCGGACTGATTGGAGAATTGTCTGCTTCGTCGGGTTTAAGGTGAGTTTTTGTAAACTAATTGTTATGCTCTTTTATCGCTCATGCATTGCGTTGCTTGATCCAGTGGTTGGGTGGTTGGCTGTACAGCCGAATAGGATGCTATCGACCTTGCTATGTCTGTTGCCGCTTTACTACATTCACCAAGCCAACCAGACCTCTGTACTCGTGAGGTAGCGGGTATGGTAGTACTATCTTCGCTCAATCGACCAGATAGGCGTGTTGCTATCATTTGCCGCCGCCTTCAACTCTGCCCAGCCTCACACATCAGATCGCAACATCCTTGACGAGAACATAGTGGGTCAGGCCGCAGGTGCAGCGTCTGAAGCAAACCGCCTTCCAAGCTTGTGAGTATTCCATCGTGTCCAAGGGGACGTCGGTTGATTGGTGGCCTCTAACGGCGACTTTACATTCCGCCATGCTCGGCGTAGTATACATCCAACGTGTTGTGGATTCCATCTTTCGATACTTGTCAACTTGTATTCCGAGGAAGATGAGCTATTGCGACGTGATATATATCTATCTTGATTGTTTGGTGAGCTCAATAACCGAGGCTGTCCAGCTTCATCGTCCGCACCATAACAAAGAACAAGAACGTCAACAAAAGCGATTCTGAAGGACTCAAGATATCATCTGAAGTACCACGGTCTTGATATACAGCCACGCACACACGCATAGTTGCGAACTACACAAGACTTTCGCAATCTGAGACCGTGCACAGCGCGCAGGACATGCGGTCACGGGCGTCTATTATTAGCACGCCCGCATTCGGACCGCTGATATGAGCGCCTTCGTTTCTTGTTCTCAACGTCCATGGCGCCGTCGACGGAGATTAAGGCGGCCGCTGACTCTTCCAGGGCAGCCAGCCTCAGCGACGTCCCAGAGGAGGGGCCCATGATGTCCGGCCTCCGCTCGCCCTACTTCCACCCCTCTGGTTCGACCTCTGCCACGACGTTCAAGCCCGCCGCCAGCACCAGCAGTCTCGCCAGCGCCTCGTCGTCGTCAAAACCTATGCCCAGTCCGCGCCACCCGTCGGCCCTCGTGCGATCGTCAACATCGCGCCCGCCGAGCGAGGCGGGGTTGAGCATCACGAATGGGGTGTCTTCGCGCAACCGCCCACGGTCTGGTTCGCCCGCCACAGTAAAGGAGCGGGAGAAGGAGAAGGATGGCGTGCGGGAGCGCGATAGGGACAAGGAGAAGGAGAAGGAGAAGGAGAAGGAAGGGAAAAGTGTGAGGCCTGCCGCGCCTCCGACACACAGGCTGCGCAACACCCCGCATCTGCCACATGCGAAGGACGTCGAGCCAACGCCGGCGACGCTCATGCACTGGAGCCGCGCGCCTGTGTACGGCACGTTGCCTCTGCACGGCGTGCGCGCACATACGGTGACGCTCGTGGACAGCATGGCGTGGATGTTCGGCGGGTGTGCGGAGCGGGACTCCTGGCGAGACGTGTTCTGCCTCAACACCGGTGCGTCCTCTTTCTCCGCATTACGTGCGCTCGAGTTATTTCTAAACGCCGGCGGAAGCGCAGAGACGATGCAGTGGACGCACCCCGAGATGCTGGGGGACATCCCGCCGCCTTGCCGTGCGCACACGGCGACGCTCGTTGATCGGCGGATCGTCGTGTTTGGTGGCGGGGAGACCTCGGTGTACTACAACGACACGTACGTACTCGACACGGTGATGCGCCGTTGGGTGCGCCCCGTCTTCGCGGACGAGCCACCGCCCCGGCGCGCGCACACCGCTGTGCTCTACCGGAACAAGATATGGATCTTTGGGGGTGGAAACGGGCTGGAGGCATTGAATGACGTGTGGACGCTGGAGGTAGGTGGGCCCATCGAGCGGATGCGGTGGGAGCACGTAGAAACGCGGGGCAAGAAGCCGACGCCGCGAGGCTACCACACGGCGAACTTGATAGGCAATGTTATGGTAGTGGTTGGTGGGAGTGATGGGCGGGAATGTTTCTCTGACATTTGGTGTCTCAATCTTGGTGCGCATCTAGCGGTTGTGCGATCCACCGTATGCTGATGGCGGGGCAGATACGATACATTGGAGTATCGTGAAGGTCAGCGTTCCGTACCGGCGGCTCTCACATACGGCGACGCAGGTCGGCTCATACCTTTCATCATCGGCGGACATGACGGTAGCCAATATACTAACGAGCTGCTGTTATTCAACCTCGGTACGTGTACACGTCACCACAACCAAAGTGGCTACTGACACTTATCTCGACAGTATCTCTGCAGTACGAGCCGCGGCCCGTCGCAGGGAAGCCCCCATCCCCGCGCGGGTACCACACCGCCTTCCTGGCGGATGGTCGCATCTTCTTGATCGGGGGCTACAACGGGGCGGAGGCGTACGACGACGTGCACCTGCTCGACCTCGCGGGGGCGGCGTACCTCCCGCAGGTGACGAGCTTCCGGATCGACGTGGACTGAGGCTGCTGGCCGCGGGGCAGGCGTGTAATTTATACTGGATCGTATCGGTACGCATATCCTAATATTTGTTGTATCTGACTGGCTGCATTTGTTCCGCGCGCGACTGTTGGGGCGCAATAACATGATACATACATAGTGCGAAATTCGCACTGCGAATGGCTAATCTCTACGCATCGCGTGCAGGGCGCGCATTACTGAGAGTTCTGGCGCCGCGAGTCAAGGCATCGCTCCCAGCGGCGGGGTGAAACCCTCCCCGGATCGAAAAATTGTGCGCAAACGCCGTTGAGCCATCATCGATCACCTCGGGCAGCATCAGGTATCTGCATCATATGCGGTGATACGAATAAGGCCGGGGAGATTGCCGCCAGTGCATCCGTCTTTGTGCAGAACCCAGCTTGGACGAGCCATATGCGCGATGCTCACTGCCGCATCATAGGGCTTTTGGCAGTTGAACGGAGGTGTATGAGGAATTGGTTACGGCGGGCACACGATGGATGACGTCGGCTTCGACTGCCCGCTCGACCCGAATGGCCACGTAGAGTCGCCGCCACACAACATACATCACAGATGGGCCCTGCCGTCGCGAAACCCAACCCCTCTGCGTTGTGGACGTTTCAGGCATCGGGGGTTGGAGCGTGTGTCTGAGATAATTAATTATTAATGACCGTGGGCGTGAGCGCGAAGTCTGAGATCGTAGGTGGGAGTGGCCCGAAAATAGAATGTGCGAGGGGACGAAGTTGCGGATTGGCGGGACTTGCGCTGCTGGAGGACGCGGGTCGATCGTTGCTGGTGAGCCACCAGCTCGAGCCGCGACGTCCAGCAGTTAGCCACCGGTATGGGGTATGTAACGAGCACGCTGTGCGCGGAGAAAAGCAGGCATGATCCTTCATCCTTGATGGGACCGTGTTGTCAGGAAAAGTTGCAGATCCGTGGGCACTACTGGCGTCAGTTCTCGTCTGTTGTGCGCTGGTAGTCATGTTCGCATGCGGCTCGAATGTGCCGTGAAGGACGCATAACGACCTTCGGCGAATGGGTGGCACACAATTTTGCAGGCTATGGATGCAATCCGAGTACTACTTTGAGTCCGGCAGGGATCCGGAGAGCAGAGGCCAACGTCAAGAAGCGAAACCTCACGACCAACATGGACGTCGTAAGAATACTCTTATGCCGAAGGGCGCCGAGCACTGCCGCGAGCGTGTTCCTGGTGGTAGTGATCCAGGGACGCGCCGTTCAACATCTCCGGATGAACAGCGGCTTGACAGCGGTTTGGCTCAGCTGCAGAAACCGGGTCTGCATTTTCAGAGGACAGGTCAGATGCGCGGGGCAGGATGCACCATTCACGAGCATGGATGCTCGCGTGCACAGACGATATGTGCACATCGAGAGTGCCATCGCCTCCGCCGACGACGCCTTAGCAACGGAGATTGTTATGAATTGAGTGATAACGAATCTGCCCTGGGTTGACAGGGTGACTGCAGATGTCTTGCTAAGTATCTGATTAGCCACGTCGTCCAATCACGCACGGTGAACATGACCGCTCGCATATCTGATATAAATCCCGTGTTGTTCTTCGACAAATGTATTCTCTTCACTCCCCCTTCTCCCATCTTGCTTTGCCCTTGCTCATCCTTGCTCGCAGGCGGTGCCTAGTGTTTACGTCCAACTCGACCCGGGGTCGTTTTGTTTTGTCTTCAAGCTCACCTCGCATTACATTCGTTCTTTAACAAAGCCGGCCCTTTCTTATATCGAGTTCAAGTCGAGATGTTTTCCAAGGCTATCCTTATTGCCTTCCTCTCTCTTTCCCTCTCCGCGTATGCCTCCCCGGCCGCGAACAAGAACCAGGCGTCGTCGTGTCCCGTCAGCAGATTTTCTTGCCGTCATTTCGCCGTGTACTGACATGTTCTGCAGGCTGCCCAGACGGTGACTGTGACCGCTGCCGCTGCTGCAGCCACCACTTCAGCCGCTGCTGCAGCCTCCACTTCAGCCGTCCTCGCCGCAGGGAAGGGCGGCAACAACGCTGGCACCAGCGGCAGCACTACCGGCGCCAAGGGTGGCAACAACGCTGGTACCAGCGGCAGCGCTACTGGTACCAAGGGCGGTAACAACGGAGCCAAAGGTATGCGGATGAATCCTGGTTTCTCCGAGTCGCTGCTAATCGTTTTATCAGGTAATGCCGGCAAGAGTTCAGGTGAGCATTGACCGCGTCAAGTGGTGGAGTTCTCTTGTGAACGTCCGTTTCAGCGGCTTCTTCTCTTTGCTGCGGTGTCCACAACCGCCGCGGCGGGCACAACTGCCGCGGTGGGCACTAACGCCGCTGCCGCGACCTCGACGACTTCTACTGCCGCTGCCTCAACAGTGAGTCTTCTGCTCCCGAGATCCGTGCATTCTAGTAACCGTTCGCCGTTAGGGCACGAGCACCGCTTCATCAGGCGGCGATCTGCAGTCATCGCTGAGTGAGTAATTATAGTCAAGTCAATTTTGCGTATGAACCCACACCTATTTTTAGCCCTCGATCCCTCGGTTATTGCTACTGGCTTCGAGAATAATGGCCAGGATCAGTACGTCGTGGGACACAGCGCATCAGATACAAAGTTGCTAATTTTGACATCTTGACAGGCCGACAGCGGGCCAGGTTCCGTCGCTGACCTCGTCGAACAACTTCATCAACTTCTGCGCGACCGTGCCCCAGCTCCCGATCACGAACGGCCTGCAGGTCAAGACTGGCTCGTGCAACCCCGCGCCGATGGGCGTCATCGCCGCAACGACCAACATGCCCTCCTCCAAGTTCGTCTTCCCCACGAACGGCGGCACCGTGCAGGCCAACACCAACTTCACGATCCAGATGGCAATCAACAACCTCGAGACCGGCAACTTCGTCAACGCCAACGAGAACTACTTCGCCGCGCCCAGTTCGTCAACGCGCAGGGCCAGATCGTGGGCCACTCGCACGTCGTTGTCGAGCTGCTCACCTCGCTTAACCAGACCACCCCACCAACCCCAACAACTTCGCGTTCTTCAAGGGCCTCAACGATGCCGCGGTGAACGGCATCCTCTCCGTCACCGTTGCAGGCGGCCTCCCCGCGGGTGCTTACCGTATCGCGTCCATCAACTCCGCGGCGAACCACCAGCCTGCGCTCGTCGCCATTGCCCAGCACGGTAGTCTCGATGACATGGTTTACGTATGTGTACCTGGCTTGCTGTTGAGATCATTCATGCTCATACCTGTTTAGTTCACCGTGACGGACAGCGGCAATGCTGCGGCCGGCAACAACGCTGGAGCCGGTAGTGCTGCTGCAGCCTCATCCACTGCTGCAGCCTCGTCCACTGCTGTAGCCTCGTCCACGGCAGCAACAGCCACTTCTGCCGCAGCCTCGTCCACGGCGGCAACAGCTAATTCTGCCGCAGCCTCATCTACAGCTGCAGCTGCTACCTCTAGCGCCGCCTCATCTACGGCGGCAGCGGCTACCTCGGCCGCGTCAGCTGCTGCGACAACAGCTGCCACCACCAAAGGGACCACCAAAGGCACGCAGGGTGGTCGGGGACGTTTCGGCGGCAAGAACCGGAGGGCGTTCTAGGTGACATGATGATTCCCTTTCCCCTGCATTCATCTCCTCTTCGTCCACATACCCTTGATATCAGTCAGCGTCCGTCTTTTTTTTTCCGTTATCTTTTTGCACAGCTTGATCTCTCCTTCGACGCATGCACGCTTGATGTGGGCAAAGGCGCTAGTCTCGTTCATTCCTAGCAGAGCAATAAAACATAGCAGATGGCAATTGTTGTGGTGTGACTTGAGTGCGCGAATATGGCGGGTTGATAGACCAATGAACGGACGATGCAACCGATTGGACGTCCAAATGGTAACTGCTAGATTTTGATCGAGATGGAAGCAAGGTCTTCTGCACGCGGACGATATGCATGTGGCCCGTTTGTCGGACTGACAGCAGCCTAAAAGAAGCTTTACGAGTTTTCTGGCAGATCTGTTTTGACATGGCACATGTCGAAGGGGGGTCGTATTGGAACCGGAACAGTAAGTCTGTGACTGGATGTTAGTTCAGTGCGTCGCTACTGCCTTCGAATTCCGACTGAATTGATACAAGCGTCCTGTTCTTTCATGTGATGAGACAAGTATCAGGATGTCTCATTAGTCCACACTTACCATCAACGATAGATATCCCATGACATTGATGGCAATGATGCCTCGTCTCTTGACTGAGTGGTTGCTGTGAGGATTCGTCAAAAAATGGATTTTCGCGTCCCTGCTATGCGGTCTCCAGACATGTGAGCGTTGCTCTCGGACTTTATACACTTGCCCAAGTGTCAAGGTTCGTAGCAAATCCAGTGTATCACTATATGCAATGCGCACGACGAATCATCGACGAGATTTTGGCGGCGAACCATACCATAGACATGGCAACTGTCCAACAGATGATCAGCTGGAAAGCCACATGGGCTTGCTCCAGATTGACCGATGCGACCAGCATGCCGACAAACCCACCCAGGATGTAGACCCCGAATATAGATAATGTCCCTTCTGCTATGAACGCTGCGAGACTGTAAACAAGCACCATCAGTGCCCGCTATAGCGGAAGGAAACCCCACATACTAAGCTAACGCGGCCAACAATGCAGCCGGTCGCCGCCCTAATGCTGTGGCGATAGTGCGCTGTCCAGCAGCAGCATCAAATTCGGCATCGACCACTGCACCCAGAGCATGCACTCCAGCAGTGCAGAGGCTGAGGACGTATCCCTTGCTGGGTGCTCGAACGATGACTCCGCCCATAGAAGAGTAACCCATGAACCAAGCGAGGAAGATGATGCAGCCGTTAGACAACGAGTCCATGACGGGAAATTCTTTTAACCGCAATGGAGGAGCAGAGTATTGCCAGGAGAGAAAGAGCAGAAGTGTCGTAGCACAGATGTTTTGGACGCGACGAGTTAACAGTGACGATAGGAAGATGACGAATGTGGAGATCCACGCTGCCTTGATAACATGAGAGTGGTATTCAGGGGACAGGACTGTGCCCTCGAGTCCATCCGCCGTTTTTCTAGGATTGCGCACATCCGATGCATAGTCATAGACATCATTAATACCGAATACCACTGAGAATGAGCGCATATAGTCAGGTGAACTCGGTTAGGCAGTCAAATCGGGCTAGTGCTGCTACAAATACCTACCGAGTGCAAGTGGGAAAGACAGAGAGAACATCTGCATGCACATTTTGAGGACTGATCTTGAACTCCTCGGTAAGGTTTTTGAGTGTATGAGACCAATTCCGAATAGTATTGGACCGAAACACCAGCCAGAAGGGCGACTGACTTTGATGATGGTTTTCAGAACATCGAAAGAAATGCCCCTCTTTATAAACAATTCTTCGAGAGATTCGTCCATAAAATAGAGAGTGAACGAGGAACAGTGAGAGGAAAGGGAAGCGGTAAGAGAGAACGGGCTTGCGCACGCCGCAGCAGCACGCAGCCAGGACGCGTGACAAGATTCGTGACTATATCACCTGACCCGTGACTTCACGCGGAAAACGTGACATGACGCATAGTGCGCCACTATCTTGGCCGCTCTTCGAGTCTGGACAAAGCCCGACCAAGCTGCCACCGTAATGGTTTCCTCTTCCCCTTACTCGCATCGCTCTACTTTTAACTCTTCTTCATTCCGAACGCAAGTCTTTGGAACATAACTTTCACCATACGTCGGCGGCATAGTACTTCATATGTCTTCTCCCAGAACCACCGTATCAATCATGACCTCTGAGGTCTCTCTGGTCACCGAAGATATCCTCCTCTCAACAGCAGAACCAGCGGTTCTTGCGTCCACTTCTTCCATAGCTCACCAAAGGTCAAGCTCTGCAGCTGAGGCAGCAGGGATTGACCTTTCCGCGATTGGGAAGGGTATGCACCATTACTCTTGAATCAACGTCAGCACCAATGTGATCGACGTTCCTTTGGTCAATAGTTGAGGCGCGAAAGATCATGTCCGAAGAGCACAGAGTCCTTGGCTTCCGTCCCCCACATGGCTCTTTCGCCGCTGAGGCACAAGCCGCCGCGGCGAAGCACCCTGAAGGCTGTCCAGGTTCTAGCCCTCCGGACAACAACAAACTGAAGGAAGTCGCGAGGGAAGACGCATTACGTATCCTGTGCGCATACTTTGATTATTATTGACAAAATAATCCTTATTCATAGACCGTAGAGCGGAAAGAAACACGCATGCAGGCACTAGCAAAGAAGGTAGTGTACATACTGATCGTGTCAGCGGTGACGGGAAAGATGTGGGTGGGGGAAGTCACTCTCCTAACACTGGTGTCAACTTGAGCACCATCAGCGCAGGTTTGCCATGCAGATCCTATGATTTACTGAATGTCTCACTCGGTTGTGTTATATTTTAGCTGAGGCACGCAGTCTCATGTCTCATGAACATCGCGCCCTTGGTTACCGCCCCCCTCCAGGTTCGCTCGCCGCAGAGGCGCAAGCTGCTGCCGCCCGGCATCCCGAAGGTAATGGTGCCACATTGGACGATGATACTCTACGGGAAATTGCCCTAAGGGATGCAGAACGGATCAAGTAATGCTTTGATGCGATCATTTCATGAACGGCTTTCTCTGACATGAAATTGTGCAGGGCGGATCGAGAATCGAACGTTGTTAGCGACGTGAATATTAGCGCAATCGGCGAAGGTAATTTATGATTCTCCCAGAGTTCGCATGTATTCACAAGATAATGCGTAGAAGGAGCTGCCACGCTTGCATCTGCCACAAAACATGCTCTTGGGCATACTCCTCTTACTGCCTCTCTTGCAGCAGAAGCACAAACAGCAGAAGTAACGTCCCCAGAGGCATATAATTTTCCCGCAGATACGCAACAACTGGAAGAAATCGGCAAGGAGGGGGAGCAATTGAAGGCCGAAGTGTAAGCATTTGTCCTAATGTGCATTGAATATGTACAAGACTGATTGCTCATTTGCTGCCTAACATTAGAGCTGCTGTAGAGACAGAAACCGAGATAATAGAGGAAACGCAGAACACGGAAGAGACTGTTGTCGTAAGTGTAGTTGAGAAGAGTGAGCGCTCCTCTATCATGGTGCGCACAGAGATCACAGATTCCGTGGAGATTGTGGGTGATACTCTTGGATGATTCATCATCTCCATCCCACTAAAAGTCACCTTGACGAGGTGCAGTTGGACAATGTATGATATTGTGTGTACCATTAATTGCATGTGAATTGCATGACCAAGCCTTGCCATGAACCTCGCACCTTAACGGCTCTTAAATTGGCTGGAAAACTTTTGTTGTCTTGCCTTCTGCTCAGTGCTCAGATTTATAATAGGTGACGGTCAATACTAAGCTTAAAGGAGCTGGGCAACTTGAATCTTCGCCTGCGACGCGTCAGTCGCGCCCGCCAACGCGGTCACGTGCAACTACAAAATCAAAAGATCGTCCACAGTGGACTCTGGAGAGGAAATCTACATCCTGCTTGCACTCAGCCCTCATATATCTCTTTTATGTGTTCATTTTATAAGCTTTATTTGGGTTTTGATTCAATGGGCTAACCAGCCGGGCGACATGTTGCACACAGAGATGGAGAATCATTAAATTCGTTCAGGCTCCGTTGACACCACCCAATTCTGAAGCACTATCTTCGCTACTTTTGCAGACGTTCTGCATCGTCTATGTTCTACGTATTCATCATCTGTCAGTCAAGCTCCAGGTTGTTTTCGCTGTCACTTCTGTCACTAGTCATCGTGTGCATGTATGCCCTTGATACAGTACACCACGATAATGATGGCGGAAATATCCTCGGAAACCGATGTCCACACTTATTGCCCTTCATGTCTTGCTTAGGTACATGCTCATCCCCGTGCGTGCTCATCTCAGCTCCATTTCATTCGTATCAGTCTAACACCCTCATGAGAATGGCCGAATTTGTATCACACCTTGCACAGCTCACGCGTTTGGTGACACTCTGGTGTTGTCGTTCGTTACATCATATTGGTGTGTGCACTCGTATGTCACTGGATTGTGGTTCAATTTACTCATATGAATATGATCCACAGCTCTACTCTATTGTGATGTCTGCCTCATTATTACCGCTGAGTCAACAAGAATTGGAAAGGGAGCCGCTTGGTCGCAATGCGGAATTGCCTCTCCATTGGTGGATTGACTCACCTGAGAGGCGTCGACCATTGTCATGAATATACATTACATTTTTCCATCACTTCGCAAGGTTCGCATCATTTGCTTTCCAGTGTTTAACGAACTGCACTTGAATATTCATAAGCTCGTCGTCACGAAATCGAACCCCCCCTCCCCTCCACATTCCAATACTTAAGTGGCAGATAGAACTCGCAAGCTTCGACATTCAACATGTTGCTCCAAAGCAGTTTCTCATCAGCAGATTGTGAATGGGCGCAGCTGGCCGGACCGTGGCGAGGAAATATCGGAATCACAGAGACATCTCTTGGCGCATGCTATTACGCCCATATTCCCCTCTGACCACACGCCATTGGACCGAGAAACCTTGTGCATCTGACACGTACATTCAGCCCCGCTTCTATTGCGGTGATTGCCTTCTTCAAAGTCTTGGCCCGAGGTGATCTAATTTCGCATTGACATTGCTCATGCCACCACAATTCTTTCGCTGTAGCGAAGCAGCCTATCAAATAGACTTTCGCGGATATCGACGGCCCGCCCATGCTTCTGAAGCTCTATCAGGTATAATATCTAGTTTCTTTGGATGCAAATCTGCCACAAGGATACCGCAAGGTGCACACCTCCTCGCACAATGTTCGTTGCTACTGAGCTTGGACCCGAACGTTCGCCGTTCGTATACGTTCTGACGGCCCGACACGAGCTGTTTGGTCTTCGCCTTGGGAGAGCCTCGGAAACGAGCGTCACCTGCAACTGCTTTCACGCAACCCGCAATGCCAGACCTGCACCGCTCGCATCTCGTTTTATGCTGCCCAGCATTTTATGATCACGCAGCCTCACAGTTGCCCACTTGTAGTATGCAAAACGAACGGCCCGCCGCCTTTCGTCTGGCTTCCATCTTGGAGGAGCCTCGGAAAACTGTCTGCATCACCTGCAGCTCACCTTCATTTGCAATCCATGCAGTCTACCGAGGCTCAGCCGACGACCTTTACGCCCAACCCTATAAAGCAACCCTCCAGGGATGCCACTATCATTCAGAACACCCTCAGTTCTACTTCAATTGTTTGCAGAGCACCTGACAGTGAAATTCTACTCTGCTCTTCTCGTGCTCGCCTCTATTTCTCTGGTTCTTGTAAGCATGCCTTCTGTCACATTCGGACGAGACGATGATGACTGCTTAACGTAGGCCAGTCCCGGCCTGCAGAAACGGGCATCGGTCAATGACGTTGCTACCGTTGGCTACGCAGCCCTTGGAAAGTACGGCCTTCATTTTGATATCACTTTTATTTGGCTGGACACATCTCGTTCAGGACAACTGGCGGCGCTGGCGGACCTCAGACCGTCGTTACGACTCTTGACGCTCTCACCTCTGCGGTCACAGGCAATGACCCGAAGATCGTGATCATTCAGGGTACGGCGGTAGCCTCCTCATATAAGTAGGTCGCTCATTCTGCCCTGCAGGTACCATCACCGGTAACACGGTCGTGAAGGTTGGCTCCAATACCACAGTGTTGGGAAGGGGGCCAGTGAGTTTGCTTCATCTGATTGTTGCCTTACCGTCAGACTCATGAACGCCGTGATACAGCTCTGCAAGGTGTAGGCCTCCGCGTCTTGAATGAGCAGAACGGTAAGATAGACCTGACACGCATTCACGACGACACCGACCGATGACATGGTCCGTTTACCGTCAGTCATTATCCGCAACATTGCGATCAAGGAAGTCTTGGCATCTGCCGGGGATGCGCTCGGCATCCAGGCGGCGAGCAACGTTTGGATTGATCATATGGACCTGTCGAGCAACTGGGCCCACGACAAAGTTAGTATTCTCTTATTTCTCTCCGTTAATCACTTGCTTACAAGATCATCAGGACTAGCAAGTCGCTCCTTCCTATGCGAAGAGCTTTCACTGACAGGAAGCCTTCCATGTGTAGCTACGACGGCCTGCTCGATATCACACACGGATGCACCTTCATCACTGCCACATATAATTATTTGCACGACCACTGGAAAGCCTCACTCATTGGCCACTCTGACTCGAACGGCGCCCAGGATGTCGCCATCACGGTCACGTAAGTGAGACCATGCATGATCTGTATATTCCCGCCACAACTGACTGGCATCAGGTATGCCTACAACTACTTCGAGTTCTTGAACTCGCGCACCCCTCGTTCCGCTTCGGTACCGGACATATATTCAACAACCTGTACGACAACAACGCCGACGGCATCAACACCCGCGATGGTGGGTGCATCGACATGTCTATTCGATAAATACATTAATGCCAGCTTACCATGCAGGTGCTCAGCTGCTTGTCGAGAACAACGTGTGGAACAACAACAACACGAAGCCTCTGTACAGCACGGACGAAGGTGACTGCTTTCTGTTCTTCCATCCTGCGCCTCACTGACCATGTCATGGTGTGCTCAGGCTTCGCTGTCGCTACGGGTAATGAATTCGACAGCGGAAGTAACGAGGCGCCATTGGGCACCTTCATGTCCTCAAAGGTTCCGTATTCCTACTCTCTAGTCGCTATCAACCAGGTCAGAAGCACTGTGTCTGCGCAGGCGGGCGCAACGTTGAGTTTCTGAACTGGAGAGTCTGAATAACATTTGAGGGATGGCGAGGGCACCGAGGCTGTTTCGATGAGTTTCTCATGTGCTTTGGTAGTGATCCGCATGTATTCGAGAGAGTTCAATTAAACATTTGGTTTCGACGAGCGACTGGCTACCGTGCTGAAACTCTCTAGCTTTGGAATTAGGTAAAGTTGTTTCATCACCTCGCTAGTTTGCTCCTTCGATTCTGGGCCGCTACAGTCCTTCTATTGCAATACATTGGCATTCGTACACACAAGCACAGAGATAGCAGAATACAAATCAGTGAGTAGATAAAAACAAGAATACAAGGAAAGCCCAAGAGGGGTCGTCAGCCTGCTCGAGGTGAATTGCGACTTAGCTCTACTATGACATTACCGTCAATCGTCTGTGCCTCTGTGACGTTGGGCGTCGTAACCATCGCGCCTCGTGCCCCCGCCAAGCGCTGCTCGTCCTGTTCTCTTCGACACTGTCTTCCCTCTAGAAGGTAAACGAACGCGACAGCAGCACATACAACAACGCCTTGGAAGATGATGGCACGTCTCATGTTGTATGGTGGACTTGCATCTGGGCCTGCGCGGAGCGCACCTTCAGCTAGATGGACCGACAGAACGAGAATAAGACAGTGTCATGAAGAGGCAAACCGGATGCATACCCAAGACAAATATGATACCGAATAAGTTACTCCTGGTCAAGACCATTAGCTCACAGACAGAAAACTCTAATCATGGACAGACGTACGAGAACCACAACATCGCAGAGCTCCCGTCCGCATTACGCGTGATCTCAACCGCAAGCTCGAGCGTTACGGGTAGCAACGTGAGGCTCGCCGCACCGATGACTGCCATGATGGCAAAAAGGGCGCCGGTGTTGTTGGGCCTGACTGTGCGAAGGGTCGTCAGTAACATAAAAAAAGTAAATGCGACGCTGGCGCTCACTGGCCCATATCAGACTTAGCCAACACACTGCTATAATCGGGCAGAGCAACTTGCAGGAGAGGGCCAAGTGGTGCGTCAACACTCTGTCAAATAGAGGCGCTGTGACTGCGGCAGCAACCAAACCGACAAGCAGAATGGTAGCGCCCATCAGGCCAGAAATACTGTCGGAGTATCCAAATGGCTCCTGAGATATTATCAGTACGCGACAGCGTTATGTTAACGAAGAAAATAATCACCAGATCCTGGGCTGTTAAGATCGAGAATGCATTGACACTACACGGACATCACATTAGTACGATACGACACAATAGGAGCATACGCACATGCCAACAAGGATACCAAAGACTAGGAATATAATCGCGAAGTCAATGCGCTGTCGCATTGTCATGTATGTCGGATTAGTGGTAGTCTCCTTCCCAAGCATTGCCCGCCCAAGCGAAGCAAAAGTAGGATGTTTGCGAGATGCAGCATATGCTAAGCTCCATGAGATTGACGTGAGGAACCGAAGGCCGGCTACGTACTGGGAGGGGTTGGCGGAGCGTTGCCCACAAGAAAGACGAATGGTGTTACCGCACTGTATATGATTGCCATGACAAGAATCTGTAGAACTCCTTGTCAGAGTGTAGTCGAGAGGAGTACCCAGAAACTCACCGATTGTCGCGGGGATCCAACCAAAGGCGATATGAGCTGCCCTAAAGCATTGCCAATAGGATTAGCTAGTAAAGCTTGAAATCAGACTCGTTGGACATAGAACGAATAGTGACAGAGACGAACATATGCCCATGATCATCGTCGCAGTGGTTCGGCCTTTCAGGTCAAACCATTTCTCCGAGTAACTAGGGACGAGTACTTGGAAAATGGGCTGCGACATCCCTGCTAGTAGCTTCCATGACCACGGTTCAGTAAGTGATGCCACCGGTGTGTCGAATACTCACCTGACCAATCATTATGAGCGCATACGATCCGCCATTCGACAATGACTTTGCAGTCCCAGCATATCGAATCCAAGCTGAAGTGATGAACAGGACGGCGCCAATGTAACACTGATCGTGTGCAGTCATTGTAACCAACGATTGACGAATGGAAGCTGATGACTTACAGATCTACGGATACCGAAGCGCTCATATATCAAGGGCACGATGACGCACGAGGGCAGAAATATGACGTTCACTATATTTCCGAACCAATTGATCTCGTCGAGAGAGAAACCGAAATCCTGCGCAACTGCAACCAGCCAGCCTCATTAATTAGTTCTTTGGGGACGGTCAATGAATAATGATCATACCATCATTCGCTATAGGGCCAAACCAGACCAGCGACATCCCTGCAACTATGTTCAAGAATACCTGTGTAGCAAGTCATTGCACATAAAGCAACAAATCGAAAGATAGGAACATACCAGTGCGACGAGGCCCACCCATCGAGTCTTATAAAGTCGATAGCTGTCCTCAGTCGGAAAGCCGGCTGTAGAGGCATTCGATCAATGGACACTCCTAGAAACCATCATCGGCACGACAAGAGACAATGTCCGAGTCGCACTCCGGATTACTTGAAGTGCAGTTTACTGCAAAGCCAGAATATCTAAGAACCTCACCTTCAACACTTTCGTCCTTCTGAATTGACATGACAGCGGTAGCAAGCTCAACTATTCCATACTGACTCCTGCGCTCACTTGTCAGCCTCCACAATCAGCATAGCCGCATGATAGTCAGGGGTGACTGGACCGGGTTTATTCCATGGGATACCGCCCGGATAAAGCGGCTGGGCCTTGTGCATCCATTGGGTCTTCTGCTTCGACATATGATCTGCAATACTTGCGATGTGGAAGATAATAACTCCGTGGACATCAGTTGGTGTAGGAACGTATAAATAAATTTTTGATAATATTAGACATAAATAAGACATAAATAAAACATACGCATAAGGAAATAAAGCCAAAATTTGGGCCTACCTAGATCGAACGTCTTTTTCTCTCACCCCGTCACTTGGACTTTCCTGTGATCTACTCACTCGCCTTTCCTGCGATTGCTGTTGGACATCCACGAAGCTTTCAAGCACAAAAAGGACCTTGATTAGTAGGCCTTTCGACCATCTTCAGTCTTTCTCTCCATTTAAATTCGCAGTATGTGTAATCATCATAACCAAAAAATTTCACGCTCTCATATTCGTACTCTTGCAGATCATGTTCGCAAACATCTTCCGTACACAAGCCCGAGTGGTATTGTCCCGCCCGAGGTCCTTGCCCTCAGAATGTGTTCGAAACATGCATCTCTCTATGCGTTGCTCTGGACGCTTGCCGCAGCTGGCGACAATCAGGAGCTTCTCGAACGGAAACTCTCGTTGGGAACAACAAGATAACGACGAAGGATCCAACCGCTTTGCACAGGGCCAAGAGGAGACTTCTACTCTTTTTATTCGCAATCTGCCATACTCTGCGACTGAGAGCCAGGTCCTCGAGCTGTTCAGTGAACATGGTGCCGCCATCGTCCGCATGAGTGAGTACATGTGTCTCAACCAATCTGGCCGAACTCACATAATTGTGTGTCACACTTTTAGGGAGGAATGATCGTGGGGACAACGTCGGCTATGCCCACGTCGTTTTTGAGTCTCCTGACGCCGCTAAGAATATCGTTGAAAACTCGAGGAGTAGTCTTCCAGAGCTTGGGGGCCGAGAAATATATGTGGATGTTGCAATCCCGAGAGGTGACCGGTCCAATGATCGCGCTGAGCGTCGCTCTGAGCGACCTTCCAACCCTCCTTCTCGCACACTGTTCTTGGGAAATCTTCCGTACGACGTCGATGAACAAGAGTTGCGCTCGATATTTGAGGGCTTGGTTGATATCGCGACCATCCGTATTGGTGAGTATCTATCCGTTTGTACGTCACGCATTCTAATGAACTTATCTGCGCACCTTCACAGGACGGAGCGAGGATGGGCAAACCCGTGGATTCGCGCACATGGACGTGAACTCAGTTGACGATGCCCAGCGGGTCCATGAAGCTCACCAAAATGAACCGTTCCAGGTCCAAGGTCGCACTCTCAGGATTGATTTCTCTGGAGAACCCAGACAGAGGCGTGGAGGTGGAGATCGATCGGGGCGTGGAGATCAACCGAGGCGTCAACGACGAGATTCGCGGTGGTGATAAAATGAGCTTGATGAAGCTCTAGCATGTCCATGATGGCAGGCAAGTATTTTGCTTTATAGTGTATGCCGACATCTTGTCGTAGCCCCTTACAGGGATCTAGTCAGCACGATTGTGCTGGAAGCAAACATATGCTTCTGCATAGGTTGTGCGTGCGGTGTGTATCTGCAATCGCCGGCTCCAACAGCTGCACATCTGTAAAGAGTACAGTTCAATGATACTCTCCAACAGTTTTCAGCTATGCTCGCAAGACTATTTCCTGTTCCAGCTCCGGTTCTCTCTTGCGTGGTCACTCAGTGGCTGTGAGTTCGGGATCTCCGCTTCTACGCGCCATGGAGAAAATTCACCGCAGTCGGCAACCTCTGGCCTAGAACTACTCAAGTTCAGGGCGTCGATGAAGAATCAACAGATAGTCTTCAAAGCGATCTTCGACTTTCTTTGTCCGCACTCTACGATGGAGGATCCAGTTCGTAGTTTTTGAAGTGGAAAAATCTGGTATCGGGGAACGTTGTCCGTCAATCATGGACCGTGACCATCTTACACCCTTCATCTTCAAGCTGTCTTTCTCAAACGTTGGCCTCAAGGAACATCCCACATGATGCAGAAGAACTGAATACCAAGATGTCTTTGCTGTTGACATGTCTTATTCTCGAGTTAGGTTTCGCAGAAGAGCTTACACCCTTTGCACAAGTCAAGTACCAGCATGTCCTTTGGACTGGTGTGTATTTTCCGAGTTCTTCGGCAGGATCGGTTTGTTTTGACGTATATAATAGTATCCTGAATTTCGCAGACTACTGGCAGTGTCAATTTGTTTTCCCTTATCAAGGCCACAAGAGGTTGCACGTTCATGAATCAATGCAGTACTCAAACACGGGTGCGAGTAACGGGTTCGGAGTTTGGGAATAACTTCCGGCAAAGGCTCAACGTAAAAGTGCGTTCCTTATATATTCGAAGAGGGTGGCATGACCTCGAGACCATCGTGCAACATCACCTTGTCATCGCTGCTTATGCCATCTTGTATGCCATATCTGCTGCGAGTGCCCTCATGATTGGGTAATGTTGCTAATTATTTCTGTTCACGAACGTGTGCAGATTCAACTTTCCAGCCGCATGGTTCTGGTACGGTCCGCTAACTATATAAGACAGGCTTATCGAAGCACAAATGGGCTTCTTAACGCCTCCATCAGCTACCTAAGTATGCATACCTGGACTAGGCTTGTCGCCGTCCTCTCTGTGGTCACCGCCATCAATGCCCAGAATTTGATTCTCACCAATGATGACGGATGGGCAGTGGCGCAAATCCGCGCTCAAAACGATGCTCTCAATGCTGCAGGCTTCAATGTGTGTCCTTATATTGGATATTATCGTATACTCACTAAGTTTCATCATCGTCTCTCACCTAGGTTGTTCTCTCTGCCCCTGCCGAGAATGAATCAGGACAGGATCTTCGTCTGCGCCTCCTACTGTGCTCACCGAGCCATGCGAGTTCAATACATGTCCGACCGGGTCTCCGGCGGAAGGCTTCAATGCGAGCGACAGTCAGTCCATGCAGACTACGTACAGTATCTTAAGCTGATTATGCCCGAATAGCGCGTCTGAACTATGTCAATTCCTTCCCGTGAGCTGCTTGTTCTCCTTGCTTAGATGGAGAGAAGTTAATCTGATTGTGAAAAGTGTCGATGCTGTTCGTTTCGGCATCCAGACTTTGGCCCCGGAATTCTTTGGCTCGGCTCCTGACTTCGTCGTCAGTGGTCCCAACGTGGGAAGTGAGTGCATTAGTAGCTACCTTCTCAACATACGCTGACGAACTTGATACAATAATCTTAGACAACCTTGGATCGGGAGTGACGGGATCAGGCACTGTGTAAGGAACGGCATCTTGGATCACCCGCTCACTCATGAACCTATCTTTTGCAGCGGAGCAGCATGTGAAGCAGCCCTCGAAGGCATCCCCTCCACAGCCTTTTCTGGCGATACTGCCTCGCAAGTATCCTACACCACGCTGGACAGCTCGCCCAACTCTCAGTCTTCCCTTGCGGCACGCCTCTATTCCACGCTGACAGTGACGTTCGTGCAAACGCTCTTGGCTTCATCCGCACGCCCGGTCCTCCCACCAGGCGTCACGCTCAACGTGAACTACCCCTCCACGTCGGGCTGCTCCGCCGCAGCTGACTACTCGTGGGTGTTCACGCGGCTGACGCCAAACTCGAGTGCGGTGGATGTGGAGACGTGCGGGTCGGACCATCTACCTGATGAGACAAGCGTTGTGGATAGGTCGGGCTGTTTCGCGAGCGTCACTGTCATCAATGCGACCACGAAGACGGACGTGGATGCTGCCACGCAGGGCGCGGTGCTGGCTAGGTTGACGGGTTTAGTTACATGTTTGCCTAGTTGAGAATTCCCGGCTACTAGCTATAGTAGTATAGACTGTGTTCTGCATTCTCATGGATTGATACTCGTAACTCCCAAGTTTGGTGAGAGCAATTGATGCACTTTCGCGGTCATGTGATCGTACCCGATCGGCAGACGCGTCCAAGACGTGTCTCAAGTTCAACTGCCATCTCCCTTCATCGTCGTCGCCATGCCCGGCCCCAGAAATGCAAAGAAAAAGAGACAGGCCCAGTCTAACAAAGAGAGACGAGCCAAGGGGCGCCAGTCCCTCGATGCTCATACTCAGCCAAGATCATCCACATCGCCGAGCCCCAGCCCTCCACTAGCGACGCCGCCCCCGGCACCGAATATTCCAGTAACTCCAGAGAAGATGCCTAATGTGCACTCTATATATGCACAAGAAGACGACGTACCCGTGTCTTTACAGACGCCATTCATCGAGGACCCAGGGAACGGCCCGCGCGTTAGAAACACACGTGCGTTTCTCGCGTCTTCGTTCGCAGCGCCGCCATCTCTCGACGACCCGATGTGTGCGGAATTCGCACAAGAGGAGGTGCTTCAGATGCTGTGCTCTGTTTTGCCCGAAGAGACTGCTATGGTACGTCCGCCGCCTCCATATCCTCCCCTTATATTTCTGACGCGCGTTACAGATCTTGTGGTACAACAAGAGCCGTAGCGTGGCTCGAATATGTCCTGCCTGCCAAAGAATGTACAGACTGGGAGACATGCTGCAGGGCCACCTGCACGATGAGGAGAATTCTCATCAAGTGCACACTTCACCATCCCCATCCTTGCACAAGGAACAGCAGCTGAGCGGCCTTTGTGAGTCAAGCATCCTCTGCATTTCCCACTGTTGTATGTAAACTGACCAACTTCTGTCAATTCGTAGGCTCTCCGGTCTGCTTTATTCTCGCGGCCTACAATTACCCCGGCGCGATCCGCTCAACCTGGGGACGAATGGCCGAAGAACTAGACGACGAGACTTGGGACCTACTGGATGGTCCTGGGACTCAAGTAGAGGACATGGGGCTCGGCATGTTACTGAAAATGACGCGGTGCCATGACCTTGGCCTGGGCCAGCTATTCTTTCCCAACCTCGACCTGGACTCTGATGGGAGCAGTGACGAGGAAACATGGGATGAAGGGTTTGCACCTCCAGAGGAGCGGTCGTTGCGTGCCTGAGAAGATGATACTCACGACGCTGATAATTATCTATTATCTTGATACCCTTTATCTAACGACATCTGAACGACATGTGTAGAATGCAGAATATGACCTCACACTATTATTAAGCAAGCACAAGAACACCGTTCATCGTCCACATCTGTCTTCTTGGTCATTGACGACGGTGATGCTTGCAAAGCATCCCGAGCGACGAACCACTCTCGGCCGTCTCGCGTAGTAAATCTTTGGTTGAGAAGTACCAGCTACAATAACTGAACGCAGAGGCCGGATGAATAGTATGTGCCTAACGAGTCTATGACAAAACGAGACAAGAGGATGGGACTATCAAGGTTGGACTCCGAAACCTCTCTGAAAGGGTAGAAGAAGAATTCATCAGAAGCTTTGCACGAGAAATTTGCACCGCGGATGTGATAAGCAAGAGTAGATGGGTCAAAGCGATTTATGCGAATTGTTGAACACACCTCATGAAAAGTGTTCTCCATGTATAGTACATTCTTGGTGGAGGCTTCCGGACGAGTCTACCAGGGCGGCCAGAATGGGCTAATGCACTCGTTGGAATGCTCTGGCACCTCCATGGAAGGCGGCCTGTCGCACATTGCGAACTCGACTACCTCTACGTATGGCGATAACCTGTCCCTGAGGGAGCCTATATTCCGCCATTCGGCAGCCGCTACCTCGTCGGACCAGTCACCCTCGGACCAGTCACCCTCCAACCAGTCAATCTCTGTGGTGAAGTGAGGAAGCGGTCCTTGCTCAATGAGCAGATGCCGGATGGGGTAGCCGAGTCGCGCGCGTCCTATTGCGATATCCACGAGAATATGAGCTACAAATGAATTCGTGCCCACGTATAGGCGTAAGGAACGCAATAGGGGTAAAAGCGGGGTCCCTGCATCAGGCGGTAGCAGAACGCTGAGGGCGGTGTCTTGTTCAACGACATCGCACACGCATAACACCAGAGTAGGTAACCCCATTGAACATCGCGTAGAGCGCACCAAAGTCTACGGAAATTCGCAACGATCGAACGGTGACCCAGAGCTCCTGGATATCTGCGTCGGCCAAACAGGCACAGAAGTCAATCGCAGTCTGAAATGAGAAATAGTCCGTGAGATTTATGCCTGACGACGGCCCGCAAACAGTTATGGAGGTGTGTGTTCGGTGCGTTTGGATACGTGCTCTTCTTGCTTTCGTGACAAAAGCACGGTAGACGTCACTGAATATCAGAAGATTTATGCTCCTTAATCCATGGATGTGGGCCAAGGCGTTTGACGATGGCACGATGCATGACAGAATCCGCCTGATAAGATCAGCTGGTAAGGGCGACCAAGGAAGTTTCTCATCGCCTATAGAAATTCTCCGCAAAGCTCTGAGGGGAACACGTGCTTCAGGGAATAGGGCAGGCTGCTCCGCGTCGGATAGGACCCCATCGATGATGATATCCTCGAGGTTTGGGCATCGAGCGAAGAATCCAGATAGGTCCTGTACGGTCCACCTCATACAGATATCATGGCGGGAGGAGGATATCTGAAGTCGCACTAGATATGGAAAATGACCCAAAGGAAGCCAGGTAACATTTGACAGTATCAACGTTCTCAAACTCGATATGTTCATTTGAAACAATGTCGCGGTTGGTGAAAACTGGGGTCTATATGGATGGGTGTGAGCCACCATGAGGTATTCGAGTTGGGGAAGAGAGAAGGGGAGCACAGTTGAGGTAGCATCCTTGGGAAACGAATAATAGCCACAATCCAAAAGAAGGAGCTCTTTCAGACGGTGTCCATTAGAAGTCAAAAACTCTTCCATCTTTGGAGTTGGCCTGGGGTTATAAACGCAGGCCGTGAATAAGCAGCCACTCGCCTAAGAAAGTGCTCTGGAAGTATTGCAATGGTTTTGAGGTGTGTCGCAAACGCTTGTCCATAAAGCAGACGAACCAAGCGCAACATCCCGCCAATGGCGACAGACGCGGGTCAGCGGAATGAGCTCGTCCGTGTCGATGTGAGAAGGGGGCCATGACGCTATCCTATGGCCATGGACATATACCTGTGAGGGAACGCATTGGAAAATCTGGCTCAATATTTCCATAGGCAACTTGTTAATCGGAAGGCGTGAATTGGCCGTGGTACGTAGTAAAGAAAGCGAATGACTGAGATGCTTGTCGAGAATTTCAAGCTTCGAAAGTCCATTCAGCACGCTGCTACGGCTTTGCTATCGCAATATGGGCTTACAGTAATTGAGCTGCGGATACAATTATTTGCAAAGTTGAATATCAGTGATAGGAGAAGCTTGCAGGGAGAAGCGCACCTCATATTGAACTGTCCTTCGCGCAGTTTCAAAAATAATCCTTCTGCCATTTGGATCTCGGTAAAGCTTTCGACTGCATGATTAGATTCCTTAGAGATATCCATTTGGATGAAATGGTTTAACAATCTCTCCTGATCTCTGCTCAGCTCAGTTGACGTTGACGTAAGCTCTTCTTGCACGTGACCGCGACCCCGACGCGACGCGTCGGAATGCTCATTGCTCACGTCTCGAGTCTCAACCTTATAGATGACACGCCAGCATCCACACAAAGTTATACATAGAATTGACTCCGCTCAGCCATAGAAATCAGAGCACATGGGGCATAAAGTACAAAGACATAGTTACAAATTGAGCCTCAGCCACATATCTGGAGCACTTCATGCTGTATCGTAGCAGCATACCAAATCAAACTGCCTCTCCCTTTGAGTTCGGGACATCGCACTCCATCACGCTGAGGGTAGATCTCAGCGAAAAGACGCGAGAGACACGCAGGCCGGAAGATTCAATGAGTGCCGTCCATTCGGACTATATAGACAACCTTTTTATCAGAGACATCTTATAGAACGATGAATCGACGCACCAATGTCCTCTCCTGCGCATTAAAAGCACCCATTAAGTAAGTAGATAGGAGTTGTCTCGTGCGACCACCTGCACCGAAATTGGCCGGGATGAAAGGCGGCGGGGTAAGAGCCTGATAAGTATCCGCAGTCAATTGGGCCAAAGTGACGGGGTTGTTGCTATCATCTGCATCTGTATGGGCTGGGGTGATATTCTCCACGATTAGCACCTTCGACTGTCGGAAAAAAAATTAAGTCCATGATTAGACGGGTTTTAGCAAGTGATAGATCGCGACTACCTTTGGACCAGCTGCGTGCGCGATATTGGTAAGGATTGTAACCTACGGACAAGTGAGACACCAAATTAGCTCGAGTGACCGTTAAACGTACCACACGCTCTTTGGGCCAGTCGTGTCTGAACGCAAAGTGAGCAAGATCCAAGACTAAAAGGTGAACGCCCGTACAAGATATGCCGGAACAGGTAGTTATACCCATCTCCACGGCGCGGCATCGCAGTGAAGAAGTCATGTGCCTCAACCCTAATCCTCCTGCTTTCAAGAGCCCCCGGTAATTGCGTTCCAATATTTGCCGCAGCACGGACGATGACGTCGTCCATGTCTTGGACAATAAACTTGTGGGAAGGACATCTGTGGAGCTGGTCAGCATGGTCAACCAAACAGACCTAAGGGACAGTACACGTACAATTTAGCTAGGGCTACGGAGAAAGCCCCTTGACCGCCACCACAGTCAATGATCGTTTGAGAAGCCGGGAGCGACGCCCAGGGATAGTCAGTGATGAGCCCGCGAGAGAAACGGTCTCCAAAAGCCTACGGCGACGTTCACACAAAGCAGAAAGAACAATAATCGCAAACTCACCTGTACAGCTTCTGCATAACGTCCCATAATTTCCGGGCGTTCGTTGAGCCAGTCGAAGAAAGGCAGGTCTGTCTTGAAAGTCAACTGGAACGCGGTCTCTACGGGGGACTGCGAATATTTCCACTTCGGATGCGTGACCCAGTTCTGAAATTGGCCGGCGACTGCGAGCTTGCTCTTGCCTCTGCAGATAATTAATTAGCACCGTACTCCCAAAATGGATGTACCGATACTCACTCAAAGAATAGTCTGCCGTTCCTCCTGCCTAGGAGATCCAGCGCTGGGCGATTGAGAGCAAAGATAGACTCCTTGACTTCCGTAACCCATCCATTAATGGATAGCTGTCGTAGAATCGTGGTCAGCTTGATCGGGTCAAGATCCACACTCTTCGCGAGTTCATTGACGTGGACGCCTGCGGACCCTTTGGACAACTGCGCCATGTGGTCGACGACGCCTTGATCGACGAAAATATCCAGGCACACTGTGTCAAACGTCGTCCACACTTGTTCTATCACTTTCTCAGTAGGATGCTGCAGGAGATTCTTGAGCTGCCCCTGCAATAATTGAGGATCGGTCAGAATGACGACCGTAGAAAATAAATCAAGACCCACGGTGACAGCTGTTGGAATCGTCATTAGTAGTCATTCATTAGAACAACGGGATGTAATGGCAACAAACCTAAGGCAAGACGACGAGCCTCAAACAGCCTCGGAGAGGGCAAGAACGAGGGACTGTCAAGGGGGTGCGGCTCCAAGGCAGAGGAGGAGAGAGCGGGGAGACTTGCAACACCCAGCTCCAGTCTGATAGTGTCGAGGGCCTCATTCAGATGAGCCTGCAGGACATCGAGTTCTTTCTGTTCCGTAGTCATGTTTGAGTTAGTTCGTATGCAGAGAGCGAGTTCACGTCTTAACATCTCAACGACAGACTGTGCTTTTATACTGTTTGATACTCTGCATGGACACAAATCTTCCATGACAAGGGGGAAAAAAGAGTTCGTCAGCAGACCCTCAGCGTCGCTTTTGCGAGCAATTTGGGTCAGCAAAAATTGCGTGAACTCTTCGAAACCCACCGATGAAGCCGCAATTAGGCGTTTATGAGGCGGAACATTAACGCCAGCGGTGGAGTCGGATGCTGTGGCACGAGTCATGTGGCGCTACTACTAGAGAATTGACCACATGCCCACAGTAGGGCCGTAGCAGGATGGATGAAAGTTAGAGTTGGAAGTGGCAATTGGGAGGGCCCGAGGAACAAGTTCTCTAGCTTGTGCCTTTGATGTTAGCATAAAGTTTGAGGCAGAAAAACACAAAACCCTTCTCATTTCAGGCTCTAAAGTTCTTTTGAACCGGATCCTTCATTTTTGAGGCAGTAACGATATCCCCCGCCATAAACATATCGAATAAGGGAGGATTTGGTGATGCAGATTGGAATGACAAGGATATGGAAACTTTTGTTGATCATCGGCGATTGACGCGTGGGTCGCTAGTGTATATGAAACCTTCTTCATATTCTCCCGCGTTCATGATGCAACCAAAACAAGTTAGCTCTCGAAGTTGCCCGGGTCCTCCGACCTCTCGGATTTCAAACTTAGCTTCGTGACACGTGACTATGATATTTCCTTGTCCAAATTAGCATATTTGAGGCCGAAAAGTTTGCCTTCTTCAAGCCAATCTTGAGCATTCCGGCGGACAAAACATATAGGGGAGTTGCCTGGGGCCTTGCCGTGGCATGCGCTGATGTTGTTTGACAATTAATGTGTTCAAAGTTGAATTTGTTGAATGTCTGAGAGACCACTTGATGCGTCTGTTGTTAACAGAAAATTTTCACCGAGCACCGTTCTCTAACGCTCGTGGTAAGAATTTGTATTTGCGCTAGTAGGCGCTGGCAAAGTCCTCGATAAGAACACATTGGGGACTTGATATAAACAGTTTAGCTTCGTTTAGCCTTTCTTTACAGATAACGAGACTCTCGTTATGCTATACCTGCTGCGTTGCAACAACTGGCTCAGAACGCCCCCCCGTTCATGCTCGGCAGATGACATTCTATCACGCTGAGTGTCGCTCGTAATGGAACAACCTGAGAAATGCGCAGACCAGCCGACTCAATAAGGCCCTTCCATTCGGACTGGAGAAGGGGAGTTGTATGATCAAAGATGCTTCTGAAGAATGACACCCCAACGCACCAATGTCCTCTCTTGCGCATTGAATGCGCTCATCAGATAAATCGACAAGAGCTGCTTCATGCGTCCGGCGGCCCCAAAGTTGGGTGGGATGAAGGATGGCGTTGTCAGGGCCTGGTAGCCTCCCGTGATGAGCGTGTCCAAATTGACGAATTCGCTGTCAATGTTTTCGTCCCCTGACGGCGCAGCGGTGACGTTCTCGACGATCAGAATTTTCGACTACCAACACGGTTAGATATGCCCTGAGCAAATTACAAACTTCGAATACCTTCTGACCGGCTGCCTGTGCGATCTTTGAAAGGATTTGGATCTGTGGCAGCGTTAAACAAATATTTGCGGGGTCTAAGTGGGTCACGAACGCACCACTCGGTCTGCTGGCCAATCATGTCTGCATGACATATGAGTGGATACTAAAGCAGCATGGTGGAAAACTTACAGGACGTGGCGGAAGAGGTAACTGTAATCATCTCCGCGGTGTGGCATGGGAGTGAAAAAGTCATGTGCTTCTACCGCGATTTGTCCGGCTTCAATAGCACCCGGTATTTCGGCCTCGATATTTGCTGCAGCTCGCACGATAACATCATCCATGTCTTGGACGATGAACTTGTGGGAAGGACACCTTTCCGCCGATGATTTCAACATAATGGCGCAAATTAAACGCATTATACGTACAATTTCGCTAATGCTATGGAAAACGAGCCCTGTCCACCACCGCAGTCAATTATGGTTTGAGACGCAGGGAGCAACGCCCATGGATAGTCCGCAACAACTCCAAGGGAGAGACAGTCGCCTATAGCCTGTAGAACCTTGTAAGCCAAGAGAAGTGTAAATATCCAGGTCACAAACTTACCTGTACAGCATCAGCAAAGCGGCCCATCATCTCCGGACGTCCCTGGAGCCATTCAAATAGTGACAGATCGGTTCCATGCGTCAGTTGGAAAGCGGTTTCCACAGGCGATTGGGAATATCTCCATTTCGGGTGTGTAACCCAGTTCTGGAGTTGACCTGCAACCCCAATCTTGCTCGTGTCCCTGAATAAAATAGATTAGATTTACCTGTCTTAACGAATCAGAGTGACGTCATGACTTACATGAACCATGTCCTTCCATTCCTTCTGTTGACAAGCTCGAACGCTGGGCGGTTGATAGCGAAGACAGACTCTTTGATTTCTCTCACCCACCCGTTAGTGGATAGCTGCCGCAGAATCGTAACTAGCTTTCGGGAATCGAGATCCAAGCGCTGCCCCAATTCATTCACGTGAATGCCTGCAGACGCGTCCGGCAGGCTCGCCATAAGATCCACGATGCCTTGGTCACGAAGATGTCCAGGCAGGCTGCATCGAATGTCGCCCATACTTGACCCATCACCTTCTCGAAAGGATGTTGCAGGAGATTCTGGAGCTGTCCCTGCGAAATGCGGACAGTCATTGATTTGGCAACCGAAATAAATTAGGAACCCACAAGGGAAGCTATTTGAATCCAGATTAGAGAACATTCAAAGGATGAATGGTTCACGGTTGCGACGTACCAACTGCAAGACGACGAGCTTCAAACAAACGAGGAGAAGGTAGAAAGGATGGACTATCAAGCGGGTGCAGCTCCAAAGCTTTTGAGGAGAGAGAAGGGAGCCCAGCAATGTCCAACTCTTGTCTGACGGCGTTGATAGCATCGTTCAAATGAGCCTGTAGAACGTCAAGCTCCTTCTGTTCAATGGTCATAACGATGTGGATCGCTCTCGGTCTGGAAGGTGAATAACGCAGAGGGGACACTGGAGATGTTTGGGTATAGAAAGCAACATTTTGGTTTGAAGAAGGTCTTATGTTGAACCCGCTGTATAGTGCGGATGTTTTCACATTCGAAACTCAGCCTGGTAGCATTAGAGAAGAACTTCGTCAGCAGTATCACACCTGCAACCTGCGCTGAGAATGTGATTACTACATAGCGTAGAATTTCAGTACAGAGAGATCGGACTGGATCCACGGACATACCTGAGCGCGACCTCATGACAGATGGAAAGCAAACTATTATTCTCATTCCAAAGATGCGGAATACTACCGGCACATTCATGCGGTCGCAATAACATCTCTCAGGATGTGAGCACATGGCATCCGCATCCATATGCTTGGTACCAGCGGACACACAAAGATGCAGGAAGCAAGAGGCTGGTTGTGCGGGCGGCCGCCTCGCTTCAAACTTACTCGACAGATTTGGACGAGCCTGCCACGTGGTGATATGTGTCTGAGACTTGAGGACATGTCCATCTGTTTCCAGGTCGTCTGAACTCTATTCGTTCCAAAACAAAGGGCTACTGGCGACTCGTCGTCTAGATAAGCATGTGAACGGCAGTCCTTCTAATCTATCCTTCACTGCGCCCTGCAGGGTAGCATTCACATCCAGCTTGCTATGTGCACTGATAACCGACACGCTGGCGTAGCATCCAGAATCAACCACGCTGGCCTCATTGGGCAAATGCGAGCTTCCGCATGTCTCCACATCCTCGACGAATATGTTCGTGATGAGCCGCGAAAACACCCACTGATAGCTCGCGGCGTCCCGGCACTTGTCGATGGAGGCATAGTTGACATTTACGATCACACCGTCGGGGAGGAAAGGGGCCGCGTTAGACGTGAGTGTGTCGACGAAGTACGTGGTGAGTTCAGAATATATGTGCGCGGAGACGGACGAAGGAGCGTTGGGAGCGCTCTCAAGTGTCGTGTATGACACTTGGGAGCCGCTCTTACCAGAGAAGGCGACAGCGGGAATACCCTGTCTGGCCGCTTCACATGCAGCGCCGCTGTGTATTGACAATTCAGCCCCAGCCAAGACATTTCTCAACCGAATGCGTTCTCACACAGTACCGGAGAATAAAACGACTAGCCCGAGGTTGCCTGACCAATAACAATTCGTCAGCCGTTGAGTGTGGCATCAGAGGTATGGCAGTCACCTCCAATGTTTGGCCCGCTCACAACGAATTCTGGTTTCGAGCCATCAAATACGTTCGGCGCGATGGTCTCGATACCATGTCTAACCGCATCTACACTGCTCACACTGTCAACTCTGGTCCTGGAAAGACCTATCAGCATGTAAGAGCTACTAACGGGTATGCATTGACGTAGTTCAAACGAGCTGTGTCGGAACGCATCAGAATGGGGACGAGCCTGCTGCATATATGACACACAATCCGTATTGTTGCAACCTTGGGCGGGCGATCCTGTCGGACACGTATCAAATTGGCAAGGCTGGTCGAGAGTGGCAGGAGTGGTTGACAAAGAGCCTTTCCCCGATTGATTGAAAGCTGGTGCAGACAGAACAACCTAAGGAGAGTCAAATAAGATGACGAGCTTTCATGAGCAGAATTCGACGAACATTATGTCCAGAACTAGCTAGAGCATCGAATTGCTGTCTAATCTGTGCCGTTGCCCAGCCATCGTCGTTGGAGATGACGATGTTCGTGGCATAGGCCGCGGTTGCACAGACAAGTGCGGCACGTATAGCTGCAGCGAACATGGCAGAGGAGGGGCAGATCGTCTTCTTACTATCGTCCAATTTATAGAAATCGTCTTCCCAGTTGTTGCCACAGAAGCACTAATCGAGACACGTTCGTCGATCACGCGAATGATGCGCTTCTCGACAGATTTGGAACGCTATGGTCCAGAAGGAGAGTCCGCGTATGGCGACTTCAGGCAGGCTGCGTTACCACATGATGCATTGCTAACAGCTCTGTAGTTTGGAATGAGCTTAAGCGGTCCAATCGATGTGTGTGGTTAAATGCGTACCAGAGTGAAAGCACTGAGCCCCTCCCGTTGGTTTTGAGAAGCAGACGGATGGATGAGCCGCTAATGAGGATTGTATGAGGCTTCGAGGTGAATATTCACGCCTTGCAACTATGCGGTATGCTGTACGTTCGTTTGAACGACGACAGTGCTCATCAAAGTACAGTTGTAGTTGCTATTCCGACAAGGTATCAGAGCATCGGCAGAATCCTTCAGATGATGTTGACAGATGAGAGCCTGACAGGTTTTTGACATATTAGACAGCTACATACTGGATGGGTATTGACTATATCTGTCTGCTGAAACAGTCACGTTGGGTGCACGCCGCAACCGCAAACTACCTGAAATTCAGTACAGAGCCAGGACTGGTACCAAAGTGTGCTGCCAGTGATGGTGGTCGAGGTTGAAGCCATGACGCAGTGGCCAGTGAAGATAAGATAAGGAGTTGATTAGATTATAGATTAGATAAAAAATAGACAACGGCCGACGATCGAAGATCCTTCCGAAGCAAATCCTTGAAAGCCGTGACTCACTTGCAGGAAAAAATGACCCAACTTCTTAACCACTTTCTTTCTTCGACCCTAGTCAACAAAAGCAACTATGGCTATCACGCAAACCAACGGCTCCTCTGCTGCGAATGGAGGCCCCCACTTGGCTAAGCTCGATGTGAGTTTTGGAATATGGTCCGGCGATATCGTGAAATGCATTGATTCATCTCGCGTGTATAGGCTTCCAAACTCATTATCACTCCCGCAAAGACGTTGAAGCCTATTCCACCATCTGAGGAGTTGAGGTTTGGACAGGTAAGTCTCATGCACTCTGAAACATTGTGCTGGATATTAACAGCGCATAGACGGTGACGGACCACATGCTGATCGCCACCTTCGACCCTGTGAATGGATGGTCCGCACCAGAGATCAAGCCTTATGGTCCTCTCAGTTTGGACCCCGCAAGCTCGTGTTTCCAGTACGCCACAAACGTATTCGAGGGTATGAAGGTAGAAGCCCATTCTTTCCAAGTGTAGCGATCTGCATGTTCACACGATCCCCTCTGAAGGCGTATATTGGCCCCGATGGCAAGCCCAGATTGTTCCGTCCTGAAATGAATATAGCGCGCTTGACTAGGTCCTCGGGACGTCTATCCCTGCCGGTACGTCAAACGTCTTACATCCGAATGCTCATATTCTCAAGCGAGCCACCCACAGCCATTCAATGAGGCGGCATTGCTGACCCTCATCAAAAAGCTTGTCGCGCAGGAGTCCCGCTGGATCCCTGCGCTGAGAGGGTACAGTCTATACATCCGGCCTACCATCATCGGGACCCGAGCATGTGAGTGGTTCCAACTCATATCAGTCAGTGACCAGGATCTCACCATACCCGTGAACGGCCAGCCCTTGGCGTCGGCCCTTCTGACCACTCCATCCTCTACGTGATCCTCGCTCCCACCGGCCCCTACTTCCGCACGGGCGCGCGCCCGGTCTCACTGCTCGCTGTTAGCGATTCCGTGCGCGCGTGGCCCGGGGGCACCGGTGGGTACAAGCTGGCGCTGAACTATGCGCCAACCTTCAAGCCGCAGGCAGCGGCAGCTGAGCTCGGGTATGAGCAGTGTCTCTGGCTCATCAGCGACAAGATCACTGAGGCGGGCGCCATGAACTTCTTTGTCGTGGTCAAGCGCTCCGATGGCGGCGAGTGGCTCTTTTCGGCTGTCTAACCGGATCATGCTGACCTTTCCTGGTGCCTATTTGCAGACCTCGATGTGCTGACTCCGCCCTTGGACGGCACCATCCTCCCCGGTGTTACCCGTGACTCATGCCTCGCCCTCGCGAACGCGCACCCCTCCCGCACCATCCTCCCACACCTCCCCAGCACCGTGCGTCTCCACGCCCAGGAATACAACCTCACCATGTCTGAACTCGCTACATGGTCCGCGGAGGGCCGCCTGCTCGAGGCGTTCACCGTCGGCACTGCCGCCATTGTTGCCTCCGTCGGCCGCATTGGGTATCAGGGTAAGGACATCGTTCTTCCAGAGCACGAGGGTGGTATGGGCCCCGTCGGCCGCGCACTGTTTGAGCGCATCTTGGATATCCAGATGGGCAAGGTAGAATGGGAAGGGTGGTCAGAGCCTTGCGAGTAGGGACACGCTGTAGTATATAGAAGTGCTTGATTTGTATGTAGAGGATGTATCTGTACTGAACAATGTGAGCGGTCATACTATGATTTGAGTGTCAAACCCAGACTCCCAAATACGTCTGCTTGGTTCCGCAGACAACTTGATAGGATGGCTAAGCTCATGACGCGACAGAGATGCTTTGATTGTATTATGAATTCAGATTGGGGGGAAGCTAAGAAGCATACAATACATATACCATATATTCATAGGGAGTTATTCCATCTGCGGCGAATCTCCAGACACTTCACTTCCAAAAGTCTGAGCACCTCGTCCGGAGGAGGCCAATATGCCTTGCCGATCATTTCAAGCGCTGATGCATACGCAATGTAGGGATCGATCTGAAGGGAGAGTAGCGAGGGTAATACCCTGGGAGACAGCCCCGGCGGAGGCGCACGCTTGCCTTTCTTGCGAGACTTCCGGGATGAAGCTGGCTCTGTTGGAGAAAGTGGAGGCATGAGCTCCGGTAAGAACACTAGCACGTCAAAGAGCGTCGATTGTGCCTGACAACGAGTTAAGTCGCCGCGACGAAACGCACACAAGAGCAACATACATTCGGAAGCGTCAATTGTGGGGACGCAGAGCGGTTTCTCTGCTGCAGAGCATCACCTCGAAGCGGAGTGCGAGCAAGCATGCCTTTGCGGAATTCGGCGCAAGGAAGCAGGCGCCAGACACGGGCTCGATAAGTTGCGACATGAGCATCGCACACTGAGAACACCAATGCGTTTGTAGCTGGGAATATCGAACACGACTGAGACGTACATGTCATTAGGTTGGCGATATTATCGCGGTCATAGTGAGCCGGTATGAATTTGAAACCCTGCAACCAAAGGAGCTGGAGTAGCGAATGGGCGTCAACCTGAGATCGCAGTAGCGGATGAGATGTGGCGCACAGATGGATTTGCATCATCGTTATCCTGGCCAACAAGTCGGTACACCTGCAAGCCATCCTGCTTTCTGCAAAGAATACAGCGGGAATTATCACGGCGAAGAGTGCTCGCAACCTGGCGAGGGTTGAGGGGCGCGGGAGATTCTACGTCTTCCTCCTCCCCGTCACTGTAGTTAACAAAAGAATCTCCGCTACCACTCAGCACACTTGAGGGCCGAGAGGGAGGTTGATCCGGATCGACGAAATCCTCTCGGTCTGGAGACAGAGACATTCCTGCTCCGGGCTCGGGACTAGAAACATCAGATACTGTATTAGACTCCTGTCTGTTTGATTACCAGTTGCAAAAAGAGACCTATGAGTGATTGTTAGTAGATCTGATGAGTTCTTCGTTCGGAAATCGTTTCAAGCCAAATGATAGTAGAGACGATCGTACATGGGTGTCGAACACGGACAAGTTGATATCGCCCAGCGTATTCGGAGACAGCCGATATTTAGCGCCCAAAGGGAGGTTTCGCAACAAAATAACGACTTCTATTCGAAAGCTTTGGAGGTGAAGCCACAATTTCAACGGGTACCAATACTTCATTAAAAAAGACATTTATTCTGAGTCAGATATAATACCAACATTGCCGAGGTCACTCACAAAATGTATGTATGGCGACTCACGCAGTGCACCGCAAACACCACCACTGACCGTTCATTCATTCATCTCCTCCGTTTTCAAGGGCCTTTTTTTCTGCCCTCCTTGCCCCTTTCCCTACACGCCACCTCTCATTCATTGACTCCGCCGTGGGCGCACGAGCTCGCTCCAGTAGCGGAACATATATGGCCGCTCGGCGGAATGCGCCAGCTCCTAATGGGATGCTCATCACGCTCCTCCTGGGAATAGGCTGAGAGCCAGGGTGATTGCGCGGGAAGTATTGCGGGGGAGGGGAGTGATGGCGTGCGGCCGCCTTCAGAAAATGCGCATCCAAGGTCGTGTGGATGACCGAGCGCTCGTGAAGAGATTGCAGCTGGTGATAGAGGTTGCCCGTGATATCCTTCTGGCTAAGGGGCTCCGGTGGGCGCTCAGGATTGCGGTCCGTCCGCCAGTCAATGTCCGACTCGTCGTATCCGCATTCCCATAGCATCAGTGGTAAGGGATCTGCCATTTGATACTCGGGCTTGCTCTGGACAACTGGAGGGGCGGGTTCGCCTTCTTTTACAGACGGAGCCGGGTTGTCTGGGTCGGTGTTGAGGAGGGCAGAAACGATGGACGGGTGCTCCATCCCTGTACCAACTAGAAAGAGCACGGCCATGATGTGTCGCACCTGGTTGTACAGAAACGCGGTGCCGACCAAGTTGAACACGTACAAGCCATCTTCGCCTTCAACGGGGCTGATGTCGACCGAACGGATCCTCCGATTGAAAGTCGTCAGCTGCTTTGTGGGATCAATTTTGCAGAGATTCCGGAAGTCGTGCTCCCCAACGAGGCGCTCTGCCGCGTCACGCATGGCGTCAACGTCGAGACCACGAGGGCTGAAAAAGTATTTGTAGTGTCGGTAACGACAATTGAAACGTGCAGAGAAGTCCGGAGAGACGGGAGACCAAGCAATGACGCGAATCGTCGACGGCAGAACGAAATTCAGTGAAGAAACGTAAGACAGCTCGGCTTGGGGTTTCGGAGGTGCTTTCCGGCCTGCAGCGGAAGGAGGCTCATCCCAGTCGCCCATAAGGTCAAAGTCACCTTCAAGGCCAGGTTCGTCGTCTGTATTCTCCGTACTGCTCCGCTCCTCAGCAGGAGACTCACTTTTGGCGTCTTGGGGAGGAGTACTGGCTCCATCCGAACTCTCCTGCGTCTCAATTTCCTTGTCCCCAAGGCACTCCTCACCCACAGGCTCACTACTTGTCCCGCCGCGCTGACGCCTCTATCCGTTCGTCCGCATTTCTCCCATCCGCAGCCTTCGAAACCTGCATGCCGGTCGACCAGTCGTGTGTGAGCGAGAGCCTCGAAAAGCACGCCTTCGACAGTCGGTAGAGCTGTATGGGACTTCTGATATTCTAGTCCGCCGTATTCTGCGCCGTTGTAGCTAAATTTGAGCGCGATCTTTCTTCGCGGATGAGCGGCAAAGTTAAAGGGTTTCTGTAGTTTGGCGATGGGCTTGTGTGATACTCTAAGGGAAGAATGGTGTTCTAGCTGTTGCAAGCGAGCGATGAGGTCTTCTCTTGACCAATTGTTGTACGTTTCGGGGGGAACGGACATGACTCGAAGATATTTACCAGATCTTAAAGAGCGAAGATTGAAGCCAGAGAGCATACAATTTGTCTCCGAAAGGTCTGCACAGGCTGTGAATGTCTAGGAGACTGGAAGATGAACAAGTATTCGCACCTTGAAATCAAGAGACTTTCTCTGCGGACACACGGATCCTGGTGGATTTTTTTAAAGTGAATGACGGCCTCTTCAGAATGTGGTGAAGGAAACGCACCCAGAGGGGCATCAGGATGAGCTCTTGTGAGTGCATCGACCCCTCCAACGTCAGAATGATCTACTCACTTGATGTATGCCGAATGGTATTGGTCTAAAGTTTGAGAGCCTCAAGAATACAACGACAGATGATAATTTAAGTGTGACGATAAGATAGTTAACTACTATATATAAATTGGATGATTAGCACGATCGACGACTCAAGAACCGTTCCGACATAAGTTTGTCCTTTTGTCTTTTACCACCCCCACGAAACCCAATACTTCTTCCCAATATAATATGTCATAATCTCAAAATTGTATGTGACTAGGCTGTCTTCATGACTCGTTGTACTTACTCGGCAATTTCCGATCCAATTACTCCCTTCCCGATGTGGCGGTGCACCCTCTAGTTCAAATACAAAGGTCACCTCCGAAGCTACTTATAGAAATTTGCCGACAGACAGACGGTCGATTCAAATATTCTCGCCATGTCCGATGCAGATGATACCACTCCTAAAGCAAAGAACGTGCCATTGCCAGCGTCGTCGCCTGAAGCGCGTGAGTGGCAAGTCATAGAGTATCTGCTTGCAACTGTCAGAACTGATGTTCATCTAATGATAGCCAGAATTAAGACATCCGATCTCCCAGACGTGGACGACAGTGCTCCTCCATTTTATTCCGGTTCCGACGCCGACCAAGGTATTTTCTCTTCTCGATCTGTTGAGCGATCGAGACTTACTCTGATTTTTATTTTGTTGTAGAATTTTCTGCATTGACACCTGTCCAACTATTTGAATTGAACCAGGTATGAGAACTGTGTATATTGATGAAGATGCTTGTGTGATAGTCATTAATCGTCGTAGGGTCTGTTCGATGAGACTGTGCCAGAACGACCATTGATTGCGCCACTGGCACCTATGCAGTCGTTGCGCGCCGAGTATGAAGGCGGCTCCGTTGTCTTTGTAAAGCAAATAGATTGGCTGATCAAGAACGGGTTTATTGGGATCCGACGTGCAAAAGGAGATGGTAGGTCTGATTCCTATATTTGCAGGAGTATTACTGAATCCTACCTCGCAGGCGATTGCTTTTATCGATGTGTGGCGTATTTTCTCGAGAACCTATAGAAGTACTGAAAGTATTCCCTCATAGCGCTCGCTTACGCGTACATTGAGAAAAATTCTGAACGCGGCGGACCACGTTCTAGCCGTCACCAGTGCGATCTCGGTCCTCGAAGCATCTCAGCCTATGCTCGAAGAAGTTGGCTTCCAGCGGCTAGTGTTCGAAGACTTCTACGACTGCCTTGTCTCCGTCATCAACTGCATTATCACTCCTGATGCAAGTGGGCGTATTCTGACCCCTGCTATGTTATTGGAGACGTTTAACACACCAGAAGGTGAGTATGTTGTGTGTTGAGTCTGTTACGACGTTGAGACAACGCTCTGTTCCTAGTGTCGAATTCGATTGTGGTATACCTTCGCCTCCTCGCCTCCGCACAGATGAGATCAGATCCCGACTCTTACGCACCATTTCTTTTCAACCCTGAACTTGGTGATCAGATGGAGGTCACAGACTTTTGCGTGAACTTTGTGGAGGCCGTAGGCAAAGAAGCTGGTGCGTATCTCGGTCTGTCTGAACAGCGTGATGTATTCGCTCAATCTTGATGTACAGACCACGTTCAAATCACTGCACTTTCGCGAGCATTGAAGGTCAACATCAGCGTTGCTTATCTTGATGGCCGTTCGGCAGACGCAGATGGCAAAGTCGACTTCGTCGAGTTCCAAAACAACGACGAGGTTGACACGGACCCTGTTATATTATTGTACAGGTAACAACTCGCACTCCTCTATGACAACCTTGTGATTGACTAGGCAATTCAGGCCTGGTCATTATGACATCCTGGACAAAAGGAGCGAGGATCCGCCGGAGTGATTCGTTCCTAGGCGTTGGTGTTACGACTATAATCGAATGATGATTCTCGAATGACGGAGAGGCTACTATTTTTGCTAATGTTGTACCGCGCCCAGTTTATGTTGTCAAAGTGTTATCTTGTACGTGCTTGCATATACCTGATCGAATGACACGTCAGTGCTGCTTATAGTTGTCACGCTTAGCAGTCGTAAGCGAATGCGTGTGTCGCTGAAGCGAACATCCCTAAATCAACTCAAACCGCTGCTACGTGGTCACCCATTGGCCTTGTTTCTCTGAACACTGAGGTGTCCATGCTTCGAGTAAGTGTTGTATCCAAAACCCGTCCAGGTCTATAATCGCTGAAGCTTCACCTTGTCAGAGATGATCTCCTGGCCGCGCTGGGTGATTTTGGCAGTGCTTCAAGTCGTCTCCAGTTCTCTGAGCGATTCACAAACACTTGTTTACCATGCACGTTCTGCGCCGTTCTCGAAGGTACATCAAGCTATCTAGACGAGCGGAACGAAGGAGGTTGCTGGTGCCACAGACGCGACAGAGGCCGGCGTGGTCCGTGCGCGGAGACGCGAAGTGCACGTGATGGATAGTCACCCTGTGACAGGGTTATGTAATGTGCTCCTGTTTAACGGTTCTCACAGCGCAACTGCCTGCGCCCCACCCAAGGCAGAGCCCTCTCACCAGCCAGCCAGCCCAGCCAGTGTATTTCCTGCCTGCGCCTAACGCCTGCCTGCCTCTTCACCACACTTTATTTTCCTCATCCCTCCCTCACTACCTCGTTCTCAAGGTATGTTGAGAGGGTCGTTACATGTTATCTGATGGTTGTGCGCTATCGATAAGGGGCCGCCGTCGTCGTCGAGATGTGCGGGCACAGCGGGGAGCGCGTCGGTTGTTTACGCGCCACAACGCGTCGACGCGGGTCGCGTCTTGGGCTCCCTCATCGTTCCACCTCACTTCTACTCATGTTCAGGACGTGTCAAATGCAGTACTGATCACTTTGCCGACGTGTAGATGCCGAAGGAAACGACCAAAGCGACGAAGGTGCGCATCGCTACCCCCTACCTAGTGCTCATACACTAGACTCACTTCCATGTGTGCCCTCGTTGACGCTTCTGCTTCTCCCTGCAGAGAAAAGCGGCCGAGAAGTCGGAGAAGGCGCCGAAGGCAAAGGCAAAGAAGGATCCTAAGGCCCCTAAGCGGGCATTGTCTGCATATATGTTCTTCAGTCAAGACTGGAGAGAAAGAATCAAGGCCGAGAACCCAGATGCTGGTTTTGGTGCGTTGCTATATGCCAGTATACCTCCGCCGTTGTCGGAAGGGTGAAGGGTAACTGGTAACTGACTATATGCGTTTGGTAGGTGAGATTGGTAAGTTGCTAGGTGCGAAATGGAAAGAGCTGGACGACTCGGAGAAGAAGGTAAGCACTGTTCTCTTTGCTCGTACGATGTTCTTTCTCTTCTCACTTTGCATCTTCCAGCCATATATTGAGCAGGCCCAAAAGGACAAAGCCCGAGCGGAACAGGAGAAATCAGAATACGATGTTCGTAACTTTCATTGTTCATGTGAATGCATTGAACTAACTTCATTACAGGGGAAGAAGGCAGAGAGCGCGGGCAGCGGCGATGGAGGAGATGACGATGACGATTAACTTATACCCATAACACCTCGGCTTCTCTTATCTCCCCTCGCTTCGCCTCGTCTTGTCTCGTCCTCAGCTCTAATAATGTCTCTGGCCTGCTAGATATCTGGTTCTTTCGCGTCTCCTACCCCCCTCGCTCTATCGTACTGAAAACTGCAGGACTTCTTTTGCTGTTTTGTCGCCGTGTACTACTTATTGTCGTGTTTGCTGATGGCCCACGTACTCAAATAGCTCGTCATCGGCCGCTACTGCTAGTCTCTATTACAGCCCTCGCCTCAGATGTACGCTGATCGACGCCGTGTAATACTAGACGATGATGTGCTCCGGACATTGTGCTTCTGCTTGACCTTCCCACCAGATCAATGTAGTACTTACGTGTTTTTCGTGCGGTTTGCCATAAATATTGAAAGGTAAGAGACATTAAGCTATACTTCCATGGTCATGTTCAATGGGCTGTTTTACGTATATCTCAAGTACATACTTGGGAATATGATTTGCACGGTCGACCTGGCCAAAAATGGAAATTGTACAGCCTTTTTTGTCCGCTGCAGCAAGGATGGGTATGGCTGCCTACAGAACCGTCCTTAAAGTATCCGTACACAAGGCGGGAAACGACTAGCAGTCTTGCGCCGCAACGTTCTTTTGATGGGTGAGGGAAATTTATCTGTCAAGTTACCCTTACCGCGTCGCTTGTGGCCTTACAATGAATGTGTGTATGATTCTGCGGGCGTGAGCCGTGGCTGCATATCATTCCTGTTGTCAATAATTAATTGACGATAGCTGTGTGGTTTGAAGAAACGGACATGCATCTCTGATGGGTCATATATCATAATTGGGGGATTGAGAGAACGAGGCGGTTGGTGTTCGAGTAAGATAATTTCAACTAACTGCATGTGCCACAATGGATAATCGTGATCCTCTTCTGTTCAAAAAATGATGATGAAGAAACTGGTAAGTGGACGTTATCAACTCCTTGTGTCTGGCAGTGGCACCAGCTCGATTGCAAGTGAATTCGTTAATTTCCCAACATAACACACGAATCACATTGGCAAGCTGTTAGTTACGATGACGACGCTACAAACTCTGATATTTTGTTCTAGATTGGGCACACTTCATACCACTGCGGCAAGCTTTCCGTCCCCAATATCTCTTGCATCAACTTGATCAATTCTCGATCGTTTACCCCCTTCAGATGCCGCGAGTTCCTGTTCGACGCAATAACGAAGCAGGTCGCGAGGACTTCAGCAGATTTCCTGACGTTTGATATGAAGCGCTTCCCATCAGGCATCTTCGCGCAGATCTTGCGTTCAATGACGAAGATCAGATTGAGAAGGCCCGAGTCATCAATAAGCCCGTTCCGCTCCCCGTAGGCGAGAATGTCGTCAATGCTTAAAGCATATCCGAAGACCATCAAAGGCACGCGTGGGCGGACACGTCGAGGAGTGCAAAGAGGGACGATTGGGAAATCGTATTGCACAGGCGCAGGTGCGGGAGCACCGCACGAGGCGCAAGCGCAAGCGCAAGAGCAAGACGGTTTGCTCGTTGTGCTTATCTCTGGAACGCGAGGAAGGGCCGCAGGATGAGGAGGGGAGGGTGGGGGCAGAGGTGGAAGTGGAGCAATGGCATGACGCGCGACTGACGCATAAGTGCGAGAAGGAGCAGTAGATTTGGGAGCAGGAGGAATAGGAGCAGTAGATTTGCGGGGGGAGCAGCAGATCTACGAGAAGGAGCAGTCGATTTGCGAGAAGAATTGGAAGTACGCATGACTGGTGGGCGGGGGTCTTGAGAGCATTCCGACTTGGCCTGTCTGAGTGCGTATCGAGCCTCTCTAGGTGTAGGTCGCGACTGCACAGCGCTCCTAGAGTCAACTGCAGTTAGTAGTGCCTCATAGCATTGGAGAATAGGACGAACATTTCTGATAGATCACTATTAGTAGGTGGTGGTGGTAGTGGTTGAAAGAGGGAGTAGGGGTAGCGTTCGAGTGAGCTGCTTCCTTATAAGGGGAAGTTGAACTTTCGGAATAACTCCGCGAAGCAATGCGCCATGCGATCGCGATTAGGTAACGCGTGTCCAATCGTGTTCAACTCAACCTCAACCGAACCACCGCTTCATTGATATTGCGCCGCTCGTTGCGCAAATTTCTTAGTGCGATATGATTATCCAGATTATATTAAGTGCCACACCTTCTTTACTGCGTATGAAACCCACTAAAATTATTATCCACGAGCACCCGCGACGCGCACGCTCATTCTAAAACCCGTGCCGCAGCCACTCATAACCACAGTCCCCAAAAGTCGGTGAAAAGTGGCGGTCTGGAGCCATACGTGCTGTGTCCAGTGGCTCCACCGCTGACATGGCAACCATATAATTTTCTGCGGAAAAGACCTTGATGAAGGACCGCGTTGTGGCCTCCACTAGTTTCCGGAGTATATAAGGTGTGACTATGATACTGACATCCTTGCCTCCGCTCTAACATGCCTCCTCGCACCGACTTCACTCCTCCTGGTCTTCGGAAGCAACGGAAGCCTTCCGAATATATGATGGCTTTACGAACCAAAGTTATGCTCTCCGCGGCGGTGTTGTACAGCCGCAGATTTAACCGACGCCGTGTCGAATACCTTTCATACGGCCTCTGGAACATGGTCGCACGAAGCTGGACCGACGACGACCCTTCTCTTCTTGTCATACCGCAATATTTGCTCTATGCCGCTGACGATTCAGATGACGATCCTGAGACGTCGTTCGACACAGTTCCTGGACGGCCTGCCGGCGGAGAATGTATCCCTGATTTCGCCATTATCCGCATCATGCATCATTGGAGGGATCCTAATCCGATCGCTACCCGTTCTGACCCTGAGCCTTCATATATCTCTGCGGCAAATCTTCTGAACTGGACCTCCATCCAAATCGACAAAGTTCGAATCCCCGTGCTTTGCGAGGTGAAGCGTCCTCCTTGCCGCCATGCCACAGGAGAACTATTCAGAGACTCCCTCTCAAAATCGCTGCTTCTCGCAATGTCCCAGTTGTCGCGGCGGGTCAAATTGATTTTCACCGACGCTAACCGCATGGAACAGGACTCCGCTATTCTAGTTGCTTCCACCGGTGAATGGTGGTCATGGCGACTACAGACTCGAGCAAACATTGATGTACCGGACCCTCAACTTATCGCACCGCGTGAAGACGAAGAACGCGATGGGGATGGTGATGTGCTGCGTGGTTTGAATGAAGAGCACAATGCGCGCCAGGAGCGACGCGATTCAGGCGATGGGCGACGCAATTCGAGCGATGGACGTCGCAATTGGGACGATGTGCTACGTGATTTGGAGGATGTGGCGGATCTTGGTGATGAGCCGGGTGACGTAGTGCCTGTCGATGTGGACCAGGAAGGTTACGATGAGGTGATTGATGGCGCTCTACAGCGGAACGTGGACTACCCAGACCAAGCTAAAGTGGTGGATAACATTGAAGACGCGCGTCCGGGTCCAACTTGGTCGAAGCCAATGCTGCTGTGGACGCCAGCATCTAACCAACGGATGTACGTACTCCACAAATATCTCTCCCATGGTTTTGATACCGGTGTACATGTACCCCTGTAGTCTATTTGCTTCTACGCCATCTACTTTAGGTATGTTGATGGATTTCGTATCATAGAGTCTCCCTTACATGTCGGATTTTCCTATATATACATATGACACGCTTTGAGAAAACCTACTTCGTTAATCATGCACCCGGGTTGGACAATCTAACATTCCAGTGAATTGAGCATGGCTTGTAGACGACGACGCTTCTCAAAATTGTCGACAAATCTACTAGTATCCGAGGTACTGCCCGAATATATCTACTACTTTTCTGTCCACACTACATCATTCATACGCGTCAATTACGGATATTCAAGAGAGATTTCACCTATTCGTCATCGTTCATCACCAACGCCAATAATCCGCACTAACAGGTTGTGTGGCTGTTTCAATCTCCAATTACCTCATGAACGTATTTCTCTCCGATTCGAAAGAAATACTTAATAGCAACTACTTCATAGCGGTACTGATCACAAGCAAGTAAAATTTGTTCGAGCTCCTGCAACAATGACCCTATAGTGTCGTCGATCTTGTCGATGACCATGACCCAGCCTCCTGCAAGTATTGTAACAGATCAGTGCGTGAGTGGCGCCGAACTCGGCTGCCATGAAGTCTCTCCGAAGAAAGCGCCAGTGCATTTTCAGACGCGGAGTCCACGACACTCACCCGCTGTGCATCGTCGATCACGGTGACAGGGTGCCGGTGAAGGCTGAAGCAGAGCAATTACAATCTGTTTCAGGAGAACTAGTATACGCTCTCCATTCGCCGCTCGCGTCGTTGTTTGACAATACTTATTTGTGACCACGGTTGTGGCGCGTTCCCGACGCCCTTACTCGTCAACTCCTCCTTCACTCAGCTCTGCCAACTACAAGATATCGGACATGTGCGTCCCTTGTTCGTAATGACGAGCTATGCTGATCATGCGTTGACAGGAGTGATACGCAGCCACGACTCACACCTAGAGAGGCTCGATACGCACTGAGACAGGCAAGGTTGGAACGCTCTCAAGACGACCGCCAATCAGATACGCATTCTTCTTCCAAACTGCTTATTCCTTCGTACACGCCTCCTGCTCCTAAATCCATGGCCATTCCTGGGAGTTTTACTGCTCCTCGCACCTCCGCTTCAGTTGCCCATGGTGCCGTTGCTCCACCTCCGCCTCCTGCTGCTTCCGCACCCCCTCCTTGCCTTCCACAAACGGTGGTAGCCATTGGCACGCCACGGGTCTGTCCATGCTCGTGTGCTTCTCTTTTCTGCGGTGGTTCAATCCGTGTAGCGCCTGTAAAGCATGACTTCCCTGTTGTGCCTCTTTGCACATCTAGACACATTCGGCCACATATTCGGCCACGGGTACCTTTCATGGTGTTTGGATACGCGTTGACTAGGGAGGAATTGAATGCGTACGGCGATCGGCACGGGCTCCTTGACGACTCAGGCTCTCTCAATCTTTTCTTCGTTATGATGCGCCACATTTATGCTAGTTTGCCTATCGCGAAGCGCCGTATAGCGACGGTTAGGAAACTCGGCGATAGGCTTCTATCAACGTGCTTTGTTATCGCGGCGAACACAAATTCGAAACGTAGGGATGGGGTAAATGACCGGGAGTTGATCAAGAAGCTGCAAGAGATATTGCAGGTACAAGGCCCGCCAGAGTGGTATGTTGTGCAATCGGCCTAGAGACTTCGTAGCATCCTGTATTGTATGATAGCTTGGATTCCCATGATTTTGTCGAAGTGATCATCCACTGTGGCGCGCGGAGTTGAAATTATGTTGAAGCTATATGAGTGGAACGTCAGCTACCCGTTTCGTTTCAAGCCCCCGCGAGCTACCTCAGAGATGTACGTCCTTTCGTGAAACGACGCGAACTAGTATTGTTAATCATGCGTTGACGATAGGAGTGATACGCAGCCGCAGCTCACGCCTAGAGAGGCTCGATATGCACGCCGGCAAGCCAAGTCGGAAAGCTCTCAAGACACTTGCCCACCTGCCACGCGAAATAGTTCTCCTTCTCGCAATTCCGCCGCTCCTTCGAGTGGTGAGTTGGTCGTGAGCCACCTTCCATCTCTGCATCGGGCTCAGGCTCCGCCTCCACCTCCACAAGCCAGTGTGGCAGCGACTGCGCCGACGAATACCACGACGAGTATGCTTTCTTGCTCTTGCTCTTGTGCTTGTCTCGTCTGTGGTGGCTCTGCAGTCGCGCCAGCTATGCAGTACGATTTTCCAATCGTTCCCCTTTGCACGCCTCGACATGTCCGCCCGCGGGTACCTTTGATGGTATCTGGATATGCGTTGGCCAGGGAGGAACTAGATGCGTACGGCGATCGGTACGGGCTCCTTGACGACTCAGGCCCTCTCAACCTTTTCTTCGTTATTGTGGACCACGTTGCCGCTCGTTTGCCTGCCGCGAAACGCCGTATAGCGAGGGTTAGGAAACCCGGTGATAGGCTTCTGTCGACATGCTTTGTTATCGCATCGAACAGAAATTCGAGGCGTAGGGATGGGGTAAATGACCGGGTGTTGATCAAGCAGCTGCAAGAGATATTGCAGGTGCAAGGCCCGCCACAGTGGTATGTTATGGCAACGGACTACTAAAACGCCGGAGACTTTGTAGTTATGGTCTTCGGGTGGGCCTTAACTATTAGGGAAATCCAGGACTACGGAGAGCGGCACGGACTCTCTGATGACTTGCGACGTGCTTCGTTATTGCGTCCAACAAGAATGTGCGGCATTTGGAGAGGGTAAATGATCGCGAATTTATCAAGTTAATGCAAGAGGTATCAGTGGAGGCGGAGTGGTATGAAGCGCAGGAGTCAGCGTGATTCCGTAGTGTGGTATCATAGCTCGGATTGCATCAGAGACTAGACTTAACAGGACTATGGGATTTGCTTCTGGCTCGTCACGCCCGCCATTCACCGGGTACAAGCAATCAGAATGGCAGACCGTGCGGTTAACGAGGACCCGGGCAACTCCCTATAAGTACGCAATATATATAGTGCTCTGTGATCACAGCTTTAAAAGGACTGTCAATAAGACTGCGTGTGTACTGTTGGCAATCTCCGATTGTAATTTATGTTCAACTTACCTATAATAGGCTATACGGAAAGCGTTCACACGAACACCAACCAACTCTTTCTAGCACCGATAATCTCAGAAATGTACGTCCGTTTCTTCTAACAACGTGAGGCATTGCTGATTGCGTGTTGATTATAGGAGTGTTGTGCAGTCGCGGCCCACTCCTCGAGAGGCTCGATACGCACTCAGACAGGCGAGTTTGGAACGCCACGCTCAAGACGTCCGCCAACCAGTCACGCATGATGCTTCAGATTCTTCTCGCGAGCCGCTTCCTTCTTCTAAATCTGCTACTGCTCCTCGCACATCTACTGCTCCTAGAGCTACTGTTCCCCCATGCGGTTCTGCCGCTCCTCTCGCTATTGCTCCACCTCCACCTCCATCTCCGCCTTCACCTCTGCGTCCGGCAACCCTTCCTTCTCCTGCACAGATAAGTGCAACGATGAGTGTAACCACGAGTACGCCGTCGTGCACTTGCACTTGCACTTGTACTTCGTGTCGTGCTTCCTCTCAGGCTGCCACTCCAGCTATAAAGTACGATTTCCCAATCGTCCCCCTTTGCACTCCTTGGCGTGTCCGCCCATGCGTACCCTTTATGGTCTTCGGATACGCCTTGACTATTGATGAAATCCTGGACTACGGAGAGCGGCACGGACTCTCTGATAACTCGGGCATTCTCAATCTGTCCTTCGTCCTGACACGCAAGATTTGCGGGAGGATGCCTGACGGAAAGCGTTGCATAGCCTACGTCAGGAGACCTGACAAATACCTTGCGACGTGCTTCGTTATTGCGTCTAACAAGAATGCGGGGCATTTGGAGAGGGTAAATGATGGCGAATTGGTCAAGTTGATGCAAGAGATATTGGGGACGGACAGCTTCCCGGAGTGGTATAAAGTGCAGTCTGTGTGATTCGGTAGTAGAGTTGCATGATAGCTCAGATTACTTACATCGGGGACCTAACGCGGGTAGGCGATAACCTTAGGAACACTCATGTTTGTCTGTGCCAATCGGGTTAAACGATGGAACAACCGCGTACGGGAAAAGATTGTACTTGCGATGCTTCGTATAGGTAGATATGGACGACGTGATTTTTTAGGCTTGTCGTTTCAGTCACGAGATCGGGAGGTCGGACTGCGCTGGGTGGTGCACTCAGGCTCTCCAACCATCGGGTCTCCCAGGTCTTGTTCAATAGATTTCTGGACCAAAGATGCAAGCCACATCAGCACGACTAGTGTTGCCAACGTTGAGACAGCGTCCATCCAACGCCCACCGCTCGCCACGCAAAGAGATCTACAGATGGCCACGTGCACATCCGATCGCTTTCGCGGGAAGCGCGCTAAGGAAGCACTTCGAACTGCAGGGACTAGTATTTTTTTTTTGCGGTGTGCATGTTCACTGTCGACGATATCTCTTTAAGTTCCCAGGAACAGCAGATGAGCGAGGACTTCAACGTCAGCAAAGTTGGCTTCTGACCGGCCGCGCTTGTTGCTGTCCTTCATGCATGTCGAAACATGTGCAATCAGGGTAAGTACTACGTCCGGTCTTCCTTTGTCATGTTGACGATCCAGAATGGTTCGTGTGAACACACTTCTCCATGATTGTCGGTCGAAGTCAAAGTTATAATCGCTCCACATAGTGCTGCGTTGAGTCATGTCTGAATCAGCGGAATGTGTTGCGCGGCATTTGGCTGACAGGGTCATTTTGCAGCGTTCCATCAGGAAAGTCGTCTGCTGTCGCCAATGAAGTCAGAGATGGTAGTTGATTGTTCGAGCAACACTGATGTATGCGTTTCATAGTTCGGCTGATGCACAAGATTTACCGCTGCAATGGTGAGATTTCTGTTCACACTTTAACGATTTCTACTTCAATGGATAACAGGCAGGCTCGATTATCTATATTCCAAAACTTCGCAATAGCGCTCCGGAAATGGGTCTCCCGAGTACCCGTCACGATGGACATGATCCTTTGTGAGCACAGCGGCACTCAGTTTTGTCAGCACATTGGACTCCCTCAATATGGGACGCATACCATATATATAGCTGTCTCTCTGGGCAGAGCGGCTCTCCACTCACACCTTCGTACAAGCCAGTCCCATAGCAGTCGTCATTTGACTCGTCTACCATGTCGCACGGCGAACAATTTACGCTCTACACGCACGGCGCGGGTCCTAACGGATGGTGAGCACTCTAGCAAGCAGTGGTAGCGATAGATTGTGACCAGTTCGACATAGGAAGGTCGCATTTGTCCTCCAGGAGCTGGGCCTCTCGTACGAGAGCGTTTATCTCCACCTCAACTTTGATTTATAACTTACCACCCTGAGAAGGTCCCTAGCGCAGTGAAGCGATACCAGAAAGAGGCTATCCGCGTCCTCGGCGTCCTTGAGAGTGTATTCTCCAAGCAGGAGTGGCTCGTCGGCGACAAATGTACCATTGCAGACATCTCTTTCGTCCCGTGCGTTTAGTCAAAATACCCTATGGAATACTGAGCGAACAGGTGATTACAGGTGGAACATCGGTTTGATCAGGCCCATCCTCGTCAATTATGAGGGATTCAACTTCGAGAAGGACTTCCCCGCTGTCAGCACGTGAGTTACTGTCTCCATTCACATTCAGGACCTACATGATATTCGTGTTATTCAGTTGGCACAAGAAAGTCGCTGAGAGGGAGGCTATCGCGGCCGTGTTGGCTATCAGGGCATCGCTTACTTGAGATTCGGGTCGTTGTCATCCAAAAGTTGCGTGCCGGAAATCGTTGCAATACGATCACTATATTCAGAAATCCCAGACTCAGATGCGGCAATGCTCGGGACGCTCGGAAGTTGGCACACTCAGTGCATAATACGATGTTTTCGGAAACTGTTCTTTATGATGTTCGGAGGGCCACCGGATAGTCCTTGTAATCAACGCAGGAGAAAATATTCAAGTAATTTTATGAAGCGTTCCGTACGTCGTCTTAAGAAATGCGGAATGATACCCCTCTTTGACGGTGATGAAGATTGACCCCAATGCGGAATGAGTATGTATACCGTACTCGTGACTATCTGAACAAAGCATTCTAAAACGACAACATTACAAAGATCCAAGCGAAACCCTCTATACATTGCGATACTCAAACGCAGGGTTGCCCGGCTCTGCGCTCTCGATGATGGTCTTGGTGAACGCAGACACATCCTGGGTCTTGGCATCATGTGCCAGCAAGATCTCGGCATCAACCAAGTTCAAAGACTTTTTAAGGTAGGGCAGAATCTCCTTCAGCACATCGACCTCGGAGAACGGAAGCGTCCTGTTAAACGCGGTATGCGCTCCAAATTGTGTAATACGTTTCTGCCATACAATACTTAGTGGAAATATAACGTATTGATTAATTCATGAACGTTACCTTGAACGCCTGCACGAAGGGCATTGCACGCTTGTCCTTAATCAGGCCTCGCTGCATCAACAGCTCCTTCACTTTAGCGTCATCCACTTTGCCGTGCTCTTCCGAGTACGCTTCCTTCACGATCTGAACGCACTGGTCTTGCCACTCGGGGAAGGAAGTTGCAATATATATCCGAACCGCCCTGGGCTTCGTCGGGTCATACATCGCCTGCACTTGCGCCTGCTTGCCCTTGTTCATCTTCTTGAGCAACGACAGTTCAGCATCGCGCATGGTCTTGATGGTATCACGCATGTACACGCCTGCGTCAATGATAGTTCGGTCTACCGGACGGGTAACCTCGGGCCACCGCGCTAGCTGCACGGACTTGGGTTCCTTGAGCACAGTTGTCCAGACGTGTTCGGAGAAATGGGGCGCGACGGGACAGATCAACAGAACGGCGACACGAATCCACCATTCCACCAATTTGACGTGCATGCCAATTTCGGCAGTTACTTCACGATACCAGTCACGGGCGGTCTGCAGTTCGTAGAAGCCGAATTTCACGGCATCTTTGTATTGCATCCTACAGAAATAATCGGCGTCAGAATTTCGAACGAAATACAAAGTATCGTAGCTTACTCTTCGTAGTAGCCCTTCGTGATGGTGATCAATTCATTGACCTCGTTCTCAAACACACGATCGTGATAGTTGAAGTCTCCTTGTCGCAATTTGGATTCGTCCTGGAACATCTCCTGCACAGCAATTCAGTACAATTCAACGACGCTAATCGTAAGAGAAACCTCTTACCTCGCACCAGGCGATCAAAGTGTGCAGACGAAGAATATTCGCGTTGGCTGTTTTCTCGTCGAAGTTCGCATCTTCGATACCATCACCGGCATCCGCAAGGCACAGGCGCGTTGCATCCGCTCCAAACTTCTCGATGCACTGACGCATCGTCATCGAGTTGCCTTTGCTCTTCGACATCTTCTGCCCGTTCACCATCAAGTGCCCATTCGCGCGCATGCTCAGAGGCCACTTATCCTCGGGGAACAGCGCTGTGTGCACGTAGATGCAGAACGTCAAGTGGTTAGGAATCAGGTCCTTGCCGGAAGAGCGCACGTCGAACGGATAGAAGTAATCGAACTCCCGCTTCATCAAATCGATCTTCTCTTTAGAGACGGTCGCATTGGCCGGCCATGAACCGCCATCCAGCAGGTACTCCCACACTTCATCTGTCATTTGGTCCGGAGTGATGCCCAACGTCCCAGGTACGCTGCCGTCGAACTTGCCTGGGCGAGGATGTCAGTATCAAGGATTGCATGTGATTGGACTGCACGAACCTTGCAGCATGTGCGCAACCGTATAATAAGCCATGTATATAGTCGAGTCACTCAAACTCTCCACTAGGAACGTAGGATCCCAAGGAAGTTTCGAGCCCAAACCGTATGTTCTCGCACATGCCCACTTGTTCAGCCAGGCCAGCACACCTTCGAATGCGTTCCGAGTCTCGCTGTTATATGTCTCCATTCGGGACACCAGTCTACCCAAATATACATAAGCTGGCGTGCAGTTGCCCGTAGGGAAAGACGTACTTTTCGGCCTGAGCCCTCCAAGAAGGCTCTCCATAGTCCAAATACCACTGATCCATTAGCGCAACGACGCATTCGTCCGAGCTTCGCGAGATGATGAGACCTTCGGGCTCCGCGTACGCAAATGCAACGCCCTCCTCGATCATCCGTGCGCGGACTTTCGGTTTCGCTTCTTGCACGGGAGGCCCTTGAACTCGCCAACAAGCATGGTGCCGTTATAGAAACCCTCCTTGTAGGCAATCTCCTTCGCTTCAGCCAACTGTTTCGTGTCCTTCTGCGACTGGATTTTCAGCTGTTTCACCACCGCGGGAGCAGTCATCTCGCCGTACGTCGGAGTGGAAATCACGGGCACCGGGTCAATGGCCACCCATGCAGCGTCAATCTTGTAGAATTCAGGCTTCTTGCGCAGATCCGTTGTTGTCTGGAAGTCGTCTGGTGAGTCAGACGGCACGGACGTAACCACACCAGTACCCTGACAGCTTTAATATCAGAAGAGATATTCCACATGATTGCACTTTCACTCACCTTCGTCGCCAGCACGTTCTCCATGGGCAACACATATACTTCGGGATTAATTGCAAACGGTGCCCTGATCTTCGTGCCAACCAGCTTCGCCCCGTCGATTGAGACCAATTCCTGCACCTGTCCTCGTACCGCTGTGATGCCCTGGAAGGTCATGTTCCGTGCCGAACGGTACGTGCAGACAAATGCTTCTTCGTCGTTGATTGCGTAAACACCATATTTGATCGCCGTGCCGACGAAACAGTTAGTCTGACCGTACCTGAATGACAGATTTCAATAATTGACCACCGCTGACACCGTCTAGAACACATACATGGTTTCTGGGCGCAGAGTAGCAGCCACCAAGAATACCTTTCGGCCGCCAACTTTTCCCTCAATCTCCGCAGAAGCCTCTGGGCTCCATTTAACAACCTCCATCTTGATACCAGTGTACTCCGTCGGTCCTAGCGCCTCACCCTCAGATCGGTCATGGTCCATGCATGGTTGGCCGTCCTTCGGGCTGTAGATCGTGTACCGTTCGCCGAACTTGATCTTTCCCAGCTTATACAACTTCCTCGTCTGCCACCGCACGAACGAATCGTAGTATGGGTTTGCATCTGTCGTGATGAATGACCGCCGCCAGTCTATGCGAGAACCGAACGAGTTGTTGTCTGCCATGCAGATTGGAGGATAGTATTTGAGCCAGTAAGAAGGGTCCGCAAATTTCTTGATTTCCTCGCGAGGTATACCCATGGACTCCATTATCTGGAATTGATATTGCAAGCCCGTCGCCTTTGCCGCCACCTTGCCCTTCTTTGCCTTATCTGCCTTGGCAGACCCGTCGGACGTGCTGGCTACAGGCGCAGGTGCCTCCTCTTCCGCAACGAATCTTTCGAAGTTAGGACCGAACATTTCGATCTCTCGCTCGATTTTGTCCGACGCAGCCTGTTATTATACAAATAAGACCCTGTGCAAGGTCAAACAGCCAACGCGACTCACCTTGATGGGCATCCCCGTACAATGAAAAGCATGGGGGAACAAAGCGCGTTTGCCCATCATGCGCTGAAATCCCGCAGAGAATTCAATCTTGGAAATCGTGAAAGCATGGCCCAAGTGCAGCGATCCATTCATATATGGATACGGAAAATTACCAAACCATTTGGGAAACCTCTCTCTGACCTCTGTTGGTGAGAGGCCCTCCGTTTCCTCTGGTGTGGGTGCGTTTGTCTCGAAGAGATGCTCCGCCGCCCATCGTTCCTGGTACTTTTTCTCGAGGCCGATGAGGAGATCACGTTTGCCGGTTTGTGCCAGCTCGATCGTGTTCGCGGACGCCATTGTTCGAGCACCCAATCTCGACAGACGAGTAGGACGTATAGAACGTCGCCAAAGAGTAAGTATGGTGGTCAAGCTCCGGAAGCAACAGTACAAAAATCAGAGGATGCAGTGTTCAATCGATTCGAGTCATTTTTCCAAGAAGGGCAAAAAATTATGCACAGAGGTGTCTGGAGTCTGCGTTACACGTGGTATATTTTACGATACCCCGGAAGAGACCGAGGACTGCGGCTAAGTACTAAGTCGTGAGGCTGAGCAGTAAACTGTGTATATTAAATAGGGTACAAATCTATATAGAACACAGGCCAGCCCGTACATCGTGCAATTCCTTCCTAAGGTCCACACTAGCGATTCTCAGAATCATGCAGTTGGTATGCGGTGATCGTGGTTATATCTGAAGACATAAGTGTCCTCCGTGGGCGGCACGGCGTTGAACAACTTTCCGAGACGCTCAACTGTATGAAGAGATACGATTAGAACTTGCACAACAGGTGGCACGTTACCACACTCACAGACGGGGTCCGAATCTATGTGATCAAAATGCTTAAGCTCCCAACTCGTGCCCGCAGCTTGCTCATCTCGCCTCCTTTGTCGTTGATCATTCTACACATCATGACTTAAGGTTAGCCACCAATCACTAGACCCGACCATTCTGGCTTACCTCTATCTTAGTCTTCTCCCGGCTCGCCGTCTCGAAATCACCCTCGCGAATTCCTTTTGCGACGAATTGCCACAGTTTTCTACTCTCGAAATCCTGCATTTGGTCTATAGATGCGACAGTGACCTCTTCCTTGGGACTCGTGACGTCCGTGAATAGCTCGCCCGTCTTCAAATCCTTCGAGGTGAGATGCCACAGCCCCTCGTATGTGTGTGCGGCAACGGACGAGCCGGGTGGCGTCACGACTGCCTTGAATGAGTGCGTCTTGCCTGAGAAATAGCCCTTGCCTTTGTACTCGATCTGCGAAGGATGTGTGAGACAATGATTTGAGATGAAAGAGAGTTGACAGACCGTGGAGAGCCAGCCACTAGAGCTCTGGATGTAGGATGTCTCCGCGAGCTCGATATATGGAGAACCATACCACAATCCATCGATCCGCAACCGCGGGAGCGTGATAAGAAACTCTTCTTTAGCCCCTCCAGGAAGATCAACCGTCAAGACCGCGTGTCCAATCTGCTTCACGATGATGCTGCCACCTACGCATCCTGAGGTTAAAATGCTGCACAAACCACGACGACAATGACATACCAGAGAAGCTGGTCTTCTGAGCACTGTGTCCCTGGAGTGCAAGGCCCTTAGAGGGGTTCGAAATGTAGTATGCTGTTATCGGTGGGTGGTGGGACACTTGCTCAACCACGAGATTAGTCTGGCCGCGACCATCAATATCCGGCCACTGTCCATAGAATAGCCTGTGCCATGAGAAATCAACGAAGAGAACGCAATCGTGGGATAAACGAACGCACTCTCCGAGAACAGGGTTGAGAGGTCTGCGAAACCCAATTAGCATTCAGAATAACAAGATACGCAGACTTGCATTACTTCTTCTCTGAACCGAGCTTCTCATTACGTGATGTATACTGTCCCTTTAATGTACTCTGATGCGTGGAATGTGTCAATTCGAGGGAAACCAATGTAGGACTTTTAAGAGGGTGCTCACGATAAACCATTTCAATACTAAAATAGATCGTTCTTCTTCCGTCTTCGCATCCGCTATCGCAGAGAACAATGCTGGTCGTTCGCACCAATATGCTGCGGACGGTAGTGAGTAGCATGAACACCGATCGATGGCCCCACAAACCCCGAAACAAGCAACTTACCAGGGAATTCTGTGAGTGAGATGGGAGATAGAATGAATGGTGGTGCTGTCAACGAGGAGAGGTCTCCAGAGAACGATGCAATCCTGAACCAACGCAATAGTGACATGTCAGGTTGCGATCGGAGCCAGTGTAAAGTTTGGAGAAGGCCAGAACATGGCTACTGTAGATCTAGAATGGATCAAACGCACGATTTCAAAAAACTAGCCCAGCTGCTCTTTTGCGCTACAGGTACGCCCTAGTGTCCAAGAATTCGATTTGCGTTTCGCACAATTGAAAGGTGGGCGGAAATGGACACGTCATGTTAGACAGATGTTGATCATGATTCCGAAGGACGCACCTCCCCCACAACATCGTTTGGTGTTTGAGACATATTATAGATATTCAAGAAATGTGTTGGATTGCTTGTTGGCGGTGGAGGGGGTATAGAAAGGCGTGAAGACTGTAGTCAAGATGTAGTTCAAGCTGAGGTAGAGTTGACGGCTGTGGTCGCCGAAATGGGCAGTTTCGATCATGTGTTCCACGTGGTTCGAGCGTCCAACGCGTGGCACGTGATACACTGCGCACAGTGGCGCGCCACTTCTCTTCCACTTTCACCATGTCCAGTTCGCGTCAAACTAAAGCGGAGCAACTTCCCGCATACAATAAGAGTATGTACAACCAGTGCATGAATAATCTCAATTTTCACAGTGTTTTATGTTAGGCAATTCGCTCTCTTCTCCGATACCATTAGGTTCGTGCCATAACTTAGGGTGACGTCGCGCAGATTTGACATTCTGCTGCAGACAGCGATTCTGACCCTGATTTTAATCCGGGAAGCTTTGTATATGAGCCTACGAGGAAGGGCAGAAAAATGAGAAAGCAGGCAGCTCCAGCGGCTCTTCAAGAGTCAGCTCGACCTAAAGGCCAGAAGAGAAGACGCGAAGCACTTGCAGCGATTAACGACAGTCGACCCAAACAAAAACGTAAGTCTTCAAATTTATTCTACGTCATGAAATTCACTATCGATCAAAGGTCCCAGAGTAGAGCCTATTTCGTTAAATAATCCATTACTGGAATATTTCCGTGCGTACAGCTGCTTATCAATTATCTGAAGCTGCATCTAGACGTTCTTCCTATATAGATGATCTCGGTCTCCAGTCTGCTTCGGAGGATGAGGCGGATGCTGATGTCGAGGATCTTGACGAAGAGGACGAGGTCGAAGAAGATGAAGATGGCGATTCTCAAGTCGATGACGATGAACGGCCAGCTATTCCCAAGACGCTTGCTGTCCTGATGAGCCAATCTCAGTCTCAGTCTGGAAGGAAGGTTGTCGATGCCAAATCATCGGAGGACTCCGTTACAGGCAAGTTAGTATCATATGTTCACAGGCCTGTTTCTGAGTGTATCGCAAAACAGAATATGAAAGTGAAGCTGATGAAAGTCTCATCAATAAATCCTCTTTAAAGCGTAAATCTCCTCCGCAAACTCTCGATGCCCCAAATAAGAAAGCCAAATTGGAGAACTCGGACGATTCTGTCACAGAATCAGAGTCGGACGGCGATTTCCTCTTGCTAGAAAACCATGTTGCTAGTGATCAAGTTGCTTGTAATTCAACCCCTTCTATTTCTGGTTGGTTCTGGATCCAATTTTGGTCCGTTGTTGACAACTTAAACTGCGAAATTTTAGAACAAAAGGCAAATATAGAAAAAGAGTCGGATTCCAATTCGGACACTGAGTATGAGTCGGATCCTGACGAGTCTGACGAGGTGAGTGCCGACTATTTGTTGCGTTAAAATTTAACTGACCTGCCCTGACGCGCATTTAGTTCACTCACCCTCGACCATCCTTCCCACTCACGCCTGATCAGCCATTATTAGGACCGCTGAATCTCGACGATACTCATAAGATTCCAGCTCGCATCAACACGTTCTTGAGGGAATATCAACGCGATGGAGTACAGTTCTTTTGGGAGCGATATAAGGAAGGAAGAGGTGGGCTGCTTGGTGACGATATGGGATTAGTGAGTATCTCCGGCTCTGACGGTTTATTCGTGTTGATTGATTACACGACGCACAGGGTGAGAATTATGAATATTGTTTGGTATCTACGGTTAATCGTCACATCCTTCAGGCAAGACGATACAGGTCATATCATTTCTTTCTGCGATCATGGGGAAACACGGAAAAATCAGTGATGCTCACCGTCGAAGAAAGTGCGTCTCGCACTTGCAGGATAGTGAGGAGTGGAAAGAACATCGGATGCTGCCACTAGCTAACTCGAGGTGGCCAACGTGCTTGATTATTGCTCCCAGTAGCGTGGTGGGAAACTGGGAGAGGGAATTCGAGACAGTGAGTGTTTGTGCATAATGATTGGCATGTGTTCAAGTTTGTCCCATCATGTGTAGTGGGGATATTTTGAGCTTGGAATGTACATCGGCACTCCTTTAACACGTGCGGATGTATTAAACGACTTCAAACTGGGAAGGCTCGACGTAGGCGGGTAAACCTTACCATGAAATATTGATGTATGAGGGCTAAGTTTCAAGTTCCACGTTATAACATCATTCGATGTGGCGCGTCGAGACATATCATTTCTGGATGATCTTCCCTGGTCATGCATTATCATCGACGAGGTTCATCGTGTTAAGAACCCTCGTTCAAAACTAACCGCTGCTTTCAGTCGTTTTGAATGTACCACTCGGTTTGGGCTCACTGGTACCGGTACGTTATTCCATCAATCAGGATTGATACAGTTGAATTCATGTTCTTACAAAGCGATACAAAATTCGTACCTTGAGCTATGGACCATCTTAAATTGGACAAACCCTGGCGCGGTCGGGACGCAGTCTCAATGGGAAGGTTATGTAGCCCGACCTTTAACTGCCGGCCAGAGCAAGACCGCTTCGGATGAAGCACACATGAAAGCAGTTGTATGTAGTTCACACTTGCGCTTTGACTTGTTGGGAAATATCTCACCCATGAATATACAGCTTGTTGCGCAGATTCTCAAGGCGAAGTTATTGCCGAAATTCTTCTTACGAAGGTTGGTAGCATCTGTGTCTATCATTCGCCTTCTTGATTGATGTTGCTGCTTAGAACGAAAACAATAATTCAACACCAGGTATCCCAAATTGCTTTCTGTCCGCAAGTCAAATCCACTGACAGCTTCATTCGGTTCATAGCTGCCTCGAAAGATTGATGAAGTTGTCTTTTGTCCTTTAACGGACCGACAAATCGATGTCTACAAGCGCATCCTTGCAACAGATGCTGTGCAGAGTCTGATTCACAAAGATGAGCTATGCGACTGTGGTTCCAAAAATTTGTCAGTTCCCATACTCACAGCCGCTAATAATATGTATTTCGTGCGGTGTTCGCAACGGGGAAGCTAACATCTTGGCGTAGGCGAAAGAACTGTCATTATCCATCGCTAAGGGAGATCTTTTCAAGTATATGTCGGCCCTCATCAAAATTTCTAATCATTTAGCTCTCATCTTACCTTGTTGAGTGTCAACGTTCTTGCCTAGTTTGGTTTAAAAAATTCCACTCTAATTCGTAAATTTAGCGCCAACGGATACGACGGAGCAGGTGCTTTTATTTTCATCAATGTCATGTTTGCACCATTCACTTTCCCTTAGACCGCTCGTAACAGAGAACTATCCCAATTGGCATTTCCTGAAGGTCAGGTCCCGAGGTACGGCCGTGCAATGCTTAGACCAGATTACTGTGGGAAATGGATGGTCAGTCCTCCTTTCATCATTGATATTATCTTGTTCGTGAGACTTATTTTAACGTAGGTCTTGGAGAAGTTACTCGAGGACTGGCGGACTGACCGCACAAACAAAGTGCTGATTTTCACCAAATCTGTCAAGTTATTGGAGATGCTCGAGTTTCATGTCCGTTCTCGAGGTACATTTCATTTGGACGTGAATGTGGCGATTACCATCTTGATTCGCATTATCTATAGGTCTGGGATATGTGAAGCTCGACGGTTCGACTAAGCAAGCCGATCGTACGCCACATCCATATGCCCTTGGAACCATTAAACTTACAACCCCGTCTGATAGGAATGCCGATGATCGACCAATTTCATGCGGACCCAGATATTGTCATTTTTCTCATCTCCACACTAGCTGGTGGAACGGGACTGAATCTCACAGGTGCCAATAAAGTGGTAATCTTCGGTGAGTTCATCGTACATAACCCATCTCAGACCGGAAACTGCGGATGCTCATATTTGATTAGATCCTAATTGGAGTGAGTTGGAACCAAAGCAGTTCCCATAACCAATCGTTCTCATTCAGTATGGTATGTATTCATAGATCCAGCACATGACCTACAAGCGATGGATCGTGCCTACCGCTTTGGTCAAATACGAGATGTTTCGGTTTACCGACTGCTTGGAGCTGGCTCGATAGAGGAGTTGATCTATGCTCGTCAGGTGTACAAACAACAGCAGATGTTGGTAGGCTACAACGCAAGTTTTCAGACCAGGTGAAGATGGTGTGAGTTTGTCAGTCTATGGCGTGTGCTGACTACAGCCATCCAGATATTTCGAAGGTGTTCAAGGCGACAAGGACAAACAAGGCGAACTCTTCGGTGCCAAAAACATCTTCAAGTTACACGAGAATACATTGGCGACGAAGGTGGCGGTAGGAGTTATAATACTGTATTCTTCAATCTACTTTCTGATGTTGTTATATTGCTCAGATCGAGAAAGCCAACATCGTTGATCTCGATTGGGCCCTCACCTACATGGATGCCAAGGGTAAAAGGTCTGTGCCTAAACCCGCCGCGGCCAAATGGGTCTACGAAGCAGAGGCAAAAGGCGGCAAAGAATACGTACGTATCCTTCTCTAAGATTCCCTGAAGCCTGATTTCTGAGCGAATGGTCGATAGGGCGACTTGCGTGGACTTGGTGCACTGCTTTTCGACGACGAAAGTGAGTAAGATTGCCTGACACACATTCTTATAGTTGTTGAAAGTGGTCACAGCTGCACCTAAAATTGAGAAGGAGAATGACGATATCCAGAAAACTTTGAACGACGTCGGCATTCAATATACGCATCGCAACCAAGACCTCATTGCCGAAAATGTGATAGAAGGCCAACGAATGCAAATCTTATTGGAGGTACGCGAGATGGTTCCACTTGTCAACCGACCCCTAATGGAAGGCACAGGAAAAGAAGAAAGACATGCGGAAAGGCAAGAGGGAAAAAGCTAGTGGCAATGCTGCCTCGAGATCACAAGGTGCTAGAGACGTAGCTCCACCCGCACCATGGCCACCAGTCAGGGGTCGCGGGAGGCACACAGCACCACTAAGTCCTCAATCAAAGTGAGCTGGTTCAGTCTTTTCCAAACAAAACAAACTGCTCAGTTTAAATGCTACAGATTGAGATCTCGTCAGGCAGCATTGATCGAACTGGAGATGATACCAAACCTAACGGAATACCATGCATTTGCGCAGCGATTGTAAGTCGTTTCGCGATTTTTTCCGCCCACATTCTCACCGGTGTGCCATACAATAGTGCCAGGATGTCAAGCGAGGAGCAGAATGGCATCCTCCTAAAGCTTGATAATCATGTGAAAAAGAATTGTCGCGCTTAGGTCTCCAATGTGTATCATGTAGGACCCGCTTGGGCTTCGCATGCATCACGGTCATCGAGTTTAGGTTTCAGCCCTAACTTATTTCTATGTGGCTGTATCTGCTATTTTGCAATGTGATTGTGCGATCGAGACAACTTTTGTGACCCTGATTCCGATTCAAGAAGTACATTTACAGGTATCACAGTGCGGAAAACATCACAGTGTAGATAAGAGTGTTCGATATCAACGGCGATATGGTCCCTCAAACCCATCACCCCACTGGCCCATTCCCATACCCATCATGTTAGAGCCCATATTAGGGTTCATGCCCATGTTCATGTTACCCATGTTACCCATTCCACTCATACCCATCATGCCGTCTCCCATTCCCCCGTCCCACATGCCACCATCCACAAACTGGCCATCCGCATTGCCCATCCAACCCATTCCAGGGCCCATCCCCATCGCTCCCTGCATCTGACTACCATCGAAGCCGCCAAATCCGCCCTGCGGGAAACCCATTCCCTGCTGGCCCATGCCAAGGCCCATCGCATTCATGCCAGGCATGCCTCCCATGGGTCCGGCCATGCCCATACCGCCCATGTTTACGTTCATGCCCATGTCCGGCCAGCCCATCATTCCCATATTGGAGACGTCGCCCGCACTCATGCCGCCCATCGTCATGATCGGCTGCGCCATCATTCTATTTGAGTTGTTGAAGCCCCCACGGTTCGCGATCGGTTGGCCGCCACCGTGTCCCCCGCTCATGCCCATATTCATCGGCGCTGTCATTTGTGCAGCACCTGATGTCGGACCGGAGAGCATGCCGGCGTTTGTGTTGGCGGAGCCTCCGCGGACGGGAGACTTAGGACGCAATGCGTCGATCTCTGTGCACATAAGCTGAGTGAAATTGTTGGTACTGACGAAGGATGCATACCTTGCGTCATGGGCACGACGGTCTTCCCTCCGCCAGATAGTTCCTTGACCTGTGCCTCCCATCTTTCCCTATTCCACTTCATGATACCGTCCTGTTCGTCCCCGTCTCCGAGCATCATGCCCTCTTCGATGCGCTCTTCCTCCCCTTCTGCGAGGGCAGAGACCCATCCTCTCCGCACTGTCCGCGCACGACCGAAGATCTCTAGCCTGCGGAAGCCTAGACAGAAGTTCTCTATGAGCGTGTACATTTCGGGCGGCTTGAGCGTCGGATCCGAGGGATCGCCTTCCCATATCATCACGTCAGTGTCTGTAAAGAAGGGTCAGTGAGAATACGATCCCGGTAACAATGACGTCTCAAAACATACCGACGTTACAGTGTACAAACCAGCTATCTGTGGACCGGCGCACGGTACCACGGATGCCCATTAGACAGTGCTGCTTCGTGCGTGTAAGGAGCGACGTCGTGGGTGGGTCTGTCTATATAAACCATCAAAAAACCACCGTGCGTAACTATGACAGTCGACGCACCCCCGGTCCGCGATTGCTAGTGTGGTTCGTTTTGACCCACACAATGTCTTCACACCTTCGGAAACCCCACTTCGCCATTACCTCGCGGCCCCGCTCAAGGCCCTCGCCGGAACCGCTGCCCACCCACATGAGTACAAAGGACGGATCCGCTGCGAGCGCCGGTATGGGAAGGTCTTGAAGATCGTCCCACGTGAATGAAGAAGAGAAGGGTGGATCAATGAGGATAACATCGAACTTGGAGGGGTGCAGCGAGGCGAGCTGGGAATATGGAAGAAACGTTGGAGGCAACGCGTGAGAAGCGACAGCAGCTTTCTTCAGTGCAAGCAGCCGTCGTTGTTTCGGATACCTGTACATACAAAAAGGAACATATTGGAATCAGCCCACGAATAAGTTAAGAACAACGAACTCTTCGAAACGATGCTCGGGATCGGCGCCAAGCACCCAGTTTTGCGGCCATTCCCCTCCATCAACGTAACGTTGCGAATAATCGTTTCGAATAGTCTCCTCCTCGGGGACATAGTTATTATACCTCAAAAGGCGTGCACGCTTGGCAGGCGGCAAATCTGGTCGGTAAGGCTTCGACTGTGGTTGAGGCAGCGGTGAAGGCAGCGGGGATGGAGAACGAGAACGTGGCGGTGATGGAATGAGGGGAAGCTTCAAAATGTCATCTGGAGGAGAAGCAAGAGACTTGAGCTGGCGACGATGGCGCTTCTGCGTAGCGCGCACTCGAGTTACGAGACTTGCATGAATGGCCAAGAGATCATTCGCTGATGCGATGCAGTCGCAAGAACTAGCACTCATGGTATCACAACTTTGAGAACGAAGTCAGCCACAAGGCTTTTCAGCAATCGCCATGGATAGTAGGCATTGCGAGGATCACTTACCTTAACAATCAAGCTTGCAGAGAACCGCAGGACAACACTTGGCTAAGTTTGGTGTACCTACACTGACAAATCAAACTGGAACCAGCCCGGTCACGGCGTGAGTCGCAGCTGCTAGGGGAAAATAAGACGGACCTTCACAGTCTACTAGAGCGCGTTCTCTGCCTCAACACAGAATGTGACTCGCAACTTGTACAAACGTTCCTGATTGCAGCATAATAATTGAGAAGGATAACATTTGAAGTTAGAAATTTCAGCTCACCTTGACAGTGCTTGGGAGAGTGTTGGCCTCAGCCACAGCAATACTGCGTCGATCAAATCTCACACGAGATCTAGCACCACGTGGTCTGAAAGTTTTGTGGCTGCCTCAGTACTCGTAACTCCAAGTCATTTGTAGCTGCATACTCTCACATCGTACAGTTTGAAACGCGTCACTATCATGGGAGGAAAGCCACGAAATCTACCAGGAAGTTTGCGGCCAGCGGCCAGCTGAAAAAGACCATTGACGCGCGTCGAAAACACCGCGATATCAAGAAGAAAGCTGAAAAGAGGAAAAGCAGCAAAGGCAAGGGGAGGGAGATTGTCGAAGATGAAGACGAGGCTGAAATTGAAGATGAGGAGCAAGGTGAAAAGTGAGCACAGCGCACCAATGTCTTCTGACATACTCATTGTCTGCAAAGATTCAAGGGCATGTCTGTTGATGACTTCCTTGGAGGTGGTTTCATGGGAGAAGCCGATGACATGGAGGTATGTTGTTCTTTCGTGGATTAGTGCAGTATGTTCACTTGCGACAGGATGCAGAAGATGGTATTGACGAAGACGAAGAAGACGAGGTCGTAGATGATCTATCCGACAACCAATCTTTCGCATCTATCGACGCCTGGAAGGTACGTATCACACTCTATTTGAAGATATTTGCACCCATAGATCTGCATGTAGATGATGGAGAAGCCCATCTCATGGAGCTATCGAAGCTGGCTGAGAAGGATCCCGAATTCTACAAGTACCTCCAGGAGAACGACCGCGAGCTTCTTGAGTTTAACCTTGACGAGGACGGAGATGTAGTAGAAGAAGAACACTTCGAGGATGATATGGATGAAGATAAAATCCCAGTGCTTTCGAAGCAGATTTTGCAGAAATGGCAGAAAGCGCTTCTTGAAGTGGGTGTTCCCCTAAAATCCCTAAGAATATACATTAATGTCTTCAATCTACTAGCAACGGTCATTAAGAGCGTTAAGAAAGCTCTTGATTGCTTTTCGGTCAGCAGCCCACATGAATGAAGAAGATCAAGTGCTTGCATGGACAATCGATAGTTCTTCAGGTATGTTCCATTGACAATGCACGTAGTGAAAAGTACTCAAGTGTTCAATAGTGTACAACAAGCTCGTGACGACAACACTGACGTATACGCCCGTCGTTCTCCATCATCACTGCCCCTACAAGTCGTTGCCTAATGGCAAATTGTACGTCCACTGACACAAACCGAGACATTTTGATTTTAAAGTGCTACTGTTAGTAAAGCGCCGGCACAGACGACTAAGTGGAAAACACTACAAAAGTTGATATTATCTTACTTTCACAACGTCATGCATCTGCTTTCACAGCTCACTGAAAGTGACATGCTTCGCCTTGCGATGTCAGAAAGTGCCAAACTGGTACCCTATATCACAAGCAGTCGCAGGACAGTGAAAGTTTATCTGAAGGTAGGTATTCTGGGCTTCTTTGAACCGCAAATGACCTTGCATTTCCGTATAGACATGTTTAGACCTGTGGTCAAATGCAGAAGATAGTGTCCGAATAGCCGCATTCATTTCGGTTAGGAAGCTAGCCTCTGCAACGGATGGGTCCATGATGGACATGGTGCTTAAGGTGAATTTTGCGGCTTTTTCTTGTCCCACGATGTTTGACAATGTCTCTATATTCCTCTAGAACACATATCTCACGCTTGTGCGGTCCTGCAAATCTACCAGCGCACATACACTACCTTCCATTAATCTGATGAAGAACTCGGCCTCTGAGATTTTTTGCATCGACCATGCGGCTGCATACCAGTACGCTTTCGGTTATATCCGTCAGCTCGCTATCCATCTTCGCAATAGTATGAAGGTCAAGAGCAAGGTACTTCGTCCTGATAAATTGTAGCATTCGTTATGTTGACCGCGCTGGCTTTCTTCAGGAGGCGTATAAACAAGTTTACAATTGGCAATATGTACACTGCATCGACTTTTGGGCGACGGTGATAGCGAGGGCGTGCGATAAGCAAACCCTGCTGGAAAGAGGAGGTGAGGAGAGCGAATTGAAGGCGCTCATCTATCCTCTTGTACAAGTTACGCTTGGGCGATCAGGTGCGTCGACTTCCTATTTGATCCTTACCGACTGCCTAACATTTTCCTGTAGGTTGATTCGAAACTCTCGATCATATCCATTCCACCTCCACCTTATCCGCTCATTGCTCCATCTGACGCGTCACACCCACACATACGTTCCCCTTGCTCCGTACCTCCTCCCCATTCTCACCTCAACATTGTCGTCCTCCTCGAAACCGAAGGCGTCGACGCTCCGCCCGTTGGACTTCGACACTAACATCCGTGCCCCCCAGCAATATCTTAAAACTCGTGTCTATAACGAAGGACTGGCGGAGGAAACGACGTTCCTCCTTGCAGAGTACCTCGCAAGCCCGTCGGTCCAGGGAAGCATCGGCTTCCCCGAGATCGTAAGTGCCGCTCGTGATGATGCTCCGGAAGTCCATCAAGGCGTCCAAGGCTTCGTCGTGGAAGGCCAAAGAGGCGGGCTTGGCAAAGGGCTGGTCGAGCGCATCGAAGAAAGCGCGAAATGGGTCGAGCAAAAGCGGAAGGGCGTTGCGTTCGCACCAGGACGCATGGGCGAGGTCGAGGCATGGGAGAGCAGTGTGAACGTGGAAGATACGCCCCTGGGAAAGTACGTCAAGGTGCAGCGGAAGGCGAGGGAAAAACGACGAAAATTAGTCGAAAAGGTGAGCTCGCCGCGGATCTGCGTCTTCGCATCTACCTGTGTTACCGTGGTATTGCTCACGCTTTCGTTCTAGGCGAGAGAGGGTGAGGATGAGATCCTGGACAATTAGACTCTCGGATATGTGCACATGTCAGTCATATCAGCCAAATCATGGTATCGGGCTAGAGCAATTCAGCACGTTGCCGCCGAGACCATTCAGAAACCATGTTGAGACTCGGTGAGACAATGTACACATGCAAGTTCTAGAACACTGCAATACTCTCAGGCTTCATTTGAATAATTCCGAATAGCCGGCGATTTGACCTCTCGTCACAATCATTTGAGTCGAAACCCACGGCTTCATTGATATATGCGCGTAATGTTGTGAAGACTGTAGATAATATCAGCTTCTCCCGCGAAGGCTCAAGGTTCATGACAATTGAGAGGGTCAAGGACGGGATCTTCGCAATAATCTACATCCTCTAGAAATGTCCGTCCGATGCCTTGAGTTCTCCCAGCGAGCTCGCAAAGCAATATGGGGCAGAAGCTCCGAAATCGATGGGGGTGTCGCACTATCAGTATGGGGGTTTGCGAGTCCTCGTCTGACACCACGCAGGAAATCAGCAGGTATGATGACTGAGCCACGATTTCTATGAATAGCAAGCACATACACATGCGCAGGCTGAGAAAGACCGTGACCGCGGTATTCGTCTGGAGACACACCTTCCAAGAGAGTTCATATCTTGGTGATGAGAATTTTGTTCCACGGTCACCATACTCCGAAAAATATCTTCCACCAAGGGCGACCAATTCCTTTAGCGCTCTTGTCAAAAGCTTCCACCAACCGAACATAATGGTGAGGCACAGATGCTGGCTGAAGCATCTTTGCCGATAGCGCATACTAAAAATTGCGCATGAATATAATCACAATACGAAGCCCGGATAGGTATGCGTACCTTCTTCATAGGTTCATTATCTTTCAATGCACGAGTCGCTCGCACTGCTTCCGGAGTGAGGTTTGGGTGATCAGCAAGAGATTCCAACAGCGTCCTGAGCTGCAGATTGGGCCGAAATGGGTCTTCTGGCCATGCTGCAGCGATTCGGCGCAGCTGTTGTCCAAGACTTGTTGCCCGAGCAGTAGGTGACATGGAAGAATTGAGCCTCGAGCTGCCTTGAGTCTATGAGTTCACGGGAGGAAATTGCGGAGTTCAAATTTTCCAAGTCTGGCAAGTTTGTTCATTCACTGCGGAACCTAAGAATTGTCCAAGCCCGGATTTGAGATGGATCACAGAATTATCCCCATATCTCGCGCCGATCCCACGTGTATCCCGAATATATGTGTACTAGCTATCTTCGATATCCTGAGCACGGATTTTGTCAAGCCACACCTGGAATCCTATCATGAATAAAGTCTTGATAATTTGTTCTTTTCTAATCCTGCCTTTAGCTCGACTGAAATAGCTGATATTTCCTGCACACAGGATAATGGAGGGATTGTCTCAATATCCCATTGTTAGCACTGGGCTACCATTGGAATCCGGACCCTAGCATGGCCCAGGATTGCCCAAGTGTACTTATGAACTTTGCTCTTCGTCATCGGGCACAGCAAACCTTCTTCTCTCCCCCCATCAACCTCTAAGTTGCACAGGTTGCAATCGCTCTACGGCAAGTGGTGCGTACATAACGAGAACATTGGATACTTCATGGCTGCTGCTCTCTCGCAGCGCAAAATGCTGACTTCTTTCACTATTTTCTTGTAGATGTTTTCATCGTGAGACTTGCAGCATGGGTTCGTGGATGTCTTCAGGTACGCCCACATTTACCTCTCGTATGTGAACGTTGCTGAGCCAACTGCATGTTGACGTACGCACGGATGCGCTGCGTGTGTGAGTCACCACGGCGGACGCAATATCGAGGCTGTGGTACGTCTCTTAACTCTCCTCTCGATGAACCTTCCCCTCGCATTGAAGCGCTGATGCACCGCAGTGGCACGCCATCGCGAACATCGACGATGTGCGCAACAAGCTCCTCATGGGTGTGGTTGTCCACTAGTTGTTCATGCGGTGTGTTTTCATGCTCCTCCGAGTGCGGTGTATGCGCGCAGCACACTCACTAGACTGACCTGCTCGCTAGGCTCCCAGGATGCTTACTGACACAATTAATGCTTTGCAGCTCAACTATGAGGATCAGAAACATACGCTAACGCTGTCCCGGTGAGCAAGAAAACAGTGGACAACGGGGACTGCTCACGGGTCTGGTGCGGCGTCGATAGGTGGTCCTGCGGGCGGGCAGGTAGTGGGCGACAGGGTAGACGGGCGCAGCGAGCACTCCCCCATGGTTTATGACCATATGGTACGGTTTGATGGTGCTGGATAGCTATCGAAATTCGTGTTTTATTGGATGCTATAGGTACTACAAAGATGTTCTATCTAACTTAAATCCGAAGCGAATCCCAAGGGTATATGGATCATACCCAGGGCCAGGATATATGGAGAATCCTAAATACTATAAGAAGGATTTGATGCTGATCAGGGCACGCGGATATCAGCCATAGCCCGACAAGATCCTGCTGGATTGGAGGGGCTTCCGGAGTCTATCCCGGGGTGCTTACGAGATGTAGCCATCCCCGGATCTTCCCCGGTTTTGCGTCAATCCGTCTCCAATCTGGACTTGGAGAATTCCCGAGGACCGCAGTGATTTTTCGTCCCACTAGCATCCAACAAAACGATAATAAATAGTGCATACGAGGCTTCGAAGATCTCTTTGATGGCAGGGCACTACCAGCATACGAGGGTATTTTTTTTGAATTGTTCCAAGTGCATGATTCCCATCGTTGACGAGGACTCACAGAGTTCGTGCACCTGAAAAAATCCGCTGTTCTCCATGTTTTTGTTACGTGTTTCTCCTGGATTTTCCAATTTGATACCACAGTTGTGAAGAAAATAACATTCCTCCAGAATTTGTCTTGTCTCACGGCCCTTCGTACCAGCCATATGCACCGTAACATGTGTGAATTGATCATCGACTTTTCTGATGTGCGTAGTAACCTCCTTCCTGAAAACCATGTCAAATCGTGCAGCTGATCTAGTCTCGGAACCAGCCGTTCTCTCCCTTCGGACCCCCAATCGGACATCGAAAAACACCAACACACAGAGGGAGAGAACGTCTGGTGAATTTGGTATAGGCGGGGGGGGATGGTCACATTCACGTGCCTTAAGACGCGCTCTACGCGTCGCGTCGCGCACAGCCGCATGTCATTTTGATGCACGTACTCTGCGAATTGGCTCTTGATATTAATGAAAAAAATTTGCCTAACCACATTTTTGTCATGTATATTGGTCTGAGACAGATTCTGCCTCATCTCGTGGTAATTTGTTATCATCCCAGTACTTACTCTCATACATTGGTAGATGCTGACTAAGCATTGGTAATACGGAGACCGGGGCACTTTTGATATGTTTAACAGCGTCGGACAGACCTCTTGGCTCTTTCAACTCATAGGGTGATCACTCGGTTGAGTTTTGTGGTATTTGGCCGTGCATACATAGCCTATCTCGAGCGTCGTTGAGAGCGATCTGACGCGGTCGGTCACAAACCGTGACCATCCCCCCCCCGCCTATACCAAAGTCACCAGACGTTATAGTCTCGTAACCAGCCGTTATAGTGGTAGTTGTACACGGCGGCTGCGCCACCGGAAGAGTCCGGCGCAGAACCACATCAGGAAAAAATTCTGACCCAGTAGTGCTACAGCTTGCAACATAGTTGCTGTAGTGCGTGTTGCTGTTCCCCTACTATATTGCACAACTGTAGCATCATGCTTCAGCTCTGTTGCGCACTGTAGCAACCTCTATCTACTATATAGCACAATATAAACTTGCATCAACCAGTCACTTTTAACAGATGTAGAAACATTATTATAACATGTTTTTAATTTGATCTATGATTGTGTCATAGCATCCGGCTGAAAATCATAATATAAGTGCCAAAACACAAAAAGTACATTTGTCCTTGTACCAGGTTTGAACCCGGCACCTCTACAGTCATTCACCACTTTTCTTAACTTCAACAGCTTCATAACCACTTCACCATCTGAACATGCAAATTTGATAATGTATATAAATAATAACACAGATAAAATGGACTTAGAACTTTTTTTCGAAGCACTCCTCTCTCTTCATCAATCTGAAGTTAATGAATATGCTCTTTGTTTGTAAATTAATGCCAAGTGGTGATTGTTTCAAGGTTTTAGAATAACATAGGATGCTATATTGTTAACCAATCCCATATACACAGTCAGCAATAAATATCATATAAAGCCCAAGTTACTTTAGTAGCAGGCAAGATTCTCAGAGGACCACCTTAAGCAACAGTAGATTCCCCTTCTATCAACAGTAGGCTCTATAGTGCTGGCTCAGAACTATATCGGCTATAGTAGACTACAGGTGCTATCACTGTAAACTATATTGCACTATGGTGCATACACTTCATCCTACATTGTGCTACCATAGCTACTAGAGTCCAATATAGACTTGGCTGAGTGCAACAGCCTTACAACTACTTTCCTGATGCAATCGGACATCGAAAAACCCCAGCACAACTACCACCTATAACGTCTGGTGACTTTGGTATAGGCGGGGGGGGATGGTCACGGTTTGTGACCGACCGCGTCAGATTGCTCTCAACGACGCTCGAGATAGGCTATGCATGCACGGCCAAATACCACAAAACTCAACCGAGTGATTACCCTATGAGTTGAAAGAGCCAAGAGGTCTGTCCGATGCTGTTAAACATATCAAAAGTGCCCCGGTCTCCGTACTACCAACGCTTAGTCAGCATCTACCAATACATGAGAGTAAGCACTGGGATGATAGCAAATTACGACGAGATGAGGCAGAATCGGTCTCAGGCCAATATGCATGACAAAAATATGGTTAGGCAAATTTTTTTTATTAATATCAAGAGCCAATTCACAGAGTACATGCATCAAAATGACATGCGGCTGTGCGCGACGCGACGCGTAGAGCGCGTCTTAAGGCACGTGAATGTGACCATCCCCCCCCGCCTATACCAAATTCACCAGACGTTCTCTCCCTCTGTGTGTTGGTGTTTTTCGATGTCCGATTGGGGGTCCGAAGGGAGAGAACGGCTGGTTCCGAGACTACAGACGTTATAGGTGGTAGTTGTGCTGGGGTTTTTCGATGTCCGATTGGTTCTGCGCCGGACTCTTCCGGTGGCGCAGCCGCCGTGCACAACTACCACTATAACGGCTGGTTACGAGACTACAGCTGATCTATCCACTTGGGAATTTTCATAGTGCTGCATTGCCTTTTCCATGGCATTGATAATACCTTTCGGGTATTCCAAAAATTTCTAGTCACCTCGAGGTGGTTATCCATGCCGCGGGTTCGGTCAATTGCCAAGCACTTCAAGCAGTCTAGTGTCTCAACGGTAGCAATAACATTCTCATGCCAAGCGACGGCCAATCTAATGCCGTTTTATACTCAGCAACCATCCTGGCCCGCTGAGAAAAAACTTCGACATTTTGCTGTATACAGCATTTTCGAAATGTTGCTTTATAAATAACAATAATAATAATAATATTGTTTTTGAAATGTATAATAAGTAATTTAGGTACCTCGATCGTTCCCTCTTGCTTGAGATCTCCAGTATGCACTCACAACTTTAACCAACTGTCACTGAGACCCATTAGAAGAAACTTTTATCGACCGTTCCACTTCATAAAGCATCCAAGGAAATCCTCAGCGGCTATCACAGCCTTTACCACGAGTTTGACGCCGCCACCAATATGCCAACTTTGCACTCAATGTCAAGGCTGTACGAAATGGCATCTGAGCGCCTGCATTGTACTTTCGGAGTAACCTCCTCTTTGCTGGCGTGTTTGAAGCTTCTATGAGCTGCTGTGGAGAACCAGTTGATACCCAAGAGGCCAACAGAGCGCGACAAGCCAACGCTTGCGTCGTAAATCAACAGCCAGGGCCACAACCAGGTCTACAATGGAATGAGAAGGTGCAGTCGCCATTTCAGCAGCCAACCGTGACTTTACCTCCCCAAGCGCACCAACCTGGATACCGCGAGCGGCAGGGGCAATGGGACGCATCGTTGTCCACCCGCCAGTCTCAGTTTGATCCTTATGCGTTGTCTGGTTCTCCCCCACCAGGCAGTCATGTGCATCCCAATCCCAGTGTATCTGTCACGCCGCCGCCTCCCGGTGCAGCACCCAGTGTTTATAGCGGACCCTCTCCGAGTCCCATTCAAACGCCTCCACCACTACGAACAAGCCCGGTGATGAGCGTTCACGATCGGACCACTACGATGACCATTTCCGGGCGAGGCTCCAGCTCCCCCGGAGTACCGCAGCCGGTATCTTCGACGAAGGCAAACTGTCGGTGTCAATCGATTTCGGTAAGTATAGACCACCATGTCTTCAGAGTTTGAAAGCTTAAAGCCTTCTGCTAGGTACCACATTCTCGGGTGTGGTAAGCAATATTCAAACAACGGTGAAGGACGAGACACGCTGATGTCTATGATTAGGCATACGGATCCTCCCGAATTGCTGCCGGAAAAGTGCAGCAGATCCTCAACTGGCCAGGAACTTTTGAGACATTCAGAAAGATTCCCACTTGCCTTTTGTATGATGCCTCAGGGCGGGTGTTGGCCTGGGGTATCGAAGCGAAGAATGCCGGGCCCGTGGCTGGGGCGATCAAATGCGAATGGTACGAGGCATCAGGAGCATATGTCTTCGGATGACCTGATTATCTCACCTGTGACGCAGGTTTAAGTTATTCCTCGAGCCTCATGCACTCCGGGATGAAGCCAGCATCGATCCTCGCCTTCCAGCACTTCCGGTACGTACAATAGGATCTGCATTCATACCTGACGCTCACTCTCTTACAGCCAGGGAAAAAGGCGCTCGATCTCATCATTGACTTTTTAACTTGTCTCTGGGACTATGCTAAGCAGCAGATAACGCGCGAAATAGGAGCCGTTGCAGATCTCGGTGAGCAGACTCATCGATTCCCGGAGATCTTTCGCGCTCGAATTCACGTTGTCGTTGTCAGATTCTGTCGACGTATGGCTCACAGTGCCCGCTGCGTGGGATGCTACCGGCTGCCAGATGATGCGCGATGCAGCGCTCGCGGCCGGCCTCGTTCACTCTGCCAGGGCCGGCGATCACGACTGGCGGGAACGCCTGCGAATTATCAGGTACGCCATGTGTGTGCTGCGTCATTGTCGCCCGCGCTCATGCCTTACAGTGAGCCCGAGGCGGCAGCCGTTCACTGTGCGAACCTTACAGAGCTGCACAAGCTGACGCCAAATCAGAACTTTATGATATGTGACGCCGGTGGCGGTACCGTCGTATGTCCTCGTGTCCCGCGGCTCTCCTGGATGTTGACAATTTTGTTTTCATTTGTGAGGACCTCGCGGTGTACAAGATAATGGGGATCCTGGCGAATCTAGAGATAGCCGAGATGTGCGCACGGTCTGGGGCCAATTGCGGCTCCATATTCCTCGATCTCCGGTTCCGCGAGCTCATGAAGACTTTGCTCGCGGATCACCCGGTGCATCTCGATGCTGTCAGCTTGGCTAATTTCATGGAGAATTTCAGCGAGACGGATAAATTGGCCTACATGGGAGAGCAAGATGACGGTGGGGATCTAGTCGTGGCAACATTTCGGGACAAATTTTGACTGTTCAAAATTAGACAAGATGTTCCAATTCACTTGCTTCAATGTGGAAGATCCGGACGACCCAGCCGTTGGTCTCACGAACGGCGAAGTCGCCATCCCCGGGAATCTACTTCGGCGCGAAGTGTTCGACCCCGTGGTGAACGAGGTGCGTGTCCATATTCTCCCGGGTGCTCGGCAAATTGATGTCCTCGTATGGCACCTTGTCCAGGTCTTGGAGCTGATTGAAGCACAGACGAAGAAGCTTGATCAGAGCCTGGACGCACTCCTTCTCGTGGGAGGTTTCTCAGGCAGTGCGTATCTCTTCCGAAAAGTTCAGGTACGTGGCAATGCTCGCCACAAACACGATGTGTGGAAGATGGGAATGACACGTCATATTCAACGCGCTCTGTGTGCATCTTGCAGGAACGATTCAAGTCCCGAATCAGGGTCATCGCGCGTCCCGCAGACTGCGACACGGCCACCGTCCGAGGCGCCGCACAGTATGGACTGGCGCGACGGGCACTCGTGTCTAGTGTTGTCGCGCCGCAATCTTACATACTGAAAGTACGTTCGGCACCGCGGCGTGCTAAAGTGGCCAAACTGACAGTCGCCGTTTAGGTCAAATTACCTGCAGAACCAGAAGACTGGTTGAAACGTCCTGCGTACATCCGGGATAACGATGCTGGCGTCTCGATATGCGAAAACAGGCAAGCTAGTTTCTTGGGCTGTGAATAGAGTTGCGCTTGGTCTGATAGTGCTTGCGATCTAGGCTACAATATCTGGTGGCAAAGGGCGCCATCTTGCGGAAGGGGTACGTGTGGCCGTCCATTATCATGAGATCATATGGTTTGATGACCGACCGCGCAGACAACGCCTCAAGACGACGTTCTGGTAAGTGCGCTCCTGGTTCGGCGTTAACTCCTTCTCACGAATATGTACCCCATCAGCAAATTTTCTCAAACGGCACAAGGTATGTTTGCCTTCTCGGGACGGGGCCCCATCGTGGCGTTGAATGGAACTTATTCAATTTCTACCCGTTCTGAAGACCGGATGTTCGTAGCGACGTTGTACAGGTCGGACAGCGATAAGATCATGCGGTACACGGATGAGGTGAGCGAGCGCGCGCCTCGACTTCATCGGAGTGTTCGCCCTTATGTACTAATGCGATGATACCGTTAGGGGGAAATCATGGAGCTATGCAAGTGGACGATCGATCTGGGCGCGCTGCCGAGCTTCCAGCAGAGCGCGAGTACGCCGCAGGCGAGCGGATTCTATACAGGTGCGTCATATGCGCGCGAACTCTCATCTGTCGCCCATGTGTCCGCATGCTCATTTCTCTCGGCGGGGTACTGCGCGCAGAGTTCGAACTTGGACTGGAACTTGACAGTGCCGAGGTCCGCGGCGTCTTGATATACCAGGGGCAGGACTGGGGGCGTGTCGTTTTCGACTACCGCAGCTGAGTGTGGTTTGGATGTGGTTCCTTTGATGTGGTTCCTTTCGTATCGGATTTTTCGGCGCATATATTTATGATTCTTCTTCGTAATGTTCCGAGTTATGTATCTGGCTGCGGACATCATCTTGTTTTTAGTTGATGCTGTCACCACGACGCGGAAATACGGCGCATCTTATACTAGGTTCCGGGGAGATCGCATATGATAAATGCAGGTTCACGGCGGCCTCGAGGAAATTATGGAGGTTGTGGGTGTTATTCAGATGAATTGATGAGGAGGTGAGTACGGCCGTGGGGCGTGACTTGCTCAAGGCGGCGCAAGTTACCGGCCGGCATACCAAACGCTCGCTCCCACGTGTTAGAGCGTGTTAGTCCCATCGTCGTCGTCGCCCTTCGCTTTGAACCCGTGGACGGCCGGCGTGCGTATCTACTGCAGCCAGCACTGAGACTATATTCATCTTCGTCGCTGGTGTTGTATTATAATTGCGCGACGCCATTCTGGGAGATCGACGAACGGCCGAGTGCTGTCTAGCACCGACTTCTTCTGGTACTGGTTATTGCCCTCGCAATATGCTACGCAACGACCGAGTTCCCGGCAGGTGCGTATGCGCATATTCCAATTGAAACCCGTGAGGATTTGAGTCTCGGGCCTGTAGCTGGGCGATCGTGGCAGCCGGACAATCCGGCCTCAGGATTGCGTTTTTTGTCATGATCTGCTCTTATCGATCTATGAAAAACGGACTGCTTTCATGTCCGGCTGGACGCGCATCGTTCATTTACGATTCGGCACCACAGATGGTCACGATGATAGCGTTCGCGCGCGAGCATTGAATATCCTTCGGTTGGGGTATTGTAGGGTATTGTGCGGCACGAACGGTTGTGCATGGAGGAGCACATGGCTGCATACGGCGACCCGGGACTTGGATTACTGGCTCCTAGATATCTATCTGATCCCTCCGACGACGGCGACGATGTGTGGCATGCTTCGTGCGTGGGGCAATTCTGAGTCTGAAGCGTCATACGAATTTTGCTATGACATACACATAACGGCAGGCCACTCTCCGCGGGCTCGGCGCCCCGCATCTCGGTCTTCGCTGTGGTTCGCACATTCGCACACTCTCGGAGACTGTCCGCCGAAAGCAGAGGTAGCCTGTGCCAGTGGTGCGGGTGGCAGCGGGTGGGCTGGCTGAGCTCTCAAGATCTCATGAGGTGGTCTCAGCTGCTCTCAGAAACGCACGCACGCAGGCACACACGACTCGGTGCCTGTCTTGCCGTCAAGGGCAAGAGCGCCTGCGAAGAAGCCGGAACAAACTCAAATTCGGAGGGCGGTGTGGCAAAAAACCGGGTGCATCCTGGAGGACCGCTGCGCAGGATTACGAATGGAGATTGCGGTCGAATTATCCCATCGAGCAACAGCAGCAGCAGACGTCCGCCTAGCGCCACATGTGGGGAACATTCAAGCCCGGAGTTTGCCAGTCCCACTCGGCGCTCTCCGAACTTTTTGTTTTCCGCGCCACCGCTGAGCAATCGATCGAAACCGGTAGCTCACTCAATCATTATCACGTCTGGCTAAAAACTTATAAAAGCCTCTGCAGTCTCCTCCGACCATGTCCACTATTCCGCTGCGCTCTCCCTCTCACCCATGGCCTCCTCCGCTGCACCGCCGGGACTCCGCGACATCCCCCTCCACACCCTCTATGCACGCCTCGAACCCGTCACCCTTCCTCCCCGCGACCCCGCGCGACATTCACGAACTGGGGCCTCAGCTTTAGCTGCATGCCTCTGGCCGTCTTCGAGCCCGAAAACGAGGAGCAGTGCGCGCTGATCCTGGAGCTTGCGCGGCGCGAAGGCAAGACGGTGCGCGCAGCAGGCATTGGACACAGTCCGAGCGATCTCGCGTGCACGACTGGGTTCATGCTACGGACCGAGAAGCTCTGCAAAATTATCGAGGTGAGGCTCTCATCGTTATCTGTTTGTCTCTGTTGTGGTCTCGCAATCTGGCGTCATGTCGGAGATTTCCGCCCGCGATCCTCGCCTAAGCGCGCTTCGATCTCTTCATCTCTTCAGGCACTCCGCTCATCACCCTTCACATTTTCCTTCACAGGTCAACTCCGAAAAACACTATGTCGTCGCACAGGCCGGCATCACCCTCAATGCTCTCCATGCCGAGCTCGACGCCCACGGCCTTGCCATGATCAATGTCGGTTCCATCTCCGACCAGACCCTCGGAGGCGTGGTCACCACCGCGTCCCACGGTTCCGGAATAACCTACCCTGTACTGTCAAATCACGTCTTGTCACTCACCCTCTTGTTGGCGGATGGATCCCGTGTGCGCTGCTCTCGCCAGGAACACTCAGACCTCTTCCTGGCTTCTATTTGTGGCCTCGGCAGCACAGGCCTCATCCTCGACGTCACCCTCGACGTCGAGCCCGCCTTCCGTCTCAAAGAAGTGCAACAATCCCTCGAATTTGATGACGTCGTGCGAAATTTGGACTCGTTAGTGCATGCTGCCCAACACGTTCGCTTCTGGTGGTTTCCCCAGGCCGGCGTCCTGCGAGTCAGCTCTGCGGATCGAACGGCTGAGGTGCGTCTGACAGCGTCTTCGCCGACTTCTCAGAACCTTACATCGGTCATAATTTGTCATAGCCAAAGCATACAGTCGACACATGGCTCTGGCATTCCCTCGTGGGATACCACCTCATTCAGTTTTTGCTATTCCTCGGCAGATACGCCACTTCCCTGAATTCCTGGATTTGTATCTTCACAGCATGGCTCGACCGCGGCAAGACGGTGGCCGTCGATGACAGCCATCGTATATTCAATCTCGACTGCAAGGTATGCTTCCCTTTCGCCGTTCTCCCCAGGCATTGCATCGTGACGCACGGATCATCTCGTTGTAGTTTCCACACTTTACCACCGAGTGGGCGATACCATACGATAATGCGCGTGCATGCCTCCGAGAGCTGCGAGCGTGGCTTGACGAGGAGCAAGCTGACCCCTCGGGGCTGCGGCCCCATTTCCCCATCGAGGTCCGATTCACGGAGGCTGATGACATATGGCTGAGCCCTAGCAACGGTCAGAGGACCTGCTGGATTGGTATCATCCAATACAAGTGCGTACCCCGCAACATGGCGTTCTTTCCAATTTTACATCTTCCTCCGATCTTCTCTTCTATCTACCATCTCCCATCTCCTGCTGTCCATCTTCGCTGTCTGTCATGCTCCATTTCTCCACCCCCCGGGAAGCACGCTACCTGACCGATCCTGATCCTTACCCACCACAGACCGTACGGACTGAACGTGCCGTATCGAAAGCTCTTTGCCCGCTTCGAAGACATCCTCGCGCGGCACGGCGGCAAACCCCACTGGGCGAAGGCACATCGCCTGCGCCCCGATGCGCTGCGCAGGCTATACCCGCGCTTCGACGACTTCGTGCGTGTCTTGGAGGACGTCGACCCGCACGGCATGTTCCGGAACGAGTACGTGCAGCGCCATGTCTTTGGGAAGCAGGGTCCCGAATACGACGAGCGGGTGTTTAAGCGGCTGCAGTGACCTGCGCGGTGTCGCCGGACGGTGCCAGATTTCGCTTCTCCCGCTGCTTGCCTGTTTTCTTACTTGCTTGCCTGTCTGTGTGTATGCGTTGCTGCTAGCGGTATTCGCTTGCGTAATTCTCTGTTGTACCATACCCTAATGCCGGCATCTAATCCGTGCGTTTGTCATCCGGTTCAATGAAACATGCTCTTGTACTCGTGCCACCGTTCTAGTGTACTGATGCAATGTCGTGGAGTGACATGGGGAGAAGCCTATGTCAAAAGTCTGAGTGTGAGATGCACAGTTGCCATGATACAACAGTCTGGATATAGCTAGGTGGTACATGTGCAGCTACAACTGCGGCGCCCCTGACCCTTTCTCACAAACCCAACTGTTCCCGGATTGACTGTTTAACAATCCGCTCATATTCCTGTGCAGTTGGCATCTGCCAGTGAGCGACGGAGAAGACGCAGCCCACGACACGTGTACGCACCGCTCTGTTATCGCGGTACAGCTTGCAGCAGTCGATATTCGCGCCACTCTCCAGGTTCGGCTCTATGCATGAATGGACGTTTTCAGTAGACGTAGATTTTGACATCATACGATGCGGTGCATGCACGCACCTGCCAGCATGGAGATCACGCTAAGGATAACTTTCTCCACGCTCTGCACGGGGCTCCATCGCTCGGAAGCCTGCTCGTACATCGTGGGGTCGTCGCCGGGCGTGTGCAATATTGATATGCACACCGTCCCATCCGCATAGACTGCAGAAAGAGGGAAAAAATACAGGTTTCAATCCAGTGGTACAATACCCACGCGGCGCCCCGCCGCAGCAGATGCATCACTTACTGTTGGGGTGGAAGAGCGGTGGGTCGAACTTCATCTTGAACGGAGATAGAGGGTAGTCGGCGGGCTGGCGATCTCAGCATCCATCATCAGCAGCTGGTGTCTGCGGGCGCGGCCGAATACACGTACAAATGTCAGGGTGGCGGCGAAGACGCCCCCTCGAAGGGCGTGTCCTTCGGGCCCACGATCAGGGCCTCCCAGGTGAAGAAATCAGATTCGGAGATGGGGCCTTCCGTACGAGCGTGCGTGCACGAGCGCGCGCGTCCAGTCAGCGTGCTGTGGCTCGTTCTGCAGCCCCGAAAAGGTTAGAACGTACCGGCTGTAAACATCCCGTCTGGTGCCCCTGCGGAACGGCGCAAGAGTGCATCTCAGCTCTCCCCGTGGGGCGTGCGTATCAATAGCGATTGTGATGACAGACCTTGCGAAGTCAGCTGCTTGTACTCGGTCATGAGTCTTCGGAGAGCAGTAGCGCTGCCGCCTCGTGGATTCATCTCGGTGGATGTCGGAGGGTGTGTTGGTCGTGCAAAGACAAATGTTGTAGTAAGTAGAAGGACAAGAAGGCGTTGAGGACAGAAAGACGCTGTGGCGGGAGGTATGATCGGCGATCTACTGGACCACCGGCCCATGTGCCACCGGGCGCTTACGCACGGCACAGCACTCATGCCGAGCTGTTATTTTATTTGAATCAAGAAAAGTGCAAAATACAATTCCGCTCAGACGGATCGTCAAGAACTGCTGACCCAAAACCGGAAGACGAAGCCTTAGTGCATCAAATCGTGTCGTCCCTCATCCTATTCAATGCACACACATGCCATCGCTAAGACTGAGAAGACTGAACTTAATCAAGCATGGCCTTGGCCGCATCAGAGAAAACAGACGCAAGGCAATACAAAACCGCAGGATCTCCGAGCCCAGCTGGAGATGACACAGACCCATGTGGAGGGAAGGCACACTGCCGACGGGTGATTTATGGTCCTATTGCTCAGCCCCGACAGGGTATCGGGCCCTCTGAAAAGATGCCAGCATTCACGCACAGGTCATTCGACCCGAGTACTGCGCCCGCGTGCACCTGCGCGCTGCGGTCTCTATATATCCGGTATCAGCGTTATGATAATACAATTGACGCTAAATTCACCTGCCGCACCGCCGGCGCCGTTCTTCAGCATCATCTGCGAGCGCCAACGGAAGAGACGAGGTCTTGTGGCCTGGAAAACTAGAATATACAATACTGTCCGGAACCGAAACAGAATATATCGCACAAGTCATTCCGGCTCACGTCGACTGTGTCCAAGCCAAGAGAAGCATAGCTTATAACAAGGATACATAGGACGTGTGAATTGCCCTCACGAAGATGAGGATAGTGAGATAAATTAAAAAGACCGCCCGATATTCCCATCATGCGTCATCGAGCACCAGACGCGGGACAACGTTCATCGCCATGAGCTAGAAGGTGAGCGTGAGCTGATGCAGCACACAAAAACAAAACCACGACAGGAAGTCACGCACTTCCTGGAACAGCAGTTTCGCGGCGTAAGGAATCGTTAGCTGCGCCATTTTCTTGGAGCTCTTGCAATAGGTGCACCAGCCGTTGTAGCCCAATAAGCCACATTCCTCGCACGCATTGACTTCAAACTTGTCAGACGAAATCATGAGCCGCTCTAGAAGCAGCTGCGTCGCGCCATAGCCAATAAGACAGTCGCGTTCCATCTCTCCCAGACGCAAGCCTCCTTCGCGCGAACGTCCTTCAGTGGGCTGTCGAGTTAGTGTCGCCCGTGGTCCCCTGAGAAAAAAAAAATCAATCAGTCATTCACATCTCAGGACAGAAGTTGGAAGTCAGAAGGGAAACTCTAACGGACCTTGCACGGGCGTGCATCTTGTCCATCACCATGTGTTCTAGAGCACATCCATGCATCTGTCAGTCATAACCGGTAGCACCGAATGTCAGACCCCACGTACTAAGTTTCTGCAAGAGGAGTGTTAATGGCAAATCTCGAGTTCTAACCGGCGCACTAACCTGGTAGTAGATAGGCCCAAAGTAAACATAGGCTTCTAAAGGTTCTCCAGTAATGCCACTTGTCAGCATGTCTTTTCCAGAGTAGCTGAACCCATTTTCAATTAAGATCCGAGACATGTCTTCCACCTAGGATATATTCAGTCCACATTAAACTTAAAACAACAAAAAGCGGCCAATTATCGGTGCCGACCTTGGAGCCACCGAAGGCTGTACCATATTGAAGCTTTCCCGCAAGAACGCCAGCCTAGCAACAACAAACGGAAGGTTGAATGGGGATGAGACGGAAGGCGCAATTCCAGCGGACGCACCTTCCCAGCCAACAGTTCAATCATTTTTCCGACCGTCATCCGAGAGGGGAACCCGTGGGGATTCATGATGGTATCTGCATCCAACAGCACAAAGTATATCAATCACCGCCACATTTTCCCACAAATCCGACAGCCGATGAAGGAATCACGCACCAGGAACGATGCCCTGGTCGTTGAACGGCATGTCCTCCTGATTCACGATAAGCCCGCACACGCCCTTCTGTCCGTGGCGCGAGGAAAATTTGTCTCCCAGCTCAGGACGCCGCGTTTGGCGGATCAGTACCTTGATGAGTGTTTGATCATTTTCGGTGTCGGTGATCATCACTTTATCAATTTGGCCGGCAACGGGCGACTTGTAGCTCATGGAGAATTTTTGTACGGGACTGAGGCTGCTTGACCCGTGAACGAGTTATCGTTCGCGTTAGTTGGTGTCTGCTTGTTGACATACACGTCTCCTGGGTCGACGCGTTCGCCCACGCCAGCCAAACCGTCCATCTGGATAATGTCGTACTTCTTCTGGACTTGCCCATTTTCATCAAGTGGAGCGTCCGCCAAGCGATCGAAGCTGCACAAACAAGTTCAACAGCTAAGATGTAGATGGATAAATGAAAGGACATACGTTCCGTTAGGGTATTTGCGGATGAGCGTCGCGTTCTTGCGCAGGACCTGGCACCTACCATAGCCACGATCCAGGCTGGCCTGAAAGACGGGACGATCAATACCAGGGCGCCCACTCCGGAGCTTGCTGGGAGACCAACCTTGTTCAGGATGAGCGCATCTTCAATATCATACCCAGAGTAACTCATAACTGCGATGGTGGCGTTTTGGCCAGCAGGTAGCCGATCATACCCAATCAGTTCGATTGTCTTTGTTTTCACCATAGGCTGCTGCGGATAGACTGAGAGATACAGGAGAGTGTCGATCCTATTCAGCTGATTGTATCCAATCGCTCCGATGGCCTGTTTACCCATAGCACATTGATAGGTATTGCGCGGCGACTGGTTATGGTGTGGGTATGGAATGAGCCCGGCCACAGCACCGAGTATGGTGAAGGGCTCAATCTCTAGGTGTGTTGTGCCAGGAACGATGTCCCTCTCGTAGAGTGCTATGTAGGAATCATTTTCTTCGTTGACGTCGAGGTACTCCACTAGACCCTTCCGCAGAAAGTCGTCGAAGGTCAGCTGGCTCTGCTTCAATTGCTGCTCAACCAACCTGTCAGAAATGTCGGATCTACTTGCTAAAGAGAAACATACCGATATGTGGTCGGAGGTAACTCTAGGTTTGCCATGTTCCACAATGATCATCGGTCGACATATGCGTCCTCCGTCGCTGGCAATGAGCACAGTGCGATGGTGGTGATTGATGTATACGCTGACAAACTCGCTGAAACGTCCAGCCCGGCGGAGCTTCCGGAAGTTATTCACGAACCGCGCCGGGTAGCGAGTAAGACCGATGATCGTTCCATTGACGTTGACCACAAAGGTGTTAGGCCCATACATCTCCGTCCCGGTCGCCAGACTGATGTCTGCGATAGATTGCAAGGTTCAAGAAGCGGTGAACTTCGAAAATAGAATGGACGGACCTTCCACACCAAGCATGAACGCTATCCGAATGATTGGCTCTTCCTCTACGTCTGTCGTGATATGTGTCATTAACGCCAGATTCTTCACTAGCCCACACGCTTCGCCTTCAGGCGTGTCGCTCGGACACAGCATGCCCCACTGACTTGGCTGCAGCGCGCGCGGACCGCTGACTTTGCGCGTCTTCTCAAACTGGGACGAGATTCGTGTCATCATCCCAAGTGCGGAGATGAAAGAGAGCCTGCTCAAAACGTGCGTTACGCCTGCACGGTCCATCTTGAACCGCTTTAGGGACCAGTTTCCAGTGGAGATTGGCGCGCGCGAACCCTGAGGTAATGTGATCTCCCTGAAACTGCATTGTATTGAAAGCATCGAATTCGCTCGTCCGAGAAGGCTTCTTGAGCACTTTGTCGATCGCAGACTTGAGATTGGCGTTGAATGTCTTAAAAAGGTCTTCGAAGAGAAGCGCAAGTAGCTGGCCCGCACTGCAATATAAAATCAGCCACCAAGTGGACATGACAGACACCACGAGACTTACAGTTCTAATCGTTTATTCCCAACGTAGTCCCGATCATCAACCATTTTCTCGTCATCCATAGCCATCAGGACCCGCCGGGTCATTGTCGCGACAAAGACGGCTTTAGAGCGAAAATCAAGGCCGTGCACGGGCACATGTGCAAGCACGATAGTGGCGAGCGCCTCCAGCGCCTCCTCCCATGCCGGTCGTCTCGGACCGACGACCCTGCGGTTTACCTTCACCCTTGACCCAATATATTCCAAAGCTTGATGCCGAGTGAACACCCCGAGCTTGGCTGCCTCTTCCAGGTTTGGAGAGAAAGAAGATTTGTAGGCTTCATGATTACCAGCTGTGAGGAGAAGGATCTCCTTATCGGATTGAATTCCAAGAGCTTTTAACGCGATGACAATAGGAACATCTTCGTGAATCGAATTATGGCGGAGATAAATCTTGCCCTTTTTGGTAGCGACATATGTTTTCGATTTCAGGCCTCCATGGGTTGATCTGAAGAGATAGGTTTGACAGTTGATATACGTTAGGATTGGGGAGGTGCTTACGATGTACATGATGCCTGGACAAGGCCTTTTGTGGGATCGATCTCCACAATGATACGATTCTTGCTCAGCTGTTCCTGCACCAAAATCACTTTCTCAGTTCCCCTGACGATGAAGTATCCGCCTGGATCAAGCGGGCATTCTGTCATTCGTGCAAGTTGAGCCTCCGTCCTACCCGTGAGCACGCATTTGTTGCTCCTTAGCATGACAGGAAGGCGACCAATATTGACATTCGCCGCCGAACGACGCTCTTCCCTCTCGTGTACTGGATAGTAACGAGAATCGGCGCACTATAGGTGGTATCGCGCAGTCGGCATTCGTGAGGGGTGACACTCTTGTCTATCGCGTCCGCATCGGTTCTATCCGGAAAACCAACGACAATGTCCGTGTACTTGAGCCAAAACCGCGGGTCAACGTCCGACGTTACTTTGTTGTTAGCTTTCAGTATATTCTTGATGTCTACGTCCACAAAGTAATTGAACGAGTCGATATGCTGCTTCACTAGTCCTTTCACTTTCAGAAAGGCAGGAAGAAGAAGCCATTTGTCCTATATGAAACCAATATATGAGAAACAGAGAGATAAGGTGACTCACGAACACACCTCTACGCTCTTAATGGGATCTGTGAGCCCCAACCCGTGCCATTTTGTCTGATTCATCTGGTCCCATTCCTGCTCCGCTTCCCCATAGGTTGCCATCGTGGATAAATAACCAACTATACTCTTCGTCTACGGAGACAGCGTTGGTATTACTTAGCAGATGGTATCCGGACGGAGATTTGAGATCGTGCAAGCTACGATTGTTGACTAGAGATCGCAAAACGAGACATATCACTACGCAATCAAGTTTTCCAAGGATGCCCAGTCACCAGCGATGAGATGAACGAATTAATAAGTCCTAAGGCCTTATAACGAGCGTAAGAGGGAATTCGTGAATTCGGGGACACGTGACGCAATGGAATCGTGCGTGACACCGTGACTTCGATCGCGATTCAGCCGAGAAAGGCAACAGACGTTCGTTGTGATCAAGTCACAGTAGAGTGTGGCAGCAGGTGGATTTCGAATAAAAAGACCTGTAGGCTCTCTTAGTTGTTGCTATGAGCGTTTCATGAAGCTTTCTGAAGCCCGGCAAGCATAATTCTAAACCAAGCCTTAGTTGCGGGCCAGGTGCCACTCAGCACAAATATTTGTAATTTTCGTGGTTACAACATCAAAATATTCAAATGTCATAAAATAAATCACGTAGCGAGGATATTATTCGCGCGGCCACAAGATGAGGCCTGAGGGCCAGCCGTTGGTGGTGTCCGATTGCACCATGGGGATGATATCAGCGCTCTCGTGATGATCTCAGTGTGAAGTTTAAGTGCATACCTATCATAGACCCATTGGCCCAATGATCTGTGGATAATGACGTAAATTGCGGATATTCTCGCCAATCTAGAGAATCTTGAGCTTGAAGCTTGAAAGCTTGAAAGCTTGAAGCTTGAAGCTTGAAGCCCGATGAGGGTTTGGCTCGAGATCACTGATGATCCAAAGCCGGGCCCTCAAATGAGGTTCGACGAGGGCGTTCGCCGAGCTTGCAGCATTCTGAGCGAGCCGGGACGAAACCAAGCAGTACTCGGGACCATTAATTATGACCCGCATCATGATGGGAGGTATGAGAAGCCGGATCGCCGTCGTTGACATTCTACATACTTAAGTGGATCTTCGTCTATGCCATAGAGAATACGATGCTAAATTTCCCAAAGGTTGGCTTGAATCATACGGCCCGAGCTGAAATATATGTGCGGAGCATCAATAAGTCATGTTGATATCAAGCCTGAATTTGAAACCCACCTACCGTCTCACAAGCTTTTTCCCCTTGGGAGTGCCGGTTTTTCAGGTGGCTTATATTCTGGGAAAGGGCGGTATACTCATCTTCACGAGATGTGAATATGATGACATACCAGAGTAAGCACGTAAGCTTTAAGTACTCGACATTCCCACGGACTATAAATTATGTAAGAGTATTTAAGCCGCAAACGAGATATCTGGCGCTTAAATCACGCACCGTTCACTGCATCGATCCGCGACGGCCTTTGGTGCCTCTCGTCTCACATCCTCCTAAACAACCCCTTCACGCAGACACAATTGCAATGTCGAAATCATCGACACCCCCGCAGTAGCATCTAACACGCTTCTGCTTCGACGGCAGCTCGCCGAGCTCACGAAGCACCCAGTGCAGGGTTTCTCAGCAGGTGCCGTGTTCTTCCCCTCTTCTGCATCGATGGCATAAACGGTTATTAACAGCACGCTATTTTCATGTATTCTACCTTATCGCTGTTTGCTTGACCGCCTTACGTGCACTTGTGTGCCATCATAGGCCTCGTTGACGATACTAACATGTACGAGTGGGAGATCATGATTATCGGGTGCGTAGCATCGTTATCAGCTGGATTTCAGTGTGGCACGTAGTCGATTCTGACATATCGAACCTGCCTAGTCCTCCAGACACGATCTAGTACGTTTGTTCAGGGTTGTCGGTCTCGAATTGGAGGAATGTTAACGTATTGCTGCAGTGAGGGTGGCTTTTTCAAAGCCCGGCTGACATTCCCCGAGGATTTCCCCCTGAGCCCTCCCAAGATGCGCTTTATTACGCCTATGTGGCACCCAAATAGTGGGTTCGATTTGTTGATTAACATGAATTTTGACCGATCCGCGTTGTAAGTTTATCCTGATGGCAATGTGTGCATCTCCATTTTGGTTCGTACCAAACGTTGTACTTTATGTACCATATAATTTACTTTCCTTTGCATTTAGCACCCTCCGGGTGAGGACCAGTATGGCTATGAGGAATCTGGTGAACGCTGGCTGCCTGTCCACACCGTGGAGTCAATTGTGAGTGTCTCCATTTCGTTATGATATTTAAGTGACGAATCTCATTGATTATTGCTCATTGTTCGCAGTTGATCAGCGTGATATCGCTACTCTCATCGGACAAGCCCAATCTCGACAGCCCCGCAAACGTGGATGCGGCTAAGGAAGTGCGCACACGGATTTCGAAGGTATGTATCGCAGTATCCCTGAGCCGAGTGCGAAGCGCACTTGCCGGCTTGTTTCTTTCCGTTCCGCATTTCGTTCCGGCTTCTCTTCTGAACCTAGTTCTTTTCCCTCCGCGGACGTGCTACTGACATGCTGTTTATCACAGGGTACAAGAAGAAGGTCCGCCGCCTCGTGAGGAGAAGCGCAGAAGAGGCATATGATTGATGTGCCTGCCTCCTCTTCGGTTCTATTTCTCTGCTGTCCGGGTTCTCGTCGTCTCATCATCGTTGTATCATTGTCTCCAACCCCTTTCCCACCGCGCCCCCTCCCCCTTCCGCTACTAGCATTGTCTTGCAGCTACCGGCTTGCCTCCTCTCACGATCGCGCTCTTCCACACTCCTCTCGATGTTGCCGCCTGTATAACGAATCATCTGTCTTACGCGCACGCTTACATTCTCGTGAATTAACGTTGTCTTGTTTGAAGTTCTGTGGCGTGGTGCTGAATCGTGATCCTTACGTCTGTGGCAATTCATGGCACGTGACCGCGTTAAATGACGCGTCTGGAGGGACGCGTGTCTAGACTAGACGTAAGCAAGGCCTGTGGGTGGCCCTAGTTCATAGTACCTAACCATGCTCACCTCTAGAATAAACAAATGAATCGATCACATATATCCCAATAACATAGAATATTTTCGATTTGTAGATTAAAATTGCAAGTCTTCTTCGTTCTCCTGAACAGACTAGAGTATCAGTTCAATATGAAGTAACTGAATATCAGTCTAGGTACCGCTATCTTTTCTCCAGAGGCTCCATCCCTACCATCTCCACAAGCCGCATCACCATGGCCCTCACGAACCCTTCGTCGTTCACATCCCGATCATCCTCCACAAGCCGTATTCCCTCCCCCTTTCCCTCCCCATCCCTTAGCCCGTCTGCAAGTGCGCGGAACAACGCCTCGTCCGCCTCCGCGTCCCAGAACGGCGCGCCGCGCACAGAGAGCGCGCTCACGCCGCCCCTCGGCACCCACACCTCCACGCGCGTTCCCTCCGCCCACATCCCGCGCACGCGCTCAGCGATGCGCCGCCCGAGCAGCGCGCATTCCGCAGGCGTGGTGCGCATCAGCGTCACGCTCGGGTTGTGCGCGTAGAGCTGTCGCCCGCGGAAGCGCTCGGGGACGCTGTCGGGCGGGCCGAAGTTGACCATGTCGAGCCGAGGGACACGATGCGCGGGGCGCCGGCGGTGGCGAGCCGCGAGGGCCCCGCGCTGAGGACGCCGCCGACGAGCTCGTCTGCGAGCTCCGTGGTGGTGAGGTCGAGCACGCCGTCGAAGAAGCGCTGCGAGACGAGCTTCTCGAGCGCGCGTCCGCCTGCGCCCGTGGCGTGGAAGACGTAGGAGGTGCAGGGGTATGCGGCGAGCAGGGTGCGCGCGTGCGTGACTGCGGGGGTCGTTACGCCGAACATGCTGATGGCGATGCGTTTGTGGTGGGGGAGGGGGGAGGAGAGGGGGAGAGAAGCCGGGTGTGGTATGCGCGGGCCATGCCCGCGATGGCGCCGGCGGCGTTGGCGAGTATGGGACATAGGATGTCGTTCAGACCGGCTATGTCTACGACGCTGTACATCATGGTGAGGTCAGTCTCGCCGACGAATGCAGAGACGTCCCCTGCGGCCATGGTGGAGACGATGAGCTTGGGGAAGCCGAGAGGGAGCGCTGCACGCATCACACCCGCGGCGAGAGAGGAGCCGCCGCTGCCGCCGAGTGAAATAACGGCGTGAATATCGCCGGATGCATGCAAGGACCTAAGAAGAGGGGTGGTGTGCGCGATGAGTGTGCTGATTACTTCCCCGCGGGGGAGTACCGAAAGGTCGGGCGAAGACCCGGGAAGTCCTGACGAGGCGAAAATCGTGCTCTGGGAAATGGATATGCACGGATGTGAGGTGGGAGTGCGGCCAACATCGATGAGTTTGACCTGAACGTTGTGAACGTGGGTGAGCTGGTCGTGTACGTAGAGTAATTCTTCAAGCTTGGTATCGCAAGTACCAATAATCGCGACCGTTGGGATTGCCATGATGGCAAGCAAGCGCCGTCCCCGCCGTCTGCACGAGGTGGTTGTAATATAGTCCTAGTAGGTCACGAAGTCTGCGAAGCCGAGAAGAACGACATCATATGTCCATGACGTCATCAGTTCCTGTAACAACATAATTTCTGTGCGAGGCAGAGTATGGGCATCAAGAAGATAGCACATTCGCCACAAAATGTAACGTAAGTAACTTGGATTACCATTAGAGCACTCGAGACTCTTGAGTGCTCCAACGACATCGCAAAAACCGCCTGAGGTCACAGCCTTAGTCCTAGTACGCCCGTCGAGACGATGGGGAGATGATGCGGAATTAGTGGTATTGCGAACTTGCGAATGCTGACCCAATCTGGAGGCTTCTGTATGGCGAGATATGGAGGAAGCAACAATATTGAACGCGTCCAGCGATCGGCGATCGTGTTCGATCGCATACGTTGAATTCACCTCCAGCGAGAATAGAGTCTCATTTCGAAGTTCCCATATACTTAAGGTAGACAAAACTAATTGCCTGGCTTCAGATTCTTGAACGCCTTCGTATTCTCCTCGATGGCCACTTCAGCAGGCAGCCTCTCCATGCTCGACGCGCCATAGAAGCCATGCACCCCCTTCGTCTTGCTCAATACATACCGCGCATCTTCCACCCTTGCAATCGGGCCCCCGTGGCATAGCACGAGCACCTCGGGGTTAATGGCCACAGCCGCGTCCCTGCACGCCTGTATTCTCGTCACACATTCATCGAGTGTGAGGCTCGTCCGTGCGCCGATGCTCCCCGAGGTGGTCAGCCCCATGTGGACGACGAGCACGTCCGCGCCGGCACGCGTCATCTCCTCCGCGTCGGACACTGTAAACACATAGGGAGTCGTGAGCAGGTCCAACTTGCGCGCCTCGCGGATCATGTCGATCTCGAGGGCGTAGCCCATTCCCGTCTCTTCAAGGTTCTGGCGGAAAACACCGTCGATGAGGCCCACGGTGGGGAAATTCTGCACACCACAAAAGCCGACGTCCTTGAGCTGCCGCAGGAATCGCGGCATCAAGCGAAAGGGGTCTGTCGCGCAAACGCCGGCCAACACGCCGGTATGCTCGACGATCGGGAGCACTTCGTTCGCCTACGGCTGTGAGCCTGAGGAGGCGGAGTAGGCGTATTTGACGTACCATTTCGAGCACGATGGCATTGGCGTCGCCATAAGGCATGAGACCGGCAAGCGACCCTCTACCTGCCATCCTGAAGCGACCGCTGTTGTAGACAATGAGAAGGTCCGCTCCACCCTTTTCGATGAATTTGGCGGAAAGTCCGATGCCTGCACCAGCACCGAGAATGATGCGACCTGCAGCAATTGTTTCTCTGAGACGCTGGAGAGCTTCTTCACGGTTTACTGGCCGGGGCATAATGGTCGACGAGAGAGACAACGCAACTGCGGTGGCTGAAGCGCCAACGGGTGATGTCAGATTTTATACTTATTGGGAAGGTCTAGACTGTAGCCGCCGTGAATATTGACGTCCTTGGATTAATCAATCGTATACTGCCCCACATGTTGTTTAGGCATGGTTTCTTCCAACGAAAATTGCTTAAACTCAGAAGAGAAGAAGCAATTGGGATTGAAAGTTATCGCCTACTCGTGTTAGGTCTCTGACGCAATCTGAGCTATCAGACAACTCTATCATGGAATCACGCCAGCTGCGCTTCATACCACTCCGGGAAACTTTCCGTCTCCAATATCTCTGCATCAACTTGACCAATTCGCGCTCATTTACCTCTCCAAATTCCGCGCACAAATTTTGCGTATCAGATCGTAGAACAAATTATGATTTTTGAGTCGTCGAGGAGCCCGTGCCGCTCTCCCTAGACGATGGCTTCCCGAATAGTTAAGGTGTATCCGAAGACCATGAAAGGTACCTGTGGGCCGCGTGGTCGAGGAGCGCAAAGAAGAACGATTAGGTATAGGAGAGGTCGCTGGATGCCGAGGCGAAGGCGAAGCCTGAGCCCAAGGCAGAGATGAAAAGTCGCCCGCGATCGACTCAACACCCGAAGGAATCATAGCAGAATTTCAGGGAGAACTGTCTCGCGTGGCGCTGGTGGGAAGCATGTTGAGAGATTTCCAACCGCCGCGGCTGCGTATCACTCCTGCCGTCAACACACGATTAGCAATGCGAGCTCGCATCGTCTGAAGAAAAGAAAACGTACATATCTGATAGTAACTCGTCATACACCAGTGCCGGATATCCTTCGATCACAGAGGATTGAATGAACAAAATGGCTGCTGCTCGACGAACATGATTTTATCTCCGCGCGGCGTCACACTAGTGAATGATCACTTCGACAAAATCATGATAATCCAACTTATCATACATCTCCAACACTTTAGTAGTCCGTCGCCAGAACATACCACTCTGGCGGACCTTGTAGCTGCAATACCTCTTGCAGCTGCTTGACGAACGCCCGGTCACTTACCCCTTTCCTACGCCTCGAATTTTTGTTCGCCGCGATAACGAAGCACGTCGACAGAAGCCTATCACCGGGTTTCCTGACCCTCGCTATACGGCGCTTCGCGGCATGCAACCCAGCACAAACGTGGCGCACAATAACGAAGAAAAGGTTGAGAGAGCCAGAGTCATCAAGGAGCCCGTGCCGGTCGCCGTACGCATCGAGTTCCTCCGTGGTCAACGCATATCCAAAGACCATCAAAGGTACCCGCGGCAGAATATATCTAGGTGTGCAAAGAGGCACGACAGGGAAGTCATACTTTACAGATACCACAGGGACGGAACCGCCGCAGAAAAGGCAAGCACAGGAGCAGGCGCAATGTGGAGTGCTAACCGATGCACCCATTTGTGGAAGGCCAGGGGAAGATGCGGAATGGTTAGCGGGAGACGGCGGCGAAGCGGCGGCGCCACGCGCAACTGAAGGGTATGAGCGAGGAGCGGCAGAAATATTGTGAGGCTTGACAATAGATTTAGGAGCAATAGCACTGCAGGAGGGAGGAACGGTTTGTTTGCACTCAGGAGTAGGCGGCTTGGAAGAAGAATGTACGACTGGTTGGCAGACGTTCCGACCTGGCCTGTCTACGTGCGTATCGAGCCTGTCTAGGTGTGAGTCGCGGCGGCGTATCACTCCTGTCAACGCATAATCAGTAGTAGCTCGTCGTTAGGAGGAAGGAACGCACATGTCTGATGGCCGAAAAGAAGTCAATTAGTGTTCAAGTGAGAGAAAGGGAATATTTGCCTCCGCGAAGCAATGTGCCACAGCAATTACGTAATATAACTAATTTGTTCAACAAGAGGTCGAATGCGGGCCACTGTGCATATCATATAACATGCTTCTGTATGCCCACGAATAACAGCCATGGTACGTCTCGCTTTTGTCCTAGCTAGTGTTCTTCAGACGGGATCCATAATGGCTTTAGTATGAGTTCCAGCCCAATATGTAGCGGAAGGCGCACCTTCTTCTACCTGTGCAGACGAGACAACCACGTTTTGAAGCAAGGACGCAGCCAGCAGTCGCTTCGCGGGAAAGCAATAATTATGGATATTTCCACTGCTAATGTTAATACCATTGCACTCGTGAGACATACGTTGTACTTACCTTACGGTTTATTTTCCGTCTGATCGAGTACTCAAGTACGATTGGGGAGAACATTCTGAGAAGTGACGAAATAAAGAATACGTTACGTTACGGTATTCAGCACTTGTACACTACGAACCATCGCGGTAGTTCTTTCGTCTCGAAGACCTCTTGCATCCGCTTGATCAAATCCCAATCTCTAGCCATCTCCAGAGTTTCCGGTTTGAGGTTCGATCCAACAACAAAGCACGACGCTAAGCACTTCCTCTCGAGATGCAAGACCGTCGCAAAGCGGCGCTTCCCACGAGGCAGCTGCTTGGTAATCATACTGGAGGTGACGTAGTGTTGATCCTGGAAGTTACTATCGTCACCATATCCATGTCTTTGCCCGAAAGCGACAAGTTCATCTGCCAGGAAAGCATAGCCAAACACCATTCCAGGTACATGTGGTCGGACAACACGTGGTCCAGGAATATAAGGGGGAACCATTGGGAATCATGCTCCGAAGCCGAAGAAGCATGCTCCGTAGTTGAGGAGGCGGCAGCGCCACCACAGAATAGACAGGCACAAGAGCAGGCGCAATACGCTGCACTCGCAGCCACCTGTGTTTGAGTGGGGCAAGCGGGTGAGTGGGGCAAGCGGGTGAGGGAGGGCATTGAGGTGTGGGTGGACGCGGAGGCGGAGACGGAGGGTGTGATGCAGGAATGACATTACGCGCGACAGACGCGTAAGAGCGAGGTGCCGTAGAACTTTGAGCAGGGGGATCAGCCTTGTGGGAAGCGGGCGAAGTAAATTTGCTCGAATCGGCCGCAGTACGGTGCATGGACGGTGGGCGAGTGTCTTCAGAGCGTTCCAACCTGGACTGGAGTCGGCGTGCGTATCGCGCCTCTCGAGGTGTGGGCCGCGACTGCACAGGCACTCCTATAGTCAACATGAGATTAGAAATAGCTGGCGACGTTAGAATAAACATACATTTCTGGTCGTTGTTACTAGTAGTGGTAGCGGTGTTGAGAGAAGGAGTTGGCTACGACTACTGCGCCACAGCGATTACGTAATGTCCTTAGTTTCTTCGGCAGCCTCTACATATGCACCTACCTTCTCTGCACGTAAGCAGATTTTTCTAATACATGTGCGGTGAGGTCCAAAACCATAGCTTTTGACCAAAATTCAAATTTCTGAGGACGAGAGAAACGGGTTCCAATGCAACCTAGTTGAGTCAGACTGCTTTACAGGTGAGTCTGCTCTTGGCAGTTCCGGCCATCCTAAAACTACATGCAGTCTATCCCTTTTGACCATTGACCGGTATCTAAGGCTCCAACTATTTAATGTATATACTGTGTATATATGGTTTTTACTATATACTATATACATATATTTACAGATCAGTCAGTATATAGTATATATATAGTATATACATGGTAAATGGTTTGAAAATAATTGTGTTACAAAAATTGTTATATACTTGAAATTTTGTTTCAAAAACACAGTTTTTATTAAATATCAGCAAGAAGCATTCCAAATCAAAATGAGATAATCATAATCACACTTCATATACAGTTAACACAGTATATATTTTCAGTAGCTTCTAATTCTAGAAAATGTCTAATGCTTTAAATAATTTGATATCTTCTATTGATCATTTACTATTCTTAGATAATGATTCTGCTTCTATAGTGAAAGTAGTTGAGCATAATGAGTTGACTTCTTTGCTGTTTCTGAAGCAAGAGTGACAATAATAGGACATTTTTTCTCCACCTATCATCATCTTTGTGATAATACATATAGTTATATAAACTGAGACCCTCTCAATAGTCAAATATACAAAGTAATGAACTAAAGAGGGTATATAAAGTTATAATATAATACCCATTTATAACTTGACAATAACTGTATATACCATATATACCATGATATACTATGTATATACTATATACTATATATTTACAAAATTTTTGTATATGTATATTAAATGGTTGGAGCCTTACCGGTATCAATCTCCTCGTGTTCAATTCTGCTGGCCGCTAATTTCGTTTACCCGAAAGAGCCACACGATCACAGTTAGGATACACTACCTAACTGGCAGGGCCCAGGCTGCCACGTTATGCAATCGTTACTATAATTCATCACTTACATCCCTAATTGCAGGACATCACTACTCACCATATTGTTGTGGTGATCCCCCAGAATGAATTCTGCGAATTAAGTACTTGGAGCCAGCGGCACCAGAACCCAATGCACGCCCATGCCCGGCGTGCCCCCGATCAAAATCAACCTCGTGGTAGCCTACATGCCGCCATCTTGTCGGTGCGCCACGATGGGGTTTTCATCTCATTCGTGGCTACTTCTCTTCCCGGCCATGGCTCTGATCTTGATAAAGCACTGCCACTCGGGTAGTTTGCACCACATAAAGTCCGCCCGCATCGAGCCTCGTTCAACTAAACCTAGACATGAACCACCGGGACCCCCCTCATGGCAATTTCGCCTCCCCGGCCTTGGCAAGGGCCGCACCTCCATGATGACTGCACCAACAAAGATGATGCTTTCTGCTGCCGTTGCCTACAGTCATCAATTTAATCGACGCCGCCTTGAACTGCCCTTGTATGCTCTCTGGAATCAAGTGGCCCAGCACCTTACCAAGGATCTCAAGCCCCTTCTAGTTATGCCCCAGTACCTCCTCTACTCTTCAGATTTGGAGACAAACCCGAATGACTCACTGGCCACCATTGCCGGACACCCCGAGGATGGCGAGTCTGTTCCGGATTTTGGCATAATCCGTACTTCCTTCCATTGGAAGGACCACAATGCCATCATCGGTGACAAGGTGAATCCCGAGCCCCCATCCATCAAAAATGAACATATCATACATTGGGACTCCATTCAAATCGACAACGTTACTATCCCTGTATTATTCGAGGTCAAGCGTGCACCTCCTCGCCACTTATCAGCAGATGATTTCCACCTGAGCCTCACTGAAATGTTGCTTCGGGCAAGAAAACAATTGTCACTTCGAGTAAAGCTCGTTTTTACCGACCACAATCGCACGCATCAGACCTCTGTGATCCTTGTGGCCGTTTCTGGGGAGTGGTGGCAATGGCGATTGGTGAAGCGGAGGATGCGACGCAATGGAGGATGAAGCTGACGACATGTTAAACTCCGAGGTTTTTGTTTTTGAAGGCGAAGGACAGCAAGATGAAGCAATCTACGATACGCTCCAACGTCATGTGGAATACCCCGGCCAAGAGAAGACAGTGGAAAACATCCAAGAGGCGCGTCCGGGTCCAGAGTGGTCTCTCCCAATGCTGTTGTTTTCTCAAGCGTCCAATCAGCGGTTCTACGTTCTACACCAGTATCTTCGAAAGACATTCGAGACAGATCTAGGTGATCCCCAACTGAAGTAGGCTTTCGTTGCATTCTCGTCATGTCATATACTTCTATATACAGTGTTACCTCATATACTTCCGATGTATTGTCCAAGAGATTGCTACTATGTTACTCGGTTGCTGTGCGCTCATGTAACATGTGTCCGTATATATGCATCCCTACAGTTCGATCGTCTTTAATGAGATTCTGTTATCACGGATAACAGCCATAATACATTTCACTTTTGTTCTGGCTAGTGTTCTTCAGAGGGAATCCGCAATGGCGTTGCGATGAGTCCCGGCTCAATATGTAGCATGGAAGGAGCACCTTGTCTTCTACCTGTAGACAGGATCCCAACATTGTACTTACCTTACAGTTTATTTTCCGTCTTATCGAGTACTCAAGCCCGTTGAGAATCCGCCCCCATGGAATCTAACACCACCAAGCACGCAAGATTGCCGAGAGGAAAAGCGCCGAGAAATATAGCAGAGTAAAGCAATATTTACAAGAGATTCGCTAAGTTCGGATTGTGTTGATTTCGTTGATTACATAACATTTGAAACTTACCTCTCGAGGTTTTCGTCTTTGTTCTTTCCAGTACGTGATTACATAAGTAGTGTATTTATTCTGCGCACAACAACGTCCGTGTCGACAATGTCCTCAAGCTGAGACCAAAAGAGGTAAGATAGATAACAAATTCATTTCGTCGTGTGCTGAAGAACATCAGGTGAACTAGCTGAGAGCTCGGCATTCTGAAGCTTCATGGTGAGTCTCTTCTCTTACAATCCTACACAATTCTCTGACTCACACTTCAGTATGTTGATGACATATTGTCATCAACATACCACCTCCTAGTGCAGTGCGGTTGTCCATCCCCATCCCGATCTAGTGCAATCCCTCTCCCATCTCGGCGCTGAAGTCTGCGCGCACCTCCCGTCACCACCCCGCTCGCCGCGCACACCTCCCGTCACTACCCCGCCCACTCACTCGCCGCGCACACCTCCCGTCACCACCTCGCCCGCCTGCGCGCACCTCCCATCACCACGCCTGCCTGCTCACCGCGTGCCTCCCGTCACTGCGATGCCCGCCCGTGCGGCCCTCTTTCACCACCCCACTCGCCGCGCACACCTCCCGTCACCACTCTGCCCTCTCGCCGCGTGCACCTCCCGTCACTACCCCCCGCCCGCTCGCTCACCGTGTGCACCTCCCGTCAGTGCAATACCCACCCGCGCGCACCTCCCGTCACTACCCCGCCGCTCGCTCGCCGCGCACACCTCCCGTCACCACCCCGCCCACCCTGCACGCACCTCCCATCACCATGCCCGCCCACTCGCGCATGCCTCCCATCACTGTGAGGCCTGCCCGCGCAGCCCTCTTTCACCACCCCGCTCGCCGCACACACCTCCCATCACCATGCCCGCCTGCTCGCCGCGCACCTCCCATCACTGCGATGCCCGCCCGCGCGGCGCTCTCATCACCACCCCCGCTCGCCACGCACACCTCCCGTCACCGCGATGCCCTCTCGCTGCGCGTACCTCCCGTCACCACCCCGCTTGCCGCGCGCACCTCCCGCTCACCATCCCCGATCGCACTAACCTCGCGTTAACATTAGTCATGTACCCACTTGTCATTATGTACTATATTACACTGGTTAATATTGATCTTGATCTTGCTATGGAAGAGTATCATACAAAGTGAGGGAAGGCATACATGGCAATCATGGGTAACATAGCTAAGAGGGTACATGAACAGAGCTAGGAGTGCAGTGTAATGCTCTCAGTAATCCCAGCCATGTATGTAACATCAAGGCCAAGCTTCTGAACTACAAAAAATCTCTCTCCAGGTTTCATGGTATGACTGACATGGCCAGATTGTACTGCACGATCCAGAGCCTGTGAGTGTGGAACCATACCTACAACTGCTTCAATCTCCTTCACATTGATTGCAGCCAACTGATTCTCCTCTCGCCATGTAACTGATAACACTGTGCCATAGGAAGCATCACGAAGAACTGAATCTGGGTCACTGTATAGCTTCACCATTGCAAGGGTCATAGCCTCCAGATGCTCATAGGGTTTCACTCGGAAGTAATACTGAACTTCACCAAAGTAAACCACTCCATTTTGGCGTATCTAACAAACTATAAACAATGCTGAAGCAAATGGTAAATGAGCACTTACCTTGACATTCCTTGCTGCTCGTATCTTGTCTGACTGTTTCAGTGATTCCTTCCACAAAGACCGAGCAACCTGCCTGGTTGGCAAGCGGAGGCGTGCCCAACGCCAAATCTCGGGTGTCCAATTCTCAGCAGCACCTGGAAAAAACTCCTAATAATCCTGCTTTCATTTGGGGGCATTTCTCGACGTTTGGGATCTCTTGCACGGAGAAGAACATACTCATCTCCAAGATCCAAGGAACCACGTGAATAGTAGGGTAAACCCCGAGATGGGTCAAGGTTAGGAACCATAGCTTTAATGCATTGACCTGTGCTCGTCGCACACTTCGCTGAGAGAGATTTGCATAGGGATTGGTGTGTTGCTTGATTTCACTGCCCAGGTCACCAAGCATACGCTCCATTGGGAATTAAGTCATATACATTGGCGGACCTGTACGTGTGACCTGGTCAGCAAGATGGGAAAGTGCATGAAGACTTTGTCGGCAAAAGTGAAGGCGGCTGGCTTTTTGCCTGTAATAAAACCTTTCAAATTCATCCACAAAGATAGCAAGGGCCTGCTTTGCTTGCTCCAGTTCGTCACAAGTGATGGAATGCTGATGAAGGGAACGAATGCCAAAACGAGCTTGCAGAAATGTTGCCAATAGTGGAAAGGAAGGATGCCATAAGTTGGCCAGGTGCAAGACCATAAATCCAGTTCAGATATTCAACAGCTTTGTATCCGCTATTGATTTTCTCTGCAGGATTACGAGGTGGACGGTCAAATGATCCTGGAAGATATGGAGTAGCAGCTGCCACTTCTTGACCATGCAGTGACCACAATGTAGGATCTTTGAGAACAGCGAAGTCCCAAGATTTGATATCGTCATTTTTATCGCAAGGCATTGTTCCGCACCAGAGACTGACCATGAGATCAGTGATGTTGAATGAAGCGAGGTGCATGAGGTCAGCTGGAAATATGGCTGGAATGGAAAGATGATAGCGTGAATCAAGGCCACTAAATATGGATGGTTTGCATATCCCAGTCTCCAAGCGACGAAGCTTGTAATTTCGATTCGTGGACTCACAAAGATATTTCAGGTTTGATTCATATCTGTAGTAAATTTCTCAGAATAATATAATGAAAAATACAATCTTTCTTACCTTTGTGAGCTTTCTTTTAAGGATTCAGGTTGGATGTCATAAATATTGATGTCATCGTGGTTTGATCCCGGAACATCTTGATCCAGAGGTTTGAGACAAGCAGGATAGTAGTGATTGCCATTTTCCTTTCTCCGACCTTTTTGCTGACACTTCAGCCTGCAACCATAAGCTCCAAAATGTCCCACCATTCCGCTGATCATAGCCATAGCAGGACCGTCAGCAGTGGCCAAAGCTAAGAATGGATGTGACTGGTATTTGCGCTTGATAAGAGCATCCCATAGCCAAAGACCTCCTTCATTTTGCAAGGCTGCGATGTGGTAAAGTCCAGGAAATAAGAATGAGTCCAGATTTTTGGGCTTTGAAGGACCTGGAATAACACCACCAGGTATAATATGCTCCTTCTTGTAACGAGCATCTGGGGCATAGTCAAGGACCATCCAGATATAGACCCAACAATCTGAAAGCTTGCTCTGATATAACTGAGCACCATCAACTGAGAACATGAGAATCATGTCCTCTTGCCGAATTCTGCCCTCAGCTATAGCTTCCAGAATGTCAACACCATGAAAGAGATCACTATACTCCTGAAGTTGGCCTGTAGCATGAAGCTCCTGGATGGCAATCTCTGTAACCCTCTGCCGGTATTGCATCATCAGCGAGTTTTCCGGTGTACGACGAAGTGCCTGAAAATAAAACCCTGGAATAATGGTATGAAACTGCTGCCGAGGTGCTTTCTGTCCTGGCTTGAGAGGATCATAGCGACACTCCCCACAGTGAGGACATTTGTCCATCTCTGCAAAGGGTCCTGTATAGGCCAGACATGTGTTGACACACATATCAATGACCATGGAGTCAACTCCACTAAGGTTCCGGACAACCCTTTTGATTTTGTCATGAGAGTAAATTTCGCAGGATGGGTGGTAGCGCATGAGAGCATCCCGAACGTCGTCATAGGTTTGTTCCGAGGCATTACTGACGGCCAAAAAATGTCTAGAGAAAGACGAAGAATGGGATCATCAATATCGAGTTCGCCTTCCTCAGGATTTCGCAAGCGAAAAATGTCCTGCTCGCTAAGGCCACTTTTTTCAAGTCGGGCAGTTTTGAGCTGCTCTCGAAACTCCTCTGCAATGTGTATATCCTCCACTTCAGACTTGATATTCTCCACAGTGATTTCAATGGGGTCTTCTTCATCATCTGAAACAGAAGTGATGTTTGCTTGATGGCCTTCCTGCGTTTGAGCAAGAATACTATGAAAATCTGCATTTGTTTCGCCACAATCAAGCTGGGCAAGCTATTGAACAATTAAGCACTGCAAATCTAATAAATCACAAGCTCTCACCTCATCAATTGACATTTGAAATTCTGGACCCATTGTTTCCTCCTCCAATAATTCTTCATCCTGCTATGATATATAAATCAAAAATTATTCATATAAATTAGTATATTAATACCTCATCTTCAGACTAATGTAACATGTGTTAGCCATCTCTCTCAATGATACATGCTATAAAACTCTCACCTCATCATCTTGATCTTCATCCGTACTTGCTGGAAAATTTGGCTAAAATGAAGATAAATTATACGAATAAATGTTTTGTTGAAAACAATTGGTCACCTCTGGCAAATCAATATTCATACTCTCAAGATCTTCATCAACAGCTGTCTCTTCCTATGATTACAGCTTGTACATTAATATATTATTGAGTTAAATACTAATAATTTTCTTACTTGTGCAGCCAAGCCTGGTATATTCTGCTGAGGTCTCAAACCCTGTTGTACAGGTTCTTGAGTTGATCCCTAGTTTGACAAAAAGAATTTAGTAGTGGTAATTTTGATATTAGAATTTATTAAATACATACCTGACTAGTGCTCTCTGATTCCCTCAATACAATGTTCGGATGTTCCGCAACACTGGTACTAGTAGCTCGGGGTATTCTTTGGACTATTAGGGTGCTTTGTGGTGGTTGCTGTGTTCTTCGCCTCTGACTTCTCCTGCGCAGTCCAGATTGTTATGTTTGGATATGCTCGGCGATCGGGCAGCAGTCGAAGAGGTCGTATAAGAAGACTGGAAACTGGAGACGGGCTGGAGAAGTCGCTTGACGTCGTCGATGCCGACGTTGATGTTGATTCCGAGGCTGATGTCGATGCAGTCGCAGATGGTGTGATATTGGGTAATAAGAAATTGCCAGTCTCCGCAGTGAGCTTGGGTATCTTCGTGAGAAACTGGGTGATGATTTCACTGGTGGAATGTAAGTACAGAACCTGCATGAATATAGAGACTTACCGAAGCATCCGGTTCTCGGATCTAAGTTCAATGTTGTCGCGCAATGTCGGTGCTGGCTCGTCGCTGAATGATGAGAGGAGTATGACCTGGCGAGTTGCATAGTTCCCTGTAAAATCAAGCAATCCATCAACAAAGTGTAATAGAAAATATAAAAAACATATGCTTACCATGTTGTAGGGCCCCAGGAAATCAATTCCGTGGCCACTATCTGATCCTAAATAAGCATCACCAATACCGGCAACGTCTTCACTCAATGCCCGCCGGCACATGAAGGGGCTACTGGATTCGGGTTCTAAAGATGGAGAATACGGGATGCGAGGAGGGACCGAGCTGTTGCGAGAGGAAGAAGGTGGTGTACTGAGCTGTGGACCACCTGGATTGTGGTCGAATGAATACAAGTGTGGCACTGAGCTGCTGCGAGGGTGAGATAAAGCACTTCTACGAGATGTTGGGTGGGGGTGAGGAAGCATGGGATGATCGCGAAAGAAAGACGGTGGAATGTTTAGCGGAGACCCACTAGATTGAGGCGGCATGGAATGGGGATGGGAAGACATTGGACGATCCGGAGAGCAGCTTCGAGACGATTCGCACGAGAGGGAAAATAAGCTGGTATCACTGAGATAGTTGTCAGAGACGTCTGGAGAGAGCGTGGAGAGAGAGCGATGCTTCATAATGGCAAATTCACAATGATTCGTTTAAGACGGTGATGAACACGTTGAAAATGCATTGAAAATTCATGGACTACGTGACATGTCACATAGTCACTGAACTCGAACTGAGCTCGACGAGCTCGACGAGCTCATCGAGTTCAGTCTACTCACCCGTATCCACCTCGAAATGCCTCGAACAAGTGACGGATCTTACCATTGTAACTGTGAGAGCATGTGCAAAGGTTTGTGGGGTGAAGTTTCGGCTCGTACTCATAGTTGCCACAAAGACTATCAAGTCGACAACGAGCACAACCAAGCAACCTGGGAAGAGTATCTCAACCACATTGGCAAGGAGGAATGGCACAAGCAAGTCCTTCGACGCCGACTCCGAACCGAACACCATTTTCCCCTTCATCGAGGACGAAGACGGTCGCATCATTCCACAGTATCGTGTCGAGGAGCTTCGGCGTCGTGCAACGCAGCTGTTCAACGAGCTTCTTACCTTTGGTTGGGCAGTCAAAAGCTGGGGGAAAATTAGTATCACACCTGCATGTTACGTTGAGGGGGAACTCGAGTTTGAGTTTCCCGAACTACAATTCTGCGACAAACCTGCACATTGGAAAGTGCAAACCGTCATCAGCAACCTCTATCCTCCGTGGCAGCAAGGGGTGCAGTGCAGCCTTGTGAAGGGGATATCTCGGACTCCAATCAATGTGGAGGCCGAATGTGCATCTTTTGTTTCATCTTGCGACTCTGACAGCGAGCCCGTTGGCTCTAATCCGGACTCATTTGCACCATCCAGCTCAGCTTCTGCCCTACCGGTTCTGCATCACCATCTCACATCAGGGTCATCTGGAAGTAGTCGAAAGTGTCGCACGCCGCATGCCATTTCAGCTCCTGTGGCGAAAATAAGGAGGACACCATCTTTACCCGGAAGCCCCTTGTAAGTACCAACACCAACACTCTTCCATACTGACATTACATTGATTTTAGGTCATCAGTCGCCTTCAACGCTGCAGCGTCTTCCCCTCCGCGAGGTGATACTCCGGATCCGGGACCATCTCCAATGCAGGATATAATATCTACAGCATCACCTCTTTCCGTGGCAGCATCTCTTCCTAACCCCCCACATTCGTCAACAATACTAGCGGCAACCCCTTCAACATCCGCGAAGACCGTGATTGCAGCGCCAGACACAGCTGCAGCGTCAGAGACTGCGACTGCAGCGCCAGTGACTGTGACTGCAGCACCAGCGACTGCGACTGCAGTGCCAGATGCAGCTGCCAGTGCAGCCTCAGCAACCGCGACTGCAGCGCCAGATGCAGCTGCAGCCTTGGCAACCACGACTGCAACACCAGACACAGCTGCAGCCCCAGTGACCACGACCACGGCGACAGGGGCAACTGCACCTGCAGCACTAGACGTGACCGTGACCTCAGCAAGCATGCCTGTCATGAACGCGATGACAGGCACGACTGCAACCATGACGACAGGGGCACCGGGGACTCTGGCTGCAGCAACAGATGCGACCGCAAATTCGCCGACTCCTCTCATAGTCTCGACAGCGTTGACGGCCTCAGCATCAACCGGATCAGCATCTCCAATGCCGGCAATGGCAGCAGAGTCGCCAGCTCCTAAGCTGTCCGACATAATGCTGCCGTTGTCGACATTGTCCAGTCAGATTGCTCCGGACTCGACTTGGCGCACGGTTCCACGCACGCCTACCGCACCTCCCTCCGGTCCTGTAACCCCTTCTGCCACAGATGCTGCACTACCTCCCGGTGAGGCGACCACTGCCGATGTCCCACCGGCGGGAGGTATGACGAATGAGGCCGAGGACACTGGAGCACCTCGGGCAGGCGTTGCACGTGCCTCGCATGGTCGGAAGATCAAAGCCACTCCATACTCGACAGCGGGAATGCCAGAACTATGGCCGAATAAGGCCGTCACAGCGAGGTATGTCCACCAGCATTTTTTAATTTTTATTACTTACTTTATTAGAAATATTTTTGGCGGCGAGTGGCACTCACAGAATCCGGCCGGCACGAAGGATCAATTCGACGTGCGGTGGAAAGGATTGACAACCGGCCAGCAAGACGTGTACAAGGCACGTGCAAGGGATTTGGTGAGTCAATTGTTTTATTGAGAATTTAATACTCACCAGTCTTCGCTCCAGAAAAAGCCTCCAGCAGCCTCCACCACCCCACCGAGCACATCAGCCGTGGCGCTGCCAACTTCTGCTGCACAGGATGGCGGGTTGAATGTTCCGGCTGCACCGCAGGGATGATCTGGGTGCTATCCATGAGTTCGAGGTGAGTCTTAAACATTAGATGCTACCAACTCACTCATGCTTTTTCAGAGCCTTCATGTGATTCAACATCACATGGTGCGGCATGTATCGAGAGGATTGTAACATCCCTCGTGTACGATAACTTTGCCTGCGTTCATTTATTGTATCGCGAGCCAGGTACTTCAACAGTGCCTGGCTCGAGGACTCTTGCGGAGATCTCAACATCCCACGTGGACCTTTCGGATACTATGCGCTTCTTGTATGGATCGAGGATTGTCGTTGTGTCGGAATCTCGGGCTTTGTTTGTATCTAGCACTACATAGCAGAAAATTGATTTTTCTTGTTGCTGCTTCCTAATCGGATGAACGGAAATTTGCTCTAGCAAGAGCCAGCATTATTCTGCAAATGTTATTTTTCTTGACTGTGCTCTTACAAGCTATACATTTGGCCATCCTTAACTAGTATATACCATCCCTATCTAGCACTACGTATATATTGTCCGGTGCTAGGTTACGCTAGCTCCTGCTCGATCGGCGGCTGGACGGGACTCAAGTACGATGACCAAAACGTTCTGACAAGTGATGAAATAAACAACACATTACGTTACGGTATTCAACACTTGTACACTACGAACCATCGCGGTAGTTCTTTCGTCTCAAAGACCTCTTGCATCCGTTTGATCAAATCCCAATCTCTAGCCATCTCCAGAGTTTCCGAGTTGAGGTTTGATCCAACAACAAAGCACGACGCTAAGCACTTCCTCTCGGGATGCAAGACCATCGCAAAGCGGCGCTTCCCACGAGGCAGCTGCTTGGTAATCATACTGGAGGTGACGTGGTGTTGGTTCTGGAAGTTAGTGCCGTTACCATATCCATGTCTTTGCCCGAAAGCGACAAGTTCATCTGCCAGGAAAGCATAGCCAAACACCATTCCAGGTACATGTGGTCGGAGGACACGTGGTCCAGGAATATAAATGGGAACCGTTGGGAGATCACACTCCGGAGCCAAAGAAGCATGCTCCGTAGTTGAGGTGGCAGCGCCACCACAGAGTAGACAGGCACAAGAGCAGGCGCAATGCGGTGCACTCGTGGCCACCTGTGTTTGAGTGGGGCAAGCAGGGGAGGGAGGGCATTGAGGTGTGGGTGGAAGTGGAGGCGGAGGCAGAGGCGGACGGTGTGATGCAGGAACGGCACGACGCACGACAGACGCGTAAGAGCGAGGTCCCGTAGAACTTCGAGGAGGGGGAGCAGGCTTGTGGGAAGCGGGGGAAGTGAATTTGCTCAAGACAGCAGTACGATGCGTGGACGGTGGATGAGTGTCTCCAGAACGCTCCAACCTGGACTGTCGGCGCGCGTATCGCGCCTCCCGAGCTGTGGGCCGCGACTGTGCAGCACTCCTACAGTCAACATGAGATCAGCGATAGCTTGCGGCATCAGAATAAAAGGACATACATTTCTGGTTGTTGGTGGTGGTGGTAGGGGTTGAGATAAGGAGTTGGCTAGTGTTCGAGTGGGAGCGTTATAAGTCACTGAGGGGAACTACCAAGTTTCCACCAGAAACATAGTGATATTGTTGTAAACTTAGATTAAATAATTTCAATGTGTAATTTATGATTACATTGTAATGTTGTTTCAAATGCTTCCGGAACAAGTCCCAAGATAATAACAGAATGTAATCTAGCAAACATAGTAAAAACATTATATATGTTTTATCAATTTTTTCTCATGCACACATTTTGACTGGGATTATGAGATGTTTCCACATAAAATATTTTGGTTTTCTTGTGGACACATACATAACATTTTGCTAAGAACTGTTTGGAATGGGTTTTCAATGTGTATCAAATATTCCCGGTGATTTTATTCAGAATGTGATCACTATGACATCCGAAATATTATTGCAAAACATATTTAAAATGTTATCAAGATGTTGACTTTATGCATATCCGGATAACATTTGGAAAACATCAGAAAGTTAATTAAAATGTATTCCGTGGAATCGTGTATGATTCGCACACGATTCGTCGGTCACGTGAATGTATCCATGGAATACATTTTAATTAACTTTCTGATGTTTTCCAAATGTTATCCGGATATGCATAAAGTCAACATCTTGATAACATTTTAAATATGTTTTGCAATAATATTTCGGATGTCATAGTGATCACATTCTGAATAAAATCACCGGGAATATTTGATACACATTGAAAACCCATTCCAAACAGTTCTTAGCAAAATGTTATGTATGTGTCCACAAGAAAACCAAAATATTTTATGTGGAAACATCTCATAATCCCAGTCAAAATGTGTGCATGAGAAAAAATTGATAAAACATATATAATGTTTTTACTATGTATTGCTAGATTACATTCTGTTATTATCTTGGGACTTGTTCCGGAAGCATTTGAAACAACATTACAATGTAATCATAAATTACACATTGAAATTATTTAATCTAAGTTTACAACAATATCACTATGTTTCCGATGGAAACATTGGTAGTTCCCCTCAGTGAGTTGAACTTTCGGAAATAACTCCGCGAAGCGCGCCATGTGTTATGTAATGTGCCCATATTCGGCCACTCTAGTTGATCAACCGGGAGGCTCCCCGCAATTGCAAATATTGTGCTAAATCGTTCCAGTTGTGCACACTTGCACCGCAGTGCTTAAAACGAACTTCCAAAACAACAAGTTGCGGTATTATGAGAGTCGGTGTCTCTCCAGTAGTGACAGCAACCCTAGAATTCCAGCCTCGTGCTCGAGAATGACAGACACATGGTAAACATGAGTAAGTGATTCCAGCGCAGTTGAAACCGTACATTTTACTTAAACGCATTCCATCTGGCACTTGCGGAATGGCCAAATATATGAAAGGTCAGCCACATTACAAGTGGCGCTATGATATTCAGCAACGAAGGCTATACACCGACATGACGGTGCTCCTCTATTTCTTACGCGGAAAGCTGCAGACATGCCGCTGCAAGTTGCTGTTCTATATAGCATCACTGAGAGCGATGTCTGCCGCGACGCCGCAGTCCCGTTCCCAATAACGTATTGACGACAACGAAGTGCCGAGCACGGATGTCTGCTGACCGATGTGTCCAGGAGTGCAACAATGACTTGATCGTAGCGATGGCAGACTTGCGGATGCAGTCCTCAACCTCCAGACCGTCCTCCCACTGTCCGTGTATTAATTATTCGGACTCGGTTTACTCAGTATCGTCACTGATCGTATAATAGTAACCAAGGTCCGATATGTCAAGATCGTAGAGATAGTGAGCAATTACAACGACGTGAATAATATAAGATTATACAGAGCACACCACCGACCTCAGCGCTATCTTGCATACGGATGGAAGCCGTGCTGCCCGCGAACTGGCGTTCGGGCAGGGCCAACACCAGCATTCATCATCGCACCGCCCGTGCCCTCGCCATCGGATGTACGCCCCCCATCATACCCATTCCGGACCGCATCATCGCGGCGGGCCCGTTCATGAAGGGCCGCATGCCCATGTTCTGCATTGCCATCGGGCCCATGCCCATCCGCATACCGCCCATCCCCGCCCCATGCCACCCATGCCACCCATTCCGCCCATAACTCCCATTCCACCACCCATGCCCCCGCCCATTCCGCCACCCATCCCGCCTCCCATCCCCTTCCGCCGCCCATCCCCGCTCCCATCGCCGCGCCCATGCCTCCGAAGTCGTTCATCTGGGCACCCGCCCCACCCATAGGCATCATGCCGGACATTGCGCCGGGTGCGCTGTTCATCCCGCCATCCCCATGCCATCGAGTTCATACCCATGGAGGACATGCCACCCATCATTGGCGCCTGCCCCATCATGCGTTGGTACAACATCGACATCTGCTGGGGGTTGACGGTCGCCTGCTGGGTGCCCGCGAAACCCATTCCGGACGAGCCTGCACTTTCGAAGCCCCGTCGCGACCGGACCGAACGGGGCGTGATAGGTCGCGCTGGCTTCGGGGCTGAGCGACTTTGACTTCAATCTAAGCGACAAAAAAGTTGGCATGAATACATATAAACATAAGAAGATAATAACGCGCCTGTTTATCGTCCAGAACGAGGCCTGCTTGGCCAACAAGTTGATCTGTGTTGCTGGCGTCTTCGTAGGTGACGAACCCGAACCCTTTTGAGCGTCCGGATTCTCGGTCGACCATGATAGTGCAGTCAACTACCTTGCCATATGCGGAGAAAAATGCCCGCATAGAGTCAGTGGTTGTGGCGTGCGATAGACCGCCGACGAAATAGCGAGTATTTCGAAGGTGCTCCTCCCGCGGGATCGCGCGTTTCGGGTCGATCTGAAAATAAAAACGGAACGTGCATGCATGAGCATCGGATAGCGGTTCGAACATTCTGTAAAGCGTACAGCTTTGCCGTCGAGGACGTGTTCTCGAACCATGACCGCATTCACGGATGCCGGGTCTTCGAAAGTGAGGAACGCAAACCCACGAGACCTTCCGTCGGGGTCACGCAGGATGGTGCAGTCCTCGACTTTGCCAAATTCTGAGAAGTATTTCCTCAAGCCCTCTGCTCGGAACAGGACATGCGTTGGTCAGTTCACCGGCGTGAGCGCACGCGCAAAAGGATGTATACCGTCTGTTGTATCCCAGCTGAGACCGCCGACGAACATCTTGCTGCATGACATGGACAGGGCGGGCATTGCGGATATAGCACAGTATAAAGAGCCGGTAAATTTAGAAACACAAGTACGTTGACATTTTGAGGTATACCAGGGACGATCGTAGGAGGATATTAGCATCCGTAAGGTAAGGGACAGCCAGATATAGTCGGTGAGACAAGACGAAAGTTGCAGAGGCAGGGCAGGCGACTAGAGCAACGGTATCGTGCGAATAGTAGCGAGAGTAGCATCTAGGACACGGGCGGTGGTAGGATATGATGATCAAGTACGATGGTATGTAACGCGGAATGACCACGATAATGCCACGACCGACAGTCAACCATACTTCCATCGCCAAGTATACGGGCGAGACCATCTCTAAGCATATGGAACTGGAATTAACTCACCCTTCGTCCTTCATTTCTGACGGTCGGACTGGCCTACGGGGCAGATGGTCTTCATGTGGCAAACCATCGGCGCCGTCAGCTCCGGATAAGTGGAGGTTAGATGTCGATGGCGAGATCTGGTACTGCTGTCGCTCTTGCGCCGGGGTCTGCTTGTACTGGGAAAATTGTTTTGCCACCTGCGCAGAGTAAGACAGCTCAATAGACTGGGATGGTTTGCCGGAAGCGAGTTGTCCCCTGCAGGGGGCTTCAGTTCAGATTGTGCGGGAGGCTCTGGGCTTGTGGGCGTTGACTCTTTGCCAGACGGTTCTTCTTGCGGCGGTGCGGTCTCCTCGTGGTTGTCGTCGTTGTCGGCGTATAAATCTGTCGCTCCTCCTTGAAAAGCAACCCAATGAATCATGGAAAACACATACCGTCATAAAGATCAGTGTCGAGGGAGGCAGACATGATTGTTCTTGCAAAACCCAGTTCACGTCGAAGGTCAATCGCAAGAGGTTCAAATTCTACTCAAACACCACTCGATAATAAGATTACGTAATTGATACCGAAGTGTAGCTATCGAACGTCCGCATGGTAAAGAAAATATACTGCACATACATCCATCCGTCGCAATGCACCCAAAGTATAATAACGATACTACATTGTGCCCCGAAATACATGAGCAATTGCCCCATCCAAAGAACAACGATGCGTGTCTAGTGTACACCACCGACCAGCGCAGCGGCCGCAAGCCGTCCTTCTTTAATCCGTTGTTGTGTCCGCTCAGCAGCTGCGTCGTATACATAATGTGTTGGTTGATGCCATGAAGGTCTCTGTCGCCCATCTTCCGAATCCGAGTCAAGTAGATCATCCGACTCACGCACAGATTCGTCGGTGTGCTCGTAGAAGAGATCGTCTGGGTCGAAAGGCCCTGTGGCGATAACCACAAACCGTCAACCGTTGGAGCAACTCGCGGATACAAGATAACTCACGATCGTTATCAATCGGTTCCACAACCCTGCGCTTTCCAAGCGCCTTCGCACTCGGCCGGACCGGCGTTTTCAACTCGTCGTTAAGATACGAAGGGTCGTCGCTCCCTGTCCGCAGTCTCCTTACACCGACTTCCTGACGAGCTGTGCTCGGTGTATTATCAATGGATCCACGGGAAGCATGGTGCAAAGAGCCACGTTCAGGAGATGGCGTACGAGAACGAGGTGTACTGTGTGCAGGAGATCGCGGTCCGTGCGGGGCAGGAGGTGGAGGAGCGAGCGACTGTATCGAGCCTTGCGAACCGGGAGCCGGGTGGTGGTGATTCGACTGATGGCCAGGTATGGGTGGTAAAGGATGGTGGTGTCCATGATTTGAAGGTGTGACCACGAGTGAAGGCGCGGGTGAGGGAGATGCTGAGGGAGAAGGCGAAGGACTGCGCGAAGTAGATGCGCCGCCCTGGCTCGGATGTCCGGGTTCGAGGTAGAATGAGTTGTCTGTCGAATCATAGCGTAAACGCTGGCAAAAGCATCGGTCAGCGCACAGGTCCGAAGAGAGAAGCATCATGCCTACCGTCCGATCCATTCTAGTTTCCTTCTTGCTCCTCTCTTCTGCATCTCTCTCGATGCCTACGCGCTCTAAGTCATCGTACAGTCTCAGCGCCTCTAACAACTCCTCATTGGCGGCAAGAAGGGCAGCCAGCAGCTTTTCTTCCGTCGTCAACTCCGGAGCATCGTCTTCTTCTGACCGAGGGCTTCGAACAGAATCGAGCGATGGTCGCAGGTCTCTGGTCTTCCCTCACTCCGCGCCGCTGCCTCACGCGAGCGCTCCGCACCGGCAAAAGCCCATGGTATCTGTGCAGATATCAGCTCCTGCGACGCGCGACATCTAGCGTAGAATTCCTGTTGACATTCTGTCAGTCATCATCATAGCTACACTGCCAGTCGCATAATTGGCATACCCGGATGATGTCTTTCTGTTTTAGATCTTCGGGCTTTGCATAGGCAAGGGATTCAGAGAGTAGCGAGGCATTCCCTCGGCCGACCTTGCATTCCTGGAAGAGCCGACGCATGTCTTCCTCTGGAGGAATGACACGATTGCGTGATGAAACCTTCGGTTTGTTCAGCAAGACCTGCAAAACGTTGAAACCCGACAATACTTCTATATATGCCCCACTTACTGTAGCCGGCGGTCGCTGCGGTATGATTTGCAGAAGCTGTTCCGTTGATGGCGCCTGAGAAGTGTTCGATGGGTGGTGCCGTGGTGTGGGAGGATAAAACATCGCGTCTTCCGTATCAAAAGGCACGCCCTGGGTTCAAATGTTAGGTCACACGAGGAGGCCGATGCTGAAGAGAAACACACCTCATCTGGCTTCTCAGCCGGTTTAAGTTTTCGCCACAAACTACGAAACCCGCCCTCTTTGGCTATGAACAGCAATGAGCACAGAACGCATCAACACGAGGATCACCTACATGATCCGCTTGCATACGCTGCAGCTCCTAGTACTTCTAATAGGCGCTCACGGACGACGGGAGATGTGCGAGAGGAAGAGATCACATCCTCTAACGTGTCTAGGAACTTACGAGAAGTGCACTGATGAATAAATAACTCAGACGAATTCCGGAGCATTATTGCCCAAAGCTACACATCATCAGCTTGTCAAATAACGATCATAATATTCATCCAAGGAAGACTCACTCGTGCAGCAGACAACTGTGCAGGTGGCTCTGCGTACTTAAACTCCCTTCGGAGAGCTTTCACAGCCTCCTTGGCATTGGCTTCGCTCGCCGAAGATCTCTCGCAGACCTCGAGCACAAGAGACCAGTCCTCCGAAGCGGTGGCAGTCAGGTAACCTGGAAGTAGAACCATACAAGGTCTACCAAGTGGCACAACGTTTAATGGCTGATCGCGACGCACCGATCATCCTAGTAAGCTCTGCATGTGGGTCATCTTCCTTTCTCTCCTTGTCTCGGAACCGATCCTTCTCCTTATCCGACCACTCGCACGTTCCCAGAAGCCTCGCTTTTCCTTCTTCTCCTCTCGGAATGAGTTCTCGGTCATGGTATCTTATCTTGCGAGATAGAAGTTTCCGAATGAGGATCGAGCGCTCTAAGAATGCCGACCGCGGCCAGCGCATTCACAGGGTTCTGTGCTTTCTTGCGCAGGACCGGTGGGTCTCGATCGCGATCTTTATGGTGGTGATGCGACTTGGAATTAGGTTGGGGAGAAGGTGCAGTGGTACCAAATGGAGATGCTGCGCGAGGAAGAGGGCTTGACACGGGGGTAACTCCAGGGCCGATAGGTATTGCGGGAGAATGGGAGACGGCGAGAGTAGTCGGACGCAGGGGCTGTAGCGGCGCCTCGTTGCCCGAGACGAAGTCCCATAGCTCTTCAGGACCCGAAAGCGATCTATCATGGTGTTGAGGGTGAGCTATATACGGATGATTCTAGCAGATATTGACAACGTCAGGAGGAATAACAAGAGGAGTGGATGAATCACACTTCTGCTGCGCCGGAAAGGTCTGGCAGACTCTTGAGCCTGGTGCGACTTTGACGACCTTGGGTTTATCTCGGCCGAACAACCTCTTCATCGTGGAAGGCCGTCAAAGAAAGCGAGGCAATAATGACGGATGGTGGTTGGCTGAAAGGCTGTGTATGCTACAGGCGCCTGCTCAACGAGGCACGTGTCACATCTTGAGCGCTTAAACCGAGAGCTGAGTCCGCTCAGCAAGACTCGCAGCAAGTTGAACGAGGTTCATGAAATCAGACGAGGAGAGGAGAGATAGCGAGGAGCAAAAATTCTTGAAGTGCTTGGAAGTTTTTCAGAAGGCGCATTGTCTTTTTGGCTTTTTCAGAAGTAATCACATCTACACAATACGAAACATGCTAGTATGCTTCAACTTTATTCAACAATTCAATGTGACCGGTCTTGAATTCGACGGAATGTCCAGTCAATGAACGTACGTGTGCGCCAAGAACGAGCTCCACAACCGCGTAACTTGTACAACCTAGTCATGCTATTTGTCACGTCGTACTAGTTCACCGCAATATATTATCGTCTCTCGCTAGTAGCAGCATCTATATCACAACGCGCTGGTCTATTGCGAAGACGCTATAACAAGGCGGTACTATAATTATTTTGTCGTCCAATATAAAAACAAAAAAGAACTACAGTCACTACAGCTCGTCGTGCGAGCGGAACGGGTCTTCTTCGTCGTCGGGGCCAGCGCTGTAGTCGCTGCCGCCTCCGGAGTACAGCTTGCTGGTGATGGGGTTGACGACGTTCTGGACCTCTGCAATGCCCGTCAGCACCTTGATGCACAAGACGGAAGGTATTAAGACACTTACCAGTCAACTTCTCTTCCAGCTCATCCGCGGTCGCGCTCTGCCCGTTCTCGTCAATCCACTCTGTGGTCTCCTTCACTGCGTCGAGGATCGCTTTCTTGTCCTCATCGCTGATCTTTCCGCCCAGGCCCTCCTGGTCGCCGAGCTGCGTCTTGAGCCCGTACACGAACGAGGACAGGCTGTTCAGCGCTTCGATGCGCTTACGTTGGGCCTCCTGCTCGAGTCGTTAGCACAAGCCGTTCAGTTAAAACATGGATCGTGACGCACATCCTCGGCAGCGAACTCCTCCGCTTCCTTCACCATCCGGTCGATCTCCTCGGGAGACAATCTGCCCTTTTCGTTTGTGATCGTGATCGACTCCGATTTGCCACTACAGACGTGATCAGTTCACGCGATTACGAGGAATTTCACTATCCACTTACGTCCCCTTGTCCACCCGGAGATACGCATGATACCGTTCGCATCAACCTCGAACGTCACCTCGATCTGGGGAACACCACGCGGTGCTGGAGGAATGCCGTTAAGCTCAAACTTGCCAAGCAAGTTGTTGTCCTTCGTCAACGACCGCTCTCCCTCGTACACCTGGATCAACACTGTGGGCTGATTGTCCGCGGCAGTCGAGAAGCTGTAATAAGTTGTTATCAGTAAACGCACAGGAAAATAGTTGTGAAGTACGCACATTTGGCTCTTGCGAGTGGGGATGACAGTGTTGCGGGGAATGAGCTTGGTCATGACACCACCAGTGGTCTCAATACCGAGAGTGAGCGCGGCGACATCGACAAGGACGACGTCACCAAGACTCTCGTCACCGGCGAGGATACCACCCTGAACGGCAGCGCCATAAGCGACGGCCTCATCCGGGTTGATACCCTTCGAAGGCTCTTTCCCAAAGAATTCCTTCAGAAGTTGCTGGACTTTAGGGATACGAGTAGAACCACCAACGAGTACGATCTATGAAGCAAGGAAAAATTAATATGCTGCCTCTGTTGGGAATAATGAAGAGCGCACCTCGTCGATGTCCTCCTTCTTCAAATTAGCGTCCTTGAGAACCTGCTCAACGGGCTTCATGGTCTTCCTGAATAGATCCATGTTCAGCTCCTCAAACTTCGCGCGGGTCAGCGTCTCCGAGAAATCGTTGCCGTCCTCGAACGACTCGATCTCAATACGAGTCGACTGCTGGCTGGAGAGTGTACGTTTCGCCTTCTCGACCTCGCGCTTAAGCTTGCCCAACGCACGCAAGTTGCCGGTGACGTCGGTGCCAGTCTTCTTCTTGTATAGCTTAATGAAGTATTCTATGACGCGGTTGTCGAAGTCTTCACCACCAAGATGGGTGTCACCGGCGGTGGCCAGCACCTCGAAGACACCGTCATCAATGGACAGAAGCGAGACGTCGAAAGTTCCACCTCCGAGATCGTAGACGACGATTTGAGACTCTCCGCCCTTCTTGTCAAGGCCGTATGCGATCGCTGCAGCCGTCGGCTCATTGATGATGCGAAGAACCTGGAGGCCGGCAATTGTTCCTGCGTCCTTGGTGGCTTGACGCTGAGCATCGTTGAAGTCTGTGGAAAGATGTGATCAGGCACGACAACAGATTTCCGTATCAAGGGAAACTTACAGGCAGGAACAGTGACAACGGCATGAGTAACGGTTTTGCCGAGATATGCCTCTGCAGTCTCCTTCATCTTCGTCAACACCATGGCAGAGACTTCTTCGGGAGTCTGGGATTGGTAATGAGCATACGCAACAACGCCGACGGAGGATAGATAGCCTTACAAATTCACGAGATTCCCCGCGGTACTTGACCTGAATCGCGGGCTTGTCGTTCTTCTTCACGACTTTAAATGGCCTGCCAATAACCTTGTGATGAGTACAGTTCAACAACAGTTGCTAGGATTGGCAGAATTTAAACTGCTGGCAGCGCTGAGGCCGTGACGTGCTTGGAAGGATGTACTCTGCCGGTAACACAAACTGTAACACATACCAATGCTTCTGGTCTCTCTTGATCTCAGGATCATCAATCTTTCGCCCTATGAGACGCTTCGCGTCGAAGACAGTGTTCTCGGGGTTCGAGTGGAATGCATTCTTTGCACTATCACCAACACTAATAGAAAACAGTGTTAATGACTATCACACCAGGCGAAAGCAATTTGCTCACAGTCGTTCATCGTCGGTAAAACTGACCCATGATGGTGTTATCCGGTGACCTTGGTCGTTGGCAATGATTTCCACTCGTCCGCCACGCTGTACTCTACACATATAATTAGCGAATGCCTATGCCAAATATTAAACAGCCAAACGTACCCCACGCAAAGAATATCTGAACAGGGAGTGGAAGAAGTCAGTCAGTCTCGAGTACTACATAGAATTGTCTGCTCACGTAGTACCCAAATCTACAACACTGATTTAGTAACAAGCAAGGTATTAGAGGAATGACAACTCACCGATACCAATCACTGTACCATAATCTTTCTTGTCTTCATTAGCGTTCACGGAAACTGGGCATAAGAGAATAATGGCAAGTAAAGCGAAGAATATAAGAGACAGTGACGACGCCATGCGTCGAGTTTGTGTCCGCGTCGGTCGACGAGAAAGGCGAGACATGATGAGGAAAAGGCTTAAGTTCGTGTCCGACAGCGTTCGCGCCTTATATTCGCTGCTACCCGCCACGTCAACATGCCTGTCCCATCAAGACCCCGGAAACATGGCTAAGAACATGATTACCCGGTAAAGTTACTTGACAGCTCTGGCGTCAATTGAAAGTAAATAATTTATTACCATATTCTCACAGGTCAATATGAAATGATTAATAAACCAAGATACTCATCAGCGTCACTGACTAATCAGAGCGACTGAGATTTTTGTGGTTTCCGGGGTCTACGTGACATGCCAGCGTTGTTTGCTGCGACTTGCCACGTCGCACAACATTATGATGACGGAACTCTTCAGAAACGCTCGGACAGAGTGCCATACTCGTGAGCATAGCATACGGGGCCGGGGTTTCTATGGAATGGATGCACAGCACTTGACTGGCGAATGTGAGGCCACGTCATTATTCATGGCTAAACTCCAGATGTTTGAGGCTTCGAGTTCCGTGCTGGCAGGAGAAGAGGAGGTAGGGAGCATCTAGTCGATGCTCATTGTGTCGAGGTCGTGACCTGCGCATGCGCGATAGCATCTCGTAGGCATACCGTTATGTAGACGACTCTTACCAACGATTGATCATATTGGTCAGAGCCACCGTTCGACATTCCTGCTGGCATACATCCAGGTCGTCGCAGCACAACTTCCGGTAAAGGATATGATATACAAACTGATCAGCAATAGTGGCAAGATACATTACGGCCAGTGAGGGGTGGTGATACATATGAGCTGACGAATAGATAACTTATACACAACATGTCATGTTAAACCAGAAGACAGACGAGCTCGCGAATGGATTTAACGTGAAGATTCTTCGTCCGGATCATAGGGAAGAGGCGGGATGGTGAACATGCGCGGAGGCATGAGGAAAGGGATGTGAAGTGACTTGGTCGGATCAGCACGATTTTCATGCTCGTCCTCGTCGTCAACAGCGGGTGGAACAACAAGAACGAGCCTGAATGCATCCTTCCCATTAAGATAGAAACGGTACAAACGCTTTTCCCGTATAAAGCCTAGTGACTCATACAAAGAGAGCGCCGCACTGTTGTCGTACTCCGTTTCAAGAACAACCTGAAGAGTAATCCACATGTGGTGAGCGGACACCATAAGAGACAAGCCAAGACAATACCTCCTCCACGCCGTTTGCTTTCATAACATCAAGTGTCTTACGCACGAGTGTACTTGCTATGGTATAGGGTCAACAATACCACTCGAGACTGATTGAACATCGGGACACACCTATGCCACGCTTTCGCCAGTTCTTATGCACACTCAGCATAGCAATATAACCTCTGTTCCTGACATCTCTATGCATACTTTGCTTGCAGACGATGACACCCACGGGCTCAGACGACTGACTTGGATAAGCCTACACCATCAGAATCAACATCTTCTGCATTGAATATCAAACGGTTTGCTCACCAAGAACGATAGATGGGGCCTATGCGAAGTCTAATAAGCTATTCGATGATATAATACTAGAAACACTCACCATTGGTGCAGGAAGTAGCGATAGGTGTAAATGACATACGGCTCGCTCAGTTCGTGCTGAACGAGTGTCATGATATATGGTAGATCAGACTCGCCCGTGTATTGTCGGTAAATTATGGACTCGCTCATGACAGCACTAGTTGGAAACAAGTGTCTTGTTTATGACAATTACTGAGATAATGGCTGAGCAGTACGCCGGGTCGTGACAGACGCGCTCAAGACGCGACTTAAGGTTTCAGCGGCATTTCGCGTTGACCTCCTTTCGCCACCACCTTGAGCAACAGTCTCATCTTGCATGGCTTCTGTATCACAACTTCGCTCAATCCTTCCTTCTATTTTCAGCGCTCGTGGTTTGCAAGATGGCGAGCAGGAGTTCTTCGAGGAGCTCATGGCACACAAGCCACACCTTGTCAATCTATACGACGTTGGACCTCGAAACCCTCAGGAACAGCGCGAGCTTGAGTCAGGTACGTGCATCAACTGTTCTGGGTGAGCTTTATGTTGAGAGAATAGCATCTACAGGCAAAATTGTAGTGAACGGAAGATCTCTCGCTGTGAACTCTGACTTTGCGCGGCAGGTAGTCTTCATCTCACAACAGTTGGATTGCTCAGAACGCTATGTCGCTGGTTTGCTACAAGAAGTTATGATCAAGAACCCCAATCTTACCCAGGAGGAATGTATCGAGGCCACCATTTTAGAATTCCATCAACGCCGCCGCCAGATCGCAGAATGCCTACGGTACATATTCCAGGCTGCCGAGCCTGCAGAGGCGCGTGATGAGCCACCTCTCTACCAACGGCTAGATGCCTTCGTTCGCCAGCACCTCCTGCCACCACCTGGCGGATCAGGAATGGGTCTTTCGCTAGCGATCAAGGTGTTCCAGGAGATGCATAACTTGGGGAATGTGCTTGCGAAGGCGCAGTCAGCGCGACAGAACGCGAGGAGTGATACTGTGGCACCTAGCCAGGGTGCGTCGTTTTGATTCATGCTTGATGCGTTAATACCAACGATTTCAGTAAGGCAACGCAACTGCCGCGGGCTTGGGCTTCGACATTCTGACTGCACGATGCGACTCACTCAAATACGAACGGCGCACACTGGCCACCGTCCTGTTTCTCATTGCGCGAATGGGCATGCTTTCTGCCACTGAGATCCCAAAATTGGTCGACTGGCTCGATGCAAATCCACGCCACCCGATGACATACTACGTCCTAACTGCAGTTCTGGCTGCGTTTGACCTTCTCGATCCAAACTCTGTCGGTGGCAAAGCTCGAAGGAACCTATTCTCTTCCAGTAGCCTCATCGCATATATGCGGAAAAAGTTGGCCGTCTCGACAGAGTGGAGGGAGCCCGGTCTTAAAGCAACGATTTTGCTGAAGTGGACGCTGTTCCTGACGGACGCGCGACACCGCGACCCATCCCTGGAGAACACGGAAGGGTTCAAGTCGGAGAGCTGGAGACGCAGATCTGGAACGCGGTACAGGGCGATTGCTTCACGTATGTCGCGCGGATGATCTCGCTGTTGCAGGGGAAGCAGGCGGCGTATCCGCCTACATCTTATGCGTCGCGGGTGCTTGCGCCCTTGGAGCAGGAGGCACAGACGGAGCTCCCTGCGGAGGACTTTAAGCCTGCAATCCTGGAGGCATGTGAGATGCTCGTGCGCTCTCTGATTACGCACGCATCATCGGAGCTGCGAAAGATCAAGCAAAGACAGGAGGACCTGCTTCTGGCTGGCACGCGTACGGAGCGGTCGAGGATGTTCCGCTCGTCGCTGCCACAATCTGCGGCAAGGGCCCCTGATGCGACCAAGCCGACTACGCCACCCCGAAACGACATGGCGATGCTGTTCTCGCTGATTGGACTGCTTTACTCGACGCTACCCTCTGAAAAGGCGCTCGCCTTTTGGGGGGCGGGATCGATCTCGGAAGAACGGCGCACAGCGTACAGTGAGTATATGGAAGCAAACGCCGGAAAGCTGCCTTCCTTCTTGCAGTGGGCAGTGTGGTCTACGCAAGCGCGAGATATCGATATGTCCATGGCGCTGTATGACATGCTTTCTGGGCTGGCTAAGGGACAACAATGTAGCGAACTCGCATACAACTTCTTGGCTCGCGGTGGAGGGGAGGTTGTTCCTGGAAGCTCTATCCCATCTTCTTCTTCTCCTCATTTCAACACAGGTCCAGCAGTTTCGTGGAGCTCAATATTTGGTCTGCTCGACTCATGGGCTGCAGCCAGTACGAGCCCTCGTGCCAATCCCCCACCACAGCAGGGAATACAGCCCGGATTTCCTTCACAGCCATGGCAAGGTCAACAGCCTGTACACCAACATCCACCACAGCAAGTCCAGCTCAGCCAGCAGGACGTCCTTCTTGCACAGTCATTCCTCAGATTATTGTCCACTGTCGTAACATACTCGGTTGCGGTTCGTGTGGCTATCAGCGGACATGCACGCTTCCGTGCCATTCCTACACTGGTGTCACTTATTCCTCTTGGCATGCCTCTTGAACTGAAGGGTGCCATCTTTGAGACGCTATCAGCGTTTTGTGAGCCTGGTGCTGGTGCCGCTGGTGTGGAGATATGCAGATCCGTGTGGACGCTAATGGAGAGATTGGAGGTCATCAATGTGCGAATCACGCCCAACCACGGTAACACCCTTGGCAAGGGCGTGGAACTGGAGTTGGAAGAAGTCGAGGCCGCGTACAAGATGTATCCAGCAACGATTCCTTTCCTGAAGCTCCTCGCAACTCTCATTCATACGCCCAAACGCATCCCTCTTCATAAACTTGTTGCTGATGCTGAGCCCATCAATACGATTCCAGAGACGCTGGGACAACCCTACAGGTCTCCCGGCATTACACCTTTTTCGTCCTTCGTAGTGGATAATGTGTTTTCGAAAATTTCTACTCGAGAATATTTGCGTCCAACAGACAGGTGGCGGATGAATGATCTCTGTTTGTGCTTCTTTGAACGCTGCCTGGCGAGCTACGACCTAGAATCGCTGGTGACCAATGTAGAGGAGCTACAGCCCAGCAAGGATGCCATCTTGCAATTGGCTATTCATCCTGGGTACGATATGATGAAGCAAATGTTGACTCCCTCTACCCTCCAGGCTAGCATACTCTCCTACCTTGTTGATGGCCTTAACGGATTCGAAAAGGGTCTTGCGGAGGAGGAGCCCTTCTTCCGAATCACAATTGTCCGCGTGTTGAGGATCATTCATCGCGTCTTGGAGACCCAGGATATCTTCTTGGACGTCTTTGTACCGCTCCTCCCAGAGGCCAAAGTGGCTGCCGTGATTGGCGAGGTGCCCCCGGTCTCGTACTTCATTAGATTAGATCAGGCCTTATCCTTCACTGCGGAGTATGTTCCAGCAGTAGCGGCGTATATCGCTTATCCAGCATACCCCGAACTCATGTTGCTCAGTGTCAAGATACTCTCGGCCCTCGCTTCCTCCTCCTCGTTCTCTCACCTTGCCGTCCTACTCGACAGGAGCAGCGATTCGGTGCGAATTTTGGACGGTTTTCTCAATGTCATGGACACAGATTCGATGGAGGACGTCGAGGCCGCCGAAAGCACCGCCGAACAAAGCACTGGCGCTGGTGCGCCTGATGTAGACGAACCATCTGCACTTCTTACGCAAGCTATTCGTCTCGCCGTATTAGATTTACTTGTTCAGAACACGCACTCTGGACGCCCCTACCCTAACGTGTCCCATTTCCTCCTATTCGGCGGAGCGAGGCCCGAGGACCAAATCCAAGATCCTCATGCTCTCGGTGCTAGACGTTCCTGCGTTCATGCTATCCTCGATCTACTCAATACTGGCGTTCCGAGATTGAAGGGCAAGGAGAGTCGTCGACAAGCTCCTTTGACTGCGCCATTGTTTGTCACACTTCCTGCGCTTGCAGAGCGCTGTTACCACGTCTTATATCAATTATGTCAACATCCACGCACTTCAGAATTTACTATGCGATACCTGCGTACTAGGGAGGACTTTTTTGCTCGCCATCTCGCTGCGGTACCCTTCAAGACCCCTACCACTCGTCAAGACCCCTTCATCGAGGTGGTGTATAGCGATGGCTCCCGCGTCATCACCACCGTCAACGCGATGGCTTCTTTCCTGAAGCTGCGCTCCTGGATTCTCGACCTCGTCGCCCTTGACCTGCATGTGCTCACGAACAGAGGTCATCAGAAAAGCGTTGCAGAACTCCTCGAATTGATGTTTGGTAACGAGGAGGACTATTTGGACGAAGGAATGGACGCTTGGCAGGACGATATGTTCAAACCATTCCATGAGGTCGGGCAGTCGCATCTGAGGATGATTGAGTTGGTGCAGTCTTTGGACTTCGATTGGTCAGACAGCTTGTCTGTCCAGCCCACCGAATTGCAACTCCTAGGACAACTGAATCTTCAGGCCTGTATTCGCGCTGACGATTCTGGATGCGAGGTTGTAGACCGAACGGCGTTACTATCACTACTGACGTTGGCCAAGCGTACTCTTCATATGCAGGGCAGGATCATGACCCAGGCACAGGTTGACCAGCTCGCAGCAGAGACAAATTACATTCTGGAGAGCTGTGCAGTCGAGAATCACCGCCGTGGGATCCATTATGCAGCTGCCAGTGGATACGAGGCGTGGAGAAGATTGCTTGACATGGCGCTGATGAAGTGTTTCGACCGTTTGCCCTATGACCGCCGCGAGAATATGCTGTTCGATCTCCTGCATGTGCTCCCGCATTCTCTACGATCTCCAAACATTCAAGAATCCACTGCGATTCTACTTTCAGAGACCGTATTATCGACGATTACCAAGTTACGAGAGGACCGACGCCACCAGATTATTTTGCAATCGGCAGGTGGCGATGTTGAAGCAGGTGCCCTTCCCTCTGAGCGTCTGTTTTCCCTCCTGCGTAGCATCCTGGATTGTATCATCGACAACAATCGCGTCGAATTGGTCCGCGGGAATCTTTATGCTTCACTGATCAATTATCTCCATCTCATTGCTTCAGCTGAAGGATCCCAGTACCCGGAGGAAGACGGCCTACTCAGTCTTTCTAGGACGTCTCGGAGCCGTGATGATTCCGCCTACAGTGACAGCCTATCATTTGCAGCTAATCAACCAGTACAAACCCCGACATCATCTACATCCCTCGCAACTGGCACGCTCATCGTTCTGAAAAGTGTCATGGAACGGTTGGTTGCCGTCATCTCACGGGATGCAATCGACGGAACAGAGGTTTGGAAGACTATTGCTTTCATGCTGTTGGATTCTTTGGTTCGGCTCTCTTGCTCGGAGAAGCCGTCGACCGTTCTTGTTGCCTTGTCTCGCCATGGTTTCTTGTCCGGCTTCGTTCAGGGGCTGAAGGAGTCTGATCTACGACTGCAATCTGTCCTAAAACCCGATCCAGGTAATATTTTCTGCGATTTTATATCTTTCTGCCTGCTGATGATGATTTCACAGATGACTTGAATTCGCTATATGTGTATGAAGCAAAGATGTCGCTATTGATCCGAATGGCGCAAAGCAGGCAAGGCGCTGAACGGTTGATGGACGCTCGTGTTATCCCTGTCCTCGCGAATTGCGACTATCTCGATGCCAGACCGGAGGCAGACCAAGCGTTCCTAGGCATGTTCATTACTTTCAATTGCTCTGTGTCATGCTGACTTCGCTACGATCAATGCAGATCAAGACAGCTTCTTGCCCTCCGCTGTCCAGCGATATCACCAATTGTTCATGCCTGCTTTGCAGTTGGTGAGCGGGATGTTGATTGCATTGGGACCCAAGCACACTACGGCGGGCAACCACGTACGTTTCTTTTTTTCCAGATATATGTCATCTCATGCGTTGGTTATAGGCTTTGCAATTCCTCTCCAGTCACAGTGACACTGCTGTTCTTCTGCTGAAGAATGAGGTAGACGAACTTTCGATCTCGGTGATGGAAGAGATCAGTCTCCTGGTGTCGCTATGTGGTAATGTTGTCCACCTGGTTCCCAAAACCGAGCTAGTGAGATTTTTTCGATTTCTATTGAAGATGTCCTCCTACTAATGAGATATTTAGTTGTCACATTCCGGTTTTGGATCACTCCATGGTGCTATATCAGGATTAGCGGCTAAATGTCTCGGTGATCGCCACTGGCTAGACGGCGTGAAGCCACAAACAGATGCTGAATTGCAGGATGCTAGTGTGTTTGCGCCAGGTATGTACTGATGACTATTGTATCTAGCCGGACCATTTGCTAACGTCGAATTATATTCATCTTCACAGACTATGGTTCTGAAACCAAGTTCCGCATCACTGTTCATCGTAAGAGCCAGCTTCTGCATAAAGCTGTCATTACATACCTCGGCACTGCAAGTGAATTTACGGGTATGTTATTTGTCAGATCTCGTCGATAGGCGTACTGAAAACATTCATCAGAGGAAGAATTCACTTTGGTACTCTCACCGGTGGTGTCGACACCGAAGAAAGAAGAGCGTTCCTCTCGCTTTATGGGTGAGAGTCCTTCCCTACTTACGCTACATCCCACTGACGATCGTATAGCTACCGTGCCCACGGTTGGCGACGCAATTGAAGCACTGAGCGAGTTGTGCAATGACCTCGCTAACACACTTAAGAACATCGTCGACCTGTCTGCAGAGTTGGCCTCGAGAGACCACATCAGGGTGGATAACATACAGGAGGCACGTCTCCTTCAATCCCCCCCAGTGACGAGATTATTGATGTGCACTACGCAGATCGTCATCTTGTCAGACCCGAGTCTGCTCGAGAACCTTGATATACGGCAGAAGCAGTCGCTGATCAGTCGCGAGCTGGGGCGTTGGCGCGTAGAAGCCGAACGGCGGGCTCGGATCTCTCTTAGTATGTTGCACTGTTGCCCATAGGCCTGCTGAGATCTGACTTCAAATTTTGTAAAGGCTCCTTGGAAATGTTACTGCTTCTATTGTGGCGTCACCTCGCTTTCTACTCGGAGGGGCGACATGTCAATAATCCCGATCTTAAAGGGTCCATATCACACACGATGCGCTTTGCATCATCACCAGACAGCGAAGTACTCAAGTTGGAGGCACAGAGGAGGTTAGCACCGGTATTGCAACAACTGAAGAGACTTGACCTAGTATGTAACCGCACTTACTATGAGAGAACCTACTCAATGAACTGATTGCAGAGTGACGAGACGCTGGGGAAGGAATGGCGCTCCTACGAGGACTATATCGAGATCATGTCACGGAGGCTGAAGGATACAGTGGGACTGGAGGACCAGCTGGATGGTACACAAAACGGGCATGCTTAGCCCCCTGATCTACGGACGTTGTGAAGCAGGATTTCTGAGATTTCGCGCGCAGTTTGGGATAGCAACGACAATGTATAATAATTTAAGATGCAAGTCTTCCGGCGCATATATGACCCTACAGGAACCCATGAGAACAACAGGTCAGTATGGATATCGATCGTGTAAATACACGCTGGACACGTCAGATGGGAAGGAGACTCCCTGCGCCGCGCAAGGCCATCTGTCCGCCGAACCGGAGGGTTTGTGTACCACCCGGGAAATACGCCAGAACATACGAAGCGAGCGCGACAATCTGCGCCACGCAATCAGATAAGGCACACGTCAGTTAGATCAATGAGATGACCGTACTTGGATGATAGCACCTATCAAAGACCCAATGTATGAATGCGCCTACACCAAATATGTACACGTCAGTGAGTGTCATAGCGCAATATCTTGGGTATAAATTCACGCACACCGAGAGCGAAGTATAGGGTGAGCCCTAGACTTGCGAGGTACGCAACAGAAAATGGCAGTCGTTCTTTTGTAACAAGATGCTTGATGTGGTTTATTGGTCCGATGAGGACCGAGAACCTGCCGGGATACTCAGATGTCACATCTCGACTCCTGCGGGGTCCAAGAGACTCACCCAAACATCACTAGCAAGCTCCCCAAGCTACATGACGACTTAGGTCCTTCACGGAGGCAACATTGAGCTACCTGGCGTACCTGAACGCGAGCGCGAACTTCGCTGGTCGTACCGCCAGTAACGGTAGTGTCAAAAATGCGACGAAGAAACAGACGGCCGCCCCAACTAGACATCCCCCAAATCCTAGCAACCTTCAGCAGGACACCCAAGGGTACGGAACCAGCGTCCAGCGGAACACTAATGAGTGCGGTCACTTTAAGCCAGCAGAACGTGACGCACCTCTCCCACCTCGACAGCGCAAAGTACGCTTCCTCCTCATTAGAACGCTCACTGGAGCGCAGCGGGATGTAGCCGCCGCCGACGGCGTTGTAGAAACGCGCGAAAGGATTCGAGCCTGTTGGTGCCGTGGCATCTTGCCCAGAATCGTCATTGTTTCCTCGGGCCCAACGAAACTGCGAAAGGTTGTCGCGGAAGGTCTGTTCTGTGGACTGAGGCATAAGCGTAGATGCTACGACAGTATGAAGACGATATATGGGACTTGGATGTCGGTGAAGGGTTAAGTCACCTGTTACTAGCGCAGCAGCGCTATTCAGCCGGCTCCAAACTCAGCATTTCGTGACCAAGCCACATTGGTCGCAGCGTTGTTTCTCAGATCTCATCCTCAACACAGAGCGGTCGCAATTAATGATAAAGTCAACAATCGGTGCTGTCTCTGGTCCATCGATGCGCATGCCAATAATTATAAGTTGATGCTCGAACGAAATAAATTATATACCCATACTTCAAGAAATCATACAATATTTAAAACGACTTCAGGGATATCTGAGGCTTCACCGGTTCCACTGTCTGGGCTTTATTTCCCAATGCCGATCTCATAGAGCTTTCCAAGGTCCCCCGCACTGCGGCATCCAATCGACCAGTGGCTTCCTTGAAGGCAGCAGGTGACGCTGCAGCAAACGATAGCAGTTGAGCGATGCTTTGTGTATGCAGTGCTGAAGGGGGGATCGTAATGGATCCAAGCAAAATATCATCGCCGGCATCAATACGCCCAACGACCGAGCACCTGAAGTAAATATTCGTTGAGTGATTGATATAGCTGAAGGAAATGGAGCTTACGTAGATCTTCGCCAACAGAGAAAAATAATGCGGTGAACGCCTTATATATCTCAGTCACAATTGCCGGATGCTGCTCCTTGGGATGAATATCGTCGATGGAGGCTGCTATATCGGCCAGGCATTCGATCATACCAGGCAGGAGCTGCCTGGTACAAATACGAAGGGTAGAGTTCCCAGATGTAGAGGCCATTATTAATGTTCTCGCACATTGTGCAGCGGTCAACGACATCTGATACGTCACGCTAAGCATCTCTATCGAATTTTATTCTGAAGTATCTTACCTCGCCCGCCTCAACAAGTTTCTGTGATATCAAGAAACAGCAGCGTTCCACGATAGGTTTTCCTATAGGAACCGACGTCGGAACAACAGTGAGGATAAGGACCGCTGCAAGAAGATTATTTTTAATTTTCTTAGAAGATATGGCACCCTCGCGACCTCTGCGTCACCACATGCATTAGAGGTGCTACGCATTATTGGCAAAGAACTGGACCCACCTCATTTCATCGACATTGATTAGGCACGCCGACAGCAGTCCATGAACAACACGACCGAATTTATTATCTGGATCCCATTCAGGAGGTCGCTCAAGAATACTCTTCAACGATTGCAGCGTTGGTCCCACGAGGTCGACTTCCGATGTCTCGTCTTTAAGTAGTTCTATTATAAACCTTTCAGTGGACATGTTATAAGATATCATGTGTCTAAGTACTCACCGCTGTAAAGCGTGATCGAGACGGCTCTGAATTGCTCCTTCTGACTCGCACCAAACCTTGAGGCCACAGCCGCGAAGGCGTCGAAACTAGCATTTATGAGGTTGATTTTCTCAAGGATTGCCGCTGGCTCATCTACAAAAATCAGAGAGGAGCAGTTCACAGTTGGTGGTACGTACGAGTGCGATTACCCGTGATTGCTCCCTTGAGTACATATGCGCATATTCGCAGGCAGTGGGTATGTGGGGATGTCAGGAGCTCTTCATGGGATAGACCTTCTCCGTTACTGCAGTCAACGATTGTGAACAAGTGATGCACAACGAAATGATTGCGGTCACGAACGTGAGATCACCAGAACGTTTGAGACTATCAGCAAGGCTCGCAATGGTTTCCACAAGCTGTACTTGAACTCCGAAGGGTTCAGTCAACGCCATTCGATAAAACAGATTGACTAGCTCTTCAAATATAATGGCATCACCGAACACTTTACCACAATACTTCCGTTGTACAAGGCTTCTGAGGGCTTGCAAAGCAATGACTGAGGTTCGCTGAGAGGGTACGTCGGAGTCAGGAGTAGAAGTCACCAAGGCCTCATAGACCAGTCCGAAAATGACGTAGAAGAAAGCGGTAGGTTCATCGCGCTCATGCAAGTCTTGCTTCCCAGCTTGCTGAGGAACGGTAGACTCGTGCCCATCCATCGCTGCCAAAATATGCGGATCTTCGTTCTGCATTGCCGTTGCGATCGCTTGTAGAATAATTGGCCAAGCATCGAGATAGTACTGATGAAAACGTGAGCCGACATCTTAGATTAACATCAAAAACTTACCGGCAAGAGAATTTCTCGTCCAAGATTAGCATAGGACGAATCCACAGGTCCCGTGGAACTTTCGTCAAGCAGCTCGGCATCTACGCGAATACTTGCGTAATCTCTCAGGGAAGCAATCCAGAGCGACGCCAGCGTTGCACGGTATGGCTTTACGACGTCCGCCAGGTATTTCTGATCAACGCTGGCAACCTCTAATTCAGCCCAAGCAGACAATGTGCACATGACAGATGCAGATGCATTAGGGCTCAGCTCGGTTGCGTCTCCGAGTGTCAGCATCCCCGAAGCTATTTAGCTTCATGAGCGAGGGAAACTACTAGACGTAAGATGGAACTATGACAAACCTTTGGATTGCTCGAGCGCCGAAGTCAAAAGCTTTAGTATGCGCCCCATCCTATGGACATCCTTTACTACACCACAGCCCACAAAGGTGGCACAAGCACCTATGGCTGAGGCTAAGATCTCCGGGGTCGAATCGGATGAGAACGCTGGCGTGAGTGCTGCAGTGATAGGGGCCTGGTGTTGCTCCAAGAGAAGGGTGTTCTCATAATCAGGATCTGGCACTTTTGCAAAGATCTGCACAATACGTGTTCAGCATGGCAAGACAATGGCTAGGAAATAATCTTGTACCTCAATAATGTCGCGCAATACTGTGAGACCTTCGAGACGAATTTCTGTGACGTGTGCAGCTGACGCAGTGAATGCAACCCTGATCAGTTCCGGCACATGCGACACTAGTAAATTTGAGACGGGAAGGCCTTGGCTGCGAGCGAATGCGATGTCGAGATTTTCTCTTCTCCCAGATCGGCCAACTATCGTACAGATGCTATGCAAGCACTGTAACGCAAATAGCTGAGTTCTCCAACGCGATGTCTGACGCGCAGCTCCCGATGAGGTCGATCCCGCGCTTAGAGATTGCCCCTCGTCATCAACGAGTTCTCCCCGCTTAGCTGCAGCGTCTGCAGCCTGCTGTGATGCCGTCGTTCGGGACATAATCCGCTGACACAAGTCTATCCATGCGGATGGATTGTGATTGACGGTCTGTTGCAACCAGCTCACAATCACATTGCGAACGCCGTCGACAGAGGAGTCATCATCGAGCATCGCAAAAAGCTCTTCCACAAGTTGATCGCCTCCCAGCCTCGACATGCTGAAAGCGTCCTTCTGCACCAGCTGATAGAGAGCATTGATAGAGGCTAATTTGAGCGGCCTTCGGGAGGAAGAAAGATATCCCCGGAACCGTGCAACCAGGTCAGGTACTTGAACGTATTCGGGTGCGAACATGAGGAAATGTTGAATACACTTCATGGCCTCCACGCATATCCCATCGTCTTCCTCATTAATAAATTGGTGGACAAGGTCGAGCACGAGGGTTCGAGTTCTAGTCGATTCCTGGATATCGGGGCCGAGGACAGTAATAACTGCGTCGATATTTTGGCAAACGACTTGGTAAGTGGGTAGATCGCCACTTAGGTTCACGTGATTGAGTGAACCTCCTTCAGGCTCATGTGATTCCAACATGTAAACTTTGAAGAGTAGCCCCAAGGTGCTGGAGACAAAAGGAGCGTATGCCAGGCTGGCCGCATCGATGACCCGCACCAAAGCGCTGAGGGCCCAGAAATGGACGACAGGATGAGGGTCATTAACCAGCGACATCAAGACGTGCACTGTAGTCTTCAGGAGGGGACCAGCAGCTAGACCGCCAACATACGCGTGAATAGTGCCGAAGGCGAGGGCACATCCAGCCCGTCCTTGAGGGTCACGGTTGCTCACAACATGATCAACAAGCATCTTGACTTGATTGGTCAAGAAATTGGTATCAGCAATACTGGCCAAGCGACCAATAGCTTCACTGCTTGCTTTTCGCAGAACGAAGTCTCCTTCAACGAGCACATCCTGATGTTTCCAATGGCATTGAGTTAGTGATCGTTCATTGATTGCAACTCGCATACCTTCAAGAATGCGGAAAGAAGCGTCGTTACTTGAGCACTGCCAAGGACCTGTCGAGCATGCGACGAGGTTGCTTGACGCAGCGCAATGACAAGTGCTACAGTTGCATTGATCATTACCGCAGCTTTGCGCCCAGAATTCTTTTCTGACTTCACGGATCCTGTAGAGTCCAAGAGCTGGGTCACCATGCGGGTGGCCTGGGTGACATCCTGGACGGGAAGGAGTTGAGCAAAGAGAGTTATGGCAGCGTCCACTGCTGCCGTCTCGCAAGGAGGCGGCTCGGGTGATTGGCGATTAGAGTCAGAACCGCTCAACTGACACAGCCATAGAGGGTCATGCTCATACGCGCCGATGATAGGTCTTTGATACTGCAGGGTACTCAGTGAACCAGCTATTCAACGACATTGCGGGAGCCTCACCATTGCATCGATCGAAATTTCGATGTTGTCGCGATTCATCCATTCCTTGGGACCATTTTCGGCCGTATCGTCAATCTGGATGTTGGTCACTCCATAGGCATACCCATCAACACTTTGCCAAATGGACAAGAATGTTCCAGAGGATGATGCGATTGCTGCTTGGACGGTCGAACCAGCATAGCCATCTGGACTGGCAAAAAGAGAGATAGCCGACTGTAGCAAAGATGACTGTACCAACTCTGTAATACCGGATACTCCCAAGGACGAGAAGCATTGGAAGATACGGGAGCGTAGCAAGGCCTCTCGTGCATCTAACGAGAGCCCCTTAGCATCTAACTGCGGCTCCTCTGTGTTCAATTCCGCGCGCTGGGAAAGGAAGGAGTTCGCAAATTGTAGTCCATTGGTTAGCAACGATGCAATCCGTCTTGTCACGTCAGCTGTCACGAGGGTGGGTGAGTTGTACTTCAAAAAGCAGTACACTGCTCCGAGTGCGCTCTCGCGAAGGTGGAGAAGGAACATCCATTCGGAGGCGCTCCGTCCGGTCGAACGATCTTTCAACGATGGCCTCGGTAGGGCATTTCGCCAAAGGACAAGTAGCTGTGGGAGGTGTGCTCGTACGAAGTTTGCGCCTAGCGTCATCAGGGATGCGATGCACGTCCACCCAACCTCGACCTCTATTCTCGCTATCTTCACGTCGTGGTCGCCTGCGCGCTTGAGCACCTGAACCGCCATATCGAAAACCTTCGCGCTGACGTCATATGAGACATATAACGGGCGATCAGGGATGACTGCTAGCAGGGCCGCAAGACCATAGGCATGGCCCAAAGCACGCAGATGAATATCAGATGGCGCAGCGGGGGTTGTAAGTGAAGATATGTCGCGCTGCAGTTTCTCTACGACGCTGAGGAGGACCTTAGGAAGTCGCAGAGGAGTAGAATAGCCGAAACATCGTAGCGCCCATGCAGTATTGACACGGACCGTGTGACTGGGATGAGAAAGGAGGTTGAGCAATGGATCAAGCAGTGCGTCCTAGAGAGGAGTAATTGGGATTAGACCATAAGCTGGCGCACGGACAAACATACCTGGACTGGAGCGGGAGCGTTCCCCAACTGCCGCACTAATCCAGCTACTTCTCTGAGAGCAATCACCAGTACAGCCGAACTGGGAGCACTCTGACCTGGCATTAGTGCAGGCCATCGCTTAAGGTATGTGCTTGAGAGCTCCTGTATCGCAGTAATCTGGGCCTGTTCTCCAAGTATGCGCACGCCGACCAGATCTCTGAGTATGACTTCGATCAACGAACGAACGAAGAGTATCTCATATCGCGTAGCCGTATTGCGAGGATTGGATACAATCTCCACCATGAGGTGATCGACCACAAGAGCATAATTACTCTCCACAAAGGTTGAACCAAGAATGGTCAGCAGTCCCGAGTAGAAGTCAAAGATTCCCACACGGCATTTCCGTGACGCCTGAGGCTTGTTGAAGTGACTAGAGAGTTGACAGAGCATCTCGCTTGGAGTCATGATAGGCTTCGCTTCTTCTGCAGTTGCATGCGGTCCGGGTGTCATGTCTTCGTCCTCATCTGGGGCATGGCCCTTTTTTGTCTTCTTTGATGAATCAACCACGGGTATGACACGTTCGACCTGGGTAGAGGCCAACATATGCGCCACAAGCTTTGACAACGACCTACGCGTGAGGTGATCTGCACTCTCCAAACTTCTTACGCAAAGATTGACGATCGACTCGACATCAACCACAGATCTGGTACCGTCACCAGACGGGTACATCAAGATGAGCACCTGTAATTAAGATAGTCAGAACGCAACAGACAAAAACAAGACGAGCCTTACGTCACAAGCAGCACGCTGGACAGGCAACGCCTTGTCACCGAGGGCATTTCTCATCTGCTTGATGATATCTTTGGAAATTGAGTCCGTCACAGCCCGCTTTGCTGTGCTTAGAGACTTGGCCAGAGCAGACAACGTATGTGTTCTCAGAATAATAGACTTAAGGCGACCCGTCAATCGTTGAAGCTCGTTTAGAATCATTCACACTGACGTTCGACGACTTATATAGCCTGAGGGCTACCGTTGCAACTTCCACCATGAGAGACATGACCTAGGCAAATACATCAATCTCAGGTCCAATGAATGTACATCACCTACTGACTTGAGCTCCGAATGTTCCCATTAGTTCTCCTATACAGTACATAGCAGCACTGATCCGGGTTGAGCTCCAGCATAGTGCAACATGAGAGGACTACTCACATCCTGCTAGAATCTTTGTGTGGTGGTTTCGTCTCCCCAATGATCTTCAAAAACGCCTGCAGGGTGTCGAATAATGTCTTTGTCTCTCCACACATGTATATAGCTATGAGACATGATGCAACAAGACTTCGGATGGGGCGTCCGGGGTTTGGGTATGGTTCCTGGGAGGTGACCACCTTGACCAAAGCTTCTTCTAAATTTGTTTGCGTAGACTTCAATTGCTCCTAACAGCGGTGTTGGTAACGATAAAATAAGGCCACTATATCACGTACTGTTGTCGCCTGCTTCACCCATTTCTCCGTCGACGCAAGCCATTGGAAGAGGTAGATTTCACCGTTCTCGCCGGAGAGCTTAGACTGTAATGCTATTCAGACCCCCGAAACAGCGAGCGCAACTATGAACAAACCTCATCGACTAGTTCTAAGGCGACGGGCTCAGACTGAGCCATCGCAGCCGTCACGATTAGTAGCGAGATGAGTCGCTCCAGGGACCAGCGGTTCTATGGTATGATTAATTTGACGCCCGGTGACGAGCACGCGTCGGTGGCGTCCACGCTGTAGGACGCGTTGAGCTCAATCACTCTCTTCTTCTGCTTCATCGGCTGATCGCCCATGTTTTGTATTACGTGAATAGAATGCCTGTACAATCCCAACCACCACCGACCGTTACCTTGCCAAGCCTCATTGAACATCTCCAAATACCCGGTTTCACTGATCATGCAGAAATACTTTCGGATTCTAGTGAAACTGTGACACCGGTATCAGCGCATTCGCCCTCGCTGGACTCGCATGAATATAGTGCGTCGAAGGAGAGCAAGACTCCACCATCGACCATTGCTGTTGTCCCAGCACGCCCTGTGTCGTCGAAGGTCCCACATAACCGTCCCGACGATCCGTCACTAGCCTTCAATAAATTCATCTTATACGAGAACCGACTTCGCTTTTATGTTGTCGCATCAAACACGTCTGACTCTCGCCATCGCATCATCAAGATCGACCGAACATCTCAGGAGGAATTAATCGTGGTCGAGGATGAAGCAGTATACAGTGGGAAGCAGATGAGTGCTATGCTCAAGATGCTCGAGGACGGGAACAAGGGTTGTGGGGGACTGGGAAAAGCTAGGGTGTTCTTCGGTGTTGCTGGTACGCTCGTTCCGTATATTGTGCTTGCATGTGTCGTACCAATGGGTGTTGCAGGTTTCATCAAGTTCACAGCTGGTTGGTATATGATAGTAATCTCGAAACGCTCGGTAGTTGCTCTTCTCGGAGGTCATTATGTGTATCACTGCGAGAAATACGGACATAATCCCTATCTGTTTCACGCACAAAGCGGAGAAACCAGCTGAAGAACAGCGTCTAATGAATATCTTCAAGCAGGTCGATATGTCGAAGAACTTCTATTTCAGGTGGCGTGTCTTCCTACTGCGTTTTGTTTAATCGCTGAGTGTGAATGCAGCTATACTTATGACTTGACGTCGACCCTTCAACATAACTTGACCCGCATGGGACTTGCATCCTCTCGCCGTTGGACATTTAATGACCGTTATGCCTGGAACCACCATCTCCTCGTGTCTGCATTCGACAGTACGACGTCACCATCAGCGAAGGCCCATTGGCTCGTTCCTCTCATACATGGCCATGTCGATCAGGCTAGTCAGTGTTCTTCTTTGTCATCTCTCTGCCACAATAATCGACCCGATCTGCAGAGCTCACCGTCCTGGGACGCGTTGTTTTTATTACATTGATTGCTCGCAGATCGCGTCACCATGCTGGTGCCCGTTACTTAAAGCGAGGTGTCAATGACGAGGTGTGTCTTTAATATAGCGCTCCTACTCGTCTCTGACAATCTATAGGGTAACGTCGCGAACGAAGTGGAAACAGAGCAGATCGTCTCTGAAACGTTGACAACGCCGTTCTACTACCCTGCGCCGAGGGTGTCATCTAATGATGCTCAAGGACGACGGCCCAGCCCCAACTTCACCAGCTACGTTCAGGTATGGCTTATGTTTCCCCGTTGTGATACGAATATATGCATCTCACCTACATGTCACAGTATCGTGGCAGTATTCCTATATACTGGACACAAGAAACGAATAGCATGAGCCCAAAGCCACCCATAGAGAGTTTGTTCTTCTAATTATTGACATTTTCAGGTCGGTGTTGATATTTCACAGTCAGCGTCATGGATCCTTTCTACACTGCTGCATCGAGGCACTTCGACGATCTATTCAAGCGGTACGGAGCGCCAATCATGATCCTCAACTTGATCAAGAAACGTGAGCCGCAGCCGCGCGAGTCGAAGCTCCTGGAGGAGTACACGCAATGTGTGCGCTACCTCAACCAATTCTTACCTCGCGATAAAAGGATGGTGTACCGCGCGTGGGACATGTCGCGTGCATATAAGGAGTAGGTCTATATTCTCATCGAAATTGGTGCTTATATGAATGGCCTTCGAAGGAAGACCCAGGACGTCATCAGCTATTTGGAGGACATTGCGGAGGAGTCCATACAGATGACCGGTTTCTTCCACTCTGGCGCCGAGCCGTATTCGCACTTCCTGCAAAACGAGTTCGAGTATGTTTCTCGTTCACGATTGGATAAAGCAGCATATTGAATTTTTATATCAGCCATCACGACGACATCATATGGCGGGGCACGATGTCGGTGCAGAACGGCGTCTGTCGGACCAATTGCGTGGACTGTCTCGATCGCACAAATGCGGCACAGTTCGTGTTTGGGAAGCGCGCGCTGGGCCATCAGTTGTATGCACTTGGCATTGTCGATAATCCCAACCTTGCGTTCGATTCCGATGCAGTCAATATGCTCACAGAAATGTATCATGATCATGGAGATAGTGTGCACTAGTCATTCTGACGGAATGGACCATAAGCTCACATTGGTCCTTTAGGTCTTGCATTGCAATATACTGGGAGTGCCCTGGTAAATCGCGTCGAAACATATCGACGAATGCCCCACTGGAACAGCCATTCACGAGATATCATCGAGAACCTCCGGCGGTTTTATGCAAACTCGTTATTAGGTGAGTGCAACCATTACGTAGAGGAGAAATGTCTGGCGTTGACGCACCAATGAAGACGCCGACAAGCAAACTGCTATCAACCTTTTCCTCGGTATCCAGTCGGACAAAACATCGGTACGGCCTCCTGAGCGAGGAAATTATCAGCGCTGGTTCTTGCAGGAACATCTTGAACCCGCATATCGTCTCAGTGATTGCGAGCAGGGCATTTTAGAGTTCGTCAATAATCGCGGCGACTATTGGATCGAGTACTACAGGCCACTCCTCTTCACTTCTCTCGGGAAGCATTTTGCCTTCTCGATGAACAGCACTCTCAAGCTTCCAGGGTGCGTGTGGGTCTCATCACCAGTATATTTGTTATAACGCCGTAAGTTTGCAGGAAGACGGCCCGAGATATCAACTATAGCCCTTTTCTGCCACATCACAATTCTTCGTCGCATCACCCAAGGTGCCACGTTATGACTCTCCTTAGTTATGTGTTACTCAATGCCCACGCAGGTTGATGGATGGCGTGCGTCGGTGGATCGGCTCCAGTCCGTCCCCAGGTTCCCGGAAATCCCATACCGACCGCACACTAGATGCGAAGTCCAAGAAACCAAAGGTCGCGTCGGAACCCGACTTGTATTCGACCAAGTATATTGCCGCCCAACTCCTGAATCCAATGGTCTCAGAGGAGGAGGAAGCCGAATACCAAGAGTGACGTCTACGCTCCGCATAGCAGCGTCCCGATCACGCTGACTCCGTTATCTTCCCAGATATATTGATCAGTGCCAAGAATTGCTGGTAACATCTAACGACGAGGTAGAGCATAACGACATGGAAAAGTATCGATACGCCGTCAGATTAGCTGGCGGAGAAATCGCGGATGACCAAGATGTCCAGGACGAGAGCGTTTATGCTGCGTACGTCGAACGCGCAACCCCGCAGAGTTTGCAAGGTGGATACACGGGGACGTTTAACTATGAGAAATGGGCGGCGGGAGTTGTGATGTGATTCATTGCAACCCAACCCGATGTGTCAGTAACGAGGTCGCTGAAGGGAGTTTTGGGACAGCGCGTAATATATTGTTCTTGAAATAATATCTTATTGCATCGTCGTTATTCTTTAGAGCGAGGGCGATGGAATTTCCAGTACATGATATTTCCGTGGGCTAAGCTCTGTCGTGGTGCATTGGGATGTAGGATGTATGGGGAGATGTGGTTACGAAACCATATTAATGTTATTCGTTAGGCCCGAGTCGCAAGGCACCATTGCGGCAGCTCATCCGTCTCCAACGCCTTTTGCATCTGCTTGATCAATTCCCAGTCCTGGACCATCTCCAGATGCTCTGAATTGAGGTTGCAAGACTGTTGCCCTGCGGTGCTTCCCTCCAACAATCCAATAAACTCTGCGATATTCAGCCTCTATCTATCCAGGTCTCGCATGATACCATTGCGGCAGCTCATCTGTCTCCAGCACCTTTTGCATCTGCTTGATCAACTCCCAGTCCTGGGCCATCTCCAGACGCTCCGAATTGAGGTTGCCTCCAACTGCGAAGCATGTTGCCAAGTTCATGGATTTCGGATTCCACACTGTTGCCCTACGGCGTTTCCCTCGAGGCAGTTGCATGCCGACCATATTAATAACAGCATCATAAAGTTGATGCTCGGTCTGCGCGTCACTGCTATCACCTAATCCATGTCTTTCTCCAAAAGTGAGAAGTTCGTCTGGCGTGAGAGCATAACCAAACACCATCAAAGGTACGTGGGGACGAAGACGGGTAGGAGTGTACAGGGGAACCATTGGGAGATCATGCTCTGGAGCTGAAGCATGATCTGTAGTTGAAGAGGAGGCAGCACCGTCACAAAATAGACAACCGCAAGAGCAGATGCAATGTATTTTCGTTTCTGCGGGTGGTGCAGGTGAAGGCGGAGGCGGAGGCGGAGTAGAAAGCGTAGGTACAGACATATGCGCAGACAGAGACAGGGGTGGCAGGAATGGCGTGATACACGAGTAGAGCAGTAGAACTTCCCTACGACTGCAAAGTACTCCTACATTCGACACACAATTAGCAATGATTCGCGGCATTAGAGGACAACAACATACGTATCTGATTAAATTTCTTTGTTGGCAGTGGTAGTGGTACTGAGAGAAGGGTTGTAAGCTAGCACTAGTTCAAGTGGGAGCTTGTTATAAGGGAAACCGGTGGAGCCTCCCCTATTCGATGCTGCTACAGCTTCCATATCGGGCATACACATTGCCTGATTTGGTATCTGTGCAGTCATTGCAGAGATTGTGGGTGCAAACTACGATGCACATGCATGGTGGACGAGTAGATGGTATCATCTTCTCTCCACCATAGCCCAGATGTTCTCGTGTTCCCGATCACGGGTGTAGGGCTGTGTCAGTTTTCTTTCTTCCGAAGAGATAGTCATTGACTCATCTTGTTCTTTACGTCAATGTCAATATCCTAGCTTAAAGCCGTCTTGAACGAAGTCAGCGGCTTTTCGTTTCGTCTGCAAGCCTCACCATGTGTCTCTGAAGCGAATGTGCCATGAGAGCTTTGGTACGTGGTGACTGTGCGTGGAATCTGCGTGGTCGATTTCCAGGAGAGTATTTTCACCGTTCCCATAGCGTCTGTAGGGCTGTGCAAGGCGAGGCCCGAGGACTTCGCTAGTCCCCCTTTATACAGACCTTGGCGTCAGGAGGTAAGAAGCCGTGAAGCATGCCTCTGAGAGTTTAGCTATTAGGACATGAGTTCAGCAAAAACGTCACAGCGCATGGCCGGCCCATCTACTAAGACACCGTTTTACCGGAACAATTGCATCGTTGCGTGCCCTTTAAAAGAGCACGTAATGATGCACTCTTCGTTGAGCTCACTCTTGCCGCAGCAAGTAAGATAATTCCGTTCAAATTAGAAGATTATGTCAAACCGATCAACTCAGGCTATCGTATTTCCGTCAGTCTTGCTCCGAGGCTTGTGCGCAATTCATCTTGGCTTCCCGCCGGCGACTAGTCGATTTATTGTATATGACCTGTTGCTAAGCGATTGCGGAAGGTATGTAATCTGGGATAGCCTGGGATATTAGCTTGTCGTCAGAGTTTGAAACTAACAAAAATATGAACGAAATACGTACGGAGCGGAATTAATCAATCGGAATAAAAGTATAGACTAGTATCTACTAGCACTGTGGGCAAGTGGTTTGTGGGTCCCGATGCCGCAACAAGACAACCCGAGCAAGATAGTCGAGATTAGGCGCCCCGATCATTGCGGATTCACCAAACCGGTATCCACCTCGGGCGCTAACTCCGGCATACATAATAACATGCTCCTGGCCATGGATGCAGACGTATTCCTTCCTCTCTTCCAATGTCTACCTCCATCCTCCCACTCTTGCCTCTCCCCCACCCGTTCATCCTCCTTCCAACCGCTCGTCTCACCGTTCCTCTCTCCAAGGCCACCGGTGAAGCTCTCCTCGGACTCTCCCAGCAATCCGAGAACCAGCCCATTGTCGCTGCAGTCCCCCTCCTTTCTTCAGATCCGCCGACCTTGCACAACTGGGGCACATCTGCCCGCATCGTCCGTCTTGTGCAACCTCTCGCGCGCAATCCGGACCAGCCTTACCTGCTCACCCTCCACGGCCTCGCGCGTATTCGCGTGCCCGAGTCCGAGCCCCATTTACTTAGCAGCGATGTATTGATCCAGCGCAAAATAGAATATCCGCAGTCGGAGGGTATCCCCTCCACAGAGGCTGTCATCGCGTTCAAAGCTGCTGCAACGAAGCTCCTGGCGGGTCTCGCCAAGGATGCCCCTCAACGCTCCAGACGCGACATATACGTCAAGATTTCCCACATGATTGACGAGGTGTCCACACAACGCGCAGCATGGATGGCGGATGTGCTGATGGCAGGCCTTAATGCGGACTTCAATGATAAGCTTGGTAAGTCGCATTAACTCCGCAAGGAGTAGTGTGACTAACGCGTACGCTTCGAGACTTTCTGTCCGCGGCCGAGGCAGAGGACCGTCTGCAGCGCGCGACCGCGCTCTTTGTGAAGCGCGCGTCGATCTCTGAGATGACAAAGAAGATCGCGCAGAGTGTCGACGAGTCGCTTTCGAAGCAGCAGAAGGAGTTCTTCCTGCGGCAGCAGCTCGCTGCGATCCAGCGCGAGCTCCACAACCTCCATAAATCCAGTGAGGATGGTAGTGGTAGCAGCGATGTTGTATCGTCTGAGCTGGACGACGATGAGCAAGCGGAGGCTCAGGACATGGCGGAGGTGCGGAACAAGATCGAGGCGATGGCGCAGGGGAGCGAGGAGCGCAAAATGGCAGTGCGGGAATGGAAGCGGCTAAAACGTATTCCGCAGGGGAGCGTCGAGCATGGCGTTATCCGAAATTATGTGCGTGGTTCCCCTTTGTTACCTATGTGCGGGGACTGATTAGATCCGTGAGTAGCTGGAATGGCTTACCGCTATTCCTTGGCCATCGTCTTTCGACGCGGGGACATCCCTGGATAAGTTGCGTGACCGCGCATTCCTCACAAAGGCGCGGCAGCAGCTCGATGCGGATCATTTTGGGTTAGAGAAGATCAAAAAGCGTCTTATTGAATATTTGGCTGTCGTCCGGCTGAAGGAGCTCAAAGCTGATAGTGAGGCGCACGCTGGCGAAATCATGGAGAATGACGCGAACCAATTAGCGGTGGAGAAAGTATCCAAGGCGCTGAATGGGACCGAGCAGGCGCATTCGGACGCCATGCCCAAGTTAGTGCCCGCGAGTCCCATTCCCCATCGGAGGATTCAGAGGAAGCCGGCCAAAGGACCTATCCTCCTGTTAGTTTCCATCATGTTCTCTTATCAAATTTTACCTAATCTTTGTTTGCACTGTTTGTCAGATTCGTTGGCCCCCCAGGAACAGGCAAGACCTCGCTCGGTCAATCAATTGCCCACGCGCTGGACAGGCCGTTCCAGCGCATCTCCCTCGGCGGTGTTCGCGATGAAGCGGAAATCAGAGGTCATAGGCGGACATACGTTGCGAGCGGTCCTGGAGCAATTGCCCAGGCCCTCCGGAAGGCAGGTCGACCTGACCCTGTCATTCTCCTGTATGTTCTCCAAGTTGCTGAATTCTACCTGGAACTTTACACTATTTTCTTCCAGCGACGAAATCGACAAGGTGGGACAGAGCAACTTCCATGGCGATCCTGCGGCCGCTCTGCTCGAAGTGCTTGACCCTGAGCAGAATCATTCGTTCAACGTATGTTCCACAATCTACTGTTATCTTGCTCAAGGTTTGATCGCAGTATCCTTTGTCAGGACCATTACATCAACGTGCCTATTGACCTGAGCCAAGTTCTCTTTATTTGCACGTCAAATACGCTCGACACAATATCAGCACCATTGTTGGATCGGTGTGAGATTATACAACTTTCTGGTATGCCCTACACATCGCTTCGTGACTCGTCCGGAATTTCACTTACGTGACTTTACTTCTCTAGGATATACGTATGACGAGAAAACCCATATCGCGCGTAGATTCCTCCTCCCGAAGCAGCTGCAGGCGAACGGCCTTACTGCCGAGCACGTCACGCTTACCGAATCCGCACTCATGCACATCGCAACGTATTACACGCGCGAAGCGGGCGTACGGTCGCTCGAGCGCGCTATTGGTGCAGTTGTGCGGTATAAGGCAGTCGAGTGGGCGGAACACGCCGATAGTATAGGGATCGACAACGCCGGCGCTGTTCCCAGCTCCAGCGGGATGAAGACAAAAGCATATAACAGTGTGGTCGAGGAGTGCGAGCTTGAGAAGATCCTGGGCATCGCACGGTGGGACGAGGAGGAGCGGGAGAGAGAAGAGCGGCGTGGCGTTGTGTACGGGCTGGTGGTAACAGGGATGGGCGAGGGAGGGATTCTGCCTGTGGAGACGATCGCGGTTCCTGGGAGCGGGAAGCTGAAGTTGACAGGGAGCCTTGGGGAGGTTATAAAGGAGAGCGGAGAGCTTGCGTTGAGTTGGGTGAAGACCCATGCGTATGACCTGTATATCACGAAGTCGAGATCGCAGGATCCGCTGAAGGTGCCGGACCCGATGGACATCCATCTACATCTGCCCTCCGGCGCGGTGAAGAAGGACGGGCCTTCTGCCGGTATCGCCATGGTAGGCAGTTTTGCCTATCACCTTAAGTCGCGGTCGCGCTCATCGTTTCTGTTGCATACCAGACATGCGCGTTTGTTTCGTTGCTTACAGGTGCTTGCGTGCCCAGCAACATCGCTATGACGGGAGAGGTGCGGTTCACGTTTCTCACGCTATTCGGTCGTCTGACATTCATCTGTTTGTAGGTTACTCTGCGCGGCCGTGTTGGTGCAGTCGGCGGGATCAAGGAGAAAGTGTGGGCGCCCACAGGGCACACGTCACGAAGGTGATTTTGCCTTGGGCGAACCGCAAAGACGTCGAACATGATGTGCCGCTGGAGATCCGATCGGAGATGCAGTTTGCATTTGTGCGGACGATCGAGGAGGCACTCGAGGCCGCGTTCGGGAAGGGCGTCCTGAGGTGGAGGAAGCCCAACGTTGTGGTTATGGAAAGCCGGCTGTAATTGTCGTGCTTGTTAACGCCTGTCACTGCGCGTATGTTTTTCGTGCATTTCACCCATCGACATAGGTCGACGTGATGTGTATTCTGGCACAAACTGACTACTGATGTTCTTCAATGTTGTAGTATACGCTCATTCACGATACCCACATACACTCTTCGGTCTTTTGAAGCTCATAGAATTACCATGAACAATATTTTTCTAGAGACCATGATGTTACTGATCCCACCCCTACAAATGTGAAGTACTCGTACACTCCGAGGCTGCAACGTCAGGACGCTAATTCGATACGACTCTGGATATATATATTCTTTATGCATTCAAGCAGTACCCTGGACAAGACCTTTCTTGACCGGCACCTTTCCTCTAGCGACTTCCTTGCCAAATATCACCGCTGTGGCAGCCTCCAAAGCGGGAACGGTGAATTCGTACGTAGCCAGGCAAGGCGCATTCACGTCCTCCAAGGTGAGCAGATCATATGGCGCGCACGTGCTCACCAAGACTACCTTGGTCGAGCTTGCAACACTAGACAACATTGCCACGACCTTTCGGAGGTAAGCAATCTGCCACGCGCCCCGATCGAACCCGTTCCGTGTGGCGAAGATTATCGAAGAAGCCGAACGTGCGCTGTCCTTCAGGGCCTCTGAGATTTCGTCGTTTGGTGCATAAACAACATGCTGGACTGGGGCATGCTGCGCAACGGATGCAGCAAAGGCCTGGTATGATGGACCGGCGGTGTTTTGTAGCCTCCCCTCCTCATCCCGTAGGTTCCCCTCTGCGTCATCGACAGCGGGATTGATGCTCTCCATACGAGGTGTGAACAGAATAGTGGAATTTCCTTTACTGAGCGGAAGCACGCCGGGTTTATCGCGAATTAGAGACACAGCTGCCGCGTAGGCTCGGCGGCTGAGCAATTTGTGCTCCATCTTCAATCGCGCGACCTGTTCCACGTCCAAAGTGCCCAGAACGTCCTCCCAAGTCCCTGCGAACGCGTCTTTCAATGCGCCAATCCTACGGCTGCTCGTTACAAGTGCGTTTATGGAAATCCGGCTGTTTTCCACGGCAGCGTACGCCTCGTTCAGAGCCCCGACTTGGCGGTCGAAGCGATGGCAGATCATGATAATGTCTGCACCCGCCTGAAGGCTGAAGAAGGCACCTCCTTCCGACCCGTATCTCCCTGCGACCGCCTCCATCTCCAGACAATCTGTGACGATGACGCCTCTGAAGCCCATCTCTTCCCGCAACAAGTTGCTGGCGATCACCTTCGAAAGCGAACATGGCATATCGTCGCCTGTGACCCACGGAAGCGCCATATGCCCCGTCATGATGGTCGCGATACCGGCGTCCACGAGTGCTTGGAATGGGACGAGCTCTGTCGCTGCCAGCTTTTCCTTACTCGTTATGATGCGAGGCAGGCCGACATGTGAGTCGACGTGTGTGTTTCCATGTCCAGGGAAGTGCTTGGCTGAGGGAGCAACCTTTGCTGAAGTGAGCCCTTTGCTGACTGCCTTGACATAGCGTGCCACCTCCAACGGGTCTGCGATATGGCAACTTAGTTGTAAATACTTGCTTGTGACTGTTGCATTGCGCACCGTCTCCAAAAGAGCGGACACCTATAACTGGATTCCTTGGGTCGGAATTGACGTCTGCAACGGGGCTGTAACTACAGCAGTCGGTCAGATGAGTATGCGTAGATGAAGAAAGTGCCAGGTGGTCTCACGCCCAGTTGATTCCTGCAAGGCGCATCTCCTTGCCAGTTGCAGCGGAAACCTCTTCCACTAACTCGGGAGAGCCGGTCGCTGCAAGGGCCATTGCACCGGGACTGGAGAGAATAAATGTCAATCAGTCTGAAGTGCAATGTGAATTCTCATGTTACAATTGCGTTCCCGCGGATGTTGAACTGAAAGCGGAAACCAGCCCTATAGAGAAGTATGAGTCAACATCAGCGATATTACGCGTGCATACCATTCTCTTGATCTATGCCGATCATAAGAGGCTTGGAATGGCCGGATTCTTCGGCAATGAGTTGAAGTTGGCGAACGAGATCATGAACCTGCGAGATGCCTGGACAGTTGCGTCATCATTGTAGATACCGACTGCGATTGCTACTCCAATGATAGCACACTTTGCACGTTCCGCTTCATCAAGATCACATTTCTGTTGTCAAAGTGATAGCACGGTTCAGGATGAATGTCAATATGAGCAATAAAATCATACCCGAGGTAATAGTCGCGGATGAGCGTCCTGATATCGTCACTCACTTCATAGCCATGGAAACCGAAGACAAAATGCTGCCACATTTCAATAAAAGACTTGGACATATTTCAAACCGCTTACTTGACCTATTTCACGCTTGAGCTGTTCTGCGAGTTCAGCCATTCGGACTTCAAGGCCAGTGCCACAATGATGTTCAGATGCCACAGACTCTGCCAGGAAGATCATCGCTATTGATCGGGTAGTGATCGGATGATAAGCGCTTTATCACGTGGCACATTCGGGAACGACGCCGCGACTTCGAAAGTTGAAGCTTTGCACAGCTTCAGTTCGTTCTTACCTGGATATCTATCTGAAGGAGACATTGGCGAAGTTTGCCACTGCACAAATTTTCGCGAATGGCTGGCGAGACGGAACACAATACAGAAGAGGTGAGAAGATATCAATTCGTCATCTGCTATCGGAACATGTTCACCATGGTATGCTGTTTTTAAGGATCGCCAAACCCCGAAGAGACGGCGACTTATGCCGGCTGCTGATGGTTTCGATGCAAAAAGATCATCAAACAAAGTGACTGGTCCTAAATTCGTCTCCGCCTTCGCTCAACCTTCGTCTTCTCATGCGAAATCTCCATCGAAGGCGCTCCGCCGCCCTATGCATGTCCCTAAATTTGAAGTTGCACAAATCGCTAGCACATCTGAACCTGTGAAGCATCAAGCGCAAACTTTGCGGGTGTTGAAGCCCCCCATTATTGCCTTTCCTCGCGCAGAGCCGAGCGCGCTACAAAGTCCGACCAAGAAAGTGTCTTCTCTAATTTCGCATCCACCTATTCTGGCCGCTCCTCGAGACATTTCGCTTCATTCGGTAACGAGGATACCGAAGTTCCAGCCGGCACCCTCGACTCCGCCGCGCGTGCACAAGACACTCCCTCTTCACGATCTAGCTCCTCCACCTCCTTTAACAGATACATCTTCTCCCGACACCAGAGAACTGAAGACCATTTCCACGACCAGGGTTGCGTTGGTGACGGATCCCTGTTCCGAAGGTGGGCCAGCCGAGTTGCTCTCTATATTCTTGCAACAACACGGTCATGGCTTCACCGACCCTATCGACCGCGAACTGCAGCGTGGTTTGGGACAAAGCCCAGAGAAGGCGTCCAAGTCAAAGAGGCCTAAGTACGTCAGGTGAGAGTTGGGCATGACGTGTGACGCGGATAGCTCTTCTGATAACGTGGATGGCAGAGGTGGCTTAGCGGAACGCACGGCGGCTCGTTTCACCCAGTGTCAAACAGCGCTTACGTTGTGGCAGAAGGATATGGAGGCGAATCTATCTAGACCGGTAGTTCCGGACTTGCGTTTGCGGGTCGTTTGCGTACTACAATCACCCGCAGAGATCAGCCATTATCGTTCGTCACGCATGCCTCGAACTTGTCTGGTTCAATGCACTATCGTGTCGGCAGATGATGGAAACGAAATTACGGTGGCGCTAGATTTTGGCCCTTCTTCGGTACGAGGCAACAAGATAGAGGACCTTCAACCAGGCCGGGAGGTCGATATTTGGCATCCATGGCATACCCTCGACAGTGATGCAGACCAATTCAATTATGACACGACTCACAAGATAGTTGCCGATGGACCAGCCATTCCTCACACTGACCTGGAACCGCGGAAATGCAGTCATATGATATTCAGCTCTCGTTTTCGGATTGTTTAGGATTGATCTTTGTAGCATATACTGACGATTCTAGTGCGTCTGTAAACCAGTCTTGCGATGCTTGTGATATATTGTCAACTCTACGTGTAGGCTTCATTAATATTTTGTGGTTTCGATGACTTGCACCAAGTTCCCCGCGTGACGCATATGATGAGGTCGCGTGACACGACGCGTCAGAACGCGCATTTACCCAGCTTACAGTCTAACTGAAAATCCAAGTGAACTTCAACGACCTTCGCAATCCCTCCACGTTGTAAAATGCCTTCTCGTGTAGAAAAGGTAAAAAAAAACCATCTATCATAATTTCCAATCAGTATCGTGATTTGACGGGCTTCACGTAGACGTTAAGCAGCGACGACTCCACAGGGTAAGTCGACCAAATTTCATATTGTTCTCTACTAAACGTTAGCGTAGGATTATGGCTGCTGTTGCTCAACAGATGCAGTGTAAGATACTTGAGATGTAGGGAGTAGTTCAACCACCTCACCACTACTGGTCCACCGTTTAGCGTCCTGGGAGAAGAAGAGAAGGGAGAAGGAAGCAAAATTTCTGCAGATCTCGAAGGTGGAACTTGAGAAATGCGTAAGTTTCCATCGTTCTGTCCCATCAACACACTGCTTATTCAAAATTCTACAGATTACAGCCAAGAGAGACGAGTACACAAATGCTGTTGCAGACATGTAAATCCCGTATCAACTTGGCTATGGTATATCTGCTCCACTCGTTGCTCACATATATCCCAGGGAGCGCATATATGAGAAATTTGTACTAGAATATGCCCAGGTAGAGGACGATATCCGCAAAATTTGGATTCAACTCCTGAAAGAGCAGCAGAAACTCCTTGTTTGACACTTCCTATACACCACATAAGAATGCGTACTGATATTGCCCTATGGAAATAGGCTCTTGCTGAACACAAGCATAAGCAGATGCTAGCAAGCGAGAAGGAGCGAGAGAAAGGTCAGGTAAAAGGATGGCTATCGCGAAGAAGGCAATGGAAGGTGGATTTCCCTTTTATTCCTCAATACCGAAGTCTGACTGTCTTGTTCAAACCTGTTCAAACATTCAAGATTTTAGCCGACTCATCTCATCTCTCGATCAGTGCGACTTATAACCGAGACGTGCCTGCCACTCTGCTTATCTTCGGTATCACCATGCATGTTACTTTTGACCGATGTGCCTTTGTTATCCATGATAGCCCATGTTTTGCGAATGTGCATTCTACTGTTGCATTTTGACGCCAGATATTGTGCCAATCCAACAATTATTCATGGTGTATTGCAACATCAATATTGCAGTGCTTAACTGTTACCGAGATAATCTCACAGATGGATCTGAGTCGGAGTTACCCGCCCCTGGCGATCACACCGACCTTAGCCTGGACTTAGCATATGCTGCACTGTTGCACACAACTACAACTTATCGTCTCCGATTCTGGGCCTGGTAGCCAATTCACGGACATCTTCAAGTTTCTGGTGTTAGTATCTCTGGGTTGAACGTCCAATTGCTGGTGTCAGAGGAAGGAGGCACTGCACGAAAGTGTGGTCGCGCACATATATCTAGGTACCCTTCGGCCATCGGACTCGACGTTCATATCATCAGGTATTCTCAAGTGAAATGTTTTACTATCATGAATGCTGATGGGAGCTCGCGTAGCTTTGGATGTCTCCCCAACATGACGACGTGAACAGGCCGACTCGTCAGCGATCAAACACCACTTTTTCACCATTCGTATGGCGGCGAGGCAGGTCAGATGCGGCCCCAGTACAAACAACAACTCCTGCAACGACACCCCAGCTACCTCTCGAAGCCCTGATTGCAGCGCTCACCCCTCCTGCCGTGCCTTCTCTTGCATGTGCGCGGGCGCTTGCAAATGCCCTGACCTCTCAAACCCCATCACCTGAGCTATCCATCCTGAGCCCCATTTTAGCACGTCTATGTTCGTCGGAATCCCCGGTTTCGCTTCAGGCCGCTGGATACGATATCCTCGCAGCCTATTGGACCAACACCGGGCCTGTCACCCTATCCACAGCCGACAGGCTGTCCTGTCTCTCCATGTTTTTGGATACATCGATCCCATGGTCACAGGAACTATGGGAGCCACGATTTAAAGCTCTGGTTGCCTTTATCCAATCGGGCGCTCAAACAGTGGGCGTGGAGAGTTCCCTCCTGAAGGTCTTGTCATCCTGGATGGAAGGGGCGTTCCAAGGGCTGCTGCACTTGGACTCTATATCATCTGAGGAAAGACTAGAGCGTCAGCGGACTATGGAGGTTTACACCGAGTTCCTCACAGTTTTAGTGGGTAAGCCTGAGTTCGTGTCCAGGTTGTCAGACGAGGACACTGCGAAGGTACTGAAGCTGTGGGGACGTCTGATCGACCAAGCGCTGCTGGTTCCTATGGAAAACGTTTCGCTGATTTCACCCCCATCTTCTCCTGTCGTCGAGCCCCAGTCGAAAGCAATGTCTCCTCAGCGGATCTTACCTAGTCATGGACGACACCATTCGTCTACGTCGCTCCCGCTCGCGGCATCGAAGCATCCGGCTGACGTAGTCGTGGACTCTTATCTGACCTATCTGTCCACGCGTCTGAAGGCACTTGCGCCGACATACCTCAAGTCGCTGTTGCCGCTCCTGTTCCGCACGCTGGCCTTCTACGCAACTCCCCTTCCACGTGTCTCGCTGACACCTATCTCGCAGGACTTGAATTCAATTGAGAAGAAGATATTGGAGATGCTCGACACGCTGGTGACGGGCCCATATTCCTCGTCTTGTGTTGTGATCTTGAAGCGCCACCTTTTCCCGACACAACAGGTTACAGAGGCGTCGATTCAGACGTCACTCGGGGCCCTTCGTACACTCCGCTCCTCTATACGACGCTTCCTTGTTGGACGTTTGGCACGAGCCCATATCACACGTGCGAATTCTATTGCGTATAGCCCTGCAGGAGTACCAACCCATCTCTATCTTGATCCAGGTCTGATGGAGCTCGCATGGGGAAAAGATGATGCAGCTTCATGGGAGCCTATCCGGTTCCGCGCCGTCCTTGCGAAGGCGGCGAAGGCTTGGGTCGAGAAAGACGAGGGTATGCATGGTAATGTCCTCTGTGCGCCTAAGGAGGCCGTCTTGAATGAGATGGCTGCCATCCTGAAGGACATGTTGCAGGCTTTTGCTGAACGGGGTGAGGGCGAAGACATCGATGACGAGGAGGTTGCTGCCGTGGGCGACATCTTGCATGAATTGGTTGCTTACGTGCGATCACTTAAGTATGTCAGACACTCTCTCACCGCTTCTATTAATCTCATAGTTACTTAAATCTTCAAGAAGTTCTGATGGCGGCGCTTTGTTTATCTCTCTCGCTCATGCAGAGGGACCCTCCCCTTTCCTCAACGCCGTTTCAATCCTCCTCGCTCAAGATCTGACGTCCACGCCTTTATTCCCCGTTCTTCCCTCTATCCTTCTCTCAGTGGCAGAGCATCTCCTCGATCATGATGTTGCACATGTGTTGAGTGTAATATCGGAGCGTCAGTGCCTTTCGCCAACATCGCCAATGTGGCTTGATTACTGGGGAAGTATACTCAAAATTCCGAATTTGTTCACGTCCATACGGTCATTGACGCGTCATATCGCCATGGATGTCCTCCAGTCAGTCTGGGAATTCGTCAAGGATATTCCTTCTTACCGACGGCCATTAGCGAGCCTGGTTTTTGATGTCTGGAAGCAGCACCCGTCAGATGCTATGGAAGACACGACAGTATCTGCCATCTGGAACCTGCTAGGTGATGAGGTTGTACTCCGCATCCTCGAGCATCATGACGGTGGCGTGACGACTGGAGAGGGCGAGCAGCAGCGGGATCCTGCTGACGAAATCCTCGAGTTTCTGATCTCAGTGGCGTCGGAGAGGCAAGAAGATGATGACGACGCTGCTTCTATCAGAACGATGGACATCACTCAATCCCCATCGCCACTTCCTAATGCGACCGCTTCTCCTGTCCTCTCTCGGATACAGTCAGAGTACCCTGGCAAGGAGAAGGAACAGTCAATCCCGTCCGTGATGTCACTTCTATCTTCATTAACGACTGGTGTACCCTCGCGTTCGCAGTCGAAGCCACGTAGAACCACCAACGAGCTCCCAGTCGAAGACCATCCTCCTCCATTGTCTTTGGAAGTGCACGCCATGCCTAAGGCGGTGGGTGCGGTCATCGCTATGGTATCGATCTTCAGCCAACTCGTATTCACCCCTCACGCTCTCTCTGAGTACAATCTCAGCCACGCCATAAACATCTTCCGTGTCCTCGTCGATTTACTCTCCACTGCGGCATGCATCAGAGCCAGGTTGACGATCCTGCAGTTCATGATGCGACTCAGGGTGGATCGTGATCACAGACTTTATTACGCATCGAAAGATTACGACAAGGATGGGCAGATCCGGTCTCTTGCCTCCCTAATAAACAGAGCTGAGGGTGGAAATGGCTTTGAGCAGCTAGTGAATGACCATGAGCCTCGAAGAGCTTCTGTCAGAAGTCCACAGGAACGCGATGGTCGGCGACCGTCCCGTGGTCGGGGTGTTCCTACGTCTAGGGTCCAGTCAAGAAGCCGCTCAAGGGTTCCCTCCAGGATGGTACCAGTCCTCATCAAGTTGAAGGCGAGGGATCCGCTATGGTCAATCCCAGAGTCACTCCCCTTCTCTGTGACTGACGAGGATATCACGAGTGAAGGTATGATATCCTATGATCCTGCCGGCCCAAGAAGCCAAATGGTCCTACCTCTATCAATGTTCCTTGCGAAAGCTATGGAGATTATTGAAACGGAAAAGGAGTGGGAGATATTGTCATACGTCCTTTGCCATCTGCCGACGCAGCTTGCCAACAAACACCTATTCTGTGGCCCAAAGTCTAAGGTCGTCATAAGTCACCTTCTGGCGGTACTGTGCGCTGGAATCTCAGAAGGTACTCTCGCACATAACATCGAACGATGGCCCGAAGGGATCATAGCCGAGATGCGCATGTTGGCTTACCACACCTTGACGGTCCTGATCAGCTACAAGAGGAGCTTCAAAGATGCTCAGCCTCTACATCACCTCGTAGAAGTCTTTCTCTTGGGTCTTAGTGGGCAACCATCAACCATCAAGTGCTGTCCCACGCACTCTCATTGTCGGCCTTCGAGCTTCAGTCCTCCATGACGAAGTACCTGTCTCGGATCCTGCAGAAGCTATCCCAATTATGTCGAACCCGGCAATGGCTGTCCATATCATCGACTTCCTCGCAATCGTTGGGTCTCATCATGCACTGCATGTCAACTTCATCGAAGAAGATTACAAGCGAGTATTCGGTGTTGCTCTCCAGTATTTGCAACAACACAATCGTCCTGAAGGGTCTGCGTCGATCTCTTGGGCGCTCTCTCAGCATGTTCGCATCATGTCATACTATATCGTGTACCTCTGGTTCTTGGCGGTTTGAGCTTCCTGACAGGAAGCATCACGTCAAGTACATCGCTCGACAGCTCTTGCTCGCCAACGAAGGGAAGAACGAGGTGGATGAACCTGCGGAAGTCTGTTTCGACTGGCTTGCTCGTTATACTTATGCGACGCTGATCCTCGCCCAGCCAATTCCATGCTGAACGACATTGTCATGAATCCCACTCTGCAGAAAGGAGCTCCGGAACCTGCGCTTAGCGAGAAAGACGTGGATTGTGGGCAAATGCCGTTATCACAATTCGGGTGCTTTCGAGACGTGGTTGGGTTGAGGTAGTCTCGCGCAGAGCTTCTGGTCCACAAAATTTCTCTGTCGAACAGAGAATGTCCCTATGGTGCCATTAGGCGATGTGGATTCCAGACTTAGTCTCTGTTGCTGCTGGCCTGACAATGGATCGTGACCCGAAGGACAGCTCGTTACGTTTTGAATCTTGCTTGGTGATGACCTTGCTCAGGATAATTTCATCTTTTAGGAACTTGTCGATATGTTGACGGCGACACATCACATACGGGAGGTGATGGCCCATCCCGACCGGATCCAATTACTGGTTATGTGTGGAGGCTCTGCACCCTCTCAACGACGAAAAAAGTTGATATCGATCCGGGATTTCTTCCCTTGCAACTGTCTGCATACCCAGACAACGAACCAGTCGCAAGGGGACGCTTAGTCGTTGATCACACCAAGCTTCCAGGTTTTTTCCGCACCCTCGACCTTATGCCCGTCATAGATACCCACAAAGTGGGCATCATGTACGTGGCTCCTGGGCAGAGGCACGAAGCAGAGATTCTTCGTAATTCTCACGGATCTCCAGCATACAATCGTTTCCTGGAAGGCCTAGGGAGGCTCATCAATCTGCGCGGCCAGGTTGATGTTTATGCTGGGGGCTTGGATCCTGACGAAGACGGCGAATACGCATATGCGTGGTGGGACGACATCGGACAAGTGCTCTATCACACTGCCACGTTAATGCCTTCCGGAGACGACGAATACTGTACGAACAAAAAGCGTCATATCGGGAATGACTGGGTTCGAATTGTCTGGAACGATTCAGGCATGCCATACAATTTCGACACCCTCGCTACTCAATTCCAATTCGTCAATATCGTTGTCGAACCCCACTCTAGAGGCGCGATTGCGGCATTCTCGAACAATCTGCATGAGAACGAGTACTTCAAGGTCATCGTCCAGCGCGCAAAGGGCATGACGGAATTCACGCCTATCGGGGATTTCAAGCTCATCTCCGCCGAAAATCTACCACTTCTTGTCAGACAACTCAGCTTGCTGGCAGATTGGTTTGTTTCTGTCTGGAAGCATACCGAAAATGATACCGAAAAGAACGAGATGACCACCAATTGGCGATCGCGATTGCAGGCCATTAAACGATTCCGAACACAAGTAACGGCTTCGGATTCAGCGGAAGTCGTTAACATTGAAGAAGGCATCATGGGGCAGGAACGCCATCGAGACTTCACGACATCATACTAAGGTTGTACCAACACTTCAGCGGATGGACGCCTCCCGTACTCACTTGTTACTTTGGTTCGCTTCTCTCACTCACTGTATCCATCAGAGCATACCATTTCCGTATTTCTCTTCTATCGACAAGTATGAAATGTAAGCACACACTAGTATTGTAAACAAAAACACTGCCATAGCCTCAAGTCAAATCAATGATATCCTGGGGCTCATAATTAGATTTAGGACGAGATTGTGTGGAAGAACCAGTAGGTTTCGCATTAACCTTGACCATCGAGAATTTGCCCTTAGGTCTTGGAGCTTCTGCGGGTTTAAAGGCCTTGGCTTTGGCTAGAAGTAGTGGTGCCAGCTGTGGAGGCGAGTCGGAATCACTGGATATCTCAATGACAGAGGTATCAGCGCCATTGCGGGGAGCCTTGCGTCCTAGTGAGATTCGGGTGGCCATGGTAAGCGGTGGAAGATGACGCCCTCGGGCAGGCGATGGGGACACCGCGCGCTCACGGTCTCCCTCTTCTCTCGTCTTGTCCTTGCGTGGTGAATTTCGTGGGAAGAATGGTTGTTGGACTTCCTCGGAGACTTTGGCAATGTAGATCGATGGCAGTCCGAGTCTGAAGATACACGTGAATGGCGTCTGGTTCGTGAAGATGAAGACACAGTAGAAAGTTCGTCGTTATCTTCGTGCATTTCCGGCTTGAAGTCGTCGGATGACATTGGAAACGGTCGTGGTTTCAAGCGAGGTCTGGGAGGTGATTTCTGGGGAGGTGCCAAGGGATACGTGGAATCAAGAAATGATAGGAGACGACTTGGACTTGTAGTTCCAGACGAAACAGCTGAAGTAGATGAAGGTGTTCTCGATGACGTAGTAAGAGAAGGATTCGCGGAAAGGGAGGGGCTAATGGCCTATGGGGGAGATCATCTTCTGAGCCGTCTTCACTCAGATCCAGGTCCACGACTGAATGACCAGTCTTCTTGCCCCGTTTATGCGGTTGCAGCCCAGAAGAGGAAAAATCTGCAAATAAAGTCGAGATACGTTGAGTACTTGACTGTGGCTTTGACATCTTTGTCCTGTTCACTTTGCTCGCAGTAAAGAAGTCGTTGACCTTCTGAGGAAGATTGTCAGGTCGAGCTTTCCTTGCTACTGCAGTTGTGGTTACTGCCGCACTCGTTGAAGATTTGCCAGTAGTCTTCTTTGCGGTAGTCGCCTTAGTCGGCTTCTGCGCTATGTCGTCCTCAGTCGCGGAGGAGAGTGATAATTCCTCCGCTTCTTCTGCGATTGGAGCAACTTTAGCTTTCCCCTTCTTCGTGCTCTTGGATTTAGGACTAGATACAGTCCTCGACTTCGTCCCACGACCAGTGGCCTTCCCTGCTTTCTTTGCCTGCTTCTGGCGTTGGGTCTCCTCGAAGTCTTCAACTAGATGAGGTTCGACCAGCCGCACCATGCATGCGGGCAGCCATATCCGAAGGTGGCTTTCTGGGTCCGGAGGTGGTTTCTTGCCCTTGGTCTTCCGTTTATGGGCACCGCTATCGTCGTCCTCGTCATCATCCACATTGTCTTCTGATTCCTCCAATTCTGGAGGCACGGCAGTTCGCAGCCCCTTCACCCCCGCTTCGCATAGGCGAACGAGTTGCGCTGGCGCGATCTCCAAGCGGTATTCCAAGACTCCATCGGTAGATACATGTGTGCGAGAAGAATGGATCTTTACGATGAGAGGCTCCTCTGGATTTTCGTCATCAAATGGATCCGACCCGGCATCGCGATGTTGAGGCGTGCCGAGTTGCAAGCATGAAAAATGCCTCGCTATCATGGTAGACGGCGTTCCAACTGGTACCGGCTGATTTCGATGGCTCTTCTTAGGCGTTGATGGAATGGCCCCAGAAGCCCTCTCCGCAACTCGAGCTGCTCTCCTATCTGCAAGCAAGACTGAACGCCGCAGGATACGCAAGACCGCACATGGCCACAGAACAGTCCTAAAACGCTTGATGATGATTTCCTTGATACCCCACTCGAAGTACATCTCGCAAAGCGCCGCAACCTTGCCAAGATCGGGTTCCTTGTCCCAATCGACAGTGATATTCTTCGATGCTGCGCCCTTAGCCTCCGATGTGGCAGGATTTGTATAAGACAACAAAACGTCCAAATTAGGGAAATCGTTCGGAATGGATTTCGCCAGGGAGGGACTCTTTCGCGGAAGGCGACCTTGCGAGTTGGTACGGAGTTCCTGACGGAGCTCTTCACGCCAAGTGTTCAGGAAGACAAGCAATTGCTCTCGGGACAGGGTTCTGGCAGCTTGAAGGAGAGTATCGCCAAAGCCGCATTTGGCTAAACCATGTGCAATGGCGACACCACATCCCGAGAGGCCTTGGTTGTAATCACCCCCACGGAGGACACCAATTAAAATAAGACGCCTTGCGAGAGCATAATATTTGGATGGACGGCAAAGTCCGCAGCCTCATAGGTAATAACGTGGTTGCCATCGTTTTTGCCAGATGCATTCTTCAGAGCATGAGAATGATTACCCGTTAGGGTGGTGCTTGGGCTAGTGTGGAAAATATTAGTCTCCCTGTAAGTCTTTTACCCTTCTAACAAGGATAAAACACGTACTTGCGTACAACCATTAAGGCACCAAAAAGAAAAGTATCGACATCGTCGGAGAGGACAGCGTCAATGACGCCGATGCGATTCATGTAAGCCAGCTCTGCTTCAGCTTCTCCCGGTGCCTAGAATTATGCTTCAGGAAGGATGCTGACAAGAGCAACGAGACGTGCTAACCATCCTCCACTCAAAGCCAAAGGCATTAATAATTTCCTGCATACCCTGCACCATCCAATGGTTATTCCCACTAACGCGCTTTCCGCGCTTTATCTCCGGCCGCTTTGGCCCATCGAATACGAACAAGGGAGAAAGGGCATGCTCATGAGCCGCGCGCACCTGAAGAATAGCGTCCTGAGCTCCGGGTTTTCTCCCTCACGGCCATAGGTCGCGTGGAAGAACCAGATGCTCGCGTCAATCCCAATGCAAAACCACGCTTGCCGTCCGGGTTGGCCTCGAATCCATTTACAACGGCAAGATGCGTGAGAGACCGTGTTCTGCCCACAGGTCGGAGTATCTGGCGAGAAGAGTTACGGGGATCAACGTTACAACACAAGAAATATACAAAAGATTGAAACTACCTACATCCCATAAACCAGCGACACCCATCACAGAAACACTCTACTGTCCTCTTCAGGGCCGAAAATAACTTGGAAAAAGTTCAAGCGTCGCGCGGTTGCCTACGCGCATGGTCACATATCACGTGATGTTGTGACATCCCGGGATTGCATCTCCGCAATGTCCGCATTCTCAGCTCTACCTCCTGGCCCGCGGACTACCTTTGCAACGAGCACGAAATATCAACTGTTTCACAAACAACTCTACACATCTCATTCAAACTTACCTATCGAGAATATGACGGATTCCGGCTAGTTGTTATATGATAGATGACGGTGCTAAGTGCTAAGTACTCATGCAGATGGCCGAGACCTCCAAGCTCATTTGAGTGAGTATTTGCAGGTCCTCGACCACTACCGATATCATGAAGAGAATATGCCGGATTACAATATATCCAAGTCGAACAAGACGGTCTGGGATGGAGACATCGAGAGGAGATGAAACTCCTGGACGTTATCGCGCTCTGTCTCACAACTGGACAGAGTCACGACATCGTCGCCGTAGCCTTTGACAAACGCCACATCCTCACCATCGCTCTGTCAAAAAACCATGCGACCTCTGTAGCGGACCGTGAGCAAGCATCCCTATTCTTCAATGCACTATCGGACCCCAATAACAATCGTCCCATCGATATCATTGCGGTCATAGCAACTTATTCCGGGATGAATATGAACAAAAGGGTCAGGAAGGTGGCGGAGAGCTTGAACAATGCGCGGACACACATTACAGCTTTATTGGACCAATATAACGCTGGGTCGCGCGACACCGAATTCCATCCACGCGACCCTGTCCTTTCTTTCGAACTCGATGTTCGTGAATCGTTGCAGCGTGCCCTTGACAAGTTTAGCTTCTCAGTTAAAGACTTCGACATCAATGGTCCTGGCGGTCGACTGGACCCAATCATGATGTTTGTAGCTGCATCACAAGCTGCGTATTATCTCATGAAGACGCGATTCATCCAAAGCGAGGCCGAAAAACCCACTGGTCTTCCGTCATTCCAGACATTTCAACGACGACTCGCCAAGCTTGCACAATATTCCCGAGGCATCCGACGCCTTTTCACATACCGCGATCGCCTATCTGGACAGATACCGCCATTTCGATGGATAGACTTTCCGCTCGATGACCCTCGATCTGTCAAGATCTCTCAGTCTCCGCTGGATGTTGCGTTTCGTGTGATGGAGATAAACCCTGCGAGTACGGAGTACGGTGACCTCTTCTGGCAGTGTTATCCCGTTCCCATCGAACATTGGATCACAACTGTGACACCCACTTTCCACGCGGAAATGCGTCTGATATTGTCTCTGGATTCCAACCAGGAGTCAATCGATTCAGTTCGTCCAATTGGTTGCAGCAAACGTAGCTGCCTCTGTTGCTGGCATTGGATCAATTTTTACAATGTTGCCCATGGCACCCAGTGGATGACCGCCAGTTCTCATGGCAAACCGTACATGAACTGGGGATTGTCCGGTGACATCCTGGTTGATCGTGAAGTAGTTGCTGCTATGCGCCTGAGGGTCTGTGATGTTTTGGAATGGATGAAAGGCTGGAAGAGACTTCCCTCAGATGGGCATGCGAGCAGTTCGGGATCTAGCCCTTATCCTGAAGATCAGGAGGGCGAGATAGATATAGAGCTGGAAGCGCTGTACGCTGGAGGCGATTGATAGCACCGACAAATTTTTTGGAGGACCTCGACAGAAACCTTGCTTGCTGGAGAGGGCAATGACTACGAGTGCCTATAGGAGACGAGCTCCGGAGCAGGTTTGTGAAGTACATGTATTGAAGATGAATGAGGAAAGTTGTAACTATAGTTGATAGGGTTATGGTACACACGAATGTTGCGTGAATGTGATAACAAGAATGATCTCAAACAAAAAAATATCAGGAGTTGCAGAGAAAACACGGAAGAGAAAAGACTACATTGATTGAGTTTGAGATGCTATAAAATGTCTTCAAACATGCTCCATGAGCCAGCCGAGCCTTGCGCCCAGTGTCTGTAGACTTGCGTACGAGATCGCGTACTTCTCTCATATAGCGGACGAGCATTGTAGTAGAACTCTTCGAGCCAGAGACGTCTAGACATCAAAGAACGTACAGCAAAGGAGCACCGCGGCGGTATCGCCTACTCAAAACCCGTGCAGAATAGGTTGTATACAAACTTATCGCATGCATGCGGACGATTTTGGTATGATACTAGTCAAGAGGAGTTGCGGAAGACAGTCTGCTATTTGTGTATATAGTTCAAAGGTGCCGGTGACACGTTCAGCGCTTATACATAGCAGAAAGTGTTGATCTGGGTATCATAAACATCTCAGCATATAACTACACTTTAGGATAGTTGATCTATCTGTGCAACAAACCGAACGTACATTCCTTTGATAAATGTTTGCGTCATGACATATAACTAGACTCAACCGATGTTCCCTTATGCTGAACCGGATGTCTCCATATTTCAGCAACAGTTCTGTCAGTTGACGAACATCAACACTCAAATGAACGTCTTACTAGCGTGTTCGATGCCCAAGGCTGAGGATTCGCACTCATCTCAAAGACAATCTGACCCCCGGACGCGATATCCTTGTGCATGATCACGGGATCCTGCGCGTCCTTGCCATTGATGGTCATTGATTTGATATACGGCTTGTTTGATGCACCATCCGAAAGTAATCCTAGCGGCTGCGTGGCATTCGGGAGATCAATGGTGATCTTGTCAAAAAATGGTCTACGCAAAACTGAGTGTTGAGCATCCGCACGGTGTAGAGAGCAGTATCACTCACGAGCCCACCACGTATCCGCTCGAAACCGGGTTCACAGGGTAGAAGCCGAGGGCACTAAATATGTACCATGCACTCATTTGTCCGCAATCTTCGTTCTGAGAAGTAAACGATAAGCAGCGTGATGGGCGATGTATATGAAGACCTACACCGGACAATCCGTTGATAGAATTGTTATAATTAGCTTGAGCGATTTGGCGAACCCGTTCCTGAGATTTTGAAGCTGCTCCGGCAAGAGAGTACAGGTATGGGATATGGTGCGAGGGCTATGCAGACCCATGAACAGTCATTTTGACTCACGTCTGGGAACGATACGCACCTCGTTCGTTTGGTCGTTGTCCCTAGAATGACAACTCAAACTCATACGCTTTTGGATCCAGTTCAAAGAAAACCCACCTCCATTAAAATGGGCATCCAAAAAAGCTACGAAGGATGCATTCCCTCCTTTTCTCTGAATCAGGCCTTCCACATCGTGCACGACGTCGAATGTGTACGCCCACATGTCTCCCTCGGTCCAACCAGCATCTTGGCCCGCCCACGATCCACTCGCATTGCGTGCTTCCATGAAACCCGTATCATTGTTGAAGATGGTGAAGGGCGCCGAGAGGGCGCGCTCACGGAAGCGCGCCGCATCGTCGGTTTTGGAGAGCGCAGACGCCAGGACGGAGACGGCGTAATCGTCATCTAGATGAATTTTCAAACACCGGGGCATCAGAAAACGTCAATGTGTTGATGAGCGGGGTAAACGAACATGCGTAGTCTAGAGTGCGAGAGCCTGCCTCGGAGTGAACATCGGAAGCCACCCAGCCATCTATTGCATACACTGAAGAAAGCCCAGCTCGCACTTCATATCCAACGTCCTGTTTGGACGCGTTGGATTTGTTTCTTCGGCATCGTTTATCAATCAGGTACATACCTGCTCTCGATCAAAGTACCTGCAGATGCGAGATCTGTAAGAGACCGTAAAGCGGCGTTTATAGTAATCACGCACACTGTAGTCCAATCATTATCTGGCGGCACAGTCGCGTCCTTATATACTGCTTTGTACGCGGTCTCGACATCAAACCCAGTGAATCCTTTCACCACAGCCTCCGCAACAAGCGAGTCTGCATGAGTGCCAACCTAGAAACGTTCAGTACGACAGGTTTATCAAGTCCAATGAGCAGACACGAGCGTACCATTATATTTGTTTCTGTTAATGCGTGAGACTTTGAGCCGCTGTTTATTTAAAGACTTCGATCGTCTTACCAACAATATTCTTCCACATTGGTAGCCATCCACCCTGTTATAGAGGATTCAACAATAAGAAATGGGCTCACATCTCGGATACTACTATACCTCTTTGTAGTCCTGTAACATGCTCTGCACCATCCCAGGGATACGTTCGGGAGCTAACAAAATGAGCCAAGCCCATTCGGAGCGAAATATGTCCTAAGTAGACTGAATCAGACCAATGCATTACAACATGGAAAGATATGGAAAGACCAACCCAGATAGAGTACCCGGTGTAGGATTCGCCCTCATGCACACTATCATCGTAGCCTGAATAATAGTGACCGTCCTCGCTTTGCTCATATGGATACTGTGTGAAGTTAATAATGTATTCATCCAGCCCGTGACATTTACGCACCTGCAAGGTGTGAAAAACGGCCGTATAGAAGACTTGGTTGTCCTCAGCGGTAGCGCCTTCGATCTTTATTCTATCCAGCTTCTCCGCCCACGCCGCGCGAGTTTCACGCGCCGTTTCCTCCAGGCTCGTGCCATCTGCGACCTCCGCGTCGATGTTCTTTCGCGCCTGGTCGACAGATATGAACGACACCCCGACGCGCACGCTCACTTGACGCGTTCCTGCGGCGAATCGAGCGAATCCGGAAAACAGGGAGCCCGATCCTTCTGCTTGCTGTTCACTCACGCTGCCGTTTATTACGATGCCCCAGCTATCAAATGGCTCGTCGAAGCGTGCGCAGAAATAGCCTGCGAAGTTGGACGCGGGTTAGGCCCGATAATAGAGTCTTGTCGCTCTGGGTTGTATCCTGTGATTTCGCGGCGCGTGTTGTCAATGGAGAGCGAGCCGATGGGAAAGGTGAGATTCGTGGGGTCTGCGGGCCCCATAGCAGAGGGACGTGTCGCTTCCAGCAGCACATACGGCGTACTCGTGTTAGAGAAGGTAAAACGAAGATGACCCACGCGAGAGGCTATATGCGCTGTCAGACGTTGAATTATGTGAGCAGGATCGGATACATACTCGCAGTCTGTTCTGCGTGAATCTTTCCTCCCTCGAGCGCGTCCAGATCCACGCTGTAATAACTCGGGCTTGCAACCTCATCATCGTGACTGAATCGCATGCCGCGGTCTTCAAACACGCTCTGTACATTCCCTGCGCCGGGGACAACGACGAAAGTCCCGCTTTCGCCCATCCAAATTGCAGGTTGGTGTGTGCCCTGGAATCCATGGATGAACGTGTCGGTGTAGTTATACGGCGTGACGGAAACGTAGTTTTGACGCGTTTGTGCGACCCAGCGTGTCATAGCAAACGGTGGGGCGGTTGACGGGATCATTCCTCCAGAGCCATTTGGGGAGTCACCACCGTTTCCGATGAAGCTGCATTATGGAAAATTATCAGTATTGTGATGGCGTCGACCAACACTGGGGTACGAAGCGGGAGGTAATAGCTCTGAGGCTCTACATATCCATCAAATATCCAGGGAGTAATCGGGACCGGAAAATATTAGGATAAGTGAGATATGTATGTGGTAGGATCTTATAATGCGCAAGGTGATCACGTAATCCGCTTGTTTACAAGATTACTGGGAAAGGCATATGATCGAGATCGATCGTGTATGTTCGCCAAGACAAAACACAGGATAATATCGAGAACTTACGGGTTAACATGATCAACAGCACTGCTAGGCGGGTCAGCAAAGGCTGATGGCAAAGCACGACGGGCAACCGCCGCAGGTAAGAAGTTGGCAAGAAGACCGAGACTTGTATTCAACTTCATGCCACAGGTCGCGGTAGAATAATATGCAATGAACGGGGATGGAGGCACACTCGATAATTGCCTGGACCTAGCTTACTCATTTAAATTGCCCAGCGAGGTCATGCGGATCCCCGGTGATGCTCGAGAAGTTCAGAACCAGCAATCGATCAACCGTATTCCGTTCGGTTTCGCCCCGTGAATGTAAGTTGGAAAAATAAAACGATGCATAGCATAGATTGCTCGTTCTCTACAATACTAAATGACTACATCCTATCCGGACGCCTAGAAGTGAATCGCCTTGTCGTACGCCGCCATAGCAGCCTCCTTGAACGCCTCACTGAGGGTAGGCTATAGCGCGAACAATTGTCAGCAGAAGCCCAATGGATGCATCATATGACTCACGTGAGCATGGCACGTCCGCGCAATGTCCTCGGAGCTCGCGCCGTACTCAACGGCAAGCACACCTTCCGCAATCATCTCGCCTGCGTTGGGACCTGTCACAACGCACGGCGTCAGCTGGTGGGACCGCAACACATTAGGGAGAAGTCGTACCGATGATGTGCACGCCCAGGATACGATCGGTCTCCTTTTCGGTGATGAATTTCACGAGACCCTCGGTGTCCAAGTTTGTCTTTGCGCGGGAGTTCGCCATGAAGGGGAACTTGCCAATCTTATACTCGACGCCCGCCGCCTTCAGCTCCTGCTCGGTCTTCCCGACCCAGGCAACCTCAGGGTGTGTGTACACTACGGAGGAATGGCGTGATAGTTCACGTGTCCGTGCCCGGTGCTGATGTACTCGACAGCAGCGATGCCTGTAAACATCCAAATTCAGTATGACGAACCGGTCGAATTTCGAGAATTGACTGACCCTCCTCCTCGGCCTTGTGCGCGAGCATGGGACCGAAAGTGACGTCACCGATGCACTTGATGCCCTTCACGCTCGTGTTGAACTGGTCATCAATGACAACGCGGCCCTTCGGGTCGAGCTCGACGCCAGCCTTCTCGATGTTTAGACCCTCAGTGTAGGGACGACGGCCGACAGCTACAAGGACAACATCTGCATCCAGCTACGATGATTGTGAACATGAGCATATGGCAGGATTAAACAAAAACTCACAGTTTCCTCCTTGCCACCCTTGGCTCCCTCTGTCTTGATGAAGACTTTACCGTCCTTCTTCTCTGCGGATATGACCTTCGTGTTGAGCATGAACTTGAGGCCCTGCTTGGTCAGCGAGCGCTGGAATTGCTTGCTGGATAGCAAGCGCTCATGAGAGATTTTTGCATGAGAAGGAATACATGAACATACGCGATCTCCTCATCAATTCCTGCACCGCCAATTGCACCGAGGAACTCTACGACCGTCACTTGCGCGCCAAGCCGACTCCAGACGCTGCCCATCTCTAGCCCGATGATACCACCGCCAATGACGACCATCTTCTCCGGCACCTTCTTCAGCTCCAGCGCGCCCGTTGAACTCACGATCTGCTCCTCGTCGATCTCGATGGCGCCCCCCGGGAACGGCGTGACCTCAGAGCCCGTCGCGATGATGATGTTCTTCGCCTCGACCTCAGTCTGGCCTCCATCGTTGAGCTGCACACTGAGGCGGGTCGGGGACACGAACGACGCGGTGCCCTTGATGTAGTCGACCTTGTTCTGCTTGAAGAGCACCTCGATGCCCTTCGTGAGTGTGGTGACTGCATCTTCCTTGGCCTTGAGCATTTGCGGCAGGTTGAGGGAGACGCCGCTAACTGTGGTACGACAATGTCAGCCAAAATTTTGACGGAGGAGCGCGGAACGTGCCATCGATGCCGCGTCGTTTTATGTCGTGCTGGGTTTGATGGTAGATGTGGGAGTTGTTGAGCATGGCTTTTGAAGGAATGCAGCCGACATTGAGACATGTTCCTCCAAGAGCGCCGCGCTTTTCTATGCATACAGTCTGCACACAACTGAGTGGATATAACACGTCCGTGCTCAAGGGACGTACCTTGAGACCGTGTTGAGCGGCCTTGATGGCTGCTACGTAACCTCCGGGACCTATGAAAATGGTTAGACATCGTAACAACTGGACGAAGGACACGCACCTCCGCCGATGATAATGGCATCGTACGGCTCAGATGGTGTTGCGAGACCGCGCTGCTGCAGACGGACGGCCTGCAGCGATGAGTGACGTAACCGGCGGGCAACAACCTTGCGCGATACGTGAGTATAACAATCGTGCGTGAACACACAGGCGACATACCCGCTGTGAAGCCTTCTGGACCTGCAGCATGGGAGTAAGACCTCGAAGGTGGATGGGAAGGACGAGGGGTAAGCACACGGTAGCGAGTCCAGATGACGCGCGCTACTAAGACCCGGTGTTACGGCCGATCGCACCGACGTGCACTCCGGTCTCGCCGTGCACGTGGGTTCGATATTCAGGTCTGACATTTTGTCATGGCCAGAGAACTGCTTCTTTTTTTTATTTAAAAAACACTGTACAATATTGTTCAATATAACCTATATCACACTTCATGTCACCCAAGTAATATTCTATTGAGTATGGAAAATATTTTGGCAATTTCAGGAACCCCCAAGTTATTACTCGCGATGTGCTGCATCATCGTGTACACTGCTCATTGAGTGCCCGTGCATTTGTTTAAACAAATTTACATGTGAACGCGCATTTGTTAATTCTACATCTACAATTGCATCGTCGAGTTGGCGGTGATGTTCCCGTTGTCACGGTCGCAGCAGTGAAATTCTTGCCTGGAGTTCAGAAATTCTAAAGTTCAGGCGTCTCGAAGAAGGGCCGCCACAGCTAAGTCAGGCTCAGTCATCACACAACTGCAGTGCGAGATGCGAGACGATGGATGACGAAGCCCGAAGTCAGTCGTCTTCTAGACCTTCGTCATCATCCTCATCGTCAAATCCCTCGCCTTCCTCTTCTAGAGCAGCTTCGGCCTCCGCTTGCGCAAGCGCGGCCGAGGCAGCCTGAGAGATCGCCTGCTCCAGAAGTTTTGTCTGCTCATCCGAGAGCCACGACAGCGACAGCGATGTCGGCGTTGGCACGGAAAGGGCAGAAGATGAGGCATCGACGGAAGGCGCCGCGGAAGAAGGCATCTCAGGCTCAGGATTTGCAGTGAATGACGTAGACGCGGGCGGAACATTGAGTCCATCCGACCCTGCGGCCTGCGGCGAAGACGATTGTTGGACACGCGCGATGATGCTCGCGAGCGTCGCCTGGCTGACGTTCGGGGGCTGCTGGCTTGTTGGTGTGCCTAAGCCCTTTGCTACATGAGCTTGCAGCAGCCCATGCAGCTGCAACACGGTAGTTTGTGCCTGCTCGATGATGGCAGGGTCGACTTCCCCATCTTCTGGCCCCTCGGTCCCCATATGGAGCGCGTTGGCAGCGCCGGCCATTTGGCTGGCGGCGATCCCGTTCCAGAGTTTGGCGCGCCTGCTGGCCTCTTCCTCCCCGTGAGCCTTCTCCACTTCGACCTCCTCCACGTCCGCGTACGCGCATGCGTTCTCGCTCCCGTCGCCATCGCCTGAACGGCCCTTTCCCCCGGATCGGCCCCGGCTGTCTTTATGTCGTTTGATGGCGTCCCGCCGCGAGAACACCTTGCCACAGCCTGCGCACCGCCAGGCCTTCGTGTCATGTAGCTTTGCGTGCCGCTTGAGGTCGTGATTCCTCACGAATGACGCAGGGCAGAGCGTGCACCGATATGGGCGGTCCACAAGCGTGTGTATCCGCTGGTGTGCGCGGAGGGAGTAGAGCCGGTGGAACGTCTTTGAGCATGACGGAACGAGGCAGGGGTACACAGCAGTGCCGATGTCGGGAGGGGCAGACGGTGGATGCGGGTGAAGATTCCACGGCCCGGGGTGTGTTTGTGGAGGCATGGCGGGGTTGGAGCCGATATGTATTCCGCTAAGCACGCCGAGCATCTGCACAAGGCCTGCGAGTTCCTGGAGGGCGTTGGTTCGTCCTTGGCTAGCGCGTGGCGATGATGTCACCGCGAAGAGGAACACCTGATGGAGCTGGAGTTGGATGGAGGAAATCAGCGACGGGTCAAGAGGCACGGTTGAGGAAGAGGTGGACGAAAGGGCGTGCGAGACGACGCGGACGGCTTCGCGGATCTGGTGCGGCAGGTCTGGCTGGTCTATCGCGACTCGCTTTTGAGGGTAGCCGTATATGGGGTCGCGGCCGCCCTCGTCTAGTTGCTCCCGTTTGCGCTTACCTTGTCGAGCTGGATGGCGGGGGCATCCGAGTTTCGGAGGGACGCAAAGAGAGCATCAGACTTCGCCAGCGAGAGAAGGATATCGCTCATAGACTTGGCTAGTTGCTTCGTGATAGTGCCAGACGAGATACATCGATTGAAGACGTCCAGAATGTTTGCGCTGTCGGCAATTGGAACCAGAGATGCAGTCAAAGTAGAGTGGACCAGTGGGTTGGTCGACGAAAAGTCAGAATAGCCTTCATCGTCAGGATTGCGGCATCTTCTTCTTGTTGACGAGCTGAGAGAGGCATCAGCTGCAGTTATGTGGGATGTCCGGATGGAAGGGCCTCCAGAAGGTGGCGGAGGTAAAGCAGGACTGGCAGAGGACGCTGCCCCGCCGCCTCGAGCTGAGCTTTCGCGATGTCTGCCAAGAGCTGATCGCCCAACGACGAGCCATCTCTTCCGCTCTGCATCATAGTCGTCGCCCTCCTCGTACTCGTCGCCTTCACCTTCGTCATAATCCTCATCCCCTTCCCCGTAATCACCCTCCGTGTCAGGAAACGGGAAATCATGAAGAGCAACAGAGGAAACGGAGGGTCTAAATCTTGAGCCATCCTCGACGTTAGTCTTTTGAATGCAGCCAATTCTGTTCGTAGACAGGACCAAAAAAAAAACCCCCGCGGCGGGGCGTACCGTAACAGTACGCTTTACGCTTTACTAAAGGTAATGACGAAGTTAAAACGTTAGCGCCGAACGGCTGGTTTCCGAGACCTTACCAGCGCGAAGTGTTCGACGACTCTCAAGCTCTCTCATTCAAGCTTGTCTACCTATCCAAGATATGACGGATTCCGGCCAGTTATCATCTGATAGATGACACTACTGAGTGCTAAGTGATGTGCAGATGTCCGAGATCTCCAAATTCATTTGAGCGATATTTGCAGATCTCGACCACTACCGATACCATGGTGAGAAAATGTCGTATTCCAATCCAATGAGGTCGAACAAGACGGTCTGGGATCGAGACATCGATAGGGAGATGAAACTCCTGGACATTATCGCACTCTGTCTCACAACTGGACAGAGTCACGACGTCGTCGCCGTAACTTTTGACAAATGCCACACCCTCACCATCCTTCTGTCAAAAAACCATGCACCCTCCATGGCGGACCGTGAGCAAGCATCCCTGTTTTTCAATGCCCTATCGGACCCCAACAAGATTCGTCCTATCGATATCATTGCGGTCATAGCAACTTATTCCGGGATGAATATGAAAAAAGGGCAAGGAGGTGGCGGAGAGCCTGGACAATGTGCGGCCACATATCGCAGCCTTGGTGGATGAATATACTGCTGGGTCACGCGAAAACGAATTTCATCCACTCGACCCTATCCTTGATTTCGAACTCATGTTCATCAATCATTGCAGGAAGCCGTTGACACGTTAGCGACTCAGTCAAAAACTTCGACATCAATGGGCCGGCGATCGACTTGCGCCCTCACGACATTTAACATGCATCGCAAGCTGCGTATTTTCTAACGAAGACGCGATTTATCCGAAGCGAGGCCGAAAAACCACTTGTCATCCCTCATTTCAGACATTTCAACGACGACTCGCCAAGCTTGCACAATATTCTCGAGGATACGGCGCCTTTTCACATACCGTAACCGCCTGTCCGGACAGATACCACCGTTTCGATGGGTAGACTTTCCACTCGACGACCCTCCATCTGTCGAGATCTCCCAGTCTCCGCTGGATGTCGCGTTTCGTGTGATGAAGATAAATCCTGCGAGCGCAGACCTGGACATCTTCTGGCAGCATTATCCCGTTCCTATTGAACATTGGACAACAACTGTGACACCACTTTCCACGCGGAGATGCGTCTGATCCTATCTCTGGATTTCAGCCAGGAGTCATTTGAGTCAGTTCAGCCCATTGGTTGCAGCAAACGTACTTGCCTCTGTTGCTGGCATTGGATCAATTCTTACAATCGCGCTCATGGCACCCAGTGGATGACTGCTGGATGTCATGGCAAACCGTACATGAACTGGGGATTGTCCGGTGACATCCCGGTTGATCGTGAGGTAGTTGCTGCTATGCGTCTGAGGGTCCGTGGTGTTTTGGCATGGATGGAAGGCTGGAAGAGACGTCTCTCAGATGAGCATGCGAACAGTTCGGGATCTAGCCCTGATCCTGAAGATCAGGTGGAGGAGATGGATAGGGCGGATTTGAGGGCGGCCTATGCTCGAGACGGCGTAGATAGCCCAGCAAATTTCAGGAGGACCTCGATAGAAGCCTTACATGCGGAAGAGGCAACAATGACTGGTCAGCGCTTGTAGAAGGAGACCGGGAGCATGTATTGAAGATGAATGAGAGAAATTGTAAATACAGTTGATAGGGTTATATGGCACATATGAAAATTCTGCGAATGTGAAGATAAGAATGACCCTGAACAAAATTATGATGGGGAGGACAGGAAGAAAGCTAGCCACTCACGCAGAGCCTTGCATCGAATGTTTCTCTGCACTTGCGTACCGACACAATCGCGACATCGATTCTGTCATACAGCCCGAACGAGCAGTAGATGTCTTCGAGCCATAGACATCGAAGAGCACTCCGCGAAACATGGAGGAGCCGCTGGCAGGGAATTCCACGGTGATACTGCCTACCCGAGCCAGCGTAGGATGATAGCGTCGGCTGCAAAGTTCAAATTCGACAATGATATTGACGCGACGCGGCATTAAAACGCGTCGTGTCACGATGTCACGGTATCCAAGGTCACACATCACGTGCCCACGGCCACACCCGTTACAGGCGGGTGTGACGCCGGACAGCTCCTGCCTTCGTCTCCGGCGACCGCGCTGTGTGCTGCTTGAAATACTTGCCACGCACTATACCTGTTTCAGACACACACAGCTTCAAGCCCGTCGGAGGCGACAACGACGGCAACTTTACCATTTTAATCAAGTCGTCGTACCAGCTATAAAACGACTCTGGGGTCAAGTCAACGTCGTCCATACTTACGATCAAGATGCATTCTGATGCTTTCGATGTCATACCATTCGAAGTGCGTCATGTGTGCTGAAGCTTGCTTGTATATCTGACATTCTCTCTCAGGACATACAAGGAGATTGGAAGAAGCTAGGCTCTGGGTCGTTTGGGAATGTCTACAAGGGTGAGTCAAATGATAGTAGTCCTTACATCGGGATTGTGCTCATTAGTGAGGATATAGGAACATACCTAGGCACTGACGTCGCAATTAAGGAGGTGCTTCCCTCCAACGACTATGATGTTTCAAAGTATTTCGAACGGGAGTGGAGACTCATGAAGTGCGTACGCCCGTTCATCTTAATCAGGAGCATTCTTAATCGGATCCGCAGAGAGGCACGCCATCCCAATGTCGTTCTATACCTTGGTCTCTCGCGTGCGCCCGACGGGCGTATTTTTATTATCTCAGAGTTCATTGAGAATGGGAACCTCCGCATGTATATCCACGACAAAAGCAAGCCGTTCCCCTGGCGTCTAAGGCTCTCATTCGCAACAGACATTGCCCGCGCCCTCGCATATCTCCATGCCCGCAAATGTATCCACCGCGATCTGAAGGGCGAGAACCTCCTCGTCACTGCGAACGGCCGCCTGAAAATCACCGATTTCGGCTTTGCACGCATTGCGGCCAGGAACGAGGAGGAGAGCAAGCGCCTGACGTTCTGCGGGACGGACTCGTACATGTCCCCGGAGATTCTGCTTGGCAATGAGTTCGACCTCCCGACCGACATCTTCTCGCTCGGCGTCATCCTCTGCGAGATCGCGTCCCGGAAGCTCGCAGACGACAACACTTTCAGGCGCACTGCGCCGTCGTTTTGTATCGACGAGGATGAGGTGCGTCGGCTCGCGAGCACCGGCTGTCCCCCCGCTTTCATCGCGCTCTGTCTCGAGTGTGTCGCGCTGGAACCGGCGACCCGACCGACTACCCGCGTCATATTGGATCGGTTGCGTGAGATCGAGGCGGAGCTGTTGAGCCGGCCGTCTCAGACAGAGGACATACATTTGGGCACGGCGCGGTTCATGAGTGGGATGCGCAGGCCCGGCCCGGCGCCCCGGATACCCAGCTTTGGGATGGGCGTGGGAAAGGAGATCCGGAGCGGTAGCGACAAGAATCACTCGAGTGATGAGGATAGCGACGACGAGTTCTCCAAGGCAGTTATCGGGCTCAGCAAGATCGGGCTGGACAGCAGCGACTGGAGCGCGGCGACAAATGGTTAGTCGATTCCCTCCCGGTGTAGAATGCGCGGCTGATGTATAGCGCGATATAGGACACGACAGCGCGCAGCCGCTCATTGATAGCACGTCGAGCACGTACTCGCAGTACAGCACAACGGTCGTCCGCGCCCACTCTCCGCAGTCCACGGACACGGTCCCGCCCTCCCTCTCGTCAATCCTCACGATCCGCGCGTCGCCTACCGCAAACGGCTCGGACGACCTCACGCACCACCCGCTCGCGACTGGGGCCCACGGGCCTACGCCCACGGACTCGCTACTCTCGATCGAGTCATATCACACGGCGTCCTCCACGATGGGTCTCTCGATCGCCGCGGCGACAGAGGGCGGCTCGACCATACGTGGCTCTGTACTCCCGCTCGTGCATCGGTTCACGCTGATCAAGCCCGGGACGAAGCGTTCGAGCGGCGGGAACGTGAGCCGCAGCGCGTCGCCGACGCGTGGTGGGGAGGCGACGTGGAACCCGCTTGACTTCTTCTTTTCGAGCACGCTGCTCAGCGCGAAGTGCGACATATGCGCGAAGCGCCTGGGCTGGAAGCCGGTGCTCGAGTGCGACGACTGTGGACTCCGGTATGTGCTCTCATTTGTCGGTATGTGCGCGCGCGACTGAGCAGTAGCTCCCAGGACACACATCAAATGTGGCGACTTGGCACCGGTGGACTGCGGCGTGCGCCCTGCGCGCGCCGAGGTGCAGCAGGCTATCGCCGTGCCCCCAACGCCGCCTGCCAAGGCGAAACAGGGGGGAAGGCGGGCTCTCCGAAATGAGACTTACGATACCAGTGACGCGACGCTACGACCCTGACGAATTGCATCATCAGCATTGTTTTTATTCCGTTTCCAGCATCGGCGCTGCCTCACGACTGTTCACACTATCTCGCGCCATACATCTGCATCGGTCATGGACTCCATTGGACAACAGCATTGTTTTATCTGTACTCTGGCCCCGCGTGTAATGTTAATTCGAGCTCCCGTTTTGTCGTTAGTATAGTTCGCTGGACTTGGCTCTTCGTGGTTTTGCCTTCGCGAGCCATGTACATAGTGTTTCCTTATGTTATATCTTGGTCTTGATGTGGGATGTGGGAACAGTACAATATTTTACTGACCAGGCCAAGTTGGCGCCGTTTGCTCGCTCGTGCGGATACTATCTTCTGGTGCCCATTTGCGGACTCCGCATGTCCTTTGAAATGCGGACATAAATTGTGACACTTCAGATATTGATTAGATAGAATATGTTGCAATCAAATATTGAGGGGTGTAAGCCAATCAGTCAGCATAGACAAGGCTAGCTATGTGACCTACATTGGCACGTATTGCACATCTACTCGTCATTGTCACAATAAGAATGGCATATGTGAGGCATACTTATGCCGAATCAGCATATCCTTTCCCGTCTCTGGCGTATGTACTCTCGCAAAATCTGAAGAACTGGCATTTTGATAGGTCGTCATATCGTCAACTCCTGCCCGCGGAAGTTCTTCTGAGTCCATGCAAACGGATCGCGAGTCAACTTGATATTCCTAATTTGGCGACGGGTGTACGCGATCATGGCAAGATCACGTCTATTTTGGGCGGTTCGTTCAATGAAGCCACCACCGCCGCCACCTCCTCTTCCTCCAGTTTACTGACTGCGCGAGTCCGCCGAATTCAAATATCCAGTGCGCATTGAACTCCAAGTCTACCGACGAACGATTATAGGAAGTTCACTGAAGTTGAATATTGACCGTCGTTTACAGCAGCGAGGCGCCGTGGTTTTCGGTGCATGGTCTTGAGCTCTCACATCATGTAAATCCCCATGATCATATCCCTTCCTCTGGTCGAACTAAAGCGGCGGAAGTAGCGATGTACGTCTTGTTCTGCTAATTTTACTCTTTTCACTTACGCGGAGACTGGCAGGGCGCATATACGAAACCGAAACGTGATGCATGTTGTTCCAAACTGTTGCAATCACGGCACTCGAAAAGACCCCTCCGCATGGCACAACAGCGGGGCATTAGAATTTTTTTTACGCACCGGAGCTTGCTGTTTCTCATATGTGCTACAGTTTTCCTTCTCATGTGAGGATATGCTTTTGCTCCCCGTTTTCCGCTCTTTCCACAAGGTTGAGATTGTCGTGGGTCCAGAGATAGCTTTCTTATAGTCATATCAGTAACCTCAAGGACTTCGAAGGCACCATCATTGGCTCTGTACCTTCAACTTTGCAAAAGCCGGCTGCTGCGCCAAAAGGTAAGCCATGTGGCGTAGCGCCAGAATCTCGCGCATATACCGAAGAGAAGAGAGGCCGGTCTCTGTGAAGAGACAGACCACTGGGCAGCGGCTGTTGAGCCCCAACGTGCGTCACAGATATGTGTGTTGGATGAGCATCAGCTTGCGCAGGGCGGCATCGTGCACATCCGGCGCAACCTCACACCCCACAGTGAGGTGTGGGCCGACCCACAAAGTACGAGCGGCTGCGACCGGAAGGGAGCCTACGTACGATTCTACCGACAGTGGAGTGTTCGCCATCGTACGCGCTGACGTCTCCTTGACTTGCAGATGAAGCAGAAAGATGAAGCCCGCAGCTGACGTAAACGTAGTTCCTACGTAGGTGTAGCCATCGACGACCAAGAGGACAGTGGCCAGGACCTGGAAGCGAGAAAGTGGGCGAGGGAGCGGGCCAAACGCCACGCACTGTGTCTTTAGCGCATTGACAGTTACGAAGTTCATGCAGCTTGGCCTGAAGTCCAGCCTGGGATGGAGAGAGGAGAACGAGATCATCGGCCTGCTCCAGGTGGGAGATGGACACCCCTCCAGCATCACATCATCGGGATGAGCCCGAAACGCTAAGTCGGACGGAAACAGGTTCCACAGGACAGGCGACGCCGGGTCCCCGATCAGAATACCTGCCAATGAGCGAAAACTGTCGGAGAACTCGGTTCCAAAGCGTACCACGTCAGGCATGCATACGACATCCGTAGCCAGTCGATGATAGGCCCAGACGCCCCCCAGCTTTGTAGCTTGGCCCACAGAGTAGGCTGATCCACGGAGGGACACACATTCGCAAAATCGACAAAGGCTACAATGTCTCTCAATAGCTGGTCGATTTTTGGCCATGTATGCTTGTCAGAAACGTATAAAAGGGAGGCTCATCTGCCTTCAGTCCTGAGGACGTTCAGTGTTCCGCTCCAGCTTCATCCGCTTGGAAAATGTCCTTCAAGATGGCTGCCTCCTTGGTCTACGTCTTTGCTGCCCTCCAAGTGACAAATGGTACGTTCTTTATTTTTTCCCGGATCACTTTGTTGACCATGTCATGTAGGCGCACTGACTCGCCGTGTGACCTGCCCTGACGGCATCAATACCGTGACTAACGCCGCCTGCTGCTCTCTTTTCGCCATCCGCGACGACATCCAGGAGAACCTGTTCGACGGCGGAACTTGCGGCGAGGATGTGCACGAGTCTCTCCGGCTCACTTTCCACGATGCCATTGGTATTTCGCCTGCCATCGCTGCCACCGGCGTGTTCGGGTATGCATTAAAGTATTTAAGGTCTAGTGCAGATCTCTGACGATCGATTTCAGAGGCGGTGGGGCTGATGGCTCCATCGCTATTTTCGAGAGATCCGAGACTAAGTACCGTGCGAACTTGGGTATCGACGAGATTGCCAACGAGCAAGCTCCCTTCATCGCGCGTCACAACATCACTCCCGGCGACTTGTACGTGACATGTAATTCACCCTTACGTATCCCTCATTTTGACCTTTCCTTTCGGAATAGTATTCAGTTCGCTGGCGCAGTTGGTTTGAGCAATTGCCCTGGAGCTCCGCGGCTCGAATTCCTCCTCGGTGAGTATCAAACTGATAGGAGTGCTATTTCATGACGCTTATCTCATCCTTATACAATAGGCCGTCCTGCAGGTAGATGTTTATCTAGTTGTTGCTTGGGCATGTGGTAACATTCGTTCTCTCGCAGCCACTCAGCCTGCACCTGACTTGACTGTCCCGGAACCCTTCGGTGCGCCTGAATCCACCTTCACTGGTCATAAACGTCTTACGCTATATCTATTTTAGACACTGTCGACATGATTCTAGCCCGTTTCGCTGACGCAGGCAACTTCACCCCTGACGAAGTCGTCTGGTTGCTCTCTTCGTGCGTATATGCGTCGTTCTTTCTCAGCTCTACATCTGACAGATCTCCAGCCACTCCGTCGCTGCTGCTGACCTTGTTGACCCTACTATCCCTGGAACCCCTTCGACTCGACGCCTGAGCTCTTCGATACCCAGTTCTTCATCGAAACCCAGCTGGTCGGCACACTCTTCCCTGGGTAAGAACTCTACAGGTCGTGATATTCGTGCTTCTGACTATTGTGTCATGCAGAACATCAGGAAACGAAGGTGAAGTCAAGTCCCCCGTCGCGGGGAAATGCGTCTCCAGTCGGACTTCGAGGTACACTCCATACCGTACTCCATCCATTGTGATCTTTACGTTTGCCGCATAGCTTGCTCGCGACAACAGGACCGCGTGCGAGTGGCAGTCGTTCGTCAGTGAGTATCCTCTTCCACTACGCACGTCTCGAGCCATTCTAATAAATACCATTCGACAGACAACCAACATAAGCTGCAAACCAAGTTCCGGCAAGCCATGGCCAAACTCGCGGTCCTTGGCCAGGACACGACCCAGATGATTGATTGCTCCGAGGTGGTATGTATCTTGACGCTTCGATAACTGTGCTGCGAGTTAATCACGTTACCTTAGATTCCGGTCCCGCCGCCCCCCAACAGCACCGCTCACTTCCCGGCTGGCTTATCCAACGCTGATGTACAGCAGGCTGTTCGTGTCTATCCATTTCGCAATTTCTCTTCCCACTAACCGCTTCCGCAGTGTGCTACCACTGCGTTCCCCATTCTCCCGTCCGACCCCGGTCCGGCTACTACCGTCGCGCCCGTGTAGATTTTCGCATTCTGTCTATCGAATGTCCTCGTTTATTGACTGCTGCCTCTCCAGTCCCCATTGTTAAGCCGTTTTGGTATTCATAGAATGGGTTCATATATCTATGTGGCTCCTGCGTATCCCATTTTTTGATTGCTTGGTAGCGGTTGTGCGGGTGGAGCTGTGGATTGTACGTATCTAATTGAGTGTGTACGTTGTATTTTGCAGAATTTAGTGTGTTTCTGTGCTATTTGATCAGGCCCAGGGTGATGAACGGTGGTGATTCATAGTTACGTACTCCGTACCACTACATACCGCACGCCGCGACGCGTAATAGTCGGCCGTCCTCTACCATAGCTGTGGCTGTCCCTGCGCTCGTCGCGAGATGCACGAAGGAGACGGCGTTGCCCTCTTTGTTCAATGGCTCTAGTAGCACTCGTTCACGTGCCACTGGAAAACTAAGCGCGCGCCACAAGACTGGCGCTTATATGCACCGGTCCTTTCGATTGTGGCTCGCCGGTGTGACTTCTCCATGCTGCACCCTACACGTTGGTGTGTGTGCTTCTCGGGCCATAGTGTGTGCCTTTCTGGCCATCAGCGTGCATCGCGCCGCGAGTTCGACCCAAAGCCGTTGGATTGTATTGCCATAAATCTTCAGGTTAAATTACTCATGGAGCACATCAATGTAAGGGAGACTTCTCTAAGCACAGCTGAACGTTGAACGTCATGAACAGTAGTTGAGTGTTTGAACATTTAAACTTGTCATTTGTTTCAGTACTTAATATTATTGAAAAGTGACGTGGGGAATTTATCTGGGGCCTTTGAGGTCGTGAGTGTCACCGCTGGCGTGCCACACGAGGCAATGACCATGCAACCATTGAACGATAGAGTGCTCAATTTCCACTTAATTGAAGAGAGGCAAAGACGTCAGGTATGTCTTGTACGGAACAATCTCTCGCTTGCGCGCAAGGGTACGTACGTCGAGCTCCGACATACCACCGGTGTAAATGCATTTGCGGCAGCACCCGCAGGCACAAGCAACTTGTGTCCATCGGACTCTATCCTCGTCCGTCGCCTCGCACTGGTGTCGAGTCTATTATTGAGATTGCCTTGGCACCCGGACGTGTTGCAGGCTTCGTGTTCGCGGACTCGGCGGCGGAGGATCAAACTCGGACGAATGCAGTCGAATACAGCGTCTGCAGGCGCGAATCTCTGTCTGCATATCTATTTTCCGTACGCAACGATGCACGCAACGATGCACTCGGGGGCGAAGCCGCAATCAGATCAAACGGGTCCTTCCCGAAATTGCACCGCCGAAGAGAGCACTCGACGGCGTTGTGCTGCTTGACCACATCCGAGGATTTACCACCGACGAAAGTCCTCGCGAGGGCCAGCGTGACGGGAAGCCCTCCGCATGCGTGCGTTCATCGTGCGTCCATCGTCCATCCGCCCGACTCTGTCCAATTACATGCACAGATCCCCTTTGCCTCCCCCTCGAAAACGTCGGCGCAAGGTCGCATCCTGGACTTCTGGTTTGTCCGCTGCCCTCACGGGGTCGAGGGAACCGACGACATGTCGTACGTCGAATCGCCTCCTCGATATTTGGCTCAACGTTTGAGGCTTGGTTGCGAGACTATAAAAGACTGGAGACGATGCTGGAGTAGGGCAGAGCTCATCAACTCTACACCGTCGCAGTTCTTGCACAGTGCGCATTGGCTCATTGTATGTGCTCCTCTTCTTTCCTAATATATCCTCTGATTTCCCTGATTTTCTGGCGCAGGCATTCTGAACGCGCTTACCCAGTGCTCATTCATCCCGGCAACTGAATAAAATCGTCCCGCAGGTACAATTCGCGCCCTATCAAAATTTCGCTGCACCGCTCACTCAGTCCAACAGCTCACAATGTTCCCTACTGCCAGCCTCGTCTTCTTCTCTCTGCTCGCCGTAGTGTACGGCCAGCAGATCGGCACTCAGATGGCCGAAGTCCACCCCCAGCTTACCTCCCAGCAGTGTACCGCGGCCGGCTGCACGACTCTGTCCACGTCCGTCGTGCTCGACTCCAACTGGCGCTGGCTCCACTCCACCACCGGCTACACCAACTGCTACACCGGTAACACCTGGGACGCGACCCTCTGCCCCGACCCGGTCACATGTGCGCAGAACTGCGCGCTCGATGGCGCGGACTACTCCGGCACCTACGGGATCACCACCTCTGGCGACGCCCTCACCCTCGACTTCGTGACGGGTTCGAATGTCGGCTCCCGCGTGTACCTCATGGCCAGCGATACGAGCTACCAGATGTTCAAGCTCAAGAACCAGGAGTTCACTTTCGACGTCGACATGTCGAACTTGCCGTGCGGCCTCAACGGCGCGCTCTACATGTCCGAAATGGACGCGGACGGCGGCCTCTCCAAGTTCCCGAACAACAAGGCTGGCGCCCAGTACGGCACCGGCTACTGCGACTCGCAGTGCCCCCAGGACATCAAGTTCATCAACGGCGAGGTGCGTCGTCCCCATGCTTATGCAGGCAGTTCCCGTACTGACACGCCATCCGCAGGCGAACATCCTCGACTGGACAGGCGACTCAAACGACGCCAACGCCGGAACGGGAGAGTACGGCACGTGCTGTAACGAGATGGACATCTGGGAGGCCAACCTGAACTCGGCCGCATACACTCCCCATGTCTGCTCCGTCCAGGGCCAGACGCGCTGCTCTGGCACAGAATGCGGAAACGACAGCGACGACCGCTACGACGCGCTGTGCGACAAGGACGGCTGCGACTTCAACTCGTGGCGCATGGGCAACCAGACGTTCCTCGGGCCGAGCATGATCGTCGACACAAAGTCCAAGTTCACCGTTGTCACACAGTTCATCACCAACGACAACACCACCACCGGCACGCTCTCCGAGATCCGCCGCATCTACGTGCAGAACGGGAATGTCATCCAGAACTCCGTAGTCAATATCCCCGGCATCCCCGCTGTCAACTCCATCACAGATGCATTCTGCAACGCGCAGAAGACGGTGTTCGGCGACACGAACGAATTCGAGACGCTCGGCGGGCTCACGACGATGGACGCGGCATTGGAGGCGGGCATGGTCCTCTCGCTGAGCGTCTGGGACGACTACGCTGCAAACATGCTCTGGCTCGACAGCGACTACCCCACCGACGCCTCCGCCTCCACCCCAGGTGTCTCCCGCGGCCCCTGCGCGACCAACTCCGGCGTGCCCACCGACGTCGAGTCGCAGAGCCCCGGCGCGTCTGTCACCTTCTCGAACATCAAGTTCGGCGACCTCGGCTCCACTTTCAGTGGCTCGACCAGCGGCGGCTCGACCGGTGGTGGGAGCACGACGACTGCACCGTCGACGACGCCCACGCAGCCCTCGTCTGGCGGGACCGTTGCGGAATACGGCCAGTGTGGAGGGATTGGCTGGACGGGTGCTACGGAATGTGTGAGCCCGTTCACTTGCCACGTCTTGAACGCTTGTGAGTCGTCTGTGCTGCTTTCTGCGGATTTGGTGCTGATGCTTGGCGTGCAGACTACTCGCAGTGCTACTGAACGTGTCGAAGCCAAATAGAATTGGGTTCTGGAGAAAACCAATTTCTAGTCTCGTGTTGTCTTGTATCCGGGATGTAATCTCGTGCAGTCTGAATAAAGATTTCTATTTGGTCTTCCTTTTTGAGTTGGAGAATAAGTACTACTATCAGGGTGAAGGCTAATAACATCTCGCCACACGCCACGCCCCTTTCATCGTGTCATACATGCACCGGCATCATTGCCACGGTCATACGATAGTTTGGATGATCTCGATATCTTCCGAGATGAATTCGGTAGATCTAAAGTAAATATGTCCGAGCGAGCTTCAGGAGCGAGGATGGACCTCAATGAGGAATAGCACATAGCTCCTCCGGGAGTGCGATCCAGATCTCCCGCTGAGCACCGACCTACGCGTGTCGGTTCTTTCGAAGCAGCCGTATCTCAGAGCCCATCTCCAGCGCCCGCTTGCCCTCGAGCCACTGCATGGCCTCTGCAACCGCCGCGCGTGAGTAATAAGTCAACCCGAAACATGAATTCTAGTACGCACCGGTGTACGTCCGCGGGACGACCATGCGCGTGAGTGGCGCACCGTGCTCGCGGCACCAGGTGAAGCGGAAATCGTTCGTCGTCTGCTCCGCGCCCGTCTGCGGGTCCACGACGTTCGCCTGTACCCACACATGCTGCATGCGCGTCAGCGGGGCGCGTGTCGTTGGGATAACGGGGGACGTACCACGAGCGCGGGGAACTGTTCTGAAGAGGTGGAATGTACTATGTACGAAGTGAGCCGGAGGATGGAGCCGATGGGGACGGGCCGCGCGAAGGCGATGCCGTCGAGCGAGAGAAAGCTGACGTGCCCTCGCGTGAAGAGGACAGAGTTCGCGAAACCGAGCTGGGTTGGGTGTGAGACTCGGGATGAAGGTTTGTAGAGAGTGTACTCACCTCGTACGCGAGACGCATGAGGTATCCTAAGTAACGTCGGATCTCGTGAATGTAGACTAACCAAGACCACATTTCGGCTTACCTCCGAAAATCTTCTGGTGCACGCTGCGAGTACAGTCAACCTTGCTGGAATAATAGACACTGGCAGTTCATAGACTCACTTCCGCTCTTGCGGGTACATCATGAGCGTTTTCTCGACGCGGGTGTCGCCCATCCAGACACGCTCGCCGTCCGGTGTGACAGCCACGTTAACTCTGTTGCGACCATACTTCAAGTACAGCGAGTGCAGCGCCTCGGCCTCTTCGGAGGTCGGCGGCACGAGGTTTAGGGAGCGGCTAGCGCGCGACTGCCTCCTATTCTTGTGGACTGGTGATTCATTAGCATTGTGCAAGAAAAGATAGGCAGTGTGGGTGCACCTTCTCCGATTGTGAACAACATGTGATCTTCCGGGGTGGAGATGCTGAGGGGGTGGACCGGTGTGGAACGATGCGTGCGCGCATCCCTGCAGACCATGCAAAAGCGTCCTGTTTTTTTGAGAAGTCAATTATGTTGGGCGAGATGTATAGCTCGCTGGCCACCTAATAGTACGGTTTCCTCTGTTCCGTCTTCGTCGAGGGCTTCCATACGGACGGCGACTTCCATAGAGCTCCGGCCCGTGTGTATAACTTGGCCGCTCAATCGCATATTGCGCACCGGATACAAGGAAGCCAGCATGTCCAACCTGCCCAAAGTTAACGTCTGCCTCACCAAAACAACAATAAAACGGGAACCCGCACCTGTCCACGGAGGCCGTGACCACGTAGAAGCCCTGGACCCGGGGCGACAGGTTGACCCCGGGGCCGAGCATATGTTTGTACGCGACGCTGCCGGCGAGCGAGTCGAGGTGCTCCATGAGCATGCCCGTGCGGATGCCCCCTGACGCGTTCGTGTACTGCTCGAGCAGCTGCGGTGAAGACGCGAACGGCAACACGAGCTCGCAGTACGAGTCGTGCATGTTGCGCGGGGTCAGCTCGCGCTCCTCCGCGGATGGCGGCGGCGTCTCATGCTGCGCGAGCGGACCCGGCGGGAGCGACTCGCGCAGAAGCGCCTCCGACCAGAGCGTGCGGCTCCGCATCGGCATCTCGCTGGACATGCAGTCAAAGTCAACACTAGTGCAGATTTATTACCGTCACCAAATTACTTACGAATGATGAGTAGGGTCGGATTTCTGGCCTGCCAATCAGTCACAGACGGATGAGCTGCAGTACCGACTCGGTATAGCGGACATCCACTTACGGGCTACGGTCAGGAGTCTATCCATCGTGGTTACATCCTGGGTCTCTTCCACCGCGCCCAGCTCTGTCGAGCGCGATAGAGTCGAAGTGCTGTTCCGCACTGGAATAGAGACCGAGAGGTGGCGCGAGAGCCGGCGCTTCAGATTTGACAAGCATACTCGCGCGCTCGTCTTGGCAAGGGAGTTGCCTGCGCTCAAGAGCATCGCGAAGGAGGCGTAATATTTGCGTCTCAAGAAAGATAGAGCGCTTTATAGAGCGGCGATATGTTGTGCAGCGTGCACATCCCGTTGACGGCGGACGTTCAGGCAGTGACTACGCAATCGGCCCGAGACAGGTGCACGATCGTCAAGATACTTCCGCCATCGACCATGAATGGATGCACGACGTAGAAATCAAAATTCCGGTCTCGCACCGGGTACCACCCGCAATGATTGCCGGTGCAGTGCAGGATGTGCCGCAAGCGATTGTGTTCTAAAAACGTCGGAAATTATGTACGGGAAACTATAGGTATTTTGCGGAACAAGGCTCTGGCGCCGTGCGATGCTGCTGCTGCTAATCTACAGGCGCTGCTCTGTGACCACCGCGCCATCCTTCTCGGCTACCTTCTCCATTGAGTCATCAGAGCTCGCCGACTGGCCGTCCTTCTCCACTGTGGGTATGGGCCCGGTGAACCAATGAACGCCACCGTATTTCGGGAAGTAGTACCAGACCAGCGATAGGAAGAACACGCCGCCTAGCACGACCTATCGGCAAGAATATAAGCGCACCGATCGTCAACGAGTCCGGTGCACAGACTTACGATGGTGTAGTTCATGTCAGGCGTAGTGGGAGCAGGACTTGAGGGGAAGAGGAAGACGATACCCATGAATGTCATCCAGAGGATGCCGATGAAAGCCACGGGCGCGCTCCAGCGTCCGAGGGTGAACGGACCCGGCTCGAAATTGTTGGTCCCGAGGAATCGCGCTGCGATAGGGATGCCATATGCTGAGACAGGTTGTTACTAATCAGCAACTACACGGGGGTAAGGGGAGGAGATCTCACCAATGTAGAGCGCAGTCACAGACATGGAGAAGATCGCGTTGATGGCGGATTGACCGGCGAAGGCGAGGAGACCGAGAAGGATCGCAAAAATACATGTGAACCAAACAGTGTTGACCGGCGTCTTGGTAAAGCTGTTCATGCGGTATAAATAATTGGAAAAAGGAAGGGCACCATCGCGGGAGAACGCGAAGGACTGGCGGGATGCAGCAAGCACCTATAGATAACGAGCATGTTTAGCACGCGGCACCATAGGGCACGGACGACATGTGATATTTACCATGCTAGAACCCATCATGAACCTATGGAAGTCTTGTCAGGTATAATAGAGACACAAAACTCATGAGACTTACTGTACAATGACCACGATCGCCCAAAGGGCAAGCGTGCCCTTCTGCCCGAAGCTGTTGAAAAAGATCTGGGCCATGGGCTGTGGACTGCTCATGATCGCTTCCAGATCCGTACCCATGCAGAAGGCCAACGACACGTTGATTGCTGAATTACTTTCCGTGAACAACAGTAACATGGCATGTCGTGTGATGAAGACCCACCCCAGCCGAGGATACCCGCAATGCCGATTGCTCCGACGATGGCCCATGGCACGGCCACCGCAGCATTCGACGCTTCTTCGCTGATGTGTACGCTGGAATCAAAGGAGCCTAAGAAACGGATGAGGATCTGTGCGACGCGATAGGGCTGCAATGAACGACATACAGATTGTCCAGAGAGGAGCAAGGAAGCTCATGATAAACGAATAGCCACTGGGCCATCCGGTAACTGCGTATTTGGTGTATTGTATCAACAAATGTCTATTGCACAAATTAGAGGTACTCACGGTTGATGAAATCTCCGCCAAACGCGAATTTGGCAGTATTCCTGAACTCCTTAGGCGTTGCTGCGGGAAGCGCGATGATAACCGCAAGGCACAGCCTACGAGATCCCATCAGTCCTGTCACCACAATCGAATGATGTGTAATTTGCTACTCACAGAACATTCAGGACGACGTAGATAGTTTGCAGCCGGGCCAAGAGCTGGGTCCCGAGACAGCAAATGACGGCATGCGTCAATACAATTGCAACATAGATACCGCTGGAGAATGAGCACAGAGTCAGCGTCCGCTAATTACTGTTATAGCTGAACATACAATGTCTGAGCGTTGGTCGCGGCGAAAGTTCCCCCGGAGCCGATGGTGGCGGCGGCGGCGATCTGCACGGCGCAGCCCCAGTCAATGGACGCGACTGAAGCAATGGAACCGATGGTATTGGCATCTAGAATTGACAACCGGGCGATCAGGAGTCGACAGATCAAAATAGGCACCGAGATTACGTACAGCCAACGATCCACGCGAGCAGGTTTCGCCAGCGTGGGGACGAGAGTGAGTGTGTCCAGAAGTAAAGCTGCACGAGCATAAAGCGGTCAGGAACGCGAATGATTTTGAGTGGTGCGCTACTTACTCCTCCTGACGTCGGCGCGGCTGATGCCAGTTCCGCCATGGACATGCCCACCAGCAGAATGAAGATGCTGGCTACCAGCCACTGTGATAAGCTCGATCAGATTGGACGGCGCGTTGCTATCCTTTGACCACTTACACCCCACACCATAGCGGCCGGGCCTCCATTGGGCACAGAGTAGAATAGCACAGACCTGTCGATCTCGTGTTAAAGAATCGCAAAGAGTACATGCCGCTGAAGACTTACGCAATCGACGGGAGTAGGCCGATGATACTGAACGCGATACCAAAGGTCTGTAAGACACGAAGAAGTCAGATTCAATTCTGTGCAACAGATGAATCAACTGGGGAATGTGCTCGGCAAACTTATTCTATTCAGTGTACACCCGAGGACACTCCGAATTACAACATAACGAAACACGCGACTATTCACCTCTAGTCCAGTGAAGGCTCTTTGGAACTCCTGCTTGTAGCCCAAGCTTGCCAAAAGCTCCTCATCCGCGCGTTCAATGTTCGTCTTGCGGGTCTGCTTTTCAGCGTCCATGGTAGCAGGTCGTCAGAGGCGAGAAGCGAAGTGGAGTGAAAGCCGGGCGTCCAAAGAAGGAACCCCACACCTCCTTCCTTCTTATCACAGTCGTCCAACGCGCGCTTACGATAAGACGAGTTAGTAACTCGACATCGTGACACGAACCCAATCAAAGGGTCCCCCGCCAGGCGAAACGCGATCTCCGATTTCCTGGAAACAAGAGTCTGGAGGTGAAGAAAAGGCTGCGGCCAATTCGCACTAATCCCATCGTGCAAACCAAAGTCGACCCCGCTATGCATTGGTTTTTGTGAGAAATGGTGTACCAGGTGATCATTTTCCGTTCCTGTATTTCATGTGACCGGTCAGCCTTCTGCTCCTCCGGCGCTCAACTGATCGTGTGCAGCCCTGCAGCTGCTCAGGCTGTGAGGCTTGAGGATCCGGCCTTCTCGTAGACCGCAGTCGGGTATTCGAGATCTACAACCGTGACATCGCGATCGATGCTAAGTGAACAACAAGCGAGATGGAGTTGGTATTGCCGATTTGATAACTCGATAGCGAGAAGTCACGCCTCTGAGTTAGTAATGTTAGCGACGGATGACCGACGATAGAATCGGTCGCGCACCTACAAAGCAACCACTGGTCATTTGAGAAATTCACAGACCGGAAGGCCTTCGGAAGGAGAGGAACTTCGTTGCAAGATAAGATACAGTATATTGAGTGGTTGCGGGTCCGCGATCACGATGCGTTCGTCTATGGTGGTGTTTTCAGATCGCTCAGAGTTGACTCGACCAATCAGAAGTCTCGCGAAGGATCCTGGGCCATTAGGCAAACCATTAAGCAAGGCTATGACCCTGCAGAGGCGTGAGATTGATCCACCGCTGCCAGCTGCTGCCCTTGGGGACGCTGCACATGATTAGGCCCGCGTAGTTGTTCCCCGGGAGACATAGGGTGTGACCAAATGACTGAGACCATTTCACGAAGCGTGCCTTTGTCTTTATCTGCGCGGCTCTTATCTCGCCTCAAGTCAGAAAGTTTTTTCGACTCCTGACGACCTGCTCACCAATGCAACCAATGAATCCCGTGACTTTATCGCAAACATCTCCCCCGCACTAGTCTTCAGCTTGATTATCCTTTGCGGACCTAGTAGGACCGACGCGCTGTATGTGGTGCTCAAAGAAGCAAGCTTCTTACCTTTTCAGGAAATTTCCACTAAGCGAGCGGCGATCGTGGGAAATAGCCAATAGGAGCAGGTCTGTGTGCTACACAGCGTCACGTAATGTCACAGACTATGCCACAGACAAGGACACATTTTTTCCATCATAAGTCCAAGGTTGAGTATCGGCAACTCATTTGTCAGGCACTTCGGTCAGACAAGGCTGCGACATATATGTATATGGTATACACACGATACCTAATCCAAGTCGTTTGTAAAAGGCATAGGGGAATGTGTACGTATGATATATGTACCAGGATGACCGTACATGATCAACCTAGGCGACCCCACCGGTCTGACAAGATACCGCCGGCCAGCGAGTGGCAGCGCAGCAGGGTGGGGAGTAATATGTACGACGAGTCTATCCAATCCGGGGACCAGCAGCATGCACGAGAATATACAGCCTGACTTGCGAGGACTTCGATTTCGGGGTCGGATCATTAGCGACTTGTAGGGTATGCTATGGAAAAAGCGCGAATGCGGGAGACATTGACAGCGAGGAGCGACGAGGTTCTTGATCAAATTTGTCATGACGTGGTTGTGAGTATTGTATTGTGGATATGTATATGGATACGGCAGGGGATGGTGCATGGTGCATGAAAGTATTTATGCAGGCATTGGGAGTGCGATCCGATGAGATGAGGAAAATCGCAGACAGATGAGACCAGACGTGAGACAGCCGAGCCACGACGGTTCAGAACAAGTGCTCTATGCGCACACCAAGGTGGAGGTGCACGCCCACGGATGCAGAGAGAAGCCTAGGGGACACAGGCAATATACATCGAACACAATCGGTGGACGGCGGGACAAATAAACCGTCTATGGGGGACACAGCGGTCCAGCAACGTGAGAGGCGGCGACGACACGCGCCCGGGTATGCTAAGGCCCGACCGACAGAGCCTGCACAGGCTCCACGAGGGCGTCGGCACCCTCCACAGTACCCGGATCCGGATTCGCAATGTCAACCTCGGATACCAAGTTCAGTGTCGTTGCTGCGACAGGCACTGGTGTCGATGTTGGTGCAGGCACAGCCTGCGGAGCGCTGGGGGATTCTGCGGAGACGACCGGTGATGCAACGACCTTCGTGACATACTTCGGGCACGCCTCGCTGCGGGAAGGCGACGGTGGCGATGTTGAGAGCGGGGAAGAGGACGCAGCGTACTGCGAGCTGCTGCATGACATCGGCGGAGACCCGCTCCCTGATGATATCGACGCGAACGGGGACCTCGAACGCATGTCGCGCTCCCCGCGCAGCCGTGGGGGGAGCTGCGGATGTCGATTCGGCAATTGAGACGGAGGTTGTGGGCTGGGGGTCACCGGCGAGCGCGAGCGCGACAACGATGGCGCCAGTGCAGATGACGACGGGAACTGGGAAACATTGGCCGGCGGCGTTGGTGCGGTCACCGTCGCTGTAGAATGCGAGTGCGAGTGAGAGAAAGTCGACTTGGTTCGCGACGACGGAGACGCATCAAGTTGAGAGGGGCCAACGATGGAATTCGCGGGCTGCGACCCGCGTTGTATGGTAATCGGTGCATGGAGGGGAGAAGACGAGCGTGAGCGGCTTGACTCTTCATCGTCGTACGCCGGTACGCGGTCGCGTATCAGGGAGGGCGGCACGTATTGCACCTGCATCGGGGATCCGTACGTTGCCATCGCACGAAACACGCGCTCCCGCGCAGGCATCGCCTCGTAGTATACATTCGCATCCCCATTATACACATACTGCGGGGGAGGCTGAGGGTGAACAGGAGAAGATAGTTGTAGGCGGGGTATGGGCCGAGTGGGCTGGGCACCGTCATTTGAACAGGAGGGAGGGAGAATCGTGAAGGGAACGACATCGACCGCCGCGGGGTGTCCATGCGTGGAGGCGGTACGAACACATCCGGCTGCTCTCTCGGAGTAGACGCACCGCTTGCTTGGCTAGTGCTCGCCTGCTGCGCCAGCCGCGACGCCGGTCGTCCCCGCAATCTCGAGATCATCTTGACATCGAGGCCGCCCTCCATCCTGGAATTCAGATTGGAGCTCGATGGATCGAACGCATACTGGTATTGCGGGATCGACTGCTGCTGCTGTTGCGCTGCGATGAGCCGGTCGCGCTCGCGGCTGCGGTAGATCGCACCGTCCTCCATGTAGGAGCGCACCGAGCGCACGTCGTCCGACTCCGCCATGTCCGACTGGCGCTCGTCATCCGTGTGCGTCTCGCTGTTCGATGACGACGCATATGCAGCCTCCCGCTCCTGCGCAGCCCTGGACGCCGTCGCGAGCGCGAGGCTCTGCCCGAGGCGGTCCTCGAATGCCGAGCGGTCTTCTTCGGGCGCCTCCGGCGGCGGGGGGCTTGTCCACCTCCCACGGATTGGCGCCATGTGGTCGAGCTTGTCGAGCGGGAGGCGTATTGACACTGGGGGTTGGTGGGGGAGCGGTTCTCACAGTGGGCGAGACGGGAGACGAGGGTGAGGACGGTGTGGATGGTCCGTGGGAGTTTATATGTGGAGAGACGGTGGTGGGAACGGGTACGGTCACCCCATTGGGTCGCGATGGGTTGCTGCCGACGGTATAGGGAGCCTGGGGAGGAAGGGAGGTGAGGCGGGGAGGGGTGAATGTGGAGCGAACCACTGAGGCGGGGCCTAGCGTTTCATCCTTGCGTTCGTCACATAGTTGCGCAAGCGCGAGTACTGCACGCTCAGGGCGGGCCGCGAGAATGCGAGAGGCACGCATGAACTCTCCACGTATCTGAATTACTGATTAAATGGAAATGAAGAGCGCGGGATAGTGAGGTACTCACTGTGTAAAGTCCATCTTTTGTCACACATCGCGCTACGTTGTAATCCATTTCGAATGGATCCTTAGGGAGGAATGTAAGGATGACAACGACTTGCCGACGGTCTGAAACCTCACCTCTATACATAAGCGATTGCGTTCCCTTGGGCTTCCCTTCTCGAACTGGAAGAGATACATTGATAATGACATTGGGTAAATCAATCAAATACCTACCTCGCTCTGCCAGCCTTTGCTCTCTTTCTTGAGCAGGCCAGCTCTAATAGAAGCCACGCCAGTGTTGTAGGAAAAATCGCGCGAATAGAACTTGAAGAAATCGATCAATCTACAAACGAGAATAAGTACGCAGGAGGAGGAACAATATGAACAAGATTACGTACAGTTCAGCGACGGTTTCGCTATTTGAGGATGTCCATCGCTGTCGTAACAATTCTATATCATCGAAAAACCTGATGATAATCAGCACCATGATCTCAAACTGTCAGTGAATGCTATTCACCAAATATTGTACCCATTAAGTGGGTATCATCCTGTAAATTGATCAGCAACGGAGACAACCTGTTCAGAACTACACGCGTACGTATGAGATCGAGCGCAATGGAGGCATCTGCTGAAGATTGGGTAATACTGGCGGATTCTTGACGTGGACGAGGAAATATATCACGAGGAGAACGTATCCGTATGATGACAACGTGCCCTTGTAAGGGGAGTTGATCTTCCTGAGCACGAAGTCAGTACCCAGAGCATTCTTTGAGTGGCAGAATGGGGAGGACACACCGCCGCTTGCTCCATACTTTGACTATGGTCCCAAACATCGATTTCAGTCTATATTTGGGACATACAGCCTAAGAGGGAGACTTACGGAACAGGACCATCGTGCGGACACGAGGGGGATCAATCATAGCGTAACACATCAGGAGACGCGTATTTTCGAGTGCGAGCCGGTTCTCGAAGCCAATGTCGCAGGCAATGCCAAATGGCAGACCTGGGGACGGATCTAAGGAGAGCTTGACGATTGGTATTCGGGCGTGGGGCAAGGGCTTGACATGGAATTTGGTTTCTGTGCGATCGATATAGTGGAGCTTTAAATACAAAGCAGATGCAACACGCACCTCGCTCGAGCAAGTCGCCCAGCATTGTGACGAGATCGGTTGCAGCGAGGCGCTCTTCGGAATCTATGAGACAACATAGATCCATGTCTGCAGACGCGGTCAGCAACGGACTGCAGCTCGAAGCCTCTGGGCGGCATACCTGAATTGCGCAGATTGAATCCGTTCGCGGTGCTTCCGAAAGACAGCAGACGGCTGTCGGGCTCGATGGTGCGAATAAGACGCTCGAGCAGCTTCCGGACGTCTTCCTTGACCGCCATCTCTTCAGAAGTGGGGAGCAGCTGGACGACGAAGTCGAAGAGGCATTGGGAGAACTCGGTAATGAAGCGTTGTTTGGAGGCATGCCTGCGCTGCGGTGGTGAGCTCGGGTTGAGATAGTGCTGACGGAGGGATTGGACGGCGCTGGGAGGGGACGGGGAGTAGGCAACGGTGGCCATAGATGAGTCTCGGAAACGATGAGAGTTGGGTGATCCGACCAGCAGACAAAGGGGAGGTGAGCGGCGGGTGATGCTTAGCGGTGCTAGCGGGCGATGAGGAAGTCGGAGGGAGAGAGAGACTCTACAGTCAGTGCTTGGGCGAGGTGAGGTTGTGCCTCTGGATGATCAGCCGCTCTGAGTCCCGTTATGGAATCCTCCTCCTTCCCCAGCCACCCTTGCACTCTCATTCGGAGGTAATCCTTGTATTCATTCATCTTATTTTCTTATTTTCTCCCCCATGATTCATTTTGGTCATTACAATGCCGCATCGCCCATTGGCGCGACAAATATAAGCCTGCATAACCCATCCAGAAGACATTGACACGCTCTAATCATATCCCTCGAAAAGTTAGCTCACAAGAATTCGACATCTCAGTATTCTCAGTATCGCACATGCCGAGCAGGCGGGTGTACGAGCAGCACCCGGTCCTTGATCGTCATATGTCTTCCGGCTGGTCCGCAGACGTCCGACCATCCAAAGCAACGTCACATCCCACGCTTCCGGATCCGAAATCAGCTCATGACTGACATCGACGTCGCACAGTGCCGAGGTTCGGTGAGCAGATGATCTCGTTCTGGTGCCTCTCGTGCAGGAACACACAGGAACATTGGAGCAAGAAGACGGCCGCCTAGCAGGGTCTGAAAGGAATGTATTGCGAACTCTGGTCAGGATCATCAAGATAACACAAGGATAAAGGGATCTGACTGACCTTTCCACCAGGTGGGCATGACATGGGTACCGCACTGGCAGCCATCCCTCATTGCCCTTGACCCTTGACGCAAGCGAAGCCCGACGTACCTCAGACCTGGACCGGAAGAAGACAAGGAGCCTGACGATGAGAAGTGCCAAGTCGATATTTTGTCTGTGTTTTCCGCGTCTTTTTCTAATTCTACCTATTTTCTGATCGATAAGAAGCAGAGTCCATTTCTCCTTCACAGTCATGTGCCCCTTGTCAGCTCACTTTAGAAAAGATACATATCAGTGAGGAAAGAGGGTCCAAGCAGTGGTGTCAGCGACGCACCTGAACGCCGAGTCGATGCAGGACTTTATCTCCTTGTAGCTCACTACCAGGCAGCTCTGCTCATCGCGCGCGACCAGCATTATCCGTTCGTCCGAGCCTGCATCCAGCTGCAAGAACTCGTCGTCGTCAGCAAAGAGCGGGTAGAAATACAAATGGCAGACCTTGTTCAAGCACGTGAGAACATGAGTGAGGTTGACCACCGGATTACCGTGCTCATCGACTTGATGGAAGACGTAGTCTCGGAACAGCGTGACGATGTATCTGTCTCCTGTCTCAGACCATCGAGGCTCACGAGCAAACCTGGAATGAACCGCTGTTGGAACATAAAATAAATGCATAAAGTAAACGGACCCACTCTGGACGTTCGTTTATGAAGCCAAATTTGCATAGGAGCCGGACAAGGCGGGCATTCTCTAGCTCGGTCATGAGCTCGCCCTCCAAACGATCGACAGCACTGTCAAGAAACGTCGGTGGCTAAGTGAAGAAAAAGCAACTCCGTGCTCACTTTTGCATCTCGTCCATTTCCGTCAACAGTCTACTACCAATCATGTCGAACAGCTGTCCAATATTCTGCGCAGCGCATCAATTGCCACTCAATACAAACTTCGCCACTACCTACCTTGTGAGGGCCAGGCTTCGAAATTAAGAACAGCGCGACGCTCTTGAGGTCAGCCGAGTAGTGCCGTGCCAGAGTCTCCACTGCCTTCGGAAGGTTGTTCATTGCCGCAAGGTTGCTACAGCACAGTGCGAATACCAGCTTCCCGAACATAGCCAGATCCTCTTGCTGCAAGAATGCCACATCGGCGTGCGCCTCATAGGTTAACACGTCCACGATTCCACACGAACTAATGCGGACACTATGTACACCGCAGGCCATGAGCACCACGTAAATGGAGACTTAGAACAGGAAACACACCGATTCTTCCCGGTGACGAGAATCTTCGTGGCGTCGATGATGCGCACCGCTTGCCCGGCGTCGTGCACCGTTTTGATCGCGTTTGCAATCTGGATCACGTATGACCATAGCGTGCGCTCGGGGATGCGAACCGGTTGAGCTTGCAGTCGCCCATTCTGAAACTGCGGTCCCTTTGGCTTGATGTGCGCCTCATACAGGGTCTGCGAGTTCGGGTGGTAGTCGTAGACCACCACGAGCGCTGATGCGGGAATCAGACATAGGACAAAGAGATGTTCGAGGCTCGAGAAGACGCACAATTATCGTTGAAAGCGCGCGTCGTGAATGCCTCGCGTACCGAGATGATGTTAGGATGCCGGATCCGCGACCACGTCTCGATCCCCGCAAAAGCGGTCTGCTGCATCAGACGAAAATCTGGAGAAACGCGCGTGAGCATCCTATCAACCTAGCACCATACCACGCACACGCACTTTCAATCCTACGCAGGGCATATGTCACGCCATCTGTAGAGTTCACTGCGCGATACACCGTCGAATACCAGTTACCGAATTTGCGCCGCTCGCCCGCAACGGGTTCCAAAGGGACCAGTGAATGGTACCCTTGCAGCTCCTCTGGCAGGCTCAGCCCAGGAATCGGGCCTGAATGAATGGTCTCCGAGCGCTTTTGGAGCTCCTCCCGAATCGAGTCGGAGATGAAGTACTTATGCTGTAGGCTATCCGGGCGCGGATGAGTATATAGATGGTAGTCCAACTGTCAACGCATGTGAGAAGCTGCCGTATTGCGAACGCAAGGCGGCATACCGGCTGTCGCGCGAATGTAAACTGAGTTGAGTAGAACGGGTCCGCGCCGCCGTAATCGAGCATCGAATCCGCGTAGGGGTTATTGGAATACTACAGGAAGATTAGCAAGTGCACGACGGCGAGTTCGCGTACCTACAGTCTGACCCCCGTCATCGGGTGCTTCAGGATAAATATTGTGTTCTTCTTCTTGTTGCTGATCATTGTGTTCCGATTCTGCGGAGCTAGAAGAACTGGTACACATTCAGGCAAAGAAAAAAAGGTACATCAGCGTATGAGAAATATTGAGGATTCGCATCTCAAAATGCAATAAAATAACAGCCTCATCGTTGAAATTTGGTAAGAGATATTCGGAACTAGAAATAGACTAGCTCGTAAGTTAGCACCCGCATCTGTCATTGTGACCACTGAGGCAAAGAGCAGCGGGCACAACGACAGATCACGTTATGTCAACAAGGAGATTGCGTTGGGATTATATCAATAGTCAGCATTCGCAATACAGCCGCATCCGAAACGACAAAGCAAGCGCGATACCAAACATACACGTTTGGCCAAAGCAACCTCTCACCTGTCCCTCTGCACAATGGATGAAATACTCACGGCGAGGACTGTAATGTAGATGTCGTCGTAGAGACGGGAATAGCTTTGGGTACGAATACAGGAGCGTTCACAGCTTGACGGGAAGAGCTGGACTTGGTACTGGTGATTCTGGAGGTCTGAAGGATATTCAACAGACAGGGTACAGCAATCCAGAGACAGAACATACACAGAAGGTGGCGCGTCAGGCTAGAATACAGTCAGCACCGCGAGACGGTTCGATGAAACGGGATGCGCACCGCCGGGTGATAGTAGATACAGCCTTTGTCCTGATACTTACACGATCTACGAGCGCGTGAGTACGCGATTTTCAAGACGAGCGGGAGAATACGCACCCAAAAATAAGAATATTCCTGCACTGGCGTTGAGTGGAGTCTGGATGGGGAGGTGTAGTGAAGCAGAGCGAAACTAGAGTAAAGACAAACCCTTCTTGGAGGACGGTTTGGGGCTTGAGGGTTCATCCGGCGGGGGTGCAGAGATCTTTACGGCGGCAGAAGATGGCCTCGAGAAGAAGGCCATGTCGCCTTGAGCCATGGTGGGCGAAGACACTCCGTTCGCAGAGCGTCTCCTGATAGCGCTGGCTACTCACTCATCGGCGCTGAGCACGTGGCGTGGGCAAACAAACACCCACAACTCTGGTGGCAGTCCTCGTCGTCTCTTCCACTCTCCTCATCGTCTTCAGTGATGTCCGGCCTCGCCAGAGACGCGGCTGCCTTCAAAAGCGCTTTAACTCGGCAGGACTACTCTTCCTGGCATTCGCAGCCTCCTCCTCTCCAAGCGCCCCCTGTAGAGCCGCCGCCAGAGGCACCCACAAAGTCTAAGAAGAAACGCCCCAAGTCAAGCACGTCTCTTCTCCTCTGCCCGACATGTCTGCCCTGGATGTGAGCCATGGCTGACGCGTTAGTGTAGATGTCGTCTACTCCCAGCCCGCCGATACCGGCACAGGGACCAATGTCAACACCCAATTGGTCTACGTCGTGAATCATCTGAAGTCCACGGGCAATCCCATGCGCCTCCAGGATCTCGCGATCATCACAAACACGCCGGTCGACACTGACAGGGCTCTCCTTGAAAAGTTCAGGAGCCACGACCGCGTCGTGTACGATCCGAAGACCGACCTCTACTCCTACCGCGTATGCGCCCCTTTTGTTTCTGCCTGTTCTGTCTGCCGATGCGATGACTAACCACGCAGCACGACTACAATGTCCGAAATAAAGCCGCCCTTCTCACCGAGATCCAGCGCCAGACACGTAAGGGCGGTGGCCTCTCCGTGCGTACACTTAAGGAGAGCTGGAAGGAGGCCCCGCAAGCGATCGAAGAGCTCGAAAAGGAGGGCGAAGTGTACGTCACGCGCACGCTCAAAGATGGTCAGATGCGCATGGTTTTCTGGAACGAACTCAAGCCGAATGAGGAGAGTGGCGGCATGGCCGTCGACAAAGGTCAGTTTCTTCCGCATGCGAAAATGCGGAGCATCAACCATTCGTGATGGCAGAGTTCAGCGACCTGTGGCGCTCGCTGAAGGTGCCAAACGACGTCGACCTGCTTAAGCAGCTCGCCTCGGAGGGCCTGCAGGCTACCGCCGCCGCCGCTCCTGTGCCCAAGGCACCCATCACCAAAAAGAAGGGAAAGAAGTCTGCTCCCCGGCAGCGCCAGGTTCGCATTACGAACACGCATTTGAGGGGGCAGATCGACCTCTCGCGCGATTACGTTGCGCCTGTGACCAAGTAGGCGGGCCCTCGGTCTTTATTTTTTTGTGAGCGGCGGCGAGTGGGGAGGCGTTGAAAACGCGGGTATGAGCTGTATCGATACATGACCATAATACATACATGCAAGCTATGATATGTACATTAGATTATTTGTATACCCAATTATGAACATCATGGACAAGATTGTTTTACATATGCATGTGGTAGATGAGCAGCGAATGACATGTTAAGAATAAAGCAATGGTGGTTGCAGTGGAACAGCAGTACCTTTTGAATGGAAATCCTGGAAGCCAATCAACGGGGCACCAAGATTCACTCCGCACGCAGCTTCTTCCGCGGCGGCTCGCCGGCCTCCTCGTCCTCCAGGATCTCGTCCAACTCCTCTTCATCCTCGTCGTCGTCCTCGCCATCCACGCTCCCGCCCTCCGGGACGAACACCGCCGACAGACGCCGCTTCAGCCCATCCAGCTCAGCCTGCAGCTTCACGGAACGCGTCCGCTCGCGCCGCTCGAGCTTCCGCACGCTACCATCGAGGGTCTGCGCGCGCAGCGTCACCTCCTGCAGCGCTTTCTCGAGGTCCGCAGAGCGCGCCACCTCAGCCCCGAGCGCTTGCTCCTTCGCGGAGAGCGCGGCGGCGAGGCTGGAGACCTTAGCAGCGGCTGAGCGGCGTTCCTTATGGCGCGTCTGCTGCAGGCATGCGGAGAAGCGCGCACGCATGTCGCACCAGATGTTGTCCAAGCCGTCGCCGTCTGCGTCTGCGTCCGTGCCGCCGGAAGCGGGAGCTTCTTTGGGGGAGGAGGATGACGGGGTGAGGTTGGCGGGAAGGGGAGGCGCGGCGCTTCTGTCCGCTGCATGTGCGGGAGACACAGATGGGCGCGGGTCGGGAGTGAGAAGTGATCGTTCGCCGTGGGCTGGTGCGGAGCGGCGGCTCCAGGAGGGCTGAGCACGTACTCCAGTTCGCCGCTGTCTTCGTCTTCGCTCAGCAGCATCTTCGTTTTCAATAAGGGACTCGAGCGGTCCGAACCTGCAATTTAATGAGATTAATGAAATACTATAAGAAACAACAGCGTACCCCCATTCGCTTCGCCTTCGAGTGGCTCCCGCATATCGACCGCCCCTTCCATGCAACGCAGGTACGCACGAAACACGGCCGCATCAGCGATTTCCGCGGCCGAGCTGCCACTCCGCGGCCGATAGCTTGCGACCGCATCGTAGAGAAACGGTCCCACCCAGCAGAGGCACCCGTCCGTATGCTCCAGACACGCCGGCGGGATGCCCATGACGAACGTCCCCGCCTCGTCGTCCCACACGGCGCGCGGGTACGGCTCTGCATAGCGCCGCGCCGACACGCCGCCTCCGACCAGCTCGCCCAGGGCGCGTCGTAGGCGTTCTGCGCCCGCACCGGGGTCCGCGTGGGCGGGGCGGCGAGCAGCATCGCCCGCGCGTACTCGCGCACCGGCGGGAACGCGCCCGACTTCTCGAGGAGCGCTTTGACATGCGGCGCGACCGCGCAGCCGACCATCCCGAGCTGTGTGATGAGCGCTTCGTCATCGGAGTCCGCGGCGAACGGGTAGAGCGGATGGTCCTCGGGCAGGGCAGGCGTGAGGTGCCGCAGGGCCTCCGTGAATGCCGTGTGGTACGCGTCCTTCCCCTCCGTGGATGGGGGAGCGAGGACGCGCCCGATGCTCCCGTCGTGCGCGCCGCGCTCGGTCAGGATATCGAGGGCGAGCTCAACCGCCAGATCGGGCATCGTGCGGATCCCAACGTCTACCGCCGCGGAGAGGTGACACTTGTACTCGTGGAATCGAGGTCCGCTGAGGATGACTGCGGAGCGGTCGTGGCTGAGGGAGAGGTCCCCGATATAGTTGATGCCTAACCGGTTAACGGGGGACCCGACGGGACGTGGTAGTCGCGGTAGTAGAAATGCGGTTCGCCTGAACTGGCGTCACCGGGATGCGGCTTTTCTGGCTTATAGAAGGTGATAGAGGGGGTTCCTGGGCCACGACTGGGGATGGTCCACGACCGAGGATAGGGGAATATGCCGTACACCCCGGAGAAGACATACTCGGGGGTGAGTGTGCCCGGGAGTCCCAGCACGGAGATCGCGACCTCGTCGTCCTGGACGAGCGAGATCTCATGGTACGGTTCCGTGGGAAGCTCCGGGTCCCCTTTGATGGCCATGCTCTGGCTGATGCGTTGCGAATAGACGGTGCGCACGCGCTGGCTCTGCCCCGCATACCTTCGCAGATCGATGCTCGGGCTGCCGTCTTGAGTCAACGGAGACTCTTCAAGCAGTTCACCTTGCTCTATCTGACTTCCCAAAGGTTCTTTCTGCTTTTTCTTCTGCTTTTTCTGCTCTATATCGCAGCGCGTCAGAGCCGGAAAGAACCAGCACGAAATGAGCACAACCTTGATCCCCCGCGAGCTCCGTCAAACTGACGGGTGTCAGGTCCCTCAAAGTGATAAGAAGCTGCTCTGGGATCCCCGCCGCTGCATGCCCCGACTTCACGGTACCAACATGATGGCCCACGCGGAAGGACAGCCCTGCACAGAGGTCCTCTCTCGCGGCGTCCGAGCGCTCGACCTTGTCCGTCTCCTGCAACAAGAACATGCTCGCGCGTAGGAACCCATTCCCTTTTTCACCCGCCGCCCAGGGGCTTGCGCTATTCGTGGACGCGCCGTCGACTGCGAAATGGTATATGTTGGCGTCCACGTCCAGGTGGTTGTTATAGACGGAGAGCCCGGTGAGGCCCGCGCTCGCGTGCCTCCACATGACGGTGCATACGTCCAGGTCCGTCGTATGCGGCGTCTGCGCGAGCGCAGAGTGCGGCAGCGTCGCGTGCAGGATGTAGATAGGCTGCCACGGCGCCGCGCGGAAGTGCGTTCCCTGCGGGCCCGACAGAAGGCCGGGGAATCGCTCGATGAGCCACCGTTTGCGCGCATCGCGCGCCTCTGCAGAGCCCCGCAGGTCCTCACGCACCCAGTCGTACCACTGGAGGACGCATTTCTCCTTGAGGATCTGCCCGACCTGATTCTGGATGTATTCCTGGACGGCAAGTGGAACACTGGCAGTCTTCATCTCCTCACAGTTTCGGGTCTTCCAGAACAAGCTTCTCCCCGACTTGGTCATGGCCAAGACTGAGGGCAGAGAAGAGACGAATGGCCGGATCGTGGGGGAATTTTGAACGTCGAACGTTGAACAGTTACTGCGACTCGATGTCAGATAGTAATGCGATCATGTGATATGTATTGGAGGTCACATGCGCGCGTCTCCGGACTTCTCGGACTCGTATGCAGTGCAGCTCTCGCAGACGATGTACATGTAGGTCCTCGCGCAGGAACACGTCAGAATTCCCCTAACCTCGAGAGACAAGACTCTGAAAGGGGGGGTATCTAGACCCGCAAAATCGCATTCGACTCGTGTACATTTTTCTTCGTGTCAAGCCCCGTAAGTTACGAACCCGCAGTGCGGCCCAATAAGCGTCTATACATAAATACCCTGCCAACCCCCTCGTCTTCACGGACTGGCGCGGCGGCTGGCGTGCCCGCTGGATGGGGCGCTATCGTCGTAGTCGCTGCCCTCGGCCATCAGTTCCGCGTGGCCCATGCGCGCGAGCTTTTTGTCGAACACGCGCTGACGGTACCCAGAGACGATTCGCTCGAGGAGGTCAGATGTGCTCACGCCAGCGGTGCGCCGTGTTGGCAGGAACTTGCCTACAGAGAGAAGGTGAGCAAGTAAGGCGAAAACAGGACGCGAGACGCACCCTGGCTTTTTGCGAAAGCGTAGACATCGTCGTGTCCCGAAGAGACATACGGATCTTCGTCGTGCGCGACGTAGTCTATGCGATACTGTGTGCGCGGTGAGGGAGTGGGCTGCACGTGAACCGCAGAGAGAGAAGAGGAAACGCGTGCGCACCTTATCGATAAACGCGCCGTCGATGACCCACGGCGCGGTGGGTACGACCTCGTCGACCCAGCGGCAATGGCGGACTGCTTCGCATCTGCGTTGGACGGTCAGTTTATGCCGTGAGAGACGAAATTCAATGCAGATCGATGCAAGCGGATTAAACGCGACACGGGGAAGATTTTCAAGCGGACGCGGAGACGCGCTACGCACCTCTCAGGATGTGTCATGATGGGGCAGTTCTTGTGCTCTGCACATTGCTCGTCCGAGTTGACACCGACGAGGAGATACACGCCGTGAGGCGCGTCGGGCGCGCGGGAGTCGGGGAAGGCGAGCTTGGCCTGGCGGAGCTGGAGGGCGTGGCCGAAGTGGAAGAGGTCGTACACGCCGTCCGCATAGATGCGCACGGGGCGTCCGGTCGGGGGCGGGTTGATGCGGTATGTGCGTGCGTGAGCGAGGGCGTCGGTGCCTGCGATGACGGAGCGCACGAAGTGGTGGATATCGGCGGGGGTGAGCTTGGCAGTGTCGAAGGCGGGGGCAGGCGAGCGAGAATCGGAGGACGCACTCGAATGTGGGAGGAGCGGCGCGTCGACGGGGTGCAGCGAGGGGCTGGCGGAGGGAGCGGGAGAGGTGAGGGTAGAGGCGGCGGAGGAGGGATAGTGTGCGGAGGATGAGGGCGTGTCGCGTCCCTGGCCGAGGGTCGCGCTGCTCTCGATGTCGCCATCGTAAGTGGGGGAGTCGATGCCGCCATCGTCGGAGGACACGACGCTGGCGGCAAGGGCATGGCGGGGGCGCGGGGGCTTGAGCGCGGAGGGCGCGAGAGGCTGATGGCGGGAGGAGATAGCGGTGGGGAGCTGTGGAGATGGAGACAGAGGTGGAGGAGAGGGCGTCGTCTGTGAGAGGGTCGTTGTCCTCCTCTGATGCATCGTACGGGGGAGTCAAGGATGGGGCGGGGGTGGATGGCGGGGTGCTGCTTGCTGGCAAAGGACCGTTTGGAGTGCAGCGTCTTCTTTGGCGCGATCGTCTCCATCGCGGCGGGTGGTGAGTACCTGAGACGGGATCTGTGCTGGATGGGCTGGCGGTGACGGCGGGGTTGGCGACGACGACAACGACGGCTAGGACGACAGTGGCGGGAACTTGGTGCACGTCTTGCGCACTTCTCGAAAACTGAGTGCGACACGGAAAGTAGACCGCCCCTTCCTTTCTGGCAGTCGGCGAATGATGTCATCGCGAGCACAGCGGTGTGCGACATACTTACTCGTCTATAAGAAACGGAGGTTGAGATATGGACTATATACATATTGGGGTGCGATAGCATACACGGCATGGACAGGCAGACAGCGATTTTATAATATGAGCCTCTATCATATGTGAATCGGAGGCATGGTATTCCCTTCAGGAATGTGAGCAGGCTAGCAGCGCAATTATGCGAGCAGACAGTAAGATGCAGTCTCAATCAGCGCGTACCACAAACGACGTGATAAAAGACATGGAACGGGAACTGGAATTGGCGGCGGGAACCAGGGATACAACGAGGGGATGACGATGAAGGACACAAGTAGAAAACAGAATGGCATTGAACATGAGGACGGTAATGAGAACGGTGGAATGGACACGGAGATGGAAAAGGCCGACAGCGACAGACGAGATAACCTCGGAAACGCGAATGAATCAAGAGCGCTGGTCCTGCGAGAAAAAGAGAACGACTACTATGGGTCCTGCCTACGACTATGGCGCGGCGCGGCGCGCTGCTCTAATGCAGTATCGTGCGTACGTGCGGCATGCGCACGGCAATATGGCTCCTCCTTCAGAGGGCGAAAAAAACAACCAACGTGGGCGGCGATGGGAGGCAGCATGAAGCTGCACTATGAGACAGATACGGACGACGAGATAATAACTTGTAGAACAGACATAACGAGAACGACAGACTCCCCCGGGGCGCACGCGCCCTTCACGCAGTAGCGCGCTTCACCATCTGCCACGAAAACGTCAGCACGTGCATAGCATTAGACAAGAGAAACATGACGGGAAGACGCACCTCGCGCGCCCACCGCATCGTCGTCTTCGTCTCGACAGGGTAGCGGGTCTTCGTCCGCAATTGCCCCATGATCCACTCCGACAGCAGGTACGGCTTGATCTGTCCGTCGGGGAACGAGTCCGCCAGGTCACCGATGAGGCCTACAGCCTGCTTCACCGACGCGTCCGTCCGCTCGCTGTCCGTCAGACACCGCTGCAGCAGCTCCAAAATGTCTGGCACGTAGGGGATCAGCACCGTCACTGCAACAACAAACACCGTCAGCACATGCAGCGAGAGGATCACAGAAGCATGCACGACGTACCCTTCTCCGTGTTCTTGAAGCCGGAGACGATCCCGGTATACGCCTCGACGATGCCCTCGCGGAGCGCCGCAACATATTCGACGAGGTCGATATCAAGCTATGGAGCAAGATCAGCTGCAGATATGCAAAACACGTCGAATGCGACTTACGGGATTAGGCTGCAGTGCGCCCGCTTGCCGCAGCACGCCCATTGTGTGTGAGGTACGGCTCGAACGCAGGTCCGATCGCCATGGCGATGTCGCCGAAGCACGATAGGATGGAGATCTTCACGTTGCGGTTGAGCACGTCGCTCTGCAGGTTCTCCAGGAGCACGCCCATGAACGCGCCCGCGTACTGCGCGCTCTGCTCGTTCAGGGCGCGCGAGATATCGCCGATGATGCCCACCGCGACCGTGCACAGCTGCGTGTCCTCGTGGGCCTTGAGCGCATTGTAGAGGTATGGCAGGAACGGGGGAATATAAGGCGCGAAATGACTCTCGAGCACTGTGGCACGGCGGGTGAGACGGAGACGATGGGGAGACGGAGGATGTACTTACCTGATGAGAGCGCGCCGACCACCATGAATGCATCCTCCATCACGGTATAAGTCTTTCCTGCAGCCTGGATCAACTGGAGCATGAGGGTCATGATGCGGTCGGCTAGGGGTTGGATGCCTGCGCCCAACTTCCGCACGACGCTCTGGCAAAGCATATTTGAGAGATCGTCGCAAGATGACTCGAAAAAAAGCCAATATACTCACGATGGTTACACCACAAAAGTTGGTCTGCAAGTCGTTCCAGTTATTGCGGTCGTCGACACCTACAATTTGGTTCTGCATAACGCGGTAAGAAAGCTGCAACGTCCATCCAATCGCGCATGGCATACCTGCATGCTGAGCAGCTGCTCCATGCGGGACAAGACTGTGAGAGCAGTATTCTGCACTACAGTGATCGTGTCGAGGGACGAATGTGTGACGAACGACGTGATAGCTTCGTATGCCGTAGTCCGGTAATTTTCGTCGTTACTCGCGCTAGAACACAAAACTCAGACGGCCAGTCCCGTACAATGAATTAAACTGACCTCTCGGTGACGCGCAACAACGCTTGAATGACACCGTCGAAGTACGGCGACAGAGGTCCAGTTGCAGCACTGGCGGGATCGTCTCCCTCCGAGTCCCAGCTGATCCGCTAGGTTCATCATCGCCCAACAGCAGTTCGTAACAATGCGAGGACTATCTTGCAGACCATTTACGAGCGCAGAGATGAGCGGGTGCAGCTGCACATCAGGCTTGATCGTGGTGACGAGCAGGTCGCAGATCCGGCCAAGCGTCCACGAAACCGAGTCCCGGACGTGCACGTTCGCGTCGCCCATCATTGCGATAAGAATCGGGAAAGCCTGATCGACCAGAGGATGGAGCAATCGAGGATCAGGGCCCTCCAAAATCGAGCCGAATGCCATGACTGCCGCGTCGCGTAGATGCCAGTCGTCGGACTTGAGGTTAGCCTCGACGAACGGGACGACAGCGCCCACTACAGGGTCCTGGGCCGCTTGTGCAAGGAACCCAAGGCAGGTGCCCGCCGCCATCGATACGTTCCACTCATCCTCATCTGCGTCTTCTTCCTGATGCGTGAGAAGTTGTAGCAAGACAGGAGTGATCTCAGGTAGTGCAACTTTGGCAAAGTGCTTGTTCTCAGTGTCAGGGACCTCTCCATATTCGCGCGCCTGGGTAGCGATGATCAGCATATCGCCATATCGCATCGCATCGCTCTCACCTCAATAGCATCATAGTTGAGGTCTGACTCAAACTCACAGACGGTCGACCAAAATTCGATTGCTTGTAATGCAATGGGCTGTTCACTGTGCTTCATGCCCATGACCGTAAGCTAAAAATGCAGTAAGCACACATTCGAACATTCATATTCATAGTGGTCGACTTACCCCGAACAGCGCACGCTCCATATAGAAGCCCATCTTGTCGTAGTAGAGCGTCATAATCCTTACCAGACACTCGAATGCACCGACTTGGACTGGAACCGAGTTGCACTGCGTGGCCTCACACACAACTTGCATAATATAGTTGCGTTCACCCTGAGAAAATTGATCATGAACGACGACCCAATGTAATTGTGATCAGTCGTCTTACCTCACGCTCAAAGTTGTCGCGGACGAACTCGAGCGAGTTAAGGAGAGCGTGGATGGCAGCCAGTTGCACTTCCGGTGATGGCTCCTCTTTCCGTGCACCATAAATGACAGCGGTCAGAATCTCGTTAGAACGAACCGCCAAAATCTCAGGTTTCTAAAAAGAGTGATGAGTCGATGGAATCATTCCAGTAACAGAGTACGTACTATTGTCTCGCACACAAAACCGATGGCTTGAAGTGTGGCGATGCGAAGGTTGGTATTTGCCGGTTGGTTGACGAAGCCCAATAGAACCTCAATCAGCTCTGACCATTGACCTACTGGCAACTCTACAGCCGCAATCGCAGCAATAACCTGAGCAGCAACAGTCCCAACCTTCCCAGCAGCAGAGCCGAGACCCATGAACGCATCCTGCTTGATTTTCGTCCTCGTGTCGTTGTCAAGTGCAAGCCAGCGATTGGAATATTCGACTTGTCGTGCAATTTCCTAGAACGAAGCACCTTGTGAGGGGCAAATCAAAAGACAACGTCGCGTAGGACTCACCCGTGCTGTCAAGGCATTCTTCAACGCAAGACCAGCTGCATTCCGTATGTGCGGTGGCGAATTCTCGTTCACGAGTTCAGAAGAAAGCATCAACAAATACGCGGGCTATGATGTTGGTTAGATGGCCATCAAAGTGAGCAGGGGCTCGTGGAAGATGAGAGGCGACGCTGGCTCACGTAGTTCTCCCTGGATGCGCTCTCGAGCTTTTGTGTCGCATCCTGACGCGTATGAGTGTCTGTACGGATCGCAAATCGTGAGTTTTAGCCCAATCAACACGGTGGACGCGACTATCTGGGGCGAGAGGGCGAGCGGCGCACCTGGTGATAGGGTATTTGCGAGGAGTTCACTGGCATTCATTTTTCGTGAATGAAGGAAAATGCTGAGAGTGATTTTGTGTGCAAGCGGGACGGTATTTGGTGTTTATATGAGAGTTGTGGTTGATACTGGGATCCTTATATGAACGCACGAGAAGAGAGTGGCGGTCAACGCAGGGTTGAGGAAGGTGGCCGTCAAAGCGTGCGCGGCGCCTGATTTTCCAGCCACTACCACCGCAGCAACGGACTATTCTTCACAATAAAAGGCATGCTTGTTTCATTGTCTTACTCGCTCTACGTTCACATTCCTCATGTTACTAGTCTTACTCGCGCCCCGAACTCCTTTCCGCGGTCGCCGATCGCAACATCTAACTTGACTCAATATCTGCGAGCTCTAGTCTCATCCGGATAATCCAATTTATCCACTGCGGCTTCACACTCATTCAGGCCACATAAACAAGCAGCTGTAAGACATGGCAGACAGGGTGCGTATGCGGCTTTAAATTTAACAATCTTCGCGAATGACCTTTGGCTAAGGGTCGTGGCGCAAGCAGAGGATTTCGGGGAACGGCAGGTCCCGCTAGGGGAGGTCGACATATGCCGTCAGTGAACGATTAATGCTGCTTATGATGCACTCCATTGACCTTGCAACGTCCAGACCGCAACCTACCATGGACAAACCAAAACGCGAGGCTATCCTCGATCTGTCCAAGTATGCCAACGAGAGAATAAGAGTCAAGTTCACTGGCGGCCGAGAAGGCATGTGTCAAGCTCTTCAGAGAAGTAACACCTCCTCACAATTGATGCAGTAACGGGAATTCTGAAGGGATATGATCAATTACTCAATCTCGTGCTTGATGAGGTACAGGAGGAGCTGCAGGGCGGTGAGTTAAGTGAACGTACGTAAAGGATCACTTGATATAACCGGGGTGCATTTATTGTTACAGATGTCGAACCGAAGACCCGCACACTAGGACTGGTTGTTCTGCGTGGTCCTACAATAACGCTGCTCAGTCCAGTCGACGGCTCCGAAGAAATTGCGAATCCCTTCCTTGCTCAAGAATAATTGATAAGTGTTCACGCATACTTTCCAGACCCTCTTGTTACGCGACGCGCCCGTGATTGTGTTTTGGCGCATGTAATATCACTTTGAATGAAGGTGTGTTATCGAAAGCTCTGAGCGGAGCTAGTTACACACTGCGTACTTTTTGAACAGAAGCAAGACAGTATGCGTTTGCGATCTTTGCGTCAAAAATCCAATAGTTTATGCGCTGTTAGGCATGGAATTGTTCGCCGCTGTGACGCGTTCAAATGCACGCGAGCAACTCACGGTGCATCTTATCGTGCTCCTGGTGTACTTGTTCGCGCGGCCTGTGGTCCCTGGTAGCGCATTTTCCTGCCGCGGCCGTGTTGTCAAATAGATGTCTCACAGACTGACATTGCCAACGGCCTTATCATCGTCACCCGAATCCTGTCTACTGTTCAGTGCTATCGGTCAATCCTCTACAATATTTTCTCTTTGAAATCGCGCCTCAGAGATGTCGAGTGCATGTGACTTGAAATGTAAATCATATGACTGATCGCGACGCGTTCCAACGTGTGCCCTCACTCTGATCACTAAACAGCGCGCCGCAACTGATCCCTAGGCTGACCCTTCTTCTCCCATTGGCACGTTCTACATAGAGGGGTCGGCGCCAGAAGATCTCTTCCAATGTTCCATGGCCAGTCGCTTCTGCTCCTGCGCCTGAACGTACTCGACTCAAATAATGATTATCATGCGTAAATGCACGTTGAGTCTCATTGCTGCTGGCTCTCTACTATATCACTAATTAAACACATTAACCGCTTTGCCTGATTCGTATGCTCTCTGCACTGGAGGAAATTTACACGGAGACAACGCAAAGCTCACCTGTGTGCTGAATATCGGTTAAATCCCCAGAACCAACATGCATCTTACTTCGGTGGTTCCCCCAGTTTGCTATCAACGTTGCGCTTACACAATCATTCCCGAAGTAATGTTGTTGCAGCCGATAAGTAGACGGCATGTTATGTAGGTTACCGTTTGAACTTACATGCTTGAAACAGCAGTCGCCATCGAGGTTCTGGACATAACGAAGAGTCAATGAAATGACAGCGACCATACGCGATTGTTGCAATCCTTATTGGCCCATGACCAATTTAAATCTCCAGTTATTAGTAAGGATAATGATCGGTATGTGCACCATATTAATGCTATGACTTGCGCATGGGAGTCGAGATCGCTCCGGTCTCAAACTGGTCTCAATGATCTCTCCCTCCATGGGAAAACATTTTAGCAGGTGGTATGTTTGCGTCATACGTGACTTACAAAGCGTGAACTTCTATCGTTAAAAAGGCACGATGAATCATATCACTTGCCCACTCTCGCTACCCCAGTGAAGGAGCATTAACATGCCTATCCCGACGACGACCCGCGAGTATCGCTTACCGAAGGTAAACTAATGATTTCTACTGCGAGTTCAGTCGCTGAGCCGTCTCATGCAGGTGGATGGTTTCCACAATTTAACCCTGCAAGAAGCCTCCGTTCCTCCTCCGAAGTCTTCTGAGGTCCTCGTTAAAGTGCATGCGGTGTCTCTTCAGGTCTGTTGGGGTTTATGTTCGTTCGCAAAAGGGTATATATTGAATGTAGCATCAATTTTTAGTATCGCGACCTAGTCGTCGCCAAAAACCAGTACCCGCTCGGCCAAAAGGAGAATCCTGTACCTGGCTCAGACATGGCGGGTGAAATTCTCGCTGTTGGTGACGAGGTCAAGGGCTGGAAGGTCGGCGATCGCGTCTGCGCGAACTTCGCGGTCGACCATTTGTATGGCGATGTCACCGAGAAGATTAAGCTCACGGGTTTAGGCGCTCCTATCGACGGGGTCTTTACAGAGTACAAGATCCTCCCTGCTCACGTACGTGTCTTTTCACAGATATCTAGGTGGTCTTTGATCATTTTCTGACAGTGCCTTGTTGCCATTCCCGAACACCTCTCTTATGAGGAGGCTTCCACTTTACCGTATGAGTACTTTTCATTCATATTCGCGAATTATCTGCCTCACAAACGCTCTCGCCAGATGTGCAGCGGTCACTGCTTACAATGCCCTTATGGGCCCTATTCCCCTCAAGGGTGGTGACACCGTCCTTGTGCAAGGCACTGGCGGCGTCTCTATCTTCGGTTTGCAGTTCGCGGTGGCCTCTGGTGCTACCGTGATTGCTACTTCATCTTCGGATGAGAAACTGCAGATCGCTGAGAAGCTCGGCGCCAAGTACTTGATCAATTACAAGAAGACACCGGACTGGGACCAGGAGGTCCTTAAGATCGTATGTCGTGAATATTACTGTGTGCAACACGAGTTGACATTGAAAACGAATGTAGACCAATGGCCGAGGTGTTGATCATATCGTCGAGGTCGGCGGCCCAGGCACGTTATCCAAGTCTTTGAATTGCGTGCGGTATGCAGGCTGTATCCACGTTATTGGATTTGTGGCTGGCGTGCGTGTCATATTTCTATCCAGGTGGGGTGCTGTAATGTGCTCATTGCATGAATTTCAATAGGATGGAGATGTGAGCCACATTCCCCTCACAGTCCTTGGCAAGGCCGTGTTGCTCCGCGGTATTCTGATCGGCTCTCGCACTCAGTAAGTAGTTTCTGCTATCTTCATATGCATATAAAGGTAAACTGATCATGTTGCAGGTTTGAGGACATGAACCGTCTGATTAGTGCAGTCAAATTGAGGCCAGTTATTGACAAAGTATTTGATTTTGATAATCTGCGTGCCGCATACGAGTACCAGGACAGCCAGAAGCATGTCGGTAAGATGTGATCAAGGTGTCGAAGGATTGAATGGTGATAGAAGGGGATATTGGGTCAATTATCTACTAGCAGCATCATGTCGTATCATTACAGTTTACGTGAATAAAAACGTCTACGAAGAATAGAGACTTGACATCATCTTAAACGCGAACCACGTGATACGCACGTTATCGCGTTCGTACGTTTCCCTGACAGTGACTGGCTCAAGCTCAAGCTCCCTTGCTTCTCTCCGTTTTTGTTACTTTCCGCATGGTCGACACAAAACAAAAGGATGGGAGCAAGAAGAGCTCTTTCAGCGCTCCAGTTTCGTCTGCTGCTGCGCCTGAACGAGCTCGAGTCAGAACCCCCCCAAATGCTCGTCGCCAGGTTTTATGGACACTGGTCGCTGCTGCTCTCGCTGGTCTTTCTACCTACTACAGCAATATACATCGCCAGATAACTGCTTTGCCGGACTCGTATGCTCTCTGTGGTGGTCCTGGTAAAATCTACACTGTAGACGACGCGAAGCCCGCTGTCGATTGTCTCCTCGTCCGCAAAGACGTTGTTATCGCCACCGGCTCTTTAGGTCTGACATCCATCTCGCTGTCTGAGGTTAGCTAACATACCCAGGTGAGGTGAAGACGCACTGGAATGATTATCAAAATGAACAAATCAAGATGTTTTACGGTAACGAGCCTAGTGCAAAGAAGCCACTCAAAGTCTTCCGCCCACCCCTAGGCAGTATCGTCGTACCCGGTCTAGCAGGTGCGCGTCTGTTCTCTCAAATATGTCTTCTTACCCACCAAGATACCTGCAGATGCACACGCCCATATTATTGATTATGGGTTTAAAGTCGAGCTCCCTCTTGATGGTGCAAGTTCTCTTGATGGTGCGCATTTTGTCACTACATATCTGACACGAATTTGTGTCTGTTGCTTCAAAATATATTGCATATTCTATCTATCAGTCTGATTGTGCTTGGTCCTCGCCAGGTGTGCAGCTTAGCGGATATAATGAATCGAGTGATATCTACAAAGATAGATTTATTTTCCCTGTGACGATGCCTGCACTGTACTTATTGACACAAGCTGAGCATTGTCTTTGTGCGTGCACCCGTCATCTCTGTGAGGTGACGAGCTCGAGAGGCTTGGGTCCATTTTCGCCGTAGATGCCTGAATTTCTATGACAATTCTCGCATGACCTTCTTTCGTCCATTCACTCAATGGCCGTCGTTCAATACTTTAATACTCTTCACTTGCATCATATCTGATATTCAATTTACCAGAGGTTCTTAATCGTATCGAGGCTTACATCAGTGCTTCCCCCGAGCTGCTCGCTAACCCAGATCGCTGGGTTGAAGGCATGGGCTGGGATCAGACGCGTTGGACTGCCTGGCGCGGAGGATTCCCCACCGCCGTATGCTCCCTCTTTTAATTCTCCTCGATTATCTCATACTGGTCATCGTAGGCCGACTTGGCTTCACGTCCGCTGCTTGCTGCTCGTCCTCTTGCTTTACGCCGCGTCGATGGGCACGCTCTCTGGGTATCTCCTCGTGTGGTGATGCTCGCGCGTGATGCGGACGTGTCGGGCGGAGAGGTCGTGCGTGGGGAGGATGGCAAGCCCACAGGTGACGGCGCATTTCTGCATTTGTCTTCTGCCTTACTGATCGTCTGTGAAGGTGTGTATCTGGATGCCGCAATGGCGCTTGTCCCTGTGCCAGCATGGACAGAGGAAGAAAGATGAAAGAATATGCACTGCGGACAATGACAGACGCGCTTTCTGTCGGGCTCACGAGTGTGCATGATGCTGCAGCGGGGTTGAACGAAATTAACATCTTCAGCAGGTCTCTGCTTCTATTTTCACAGTATAGAAACATTTGCTGATCTCGGATTCATACAGATTGGCAGAAGAAGGACAGCTGCCTGTGAGTATATGTTCGGCGGTTCGATGTGTAGTGTTAATCTACACATGCAGATCCGAGTGTACGCGATGGGACATTCTGAAGCGGACGATTATTGGGGCGACAAGATTCCCAGGATGGAGAAGCATGGACTAGATGGACGGTTGACCGTGCGTAGTGTGAAACTATTTACCGATGGTGTGTGCAGCGCTTTTCTGTATGTTCTTGCCTCTGATGTTACTTTTGGAGGCGCACTGGGTTCGTGGGGTGCGGCGCTGCTGGAACCATACACTGACAAGCCAGATACGCGTGGGATTATGCGAACTGAGGAGGGCCCATTACGGGAGACAATAGAACGATTCTGGGCAGACGGCTGGGGCGTGGTGCGTGCCTTCCTCTCTCCTCACCTCACTGTGTCTCATTCGTGATTGGGTACACCGTATCGCAGAACATCCACTGCATCGGCGACCGTGCGAATAAAATCGTGCTGGACATCTTCGAAGGCCTGCTGTCGAATGATTCAGAGGCGGCGGCGAGGCGGAGGCCGCGCATTGAGCATGCGCAGATAATGCGCCTCGAGGATGTGCAAAGGGCAGGAAGGCTGGGTGGTGCGTCACAAGCCTAACCTGTGCCATGTGCCGAGTGATACTGACTCTCCATGCATGAGGAAAGTGATCACAAGTGTGCAGCCGACACACGCGTGAGTTTGTTCATATCTTCGTTGTATCAGATGCTGACTGCGGTTGGGGGACAGGACAAGCGATATGTGGTACGCGGAAAGCCGGCTGGTGAGTCCATGTCTGATGATGCTGTCCGTGATATATGAACGAATCGTTTGAGTGACCTAGGGCCCGGAGAGGATCAAGGGAGCGTATGCGTATCAATCATTGCTTCGGTATGTCTTCATCCCTCATCAGGTTCTCGCAACTTCACTTGGTTTGTAGGGCATCGGCGAATAATGTCCTCCCACTGGGATCCGACTTCCCCGTCGAGGGTATCAACCCGCTCCTTGGATTCTACGCTGCTGTCGCAAGGCTCGATGTAAACGGAGAGAGCCCTCACGGTGCGGGTGGCTGGTACGTTCTATTCCCGCTCTCGACGGATATCTGTTCTCTGATGCAAACAAATGGCGCATCGTCTTGTGGCGGATCACTCGTCACAGGTATTCCTCTGAGCGCCTCACGCGTGCACAGGCTCTCAAGGGCATGACCCTCCACGCGGCGTACGCGGCTTTCTCAGAAGACGAACTGGGCTCTCTCGTGGCCGGAAAGAAGGCAGATTATGTGATACTCGACAGGGATATTATGAATGAAGATGCGCCGTTTGCAGATATCTTGAAGGCAAAAGTGCGCGCAACCGTCATTGATGGTCACATCGCGTACGGTGGAATCTAAATTACAATCGGGCTGGAGGGTGTATCGAGGATCATAGTGGTATCAAGATGCAGTGCGATAATATGATTGATGAGAGCCTAGGATGCGCGAAATGAGGATTATGTTCATACATGGCGTCTGTGCAGTGATGAGTTTTATGCGAAAGATGAAGAGAGTATAGCGCTGGGTAGAAACTTGAGAAAAAGCATAGCAACAAAAACAGATGACCGAAGTCCGCATGGAACGACGCCCAGGAGAGGGAATAAACAACATAAAATAGTAAAGGAGCGAGTATGTACCCGTGAAATTGAAAATTGCTCGTAGAAAGATGGTTCCGATCAAAATCCATCCAAAGCAGGAAAGGTAATCTTCCACCATCTCTGCGATCATATGTACGCGGCGCTCTCCAGCCCCGCCTTACTCACGCGCCGCAAAGGCTGCAGGGTCGCCTCATCCACTGGCGCGCGTCGTGCATGGCGATAACGTCCTGACGAGTCTTTAATCTCCATCTCCTGTCCCGAATCACCCAGTGTCGCCGGGTCAGTCAGGGGCGGGCCAGACACGCCCGCAAATGAGTGTTGCGTAGTGAACAACGGCGGCAAGCTTTCGCGAATGTGTTGCGGCCGCCGTCCGCCTACTGCGACTTGGTAGTTCGCGCCGTTGTTCGGGATGTTCCCACCGTCATAGTCATCTGCATCGGGATCGCTAGATGTCATCTTAACGACGCCGACAGATTTACCGCCGAGCTCTTGCTCCTCAAAGGTCATCAGCTCGGAGACGAAGCCGATGTTGGGGGAGATGCCTTTGCGCCGCTCGAGGACAAAGGCGTAGGCGCGTGAGAGCGTCCAGTGATTAGCGTGGATAAGGTATGCCATAACTGCGGTTACAGAGCGCGACTTCCCAGCTTTGCAGTGTACATACGTTGGTGAGGAGTGTAGACGGGCATCGTCTTAGCGATCAAGTAAGAAACAATGGCGAGGAGTTGAAAAGCCCGACTGCAGTTCTCACCTAGAATCTCGCAAACTTCCCGCACGCCGCGCGTGATATTGTCTTCTTCGACGGTGTCTCGCATCGGAATACGCACATAACGGTCGAATCGGTCGCGAAGACGAAGCCCGTGGTCGTCATCGCATTCAGCTGCAATATTCAAAATGCGCTTGACGCCAAGTGATAGGAGCTCCTCAACATGCTCCTCCGCTGTGAGTTCGGGGCCAAGGAAAAGAAAGTTCGGAAGGATGGTGGAGACGGCAAAGACAGGGAAAGGTTCCTCTGTTGTTGGAGGCTGCGATGTATCTGGGCGAGCGGTTGATGGTGTGCGAGGATCTGGAGAGATTGGGGTATGCGGAATGGTCTTGGCATATGATGGAGAGGGTGGGGTAACCAGTCCAATGAGTGCTACCTGCAAGCAGTCGTGCAGAGCCTGGCGGAGAGTGATAGAGAAAGACAGCTGGAGGTGTGAGGGGATCGGGAGCGAGAGCGGAGCGACGAGACATCGGAGGCGCGGCGAGTGTTGCAGTTTCACCGGTGGTATAGTCGTACTTGGAGCTTGGGGAGGCCTGCATTGAGCCGCTCGGCAGAAGAAGTGTCGATTTTGCGAAGGGTTGGTATACTTGGTCTACGAGGTGGTGGTGGTCGGGAGAAGGCGATCTGTGATGGTGCTGGAGAAGGCGCCGAGTAGTCGTTTACACCGTGCCATTGTACAGCGGAGGGCATCATAAGTTTCGGAGAGACAGCGGACTTCTCAATCTCAGGAAGATTCTTCGAGCGCGCAGCGGCAATGGCGATATCGAGGTGGAAAAGTCCGCCGGGTTTATAAGTTGGCGGTGAAATGTTACTCTGAGCAGGATCTTCAAAACGATCATCTGAGATCATAAACTGTCTCAGGTAGGGATGCTGTCGCGCAGTGGACAGGCCACCCTGAAGATAGTCTACACCGCCATGCTCCAGAAGAGGTTCCACGATCGCGAGGAGAGTCCAAGCGGTCGCATATGGATTGTGTTGTTCTCGCTCGTCCATATTCTCGTCGTAGATAACGACATCGCCATCCCAATCTCCGCTAGCCATGATCTCGTCCCATTGACGTTTGCCGCCCTCGGTCGTGATAAATTGACGCAACGCATCCAGGTCATGTAACCCACCATTTGGTTTGCGACACCGCTTCAATATCAAGGAGGGAATTGCCTGGATATTGATGCTATGCTTGAGACGGTTAGCCAAAAATGATCCGAGAGGACGGGTGTCAATCAGCAACGGACGAGTGGGCGCAGAAAGGCGCGCTACAAGGAGAACAGAATCCATGCCGCGTAAAGGTTGCTTGCTGGGAGCATCAAAAGATGAGCCTTTCCAGTCCTCTGTATCAGCATATAATGCAGAGATTGGGGTGTAGTAAACACTAGAAGGACTGATACTGGAGGTCGGGCTGGGAGTGGTCTGTTCTGCAAGATCAGACCAAGAGCTGTAAGATGAAGCGGAAGCATTCTGCACTCGAAGACTTGACGATGCAGAACGTATAGGACGAAGCTTCAAATTCTTGTGCACGCTTCTCCGTAATTGCTCCAGAACAGCCAGATCTTTCGATATGTCATCTGCATTGGTGTCCGAATCCATCTCGAGGTTGGAGACGGAACCAATGGGAGAATCTGAAGAGGCGGAGGAGGGTGAAGAGAGCTGAAGGAGATCGTCGTCGTCATCGAGGTCATATGGAGATTCGACGGGTGTCTCGAGCTCGATGATAGTATTGCTCTGGCCTGGTCGAGTAGCAGTTTGAACTGTGAGCGTTGGCGGGCGTCCTTTCTTTGGTGGAGCCATGGATAGATTGAAGAGCGGTGCCAGTCGACGAAACGTAGAAAGACAAGACGACGAGGACGAAACCCGCAGAAAGGTTGGGGAATTTGATGGTGGGTGAGAGTAAGACCTCTCCCAGACAAGAGCACCCGACGCCACTTTACTTAGTTAACTATAAATTCATAATACCTTATAAATTGCTTATTTAAGCTATAGCTTATTAATGTGTATTTGACAGTCTACTGATTTATAATTAGTTTCCCTAAGTGTAGCGGCAAATAAGCGCCTCTTCCTTGCTCTCAACAGTGCAGTCCTCGAAAAAATCGCTGTCTCCGTTACCGTCCCCCTCCAATGTCCAAGTCCTACAATTTCCGCAGAGCTCAGCCTCAGCAAGATGCTGCCCCGTTCAGATATCGCCCCCAAGTTCAGCAACTTCAAGAACTCTTCCCACATTTTCCAACGAGGGTACGTACGTCCACGACCTCACTCAGAACGTGCTCATGCCCTCTTCTAGATCTTCAATCTCTGCTCGTTGAAGTGAGTGGAGATGTGGAGCTTGCAGTTACAAGAATTAGCGAAGGTTTTTCCATCCGTTCTTGGTGACGGGCATTTTATTAACTGCGTGCTGTCAGGTCATGCGGAGCAGTGGGGATCAGTCACCCGCAAGAAGGAGAAAAAGTCGATCTCTGCTTCACCTTCTCAGTCCAAAGAGTCGTCTGCGGGAAGGGACCGCGGCGACTTCCGCGGTGGCCGAGGTGGACGTGGGGGGCGGGGTGGTCCAGGACGCGGCGGTGCTGCTCGCGGCACCTTTGCACGAGGCGGTCACCATGAGATGAATGGCCAGCGGCCCAAATCTTCTCAAGTGACAGATGCAGTTACTCCACAGATGCTTCTGCAACCGACGCTTCCTCTGTCGTTCCTTCGAAGCCGGCAGAAGATGGTGGACAGGATAGGGCGACTACAGCGGATGCGTGGGGCACCGTTCAATCAGAGACGGAGACGACACCCACTGTAGCACTTTCTACTTCGGCATGGGGTTCCGCTACCGCGACTTGGGGAGGCGAGACTGCGGTCAATGGGTCGGCCTCTGTGGTCACTCCTACACATAATCCGACGCCTACTAAGGTCGTAAAAACACCTGCAACGTCGAAGTTGTCTTGGGCGCAAGTCGCTCGGTGCGTGTATAAGGTTGAATGTTCATGCTGACCAAGATCTAATTATCGATGTCTTCAGTCCTCAAGAGAAAACAGCACCACCTCCATCCCCTGCCCCTGTCCCACCCCTGCATCTATTTCAGTTCCTACTCCGCCACCTGCACTCGTTTCTCAACCAGAACCCAGCCCTGTTCCGGAAGTCGAGCCTCCGACGCAGACTGGGTGGGAAGAGCCAACAACTGTGCAGCCTCCAACGTGGGACGATGAACCAGGTGTTCAGTCTACAGCAGAGTCTTGGACAACGTCCGTCGAGCCGCCAGCTCCAGAAGAGCCCAAGTCCGCGCAACCTGAAGTATGTCCTCCTGAAGAGCCTCAAGCGGCACCGGAACGAGTTTCTTCTGCGCTTCCCGCTCAGGTTCAGCAGCCTCCGCCGGAAGAAGCTGTCGTGCCACCACCCAAACCCTCACACCTGCCGGTCACACGAGGCCCTCGTCTGCCTTGCATCGCACGAGTGCAAAGTTCAAGATCACTGACCAAGCTGTCATTATGCCCAGCTCCAGCTTCGGTAACATCGAGAAGATAGGTATGCAGTTTGGTAGTTTGGGCCTTGGTGGAGACGACCTGGATGCCAATACGTAAGTATTCCGACGTCTTAGTTACTGTTTGATTCATTAATATTTTGCAGACATGATCTTGGCCCTGAGCCTGCTCGAGTTCAGGAACCCAGTATTCCCGAGTCGCAGGCTCCTCAACAGCCCGTGCAGCCTCCCCAGCCCCAGCATCGGTGCAACTCCAACAAGCCCAAGAGACTCCCGTCACGCCTATCTCTGCACCCCCCTCTCAGGCGCCTCTTACTACTCCGGCCCTTTTCCAAGCCATTCCTCAACAGGCTCAGCAACAGCCCTCTGCACAACTTGTTAGCCCGCCTCAGCAGCAGCAACATACGCTTCCCTCGTCTCTCACACAGCCGGCCATTCCTACTCAAGCTGCGCTTCCACCGTCTACTCCGTCTGCGTCCTCCATATCTCCGTACTCTCATCAATCCGTTTCGCAGCAATCGCTGTCCAGTCATCAAGTCCCGCAAACCCAGACACAAATTCATCCGTATGTCCAGCATGGACTCCCTACTCATTTGGATCCCGCCCAGAGCCAGACCCAACACTCTCCTCAAATCCCTCCCACGGCGCAGAATATCACTGGTCCGTCGTACTTCCGTCAACCAGAAGCGCCCTATTTCCATACGCCCACGCCTCCAGCTAGTCAGAGCGAAAGCCCGTATGGCTCCTTTGGCCAATTGGGCCAGCAGGTGCAACACCAGGCCCAGGGATCTCACCTTGGCGGCTTCAGCGGCAACGAGTATGGATATGGCGAAACCCAGAGGGTACGTTTTATTTTGGTGCATATTGCGGCGATACCTGATGTATCTCTTCGTAGAACTTCTACGATACCTACCAGGGTCAAAGCGGCTTTGGTGGCAGGAATGTTTTGAGTCATGACGACATCAAGGGCCTTCCTGGAGCACAGCAGCAGCAGCACGCTGCTCCAGGACTGCCCCCGTCCAGCTCTCAGCCATCCCAGCAACTGTCGCAGTCCTCTCAAGGTAGCAGTCAAGGTCAGCCCAGCGGCGGCCAGGGCCCTCAGCAATATCCCCTGCTCCCTACTACTACCCGTACCCTCAAAATCAGTTTTACGGCTCTCCGTACAATTCTGGTTACTCTGTGCCGCAACCGTTTGTCAAATACCCCACCGTCTTCCAGGCTGGTCCCCCAGGCCCGCAGTCTGCGCCGTCGCCCGCCGCAAAGCAGGGACCAAGCTCCGTTCAGCCACAGTCTCCTATGGCCAAAGCTTGTATGGACAGCAACACCCAACGAATGCGTACGATGACATCAGTTATCAGCACCACACGCAGCACACGGTCGCACAGAACGTCGGGAGCGGATTGCCGTCGACCGATTACAGCAAGCACCAGTCATTGTACGGCACGAGTGGTCAGGGGATGCAGGGTTTCATGGGACTTGGCCAGTCTACTGGCCCTCGCCCGGGCCTCCCATCGGTCAGCGTGGCGGCGGATCTCCCGAGGCCGCTTACAAACCTTATGGCGGTAACGTTGGTGTGAAGGACGTCGGGACCGGCGTTGGAGTCGGTCAGGGCGGCGTTGGTCAGGGTCCGCAAAGCAGGGCTAGCGTTCAGCAACCCGGACAGGGCAGCTTCTATGGTGCTCAACGATTTGGCGCCAGCCAGTCTGCTCCGCAAAATCAACAGGCGCAACAGCACCAAGCTCAGGGTCAGGGCCCACAGAGTCACTTAGGCTATCCTCAGGGCGGCGGCTCTGATGGCAGCACCTTTTATTCTTACCAGCCGAGGCAGCAGCAGGGCTACTGGCAGTAATTAGGTGTGACGATGTCTTTGCCGCAGTTGTATCGAGCTTTGAGCCTTGGGTGTGGCCTTTATCACGCTTTTTCTCACACTCCATTCTCCGCTTTCCCGCACGATGTTCTGGTCTATAGTCTCTGCTCCATCCGTCTCCATCTTGCTGTTCAGGCTCTTGCGTTTCTTTCATGTCCATCTGTTTCTCGTCTCTTACCGTAAATCTCAGTCTCGGTCTCTCTATATCACATCTCTTTTCCTGTATGTTTATACGAACTGCTCGACCCCGAGCCGCGCGAAATTGCTCTGCAATTGATCCTGACCGCAATCAAAGCTAAAAAGTACAAAAAGTACAAAATACGAACACAGATGATGGTGAAAGTGCAGGTACACATTCAAGTCATTTTCACGGTACTATGGAATCGAGCATGAAAATGCTCCTACGTCTTGCCAAAAAATGAGGTAATTTTAGAAGATGAACTGGACTTCTTCGCTGGCATCTTTGCTTTCTTTGGCGACGACGGGGACTGCTGGCATCAGATTAGTGGAGGACGTGCGTAGGTGAAGAATAAATCATTTACTTTGACCCGCTTCGCCGTCGAACGTGACTGCGAAGACGTCATACAAGTCAAGAGGTCAATAGAATGTACTATGTACAAGATCCATATTTGCTTTACCTTGCCAGGAGATTCTTCTGTTGATGGATAAGCAGAAGAGCTCGCAGCTCGGTTGCTTAATAACTATAATCAAGCTCAGATTAGGATAAAGAAGACTTCAATCATCAGATTCACCTGAGTGTTCGATGAACCCGCTGCGCTAGGATCGTCGATACATTCTGTATATGAGTCATTTTCGCATGCATTCGCTTTCTCGATTTTTGGCTTCTTGTTATCCTCGACTGGAGAATTGATCCGTGGCGAAGGACTTCGCTTTCGCTTGGCTTTCGGTGGTGACGGGGAAGTCTTTGTTCCATGTTGTTGGGTAAACATAGCTTGGATGCCATCCTTGCGCTCGGCGATGGGCTCAATGAAAGACGGCGATTCTGTGCCAATTTTACCGACTTCCTTCGGTACTTGATAACTTCCGCAAGGTTCCGCAAGATAAATAATCATGTTAATGCGGTTGTTATAGGGGGCTTACCAGACCAATGGAGAAGTCGAATCATGATGTGGCTCCACCAACTTCGTCAGTTCAGGATCCACTTGCCCGAAGAAGTGTCTAGCCATGTTGCGAGAGCGTCCACAGTGGGCAGTATTACCGGTTGTCTGTCGTGCAGCCAACTGAGCTCTTTGCAAGCTGCAGTGGTCACGACGGTGAACGTCCAGAGGGGCTCGGTACTGCCTGCTTGAGAAAAGATGCTAAGTAACTGATAAAATCCAACGGTCAAAAGGAGAACCTTCCAACACGACGCGGTCATAGAGACCAGCAAGAAGCATCAGGTTGCCGTTCTGATGCTTGGTGAAGTATGGCAGGCGTTCTTTGCCTTTCTTTAACCATTCATAGTACCTATCGACTTTGTTAGCTATCTACATTGACAAGGAGGACATTCAGCAATTACCCTCACATATTACGGCACATCTTCTCCTACCCTTGATGCTCGCCCACATACCGCCACCGTCGATCAGCTTCTCACAGCGAGCATTAATTGTGCTCATAGTCGTATCTTCATGTTTGCTCCAATGGGGCACAAGACCCCATTTCATTGTCTGCAAAATCATCGTGTCTGACGGCCCGTCCCACTAGCCGGTCTTCCAATCTTCCCTGCGACGCAGCACAGGTGCTTGGGAACGCGGGGCAACATTGTGTCTGCAGCAAATGTGGTGGTTCAACTAGATGGCAGTGGAGAAATGCAAACCTCGGGATGAATTGATCCTGATCTACCCATTCACCAATCTCGACGTTGTATCCGTGCAATTGTTGGATTTCTGCATACTGAACGGTGCACACTACGATGGACATCTCGTCTCTGGATGCAGTTACAGGAAGCTGCTTACTGGTATGCCGAGAGAAAACCTGCCGCACATAGTGCAGATTTAGGACGTCTCTGACACTTATGAGGGGTAGATATTCAGGACAAGTCCAAATCGTATGTTTTTTGGAAGACAAGTATGTTCGAATTTCAACTAACTCTAATTGCTAATTTCGCGATCATTTCTGAGTTTGAATAATGTTAGCGGAGCTCGAATACGTGATCAAGTTCCAACAACCACGACGACGTCGAAGGCAGCTGCGCCGTCGTTGGAGACTCATGGACGGAGGCGTAAGGAAATTGCTCGAGACAGCAACCTTCGAGACACTCCATGCACATAACTTCTCTCGGTCATCATCACAAGCCTCTCAGCTACTGACCGATTTCTGGCCCGATATCTGGTCCTCCTGTCGACATCATGCGCCAAGTACGCAGAGCATGCCGGGCGACTGCGTCTGACTGTACGAGATGCTGTCTCTGCTCTGGATGAGCTCGGGGTTGGCATGGAGGAACTGAGAGAGTATTGTGTGGGAGAGGGGAAGGACATGTCGCGTTATGCCGTCCATACGGCGCGGAGGGTCGAGGATCTGAACGAGCTGAAGGGTCAGTCGAGTTGTGAGTATCATGCGGCGCAACTTCACCCCTTTATTTTCTACAGCATCATTGGCAATTGGCTTGCGAGAGGACCGTGACGATGCCATTCCGCTGGTATACGCGCCTGTGCCCAGCACGCCACCATGGGAAGAAGATGAAGATCAGAGCGAAAGTGAAGAAGAAGAGCTTCTTCAGCCCGCAGAGGTCAAGGATACTGCCTTTGGCGCGAGTCCAAAGAAACGACAGGTGTCAGCCATTGATCAGAATGAAGATGTTCCCTCTCGTCCTACACCATCGAGCCCGCCCTTGCCTTTGTCTCCAATATCCAATCCATCGACGCCTGCGCGTAAGCGACCACGTACGGCGAGTTGGCATCCACCTCCCTATATACCCGACTTCCTTCCACCTTTTCCGACAAACTCTCCAAGACACACTCCCACCCCTCCGCCTCAGGACGTGCAGTCGAGTCCAGTCAAAGTCGAGCGACCACCCTCTCCTCCTCTCCCATCTCAGATCTCCACGATATCGTCTTCTGCAGATTATCTTACACCTGTTCCATACGCTGTGTCCACGCTCTCTGTGGCACCTCCATGGCACCTTCCGTCGATGCCTCCGAGCTTTAGTGGGACGAGTGCCCTCACAACATCGCGGCTGTCTGTACCGCAGACGCAGCCGGCTCTCCTCGGTGCATATCACCATATTCTCACTCATCCACCTCCCGCACAGGTTACTTCGGTGAATCCTTCGCGTTATAGAGTGGCACTGGCTCTCGTCGCACAGTCCGAAATCCATCCCCGCTGGGATCCGCCCACAACGCTCTTCTCCTCAGCTGCACCGAACCCTCCTCGTGTCGTTCCCATAGGTCCGTCTTACGCAGTTCCCATTAATAAAGGGCCACCGACGCCTTCTGAGGTCAAGGGCGAGAAAGAGCAAGACGTAGAGAAGGAACGTAAGCTTCTCCCGCCGGCTCCTCCACGAGCTGTGGCGCCATGCGAGCGGATAAGCCCACTCATCAGCCAACAAAGCTCGCGAATACCCAAGTTGACTCGTCAAATGCTCCCCGTATGTTACTCTCGTTCCCTCAATAATTAGAATGTCAGGTCTGACGTTCGCTCAGAATCCTGTATACAATAGGACTACTCGTCTGACACACCGCCGGTGCTGCAACGGGGTGCACAAAAGCTCACATATGGGCCCGGGGTCAACGCGCCTTGGAATACGGGTACTTCGCCGACACCCGCGGCGACGCCGGTGCCTGTGAAAGGGAAGGACAGCGCGAACGGGCTGCCGAATGGAAAGGACGCCACGGCGCCGTCGAAACCACTTCCTGACGCACGCTACTACGCGACGTGGAGCTACGAGCAGAAGCACTTTGACCAGCCACTCATGGTGAGGCGAGGAAGGATGGGCAGTGTGCAGACGTTGGGGCCGCTGCCAGGACGAGCGAGGAGCGAGAGCACGAACGCATAGTGACAGATATTTGATGAAGTGCGGGAGACATGGACGTAGGGCATGGCGTCGTTTACGAAATATTTCGACCAGCTGTAATATTGTGTAGCAAATCATCTTATCTGCTTTGGAGGACAAATGCTGGCGTGTGAGTTGTCGAGGACGTTGTCCAGGTATTGATGTGATGTATCACTATGGCATTCGGCGCCTGGCAATATTAGTCTTCTCTCAAAAGTATATACACTGCTTTGCTTCAGATTTCTTCTCCGTTATCCATTTGCCTGTCCTCTGGTAGGCCACCTGTATTCCACCTTTCCACTCTCTTGTTTTCGCAATGCGTTCGTTGTCCATTTTTGCTCTCCTGGTTGTGCTTGCTGGCCAAGGTAGATCGTTGCTTTCGCTGCTGTAACGTCCATGCGCTGATGTAGCTCAGCCCTTGCGTTGAACATCTCCGTTGGTGGCTCTGTGGGGACAGTCCTCGCCAGTGACTTCCTCAATATTCCTGACGCCGAGCTTATGACTGACGTGAGTATCCGCGAACTGTTGTGAGGCTATCTCCTGCTCGGCTCTCATCCCTGTTTTGCATGTGTAGTGCCAATCCGAATGTAACCCGGTATCAGTGCATTAGTGTAAGTCCCTTACTTCCCGTTCACCTCCTGCGCTATGCCAACGTCCAGTGCCACAGACCTGTGGCAACACCAACGCACTGTCTCTGCAGTCCTCCCACCCTCGATGACATCAGGCAATGCGAACAATGCATGTTCAACGATCTCATCGTGAAGAACAGGAAGAGCCCCGACCCGAGGGCTGGGTCCACCCCCGCGCTGGCAGGTCCGTTCGCCACTTCTCTCTGCCACAGCGCTTTGCTGACGTTCTCTTGGCAACAAAGCCTATGCCGCTGCTTGCAGCGTATCCCTGCAGATTGATGTTGCCGCACCTACATTGACCGTCCCGCCCGACTGGGATGGTCCATTCGGTCTTAGCCTCAATATTGCTGGCACCGTGGTCACTTTAATCGCAGCTACGGTCCTTGCCTCTGGATCCTTCTTCATTCTCAACACCATGTAGATGACACCTGCCATACGTAGTGACATGTACTTTACCGCCTCTGGTTGATCAGGTTTAGTATCATTGTTTGGAACTTGAAAACAGTCATTCGTCGACCGAGTCTGGGTTCGCCATCATTGTAGGCTAGCAACTATGTGACCATGCGACACTCCATTGTATGAACAACTGGACACGGTGTAGTACATGACAGGCAGGAAGGTGGTGGGGTACATGCACATACGGTGGGTACTGCTACGGGATACTGAATGCTTCATAAGAACGACTGTAAGAGTGTAAACGGGGCACAACAACAGATGAGAACACCGAGATGAGAAAGCAAGACAAGGCCTGACAATGCGCAGCGTTGAGTGTTGACGAAATAGACGACCAATGCGGTTCTGCTACTCACCAAGGATTAAGCGCCCTTAGGAGCCTCCTTGAAGGAGATGGCCTAGGAGGCAGATTAGATTATAGCACAGTGCCAAAACTGCGTTACTCACCTGCTCCTCTCCCATGGCGCTGACAATGGTGACAAGCAGGTCCTTGCCTTCGTCGAAATCGGCTTGGATCTGCTTGCCGAGGTCGCCCTCCGGGAGCTTGACATCATCCTTCGAGACACCATCCTGGGTCATGAGGTTGAGGAAACCATCATCAATGTTGACCTAGCAGACATCACGACGGGATCAACGATCAGCCATGACGTGGTATGGATAAGTGACTTACGAGCTGGAACTCATTGCGGAAGACATTAGGGACATCCACGTTGTGGGTGGAAGGAGAAAGTTCTTCCTAAACCGGGGAAGTGTTAAGGGGACGCCGAAACTCGACTGCGGAGGTTAATAGACAAACCAATTTTTTGCCGGTGAAAATCTAGAGGGTCGTAAGCAACACGACATACGTCACGAAAGCAAAACGCCGATACTCACATCGATGCCAACCAAGTGCACCTTAGCGTGACCATGTTTGCCCGTCTTAGAAGTGGACATGTCGACGATCTTGCAAGGGCGACCTGGGGCCACTCGCCATCAAAAACAGTTTTGCGGCATGTGAAAGATCATACAGACCCTTCATGACAACGTGACCGTTCTTGCGGAGAGCAGAGCATTGCATGGGGAACGTGGTTGAAGCCCCAGCGCTGGCCTGCACAAAAGCACGGGGGCGGGGTCAGCTTTTTGATCGACGACGAGAAAGAGGGGGGAAAATCAGACAAACCTGCTCAAAGTTGTGGTTGTGCTGCTCATCGTCGGACATGATGGAGGTCGTAGAGGGAAAGGAGAGAAGGAGGGCGTGCTAGTCTAGAAGTGGTCGGGAGAGCGAAGGGGAGGGAATACGAGTTGCAGCTGAACGCACTGGAAAAATGCGATCCTGCATCAAATTTCTATCTCCGAATCGTTCGTGGGATTATCCGGACATCACCGGCCGCTCCACCGCGATCGGCCCGCCACCGGGGCACCGCGACAACATAAGTTACTCCAAGACTCGACGCGCAGCTCTCATCTCTCACTCCAGTATCTCATCCACAATGCACCCATTTGGAGGCACTCCGATATGTCCACGATGCAACAAGGCCGTGTATGCCGCAGAGCAGGTAAGCCAACTCGCAAATAGCTCAAGGGGTTGTCCTTGACTTCTCTCGCTTAGATCATGGGTCCCGGACGGAAGGTAGGAAACTATAGCTGCGATCCAGAAACACGGACACTCATTGACTCACCTATGAGCTTAGTTATATCACAAAGTGAGAACAGACATCTCCAGTTAAACGAGTTCTATGACTCAAATCTACCCTTCTAGCCATGCTTGACATGTACATCATGTGGCAAGCGCTTGGATTCTTACAGCCTTGTAGAACATGATGAACAGGCAAGCTCCCCACAACAGTGCTGACATAACACTTACACAATTGAATTCTATACAATTATCTACAGCCCTACTGGTATGTCATCCGCAGCACTGGAAATGTTCTAAGCGACTCATTCACCATCCCACCGCAGCAAACTCTGTCATGTCAAGATATTCGGTACACGAGATCTGCGGCAGGCCAATCTCCCGAATCGTGATGAAGTCCTCGATGGCACGCTGTCCCCGCGCTCTCCTGTCCGCGCTGACACATTCACTTTTGCGGGACGTGCCCCTTCGCCACCATCCCGCAGCAATAATGATGGCCCGCCACTGCCAGCGAGGCGTCATCATTCGGGGCGGTGTCTGTGGATTGGACGCCCTCCTCTGACCAACCTATATTGAAGCCTAACAGGGCGTTGACTCCTGTCCGCGCCTCGTTCGTTCAACCGGTAATTCGTCAGGAAGAGGATGTTTCGAGCGAGGTAGAGGTAGATGAACGGCCTTCCCCGGCATCTCCTACCACTTCAACAGCGACGCACGTCGGCCGCGGCATCGGCGGACTGCCACGCACCATTCCCCTCAGCCCAACGAGCCCGCGGTTCGTCACAGGCGTACCCACCATGTCCATGCCACTTTTGCCGACAACAACCGGCAGGCAGTGGGGCGGCGGGACGCCCACCTGTCCAAAGTGCGGGAAGGCGGTATACTTCGCCGAACAGGTTAAGGCGATTGGGAAGACTTACCATAAGAGCTGTTTGCGATGCACCGAGTGTAACACTACTCTCGATTCGAGTCGCCTGACCGAGAAGGATGGATACCCGTTCTGTCATCGGTGTTATGGCAAGGTGCGTGTGTGCCAGTTCTCGATTATGATATCTGACTGTTGATCATTTTCTTCGAGTAGCTTTATGGGCCGCAAGGGAGCGGGTATGCCCTCTTGGGCAAAGCTGGTGGGTGAAGGAGCATGCATGGTTGCTTGCGATGAACCCCATAACTTATTGGTTGTATTACCATCCTCACGTCGAGCTCCGGCCGGCTTTGCTATCAATGTATCACACGTATCTCGTAGGATGTTGGGACGTTTATGATAGAATACGACCACTAGTTTATGACGCTACCGGCGGTGCTCGACGGCGCTCGACGATTGTGCGCACGTACTTAAAATGATTTGGGGGCTACCTTAAGCCCACGTGGCCAAAATAGCATCACAGTCACAGGGTGCTTGTCACATCTTTGCGGTTGTATGTCCCCAGACATTGAGTAAATCAGCATTTCTCAGAACCTGCATCCTCGTTCTCAGACAACCCAGCCGCGGGGCTTGCCAATGATACCCAACGCTTCTGGAGATGAAGATTGTGCGGTTTTCCTCCCGAAGTCGCGGCTGCAGACATTTCCATCGCTCGTGAGTCCATGAACTTAACCTCAGGACAACAATTGACCTTCTCGAATTATGTTCAGAAGATGGATCTTTCATCGAAACATCCTCTGGTGCTGCAGCTCGAGAGCTGAAACGTCGCTATGACCAATACTTCGGAGTTGGGAAGGATGTCCGCTCGCCCTACGCGATTACCGCCTTTGTCAATCAGCACGGGAAGCAAATGTACAGAGTAGGGTAAGTATGTCAATCATGTGTTCTACTCAACGTGGTATTAATTGAATGGGAAAGTCTCCGGGAGCTCTCCGCGCCTGCTGCTTCCGCGCAAGATGCTGAAGATCGATCCAGCCACCATACATCGACCAACCTACCTACGCAGACAATTACCCCGCAAATGAGACGACGGTCGAGAATGAGTGTTCATTCATTCCTTCCATCATCAGTTTTCAAGAATGCCACCCCATCTATCCCACCCACACTCGTCGTCGCTGATAGTAATCGTTCAACCCCGATGCGCAAGTTAAGGAAGACTCGTTCCATCCCAAGCATACTGGTTCCCGACGTATCAGTGGGGAGTACTAGCCAACCTCCCACAGGTCGACCTCACGCCCACAGCGTCTCGAGCGCTGACTCTTTTCTTCCACCGACTTCTGCTGCGACTGATTCGACGAAAGCTATGCGGAGCGACTTCTTTTCCGGCGTTATGCCTTGGCAGAGCACATCGATGTCATCTCTCCCCTCGAGCTCAACCTCAGTATCCTCGACAAGTCTCAATTTTCCAGCTTCTCGCGATCCGGCTACACCGCAAGAGATCATACGATGTCCATTCGGTCCTGGTGTCGTCTTTGATTCGCCGTCTTGGCAATCAACTTCTCATCTATCGTCTCCGCCTGTTCTGCGCGAAATGCAATCTTTTGAATCCGGGCTCACGGCTCGTGCGGATCATCATTCACGACCATCCAGCAGTAGCAAACTGTCTGTGATCACGCCTGAGGATGGGACACATCAGCCCGCCGACGAAGCTCGAACGTCTATTCATCCCCCTGATATTCCTCAATTCGGATCCACGTCGCTCGCCGAAACAACACTTCACTCTCGCTATTCCACAGATATCTTCGACGTGTTGCAGACGTATAGAGGCCTGCCTGCATTGGACAAGATTTCGTCCACATCAAATCAGACAACGATCAGGTTATCGTTGAGGGCTGATGAGAGCGCTGCACCACGCGATGATCCCCGCTTTGTTATCTGGGGTGATGTCGAGCTCGACGATTCAGATGACATCTCCCGCAGCGTGACGGATATCTCTTCTGGCCATTCAGGTGTTTCGTGGAAAAGAGGTACTAGAGATAAAAGTCCCTCTGGCGCATCGGAGACGCCTTTCGTATCGATGTCCGCCGCTTGTAGCACAAAGAAGATGTTGGTAGCGGCCACGATAGAACGATGGATAGCACAGCTGACCAGCGAACTTGACTACGATGAATTGTTGGTATTCTTCCTCACGTACCGAACATACGTTTCCGCAGTGGACCTAGGCCATCTTCTCATCTGTCGATTCCATTGGGCCCTCGGGGAAGCCCGCACGACTCGCGACGAGATGGTTAGACGGATAGTTCGAGTTAGAACGTTCACTGCTATTCGATATTGGCTCCTGACGTTCTTCGACGTCGATTTCGTGCCTAACCGAGAGTTACGACTGCTTTTCGCCGAATGGTTGAACTCTTTGAGGAGGGATCCGGTATTACAAAAGCACAAGGATGCTTTGGTGAGTGACTGTTTCTTCCTTCTCCCACTTGCGTCTGACGCGAACTTCTTGCAGAAAATTGTCCGGCAGCTAAGAAAGGTCGTTGTGGACTGTAAAGATGCACATATTCGCACATCGAAAGGGACGACTCGGAAATCCTTCGATAGGTCAAGGTCTCCTAACAGCCAGAGTCTTAGTCTCTCCGACTCGATTGGTCCTCCCGCCGAGCCACCCAAACAACCTGTCAATTCTGATCAGGAGTCCGACATTGACATTGATTTCGACTTCGACAGTGGGGAATCCACTGGCGGCCCGAATTTCAGTGTACCTTCTTCTTCTACTGATCGCAGTCCTTCTGACTCCGTGGATCTCGTCATGTTACGCCAGCCGTTGCATCTAGCTGTCTTGCAATATGGAAAGCAGGGTTCGACTGCCCTGCAACCCAACAACCTTCCCTTCTTAGAGGTATCACCGATCACTCACAACACATTCTCTCGCGTATTTGTGAACACCATAGGACGGCTAGGCAGATGGAAACGAGTTCTCAATGCTCGATCTTCTTCTACTCGGACCCCTATGACAGCTTGCCTTGATGTCTCGGCCTTCGATGTAGAGGCCAGCGAGACTGGGGATCTTCTCTTAGTGCGTGGAGGAGTCGAACAGTACCTTAAGATGGTCGAGAGCCAGATTCCCCATGGCAGTCCACAGTTTCGTTCGTCCGAAGCCAGTTCTCCATCCGCAGCAGAGTTGCCCCTTCCATTACCTTCCAGCACTTTGACGGCTGCCTCTACCGACGAACAGCAACTGGGTCCTTTTAGTCTTGATGCTGCAGTTGCAGCCGTTCAATCTGCCGGCATTGTGGAAACAGACCAAACGAGCCAAGATTCCCCTTCCATAACGACCGAAATTTCGGATGCCCACCCTGTGCCCTCCTCCAATGGTACAGATGGATCCGCACGACCAACGTCGGTCGAAACCTGTTCTGACTCGTCTTCTACTCGGCAGCTCGATGTCGTCTCAATCGACGACTTGGATTTGTCTGATTTGTCATCGGACGAGAATGTGAATTTGCCTGCTCCTCCGGCCTGAGGAAGCTTCCTCGTAGATTACCTACCCGGCGCGACTTCGAGTTTGTTCGGCAGTCTATGGAAAGTGTGTCATCATTGGGAGCGCGCACTCGGGAGTCGATGATGTCTCAACAGTCAGGCTCGATAATGTCCTCTTCGTCCTTGTCCGCCGGCGACGATCTGGGTGGGTCCATTCAACAGTGGCAGATGAATGCTCTTGTAGATGCTTTGAGCGACGACGAGGAAGCGGGAGATGTTGAGGCTGCTCTCCGCCGGCTGGAAGGTCAGATAAATCAAGATAAACAACGGGAGAAACAGTCAAAAGTAGACCAGTGGATCCAATCGATCCAGGACCGCCAAGCAGGAGCTCACCACGTCGCGGAACCTCACAATTTGGTTTCGGACGATGAGCGCGACGACGGAGTTGCCGAAGTCAGGCCCCCAGATTGGTCGCCCACAGTCTCCAGTTCATCAAGGCCTTTCGTTGACGTCTGCACCGGTCACTTCGATGCATCAGCTCGAACCAATTGTTGTTGATCTTTCGACCCCATCTGTAGATGATACCCCGCCTTCGAAATCATCGGAACCCGAATATGTTATTCCCTCTTCGGAAGCAAAACCTGCTGTTGAAGATGTAGTACCCCTCGAAATTCTGCAAAGCAGGGTGCCATCAGGGCCCTCTACATCTGCAGGTTCATCTCCGAAAGCCGTGCTCTCCACCCATCCTCCTACTCCCTTCACCCTCCGCCAAGCATGTTGGTTCATCGAGAGCAATTCAAGTGGCATCGATCTTTTATCTTGTCTTATCGATCCGAGCTGTTGATCCAGCATTTGTCTATGATCGACCGGGAACTTTTCCTGAATCTCAATTTCGAGGAACTAGTGTCGCCCCAATCCATAGGCACTGCGGCCGATGCAAATATATTAGATTGGGGCCAATTCTTGCGAGAGAGGGCACGTCTGAAAGCTGAAGGACGAAGTGGTCAAAGCACAAATGGTCTTACCGTGGTGCGCGGCCGATTCAACCTGATTGCGAACTTTGTGCTGTCTGAAATCGTTCTCACTCATCCGAGTGAGCGCGCTATGGTCATCAATAAGTTTATTCGCCTAGCCTGGGTAAGGCTCTTTTGTCGACAGGTATTTTCATCGTTGTCTGATGAACGAGACGAGACAGAAGGCGTACTTACTGAAGAACTTCAATGCTCTCGTTGCCATCATAGCTGGTCTGCAAAGTGAGTGGGTATCCAAAGCAAAACGACAGGCCTTCAACAAGGTTGGCACCTGGGAAAATCGGGTTCTGGCGGACCTGATTGCTTGGACATCGAACGAGGCGGACTTCAAGCACATTCGGCAAACCGTCGAGGCCTTAGTTGATGCCAAACCAATTATTGGAGGCACACAGGACAGTTCTATCGGGGGCGGGGACGGACAGCCATTAACCGCTCGGAGTAGAGCTGCATCGGAAGGCAGGCCCCCCTCACCTCCGTCATGTGTACCTTTCTTTGGTGAGTTATCTGCTTATGACCGTAAGAGTTGCAACAAAGTGACGGTTATACCAGGTGTCTATCTTGCGCAACTCCACTATAGCAATCTCCCTGATCTCATCGACCCAACCGCTCCCCATGAGCCGGTTGGAGTTGATCCTGAATCGAATACCTTCGAATCTCTTGCCCACCCCGAAGTGTTTTCAACTCTGGCCCCCCTACCATCTCCCATGCAACTAGAGCCTCTCATCAATGTTCATAAGCAACGATTAATTGCGGGTATCATCAAATCACTCGTCGCAGGACAGCATCTTGCCTCGAAGGTCCAATTCCCGCTGGATAAGAAGATTTACCAGAAATGCCTCAAGCTACGCGGATTGGATACGGATACTCTTGAACGGGCACTCGCCCTGTATTCTGACCGGAAATGAGAGTTATGTCACGCTTCTTAACGATTTTAATTCTTTTTATTGTAGGGGTGTCATAGGCCGTCTAGAATCTGCCACTGTCTTAATGCTGTTGTCTATTATTGCTTCATGTTCTCAATCATAGTACGTTTTGTCTGCATCTGTACGTTTGAGAAGCTATGTATATGATTATACACGAATCCTGAGATGACTCTCAACTAACAATTACCTACTTAGTAACATTGTAGAGGGCTGTTCGTTCGAAACATCCATATACACAGATAGAAGGCCATACTGAAGGATATGCCCAAGATGTCATGAACACCGGAAAATAGTAAGCTCACGTTGAGACTTCTAACAACACAACGTTGCTCACAGATGGGCTTCAAAGTCTCAGTCAGAGAACAATCCACCTTCTTCAGGTTTGTTGTCCTCGGGGGATCCTGCAAATTTCTCGCTCCCGATGCGGATTTGGAAAAGCTCGTCTCGCCAGGATTTGAATTTCCGCAACAACGCATTCTCACTGGCGGATGAACCCATGCTGGATTCTTCGTGTTCGATGGCCGAAATAACGTCTACCAGCGAATTTTCAAGCCGATCGAATACTTCATTCAGAGCGTATGGGTTCCCTAAAATGCTTCCGAATTCGTGCGCTCCTCCAGTGCTGGGAAGAGGCTGCGGGGGTGCAGCTAAGGATTAACGCGTCGGTTAGCAATATTTAAGAATCACAGTGGCCTGATAGAAAGTCTACCTTTAGCGTCTGTATGGGGAAAGAACTGTAAGAAACTTTGTGATCAATAACTCGTTAACTCATTTCAGAGGGGAGCTTACTTGACCAGGATTCTCTGGTGTTGGAGGCGGAGGAATAGCGTCGCAATGATGGGGGAATTTGGCATTCTCTGGGAGCCATTCCATGATGCCATGAGCTGAGATACATGGTGAATTTGCCCCTAAGCTTGGCTTACCGAAACACATTGTATACTGTGGACGGGATATCGGTTCAAAAACTTGTCCAGAGAGATAAGAAAGGACAAAGGCTTACTATTACTACGTGGGTGAAAAAGGTATGTGCAGAGGAGAGGTTGTTGGTCTCGATTCTTCGTCCATCGCTTTCGGCGGAATGTATAGTGACGTAACTAAATGTCACCTACTTCGAAAGTCACGACGTAACGGGATGTAACACTCAGTGACCGTGACTTGACTCGAGCCTGACTCTGGAGTCCGAGTGATTTACATACATTCCTCCATCTCTCTCCTCCCTTACAATTACAATCTCGCTTGCTCAGCCATGCCTGCAGACGAATCGCTTCACAAAGCCCACGACGAATCGGACAGTGAAGGGGAGGATAGCGATGTAGAGACGTTCCCCAAGATTGACATCGATCCATCCAAGCTGACGCCTCTCTCCCCGGAAGTCATTTCAAAACAAGTGAGTCGTGTCGTCTTTCCTGCGCGAACAATTTCTGAATTGGCTATCAGGCGACCATAAATCTGGGTGGGCTATTTGATCTACGTCTTTTCGCGTTGTGCATTTCTCACCGTCTGTGCAGGAACGATTGGTCATGTCGCGCACGGGAAGTCCACCGTCGTAAAAGCGATATCTGGCGTGATGACTGTCCGGTTCAAGAATGAGCTTGTTCGAAATATCACTATCAAGCTTGGCTACGCCAACGCTAAGGTGGGAGCATTCTTTGACCGACTGGCGCACGGTTGTTGAACGGACGTAATCCATCACATATTCGTAGATTTACAAATGCGAAAACGAGGCGTGCCCTCGACCCGGCTGCTATCGCTCCTACCGCTCTGACAAGGAGGACAACCCGCCATGCGAGCGACCTGGCTGCGGTCATCGAATGAAACTCGTCCGCCATGTCTCTTTCGTCGACTGCCCTGGTCACGATATCTTGATGGCTACCATGTTGAACGGTGCTGCTGTCATGGACGCCGCGTTGCTTCTCATTGCGGGCAATGAAACTTGTCCACAACCCCAGACCTCGGAGCACTTGGCTGCGGTAGAGATCATGAAGCTGGAGAACATCATCATATTGCAGAACAAGGTCGATTTGATAAAGGAGGAACAGGCGTTAGAGCATCAGAAGAGCATAGCTGCTTTTGTGAAGGGTGCGTGGTCCCACCGTCCATCTTTCATATGTGATATTTAGCTCGAGTCGTCGATTGCAGGAACGGTTGCGGAGGACTCTCCCATCGTGCCCATATCTGCTCAGCTGAAATACAACATCGACGCCGTCAACGAATACATCGTCAAGCGCATCCCTATACCCGTCCGCGACTTCACCGCGGATCCCCGCCTCATCGTCATCCGTTCCTTCGACGTGAACAAACCCGGTGCCGAGGTCGACGAGCTCAAGGGCGGCGTCGCCGGCGGCTCCATCCTCACGGGAGTCCTGCGGCTGGGGCAGGAGGTGGAGATCCGGCCTGGCATCGTCACCAAAGACGCGCAGGGTCGCAACCGGTGCAAACCGATCTTCAGCCGGATCGTCTCGCTGCACGCCGAGAGCAACCATTTGCAGTTTGCAGTTCCCGGAGGGCTGATTGGTGTGGGTACGCGGATTGACCCCACGCTGTGTCGTGCGGATCGTCTGGTCGGACAGGTGCTGGGTGCGGTGGGCAAGCTTCCGAAGGTCTTTACAGGTGAGGTTTCTTTGCGCGTGAGATCCTGGTTACAGTTTACTGAAGAACACGTCCAGAGCTCGAGATTAGCCTGTTCTTGCTGAGACGGCTTCTCGGTGTGAAAACGGAGGACAAAAAGCAGACAAAGGTTACGAAGCTCGTCAAGAACGAGCTTCTGCTTATCAATATCGGCTCGACGTCTACGGGCGGGCGTGTGTTGAGTGTCAAGGCCGACTTGGCCAAGATCCAGCTGACGTCCCCGGCGTGCACAGAGGTAGGAGAGAAGGTCGCGTTGTCACGCCGAATCGAGAAGCATTGGCGACTTGTGGGTGAGTGATCAGTTCGTCTCCATCCATCATTACCTTGCGGTTGACGAGATGATCGTGTTAGGCTGGGGTAGTGTTCAGCGCGGGACAGTGCTGGAAGTCGACTGATCGCCCGCCGTTTCTCGTTTTTACTTGCATTCTCATGTACGGGTGCTCGCCGATTTGTAGCATAGCAGGTGTATTCTCGGCATGTTGTCCTGCACAGTCAGACGCCAAGTCTTGTATCCTGTTAAATAATGTTGGAATACGGGTACTATACAATTCCGAGCCAACGACGCGCCATCACGACGGAGGAGGACTGATGAGGTCGAGCTCCTTGATGTCCACACCTGCAAACGACCTGCTCTTGATGTGGCGCGATTCAATCTCCCGCCTCGATAGCCATAGGTGGATTAGCTTGAGGCAGTCCTTGATCTAGAAACAAATGAGACAGCACGTCGCAACATGACAGTACCTACATACCACGACGAAGATACCGTAACCGACAGAATTCCTCCACCTGGGGAACACGTGTGGCATGAGCGACACAGGCGCACGAAAACACCGCGAACGACCTACCAGACTGGATCGCACTCGGACCATATCCTGGTCCCCCCAAAGAGCACATTCGTGGCGACGCGCAGCCCGAGCCCGACCTGCGCCACACGGCTCATCTGGTCGCTCAGCGTAAAGTCGAAGAACTTGAGCGGCGGGGCGATCCCCGCTCTCAGGGGCGGGCGGATAGCGAGGAAGCGGTGCAGGAGGCGCGAGTGCTGGGCCAGCCGGAAGAGCAGGGAGCCCATGCGCCTGGAGATCGTGGGGATGGTGAGCGCGCCGCTGAGGACGCGGCCCACGGAGCTGCGCAGCATGCCCTCGGCGACGGCGCCCGGCTCGTCGTCGCCTTCGCCTTCTGCAGGCGCGGGCGCCGCAGCCCCCTGCGCCTCCTCCTCGCGGTTTTCGTCCTGTTGCTGTGCGGGGGCGTTCCGCCGGCGCCGCGCGGGGTCGCGCACGACGCCGATCTCGAACTCGCCGTTCTCGTTGAACCCGAGCGCCATGCGGCGCACGAACTCATCGGTGGGCTTCGGCTCGACACCGGTGACCCAGCTCTTGACGCGGGCGTAGGACCGCGCGTATGCGCTCCTGAGCACGGGGTACAGGATGGTGACCATGATGGGGGAGGGCGGCCAGGTGAGGAGGGCTTGGGGATGGGAGAGAGGGTCGGTCTTGGAGCGGTAGGGGTCCCAGCGGGCGGCCATGAGGTTGGCGGGGCTGGCGACTGCGGGGGAGGAGGTCCATGGGAGGAAGAGCGGGAGTGTGTGGTGTACGCCCATGCGGGATAGGATGAGGCTCATTGGGATCAAGGGGAGATTGAGCCATGCGTGGTATGGCCACAGGGTGAAGTCGTCAGTCAGGATGAGGTTGTACCTGCGCGGGGGTGCTTAGGTGAATTCAATTTGGTATTCATGATATGGGGATCGTACATTTCCTCGCCAAAGAACTCTTTGATTGCATAAGCACCATAGGATGTAAAGATGATATACACACCTAGAGGCGCACAGCTGTAGCGTGCAAACAGCGGACATGAGGGGGGGACGCACCGGCACCAGCAGTGAAGATGATTCCCGCGAACACGGAGAGGGTGCCGATGGTGGAGAGGTTGCGGTTTACGGTGTTGAGGGCTCTGAGAATCCAAGGGTTTTGGCTCTCGAGCTCATAGGCAGTTCCGCATTGTGGACACTTGAGTGCGTTTTTGGCACCGGGCGCCCAGCGGTCTTTCTGTGCGGCTCTGATCCAGTGGAGCAGACAAGACTCGTGAGCAACTAGTGTGCACGAGCAAGGATGCGTCCAGGCTTTTCTGGGTTCTGAAGGGTCTGCATGATGAGAGTCAAACGGGAGTCAATATCGCAGAGCGGGCGATAGAAGGTAGAGGGCGCACTGTCGAAGCGTTCTTCCTCGCGGCAAATGTAGCAGAGCTTGACCTGCCAGCGACGCTGCTTAGCACGGAATACTCCAGCGATAAGACCATCAACAAAGCCGTACCCGCAGATCGTCCACAGTGGGAACCCATGGTTCTGACATGGCTTGAATATGAGTGGCTTTGGAGTACGATAAGTTGCACGAGGTACAGTGGCACAACGGAAGCACAACGGTGGCACACAAACGAGTCCAGCGAGCGCCACGAGGCTCGCAAGCGCTCGGTGACGCTTCTCGAACCCTAACCCCTTTCGCACGTGGGATGTGTCACAGACGTGACGAGATGAAACGCGACCTCGAAAATTTACGCGCGTCTCCGGAAATTCATTCTGGATCGTCGGCGCCATTCTCGGCCGTGCTTCGTGCAGGGATCCCACCCGTCGCATGCCCATCGTATAACCCATCGCAGCTTCATTATTGCAGCTTGCAGCTTGCAGCTCGATTGCAGAATTGAAGCTTTCATTGTGTCGTCATGCATGCGGGGTTGTGCCCTCGTCGCCAACGTCGCTGATGCCGATTTCCATCGATGGAAGCATGCGAGCCGAGGTTCGGGAAATGAATGTAGCTGTAAGGGGTCGCGCGTTGGTCGTGCCAATGTCCTGGACGCTGTTTACATGACTCGACGAGTGCTCGACGTCAAGCGTGGCTCCCACTGGCGGCGACGATCCTGGCGCGGAACTGTGTTCAGCACGGTGCTGAGCGCTGAGCAGCTGTGTCGAGCACAAACAACGTGGTTTTTTTACTGTGCGGTTCTGCTCCTGTTTCGCCCGGCTGTAGAATTCAAAGTTGACTTTGCATTCTTGAATCGTTATTGAAGGACCGATCTGAGGGTAGCCCTGGGTAGTCGCGCTTAGGATTTGTCAATTTTACGTCCTCGAGGAGACAGCTCGCAGCGCCGTACACGCTGCCCGAGGAGACTGCAGCGACCGGCTCGGAGTGGAAATTGTTTTGCTGAGCAGAGGCCAACTCCAGACTCTGCAAATCTCGTGCGCGTGCCCGCTTGAGTCCGTGCCATACCCTGTCCCATCGCCGTGTGCCACCGTGTGCCATCATTTTGCTCCTTTTCGACGTCGGTCGAGTTGTGGTCGACTTGCACGACTTGCATTTCATTTGCGGTCGACCATCTTCTTCCACTCCCTGCCCTTCGTCCTGCGCTCGAGGATCCATCTATCCTTACTACTTCATGCTGTCTTTACCCCTTCCAATTCCTTCCATCACACTACTTTATCTCTCCCCGTTTTCTCTTTTCACCCCCCTGCTTTTGCTACCCCGCATCTAGTCCTATCTCCCCATGCTCTTCACGTCCCAGCACCCCGCTCTCGCCAGCTACACCCATACCGAGCCTCGCGCTGCCTTCCCCTCTGCCCCGGCTACCCCATCAAGCACGCCCCTTTACCGGACGACCTTGCCTCCCTCACGTCGTCTTTGAGTCTGTCCTTCACCTCACCGCGCTCGTCTCTCTCCTCCCCTGTGGATTCTCCTAGAATACCGCTCCAATTCCCTAGACACCTTCCGAAACCTCCCCCCGAATCCCCAGCGTTTGCTCAGCGTCCCACTTACTATGGACCAGGCGCCCTGAACAGCGGTCCTCTGCAACCGGAGATGTCTGATACTAGACTACAACAAACAGTTCTACGCGATGCCTTTTTCAAGACTCGGTCGCGCGTCGTACGGGTACGTCCGACTCTACAGTTCGCTGCATCTTCGCTGACCATTGCGACCGCTGCGACCGTTCCAGTTTTTTATGATGCAGCCCGCCGCATCGCTGGTTTTGTCTACGATGTTTTCTCATCCTTCGAAGCCGGTATGTGCCCATTTTTAGAAAATTTCCACCGCAAATCCTCATTCTGTCGCAGCCGAAAACGCCGTGCCCTCTTTCCATGTGGAGCAAGGTTGATGAGGCTACCGTCTCTGGAGTTCATGAAGACAGTTTTTGGGCAATTTTTGAGTCACATGAGGAGGTGAGCCCTCGCCCTTTTTTTCGCGCGTTTTTTTCGCACTTTGCTCCGACTAGCGCCGAACTGTCACAATGTGGCTGATGCCACACGGAATTCATTTCCCATATTTGCGTGCGAGTGTCTCCTCGCATCGGGACGCGGTATAAATCTCGTTTCTGCAACTTGTAGCTCTCGATTCATGGCGACATTGTCGCGGTTTATCATGCCACGGTTTATCGCGCTTGAATGACATCCTAATGACCTCTTTACATTTATCTCTAACTCCGGCGTTTCTCAGACATGTGCTGCGCTTTCGCTCTCGTGCGCATTGTTCCATGTCAGTCCTGCTCTGGAGAGCGAGCTGACTTCCTCGCAAAAATACGGCGTTTTGAATTCGGAGAAGCCGTACGTCCCACCTCGTTGCATGCTCTCGCCTTTGAATTAAAATCCACATTCGTGTATAGAGCGTCAAAGAAGCTGTCGCCTTTCACCCGAGCGCCCCGTCGCCCATAGACCATAATACTTCGGCTGGCCATACCATCAGCCCTCTCTCCACGTCCAACCCATACATACGCAGACAGGACACGTTAGGTTCTCCTGTGGACAGCAATCCTACGGCCTATACGATCTCCAGCAATCCTCCGAACCCGAAGACAAGCTTCAGGATAGGAGACTGGATGTAAGCATTTCTCCCAACATTTCACACGCGTCCATTTCTGTCCACTGGCCCCCATCACTCACATCAACCTCGTTCCATGTAGCTGCTCCGGGATAAACTGCGCCGCCCACAATTTCGGGTGAGTCCTTCCCTTCATACCCATGCTTCACATTTCATTTCTGATGTTCTCCCCAGCCGGAACGTCGCCTGCATCGTGTGCGGCCGTTCCCGCCCCGCAGGCCCCCAAATTGGCTCCATCCCGCAGGATCAAACCTCCATCGCCCAACAGGTCAACCATCTCTCCCCGCTTCGCTGCGCAGCTCAACCCCTGTGACGAGATGCGCCGCTTCCAGGCTCCCATGCCCGTACTGCCTTCAGCCTACTCTCCGCTGCATCCTGCGTGCACCGCGCCACATGCGCCCTCAGCGTTGCAGAGGCCACCTGCGCCCATGAAGACGCCAGGTTTGTCGTATCCGCCACTCACGCCGTCCGGTCGGGCGCTGAGCATTGGGGTCGGGTGCGCAACGTTTCGATGGACCCGCTGGCGCCGTGCGTCATGTACTGGCCGGACAATGAGCCTCTCCCAGAGCAAGGGCAGATTCGCCCCATCGACTCTGCGGTCATGTCGGTACGTCGTAGTCATGTTCGAGCACGTTGAACACATTGTGACGATGGCTGGGTTCGTTTAGTATCCGCCGATCATCAATACGGGAAACAAGGGTGCTGCGGAGAAACAGCCTGGCGACTGGGTTTGCTCAAAATGCAACTACTTGAACTGGAGGCGCAGAAAAGTGTGCCAGACATGCTTTCCATGTGCGTGCCTCTTCAATCACTTAGTCCCCATTGGAGCTGATAGATGGCCATAGATGCTGAAGGGAACGGCGACTCCATCTCGGCTGCAGTGCAGGCCGAGCGCATCGCGCTCCTCACCAGCCTTCTCTCGACCCAGCACGACTCTCCGCAGCAACACGACGGACAGGCTCCCGCTATTCCCTCTGGCCTGCCGGGGCACGCCACTATGGACCAAGCGCCGCCGTTCACGGTATTCGAGACAGTCCCACGCTCCCAGGCGCCGCTCTATGCCCAGGACAAGGATGCTTATCCGATCTACCAAACATCGGGCCACCGTGCATCCGCAAGCCTGGCATCGTACACCGTGCCCTTGCTTCCCTCCTTCTTGCAAGATATCGTGCAGGAACCCTCCCTTTCCCCTCGTCGTCCGCGTCGTCCGCGGAGCTCTCGCTCGCGGAGTCGGACGACGCTTCTTTCCATGACACTTGTCCGCTGGCGGACTATACGAAGCTGTCCCTCCCGCGCGCCCGGCGAGCTCGAGCACGTCTTCCTTCCACCTCCGCGGCGCGAGCATCTGGAAGATGGACGGCGAGGAGAGCAAGACGCTTGCGACCCCCACCACCCCCACCACCGCTGTCTACAACGCATCTCAGGACGATGCGCCGGGCAGGAGTCAAAAGTCTTAGGAAGTCTAGTAAAGTGGGCTAATATTTGGAATGGTGCGCCCGTTTTCTTTTTTTTTCTCTTTCTGATCGCTCACGAGGCTAACGCGTGCGCTGTGCAGGAGGAAAAGCGTACATAGTATCCGCTGTATCTTGTTTCACTGCACGGACGCTCTAATAGTACTGATAGGACGAACATAGCGCTGGTAGAATAGATGTATCCATGGAGATTTCTTGTAATCTACGTACTCACATCTAAATCTTCCTGCGAAGGAACTGAATATGGAATCGTTGTTCTAATCTAGAATGTGCAGTTGCTTCGTGTGTCCGAGGATCGTCTCTTATAGTCGCCCACCGCTCTCGGTTGATTACGCCTATATCCGGGCGCGGGATCAGTTCGAGTGGTATGCGATTAGAATCGAACGCTCGTGCATGCTTCTTCAAGCCTCGAGCCACAGCAATCAAACTGTATGTATTGTGTTGTATTGTTTCCGAACCGTATAGCATTGTGCAACATGGGGTCACCTGCTCACGCGCAGGGACAGAAGTACCTAACGGAGATACGAAGAAGCCACCAGAGGGCAATTTATCGCAGTACAGCGTACGCGTTTATCAATCCTGTGCATGCTGGAAAGCCGCGGGCTTCTTGAGCCCCGACTCAATCAAGGAGTTGCGACGACGCTGCACCGCCTGCCACCCAATGTCCATCAGCATAATCAGCACTCTCATTGCAGAATCGAGTACGTACCTCATTGAGCTCGTCGAGCATCTTGACAGTGACCTCCCAGTCGACACATGCGTCCGTGATGGAGACACCGTATTTGAGCTTTGCGGGGCCTTCTGGGGGTACGTCCTGCCTGCCGGCGTTGATGTGCGACTCGATCATGACACCAGTGATGTGCCGCTCGCCTGCGGCGAGCTGCGCACAGATATCGCTTAGCACCTTCGGCTGGTTGTTGTGGTCCTTCTGCGAGTTCCCATCTATGATAAGAAAACGCAGAGATGAGAAGGGAGAAGGGGCGGGGAAGGAGAGCGGGAGATGCGTACGGCTGCAGTCGATCATGATAGACGGGAAGTGTTGCGGGCGCGCCTTCTTGATGGAAGTCGTGGCGGTCTTGACATGTTCGGAGGAGTAGTTCGGGCCCTTGGTCCCTCCGCGGAGGATGACATGGACATCCTGGAGCTCGTCAGACACACTTCCCCGCCGAAGAAATATGTTATAACAGGCATACCTGGTTCCCGCGGGTCTTGACAATAGCAGCGAGGCCCTGCTCGGTGACGCCCATGAATGCGTGGGGGTTAGAGCTCGAGCGCATCGCATCAATTGCGACAGTCATCTGGACGTATCACCCTCAGCGTTTGTACATCAGGAAACGGAGTGGAGAGGCTGCGTACGCTACCATCGGTGCCGTTTTTGAAGCCAATCGGGAAGGAGACACCACTAGCGAGTTCACGGTGGAGCTGCGACTCGGTCGTGCGTGCGCCGATTGCTCCCCAGGAAATGAGGTCCGCTATGTACTGTGGGGAGATGGTATCTAATAGTTCTGAGCCGACGGGCACGCCAAGGTCGGTCAGATCGCAGAGGAGCTGGCGTGCGAGATGGAGACCCTTGTTGATTTTGAACGAGCCGTCTATGTCCGGGTCGTTGATGAGGCCTTTCCAGCCTACAGTCGTCCTGGGTTTCTGACAGGTTGAACGGTATAAGAATGTCGGAAGGTCGGGCTTTATGAGCGCATCTTACCTCGCTGGATACAAGGGAGATCAGCGTGCCGTCTTTGGCATGACAGTGCGATGTGATACGAACAAGTAGGCACGCATGACGATGAGAAGGTTGGTCCAGGATGGCATTTTTGATTTTAGAAGATGGGCATATTCCATAGCTTGTTCTGTAGAATGGATGGAGCATGGGCCGACGATGACGAGGACCCGATCGTCCTGGCCTGCGAGTATTCGAGCGGCGGCGAATCTTGCGGCAGCGATCGTTTTCTGGGACTCTGGGGATGATACAATTTCATGACGAAGGAGACGGGCTGGACCAAAGGATCGTACTGCAAGGCGATGAGCAGAGAGCGGTCAAAAGAAGGATTACAGCATACGCCGATGACTCGACGGTCCTGGATATAGGCGTGCATCTTTTCTGCGTCCTCCGGGACCGGGGTAACGTTATCCGTGTTAGTATACATGTCGTGTTCTGGGAGAGCTAGGGATGAGTACTGAAGTCAGTAAGATGGCGGAGGTGACGTTCAAGAAACATACAGAATCTGAAGGGGGCCTTGCCTGAAGGACGGATACGTGGCGAGGAGTCCATTTTAAGGCAGAGAAGAGAAAGGAAGGTGATGGTCAAGATACAAGCAGTGAATTTTCCGAGAGAGCAAGTCCGGAGTCACCTGGAGTCACCGCTCTCAACTTTTTAATAGACGCCGGGTCATTGAACGTGCACGTTCAGTCGAGATCATTGCTCCTAGCGCTAGCGCTCGCCTTTGTGGCTCACCTCACTTCATCATGAACACAGTCAGAGTATCTCTGTCGCCCACGCCCGGATTTTGTATCAAATCCACCGCATTGCATTCCGCTACATGCAATGTGACCGTACCGCCGCCATCTCCTTCAATACTTGATGGCCCATCCATACTCCCCGCTACCATCACAATCCCTAAGGGCTCCAAAATATTCATCAACATAGCTTGGGACTCAAATGTACCACCACCCCCAAGCGGGTCGGAGGACGCCATCCAGAAGGCTATGCTCGGCGAGGACCTGGATGCCGATGCAGCGGGCGATGGCTGGTTTGTTCCGGTGGTCGTCTCGGAACCGCGACAGGACACAGACAAAGGTGCGCAAGAGCTCAACTGCTAGATACTTCCGCTCACTCTCTATGGACTGCACGGAAGCGTACTGATTGGTCCGTCATCGCTCCAGCTGGCAAACCGTCCGTCGTCTTCGATTGCATCTACAACTCCTCGCTCAAGTCCCGCGCCTTGAAGGATGCCGAGTTCAAAACCTTTCTGATTGGTGGGCTTTCTTAGTATCGCTCATCGTTGCATCACAGTTTGCCTTGACATTCCATCTCGCATTATCTCTCCTCATTAGAGCTCGCCTTCCAGCGGATCGAAGCACAGTTCTCCGTCCTACTCTCCGCCAAATCGGAACGCCTAACATTCCCTCCAAAGGCAAGCTCTATCCGCGCACTGCCCTCATCCCCATAGCCCTGTACCCCGAAGAGCATCCCGAACGTGTAGCTGCAAACAAAGAGAAAAAGCCGCTGATCGAAGAGGTTGATGTTCCTTCTACCCGTGCGGACTCTCCGAAGAACACACAGAAGCCGAGGGGGATCCTGAAGAAGCCCGGGCCGCTAGTCACGCCTCCCTTCTCCTGGTCCAAGTCTGGGGATGGACTTCGCATTACGTTCGCAGTGCCAAAACTTGTGAGATATCCTCCTATTCTTTACCCCGCAGTCTTTCCGTCCTATAATATCTTTCTTACCCACAGACACACGAGCTCATCAAAACCTCTTCCATTGACATCGAGCCCCACCGGCTCATAATTAGTGTTCCTTCACTATATCTCCTCGATTTGGACCTTGATGCGCCTGACGCGCAAATCCTCGAGAAGCTCGCACCCGATGAAGTCTCCGCACAGCAAGCACTCACTTTAAAGCGCCAGCGCGAATTGAATGTGGACGGTGCACAAGCCGAGTGGCGGGTCGCAGAGGGCATGCTGATTGTGCTTGCGTGACGGTGGTGAGAGAATATCATCGATTATCCTGTTACCGGACCAGAGCGCGACATTGCCATGCGAGCCCTTGGACTGTAGCAGACTTCTCCCTGTCTGCCTCCGGGTAAGATATACAGGCTCTGCATTTTGAACACAGAACACAAGGGATAGTATTGCTCCACTCAGTTTGCTTTCTTTAAGTTGTCAGTCATCTCAGTTATCAGCTCGTCAACTGTCTAAGTTCACAGTATAATTTCATACACATCCGCACGGTCGGATGCTGAAATCCAGCATCCACATGCAATCTGAAAAACAGCGATCTGGGATGTAGGCAACCACCTGCCAAGAAGTCATCTATGGATTCAGGTGCTTAGGCCCATCCAGTGACTGATCGAGCAGGAGCTAGCGTAACCTAGCACTGTACAATTTGTAGGTAGTGCTTCGTAGTGACTGTCTGTCCTAGTCAAGGACAGCCAAACTCAAAGCATGTACAAGCATGACTGAGCGAAATACTGGCTATGAAATCATGCTACATCAGCAAAATCTCAATTTAATTTATCATACTTTTTGTCTCCTAATCTTGCATGCTCAGCCAGGCTGATGCAGAGGAGAGTAAATAGTCAGGGAAGATAGTAGGAAAGAAAATTGAAGGCTGGTGCTGGAGGGCTGGTTGGTGGGTGGCGCGAAGCGCAAAAAATCTGGCGAGCATGTGAGCGCATGGTTGAGACATTAGCGAGGCTGCAGGGGGAGACACAAAAATGCTCACCTGGTGAGTGTGAGAGCTAACAGTTGCGAGAGAGGCTGCGAAGCCCCTCTTGAACCTCGCTGTGACCAGGTGAGGAGCTCCCACCTGAGCATCCATGCCAGAGCCGGAATGATGTACAGGGTGGTGCACCAGGGCTCCGCTGCCCACTGCGGAGTGGGACAAAGGGTAGACGGCAATGCAGGGCATTGCTGCCCACTAGGGGGATGTATGAGACACGAAAGCATGTGGCGTTCGACAGGCGCTTGTTCTCGATTAGATTTGTGAAAATGGTCCTCCTAACCCAACTAATCTCGCATGCTTAGCCAGGCTGACATGGGCACAGGATGTAGCTGGGCCAGGTGCAACCGGGTGACTTTTTGCCCATCGCGGCTGGCCGTGAAAGAGGCATTTTGGCCTGAACATGCTATAGTGCTATTAGATTGGGCTGGATTGAGAGGTGGAGATGGTGTGGGTCGAAGTGAAGGTTGGGTTAAGTAGAGTGGAGGAAACTAAAAAGGAATGCATTGAGGAGCACAGGGTGCTTGTGGATGTAGACATTCCAGGAGTCTGAGGACCAGCAGCTGCAGGCTTGGATAACTGCAGGAGCAGTTCCAGATTCTGCGAGTGCTGTTGCACCACCAGCATGCAGGGAGTAACCAGCGATGTGTGATGTGGGCAGGAAGAATGTGTGAAGCTTGAAGATAAACCAAGCACACGTGGGGACACAGCCAGAGGAACAGAGCCAGAACTTGGGGTGAAGTGAAAACATGCAGTTGTGCATGAGGAGATAGCACCAGAAGATGAAGTGAGGATCTGGATCTGAAGAAGCATGAGGTGCGTGAACAATAATGAGATTCCCTTCAAAAAATGGGTCAGCTTTGTGCTGAGGTAGAAGAAATTGGTATTGGGATGGCTCGAGTACGACAGTGTAACACATAGTCAGTTTTTTGAATTGGCATAGGTGGGCTTGGTCAGGCCAAATGAGCTCGCTGAGGCACATGAGGGCATGGAAGCCTGTGGTGAGGATGGTGAGAAAAAGGGTGTTGTCATGCTCGCTGGAGTACTGGAGGGAGTCAAAGATGTGACAAAGGTGCTCAACAGTGAGAGGGAGTTTGCGCTTGATTGGTCAGCTGTGCAGCTGCTTACATCCCTTGAGATAGCAAGAGATGAGGTGGGATGTGCGGACTTGGCAGATGTTTGGGTAGAACTCCTCAAGTTCAGAGCAAATGCTGGAAAGGTAGGTGTTGACTGAGCATGGCTCTATGTGGGCAGGCATAAAGACCACGTGGAAGCTGATGGTGTCTTCGGTGGGTAGGATAGAACAATTATGAAGAGAACAAAAGTTGAGATATGAGTTTAGAGCAGAGGTGTACGAGAGTTTAGTCGATCAATTGAGGGCATTTTCTAAGGCAAGCGCACACTCATGAACAAGGCATTCGAGGGACCAAGGTGTCTGTGCTGGCTGGCGTGAACGAGGGTGCAGTGTAGTCATTGATGCAGCCCCCCCGGCGGCTCTTGTGGGGGTATGAAAGGAAAGACTTGTAGCCCAGGAGACAAGGCTTTAGCTTTGTCGATCCATCCATGGGACAGTGCATTGGCAATGATGTTGTTCTCACCAGGAATGTGATCAACACGAAGCTGCATGCGAGAAGAGATGAGAAGATCAACGACAAAGGTGAGGATGGGATTGTAGATCAGTTCTGCACACAATGTGTTGAAGATGGCAACTGAGTTGGTGTTATCAGAGAGGATGGTGAGCTGGGTGATGTATCGCTGCCCACGACACCACTCAGCAACTCAGTGAATAGCGCAAGCAATAGCTAAAGCCTCGAAGAAGAAGATTCCATTGGTTGGCAATGCGCTGTCACGCACCAAATGTGGTTGGTACCTGGACAGGGCCAAAATAACCATCTTTGGCAACCAAGTCAACCGAGTGCCATGATATGCACAGCACATGAAGGTCACCATCGGGATCGAGTTTAGACATCATCAATCATGTCAAATCTTCATCCAATCCCACCCAATCGACACATGCCATGGTGCCCCATGGTAATCAATCCCCGGTTCCCCATCCTATTATACGATACACTCACCATTGGATTGGACCTCATGCCACTGTCCGGATTCGTGCACCTCACAGATCGATCCGGAATTACATTCATGGGCCATATCGACCACATCATCCAGTATCAGAAAACACAAATATTCCTTGCCCTTTCTCACATCGATGGCACCTGCACCATTGGTTTCGCAGTATGATATGAGTATGTCCAGCATTCACTTGTCTCCTATGCAATGACCTGGTGGCGATATTCCCTATACACTGTCAGTCTGGATAACAAGACAGTGAAGCCAGAATTCATGATTTACCCTGGTTTGGTCTAATTACAGGCTATAGACATAGTAGATACATACCTTGGGCCCTATAGTCGCTGAGTTCCAAGATAGAAATCAAAGATTGCCAATGAAGATGCTTGGAAGTAAGTCGCAAATTTGCTGAACATTAAGTGCTGAATAGGCGCACTCGAGCACACAGTGGAAGCTGGCAGCCACCGAGGATGACATAGATGCAGTCATCGACATATCGAAATGGATGTGTCGACGACCGGATCTACGTCATCAGACTAGACTGGCCTATTCGAGCTCATCATGTTTTGCCCCGCGCTCATCGCGAAAACAATGCTCGTCGTTTGTTGGTAAGTACTTTTTTAAAGATAAAAATTGAAATTAAATTAAAAACAATTACAGCACACGTTGAACGTCCTCCGACACCCGACATCCTGCACGTTCCCTCAATGCCCCCCAGTCTCACATCACACGTCCACTTGAGCACGCGTGCGCACAGGCATCTAACACTCATCATTGATGCACGCACGCGTCAGCTTTTGGCCCTCGACACTGCCGCCACATCTCCTCGCCATCATGTCTCCCTCTCCCCCACTGCTGCATCTCTCTTTTCACACATGTGTCTCCCTTCTCACGACATCCTTTACCAACCCTGGGTTCCACTCACACTTGCTATCGTTTGGGATCTCTGAGCGCCTGATCTTGACATCTTGTTCAGCGCCGAGCCAGTCCACGGTGTCCATGGTCACATGCTTAGGCCATCCGAAGGATGCAGTGTGATGAGAGGGTTACTCCAGGTAAGTGCCCTCACCACGTCTGGACACTTGCCCCGGATGCTCGCATTCACGCTCACTGCTATGCCCACATGCTTGTGCATGTCTCCCGTGTCCATGCGCATCCATGCACGGCATGGGCAGGCATGCAAGCATGCAGCTGTGGCCAGCAGCCTCAGCCACGGCCTTCTCTTGTACTGTGTCCCTCGCGCCCCACACCTGCCCACATTCACGTCTATGCCCTGCATCTGTGCTCACGTCCCTCGTGCTCGCGCTCCACACTCACCCGCACCCTGCAGTATGCCCGTCGCACCCGCCTCTCACCTGCACTCGCGTCTGCATCCCTCGCCCACCTCCCTTACACCTCTAACCCAAGCTCCACACCCATGTCACATCCCTTCCTGCATCCTGCCGCACCTGCACGCTCTCTCGCCATGCCTACGTACTCGCGTTGGCTGCTGCATCCACACCCCTGCATGGCCCGCACAACTCGCCATGCCCACCTGATGTTGTAGCTGTGCAACTGCACCCACACCATCATGCATCATCCCCTGTGCCTCTCTCACATGATGCTCTCGCCTGCACTCACCGTCACACCCGCCCCTGCATCCACACCCGTGTACCCCGTGCACAGCCTGCCCAACTCACCCATAGACACCCACGTGAACGTGCCAATGGATGACCCCGGCAAAGCATGGTGATGCCGCACTAGTGCACAGCCACATGCTGGGAAGCGCATGCAGCAGGTGAAAGCGAGGCATGGTGACAGGTGAGTACACCACCTCTTTCATGCCCGTGCCCCTTGCGACCCACGCGCATGGCCATCTCTCATGCATATATGCCCGTATCTGCACTCATGCACCTTCTCACCTGTCTCCCCTCATGCCCACTGCGTGCACCCGTGTTATGACTGCTGCCACTCAAACAAGGCATGTCCATGCGCAGGCCATTTGAAGGATGTAGCACGACAAGGGTGTAGATACATCTAGGTGAGTCTGTGTTTGCATCAGATTGCTAACAAAGTTTGCTTGTAACACCTGCAGTACCAGCTTCCTTGCCTGCATTGCATGGTGTACCACGGCCCACACCTGTCCCCCTTGCCCATGCATTGTGGCCCACATCCACGGCCTCCTCATGTTCACGCTCTGAGCTTGTGCCTGCACTGCATTCCTATGCTTCGGTTTGCCCCCCATCACACATACTCTCTCGCCCACGCCCATGCCTGCACCTGTGCTTGCATGACTCATCCATGCTGGCACTCGCCTGCTTCCCCTCACGCCCATTTCCAGTAGAGGAAGTGGTGCACGCCGTTTCGTACAGTGATGTTGTTAATGGAGGCAGTCATGGCATGCTGCATAACGGATTGGCCCAGAAGTTAGACTCGACGGATGCCACCCATGTGGAGGGAAACAGTCATCGTGTCGACGGCGCCGACTTGCCGGTCATGCCTGGTGCCATCAATGTGAAGTTGTAGTTGTTCTGTCTCGCTCTTCTGCTGTGTTCGGACGGTACATCTACAACCAGGCCACAATGAAGTCAACGGTGACATCTGATTGAATTTGTTCGACTTGATCATCATCATCTTCTTTCTATAGGCCTGTTCTGGTCATCTTGCTTTTTGTGTTGCGTAATCTGTTTTCTTGTCTCTACAACGTTTTCTTGAGCAATATTGTCGCTAGCGTATGCGCGTGATACTATAGTGTGTCCTGATGTTTCCATAAAATTCTGCGAATTCAATGTTGGATTCCTGGAAAGAGAAGAGAAGGAGGAGAAGGATGGATTGCTTCTGACTGAGAAGTAGCTTGCCGCATACATGGGACCCACAGACGTTCGTTTATCCTCTGCAGTGTATCACGTCACAGTACCTCCAGCGCCAGAGCAAGGTAAGTAGGCTTACCATAAATTTTGCATGTCTGAAATCAATACTTCGTCTCCTGTCGTCTCCCCGTTGCTGTGAATGTGAAGTGTAATTCTTCAAACAGCATTGCGGTCAAATTTTTGGCTCCTACCAGCTACTTTCACATAAGTGATCGAGGGTTCTGACTTCTTCACACTATACTTGAAGCCTGAAGTTCCCAATCCCAGCACAGTGTTGCACCTGCCGTGTGTAATAGGCACTGACATGACCAGAGAATGACAACAAATACTCCACCACTATCTGATGTGGTACTTGCATAATTGGCTGTTCAGTGTTCGGTTGCATTTTTGGTATATACATCACCATGCTGCAGTACCTTCACCCCACTTATTGCTGACATGTTGACATGCGGAGTGATATATCCAGGATAGTCATGAAGACTGCCGATATAAATGCTGAGAACCTTCCGAGCAGTGACACCAGTATTGTCCACATCCCAGCTGAGTTTGCGATACTGTCCAGAATGCCTTCTGAGCTGCATGGTATGCACCTGTAGGTGCTAGCAGCTCACATACACCCGAAACTATGTTGAGAAGGATCTTCTGCCCCTACCCTGCACGCCATCAAATGCACCTTCAAATCCATCCCATCCAAGGCACATAGGCAGTCCAGATACTCGGGACATCCTAGCATCTACACCTCATCTGCACAAATCATCCTCAGGTATGTTCACTCCGAGTCTCAACCCCGTCAGACTATCGATCCATTATGCACTGATTAACTTGAAACATGGTGATCTATGAGGCTTTACCACGGTTAGTGCATCAAATAGCTGAAATTACAGCTGCTGGAGTAGATCAGCCTCCCAAGGCCCTATAGACATCCCAAAGCAGTGGTCACGAGCGATTTGTGTCCATCATTCTTGTCGCCCGTTATCTGACATAGTGAGTTATCGCTCGCTCTACTCTGGAACAATTATATACTCATGACCATTGCTGACAGGTAAATGCGGAACTATGGGGCTTTGTCACAAGTGAGTCCGTCATGGCTGCCGCCTCACTCGTACAACCTTACTATGCCGTGCCTATGTGCTTCATTGCAATGGACGAGTTTCCTCATAGGAGCAATGGAAAGATTGATAAACGAGCGCTCCGCCAAATGGCTCTTGACAAGATCGACGCGGAGAATCTTGTTGCTCAACGCAGCATGCTGTCAACGAAGGCCGAGTTTTACAGTCCAACTATGTACAATGGAAACTAACTGTAACTCTACAGTTACTTATTTGTAAGGTATGATAGATGAATTGATAATTAATAGTTCAGATGACGAGTTTAGTGCTTGACATAGATAAACGCTCACTCTCCTGCCCTTTTGGGATATGTCAGATTTATAATCACATATGTTTTTTTTTCTTTCACAACATATGTTATAGCATTACACTGACTTCTAAAGACATTGATGATATGTTTTATGTCATGTTTTATCATCTGGAACATTTGTTTTGCGATTAGAGGCATGACAAAGATCACGTGCATCTGACATATGTTTTATCTCCGTATGTTTTTCTCAGCCACCCAATAAGAAAAGTAAGAACCTCACATACAAACTTTTCTAACTGAGTAAGAACAGAGTTGTTACCTGGTTGTATTGGATTGTAACCCTAACCTAGAAATTTCATTCCCACGGATACAAAATTTTGTATTGAAAAAACTTTCCCATGACTAATGGGATGAAAAGTGCATTTCAAGATTTGGCTGGGGACCTCACCTATAAGAACGATTAATTCGTTCCTCATCAATCATAATGGCGTGTGCTGGTCAGCCAGTTTGGCTGCTCTATCCAGTCCACTTGGGCTGGACATGCATCTCATCTCGTCCCCGTGGTCACTATTGTGGCATGGGCAGAAATGGTCACATCCAGCATTATGCTGAGAAGACCTATGTCCTGCACCATGAGCAACTGCCCTAGATGCAGCATGGTTTCCAGCTGGGTGACTTGGCCATGAGTGTGGCTTGTTACTACTGGTGGTTGCTGGCAAAGGCTTCTTCGTTTGAAGAGCCTTCATCATATCCAATCCTTGCTCATATGCGAGTGCAGCCACATAGATTTTGCAGAATGTGGACATTGCGGCTGAATAACCTTGGTGCAATACTATTGCCTCACACATGTCACTGGCAGCGTGAACAAGAACCGCTGCCTGAACTTAAAGTCTGAGGGATGCTCAAACATTTGTTCAGGGTACTTATTCAGACATTCATAGAGGTCCACGATGCCTCCACGTGATGCGCTGTAGGTTGCCTGATCTCATTTGTCACTGACGATCTGATGCACATTCTTGTGCAAGAATCGTCAGTGCATGGAGACTACTGCAGCCTCAAAGGTCCAATCTCTTCTCTCCCTTGAGGGGGATTGGATTGTTGAGAAGAACCACCAAGATGCAGATCCACTAAGTGCAGATCCCATCATTCTCAGGTGGTCTCTGTCGAAATCTGGTCCAGTGACTCTCAGCATTGCTAGGTATTCTAGCAACTCCTGGAGCCACACTTCGAATGTGTTGGCATTGTCAGTGCCCTCAAATTTAGAGGGTGCTGCCAGCTTTGATATTCAAAGATAATGGGGCAGGTTGTCCACTGGTGGCTCGCTCACCATTACCTCGATCATTTTGAGGCAGCAGTGCAGACCTATCTGCTTGATTGAGTCGACAGGGGGTTTCTGGTCATCGTCCAAGTCCAGGCCAAGGGCTAGAACATTGCACTCTCACTGTCTGCAAGGGTGTGCCTGGTCCTCGGTGCATATGTTGGGTGCCACCTGATGTCAACCTCCATCATGGTGCACTGCTGGTGCATTATGGTCAGCTCAGCAGTGCCCCCTGTCCCTGCGTGCAGACTGTGCATTCACTCCCGGGCCAGCTGCTGGGGGAGCCTGGCTGCCCTGGGAACTGTTGGCACATTGGGGTGGTACTCGTGTGGGACCATGTGGTCGCACCTCGACCTCAACTGCTCAATGAAGAGCTACTCGAATGGTGCAACAACAGGGATGGTTGTCCATGTCGTGGCACTGCTTGAGCAGGTGATGCATGCTGTGATTGAAATTCAGCATGCATAGATGGTTGAGTACACTGGGAGGACTGAGTACCAGTGAGACCTGCTTGTCTCAGCCAGTGCAGGCGAGAGTTAGCTAGGGCCCTAGTGATACCATGGGTCCATTGGCCTGTGGTATTGGTCCTGCTGCTCCACCTCGATGTCTTTCAGTCCTCCTCATTGTCCTCTTCATCCTCATCTATATACCTCCGTACATTCCTCCTGCCTCTCTCTCTTCCCTTGCTCTGCTGTTCTGACCATATCTGTGTACAGTGCATACCCTCAGGTGATGTCATCTTCAAGTCTTCTTGGATCTGGATGGTGCATTCAGCATGATCTTGCTCCTCGATTATTGTCAAGAGCAATTGTGCATGCAAGTGCTCGAGCAGGTCCCTGACCTCTTCTCAGTGTGCATTCATCGACTGCACAGTGCTCGTGAGTTTATTGGCTTGGATCCGTGCATGCGAGGTAGCCACGGTTAATCGCTGTGAGCCACCACCAATTAATGGCGACTCATGCAGTGACCTATTGGTGCAGTTGACCACTTTTTCCTTAGCTCTACAGCGCTCTTGTCACACTCGTGAGCTGGCGGGGGAGTCGGAATGTGACCCATCTCATTTATGTTCCACGAGTCATGTCTGGCTCTCACCTTTGGCTTCAACATGAAATCTATTAGATGGGCCTCTCTTCTCCATGATCACTATTGTGACTGGAGGGTGGTCATGCCACTGCATGACTGCTGATCAGTGGGACCAGGTTGGTTGTTGGAAGCAACCGACATTGGCACTAGTCTCTGATGGCTGGTTCTGATGGCTGATGTCGACAAATCAGCTGTCAGTGCTGCTCTAGTGCATGCAGCACTAGCTCGGGTGAGCTGGGGGATGGAGGAAGCATGGGACATAGAAGCAGAGAAGATTGATGGGATGTGTGATGGTGTGCGAAAATTTCCTCATTAGGTGCAAACACACTTTCCGGGGAAAGAAATGTGGTAGTTCCACTTGGAACATAAAAAAGTGTAATGTGGGTGAGAGCTTATCACGCTCACACCTCGTGTACATTGCACCAGTCTCTATATTTGAGAAAGTGCATTGTACTTGAGGAAGGTGAAGAAAGCTAGTGCTTTCTTCACTTCTCACACACTTTTTATACTAAGTAAATACAAGTAAATGACCCGTTACACTCAAGTACCTTCTCCATGGTGTCCCCTTTGATGTTGTGAAAGCTAAAGGAAGATGGGCAAGTGACGCTTTCACTCTGTACTTGTGCTGCCATGCAGAAATCATGGCACCATATGTGCAGGTGATGTCAGCAGTGCATGAACCTTTCATTTGGTATGCCATGCCTCCTGTGTGTTAACTAATTCCAATGGTAGGCCCTCCAAACTCCTAACTTCATGGGGAATCAGCTAACTAATCACATCATTTTTCGAACTCCTAGTTACTATGGGAGTCGCGAGCCTTTTTCCATTTTCAGAGTTTTGTGTCTTGCTAGCTTTCGAGTTTGTGGTTGGGAGTCCCGCTAGCTGGGCTTTCATCCATAGTCAGTGCAGAGTGCTCATCATGTCACTATGTTAGTTGTATGATTTCGTCTCTCTCTCTCTTTTGTATTTTTACTTTTCATTGCAGTCACTTATTGCACCCTTTTCTAGCTATATTGCCTTACATTTACAGAGCCATATCTCCATTATTCACTGCTCCACTGTGCCTTCATTCTTCAGCCACAGTTTGTGTCACTTTTCTATTTACTCCTGTTTACATTTCGCTCCATAGCATCTCCGGAGTCCATCCTCTGCTGTTCTCCTTAGCAGCTCAACATGGACTCCAGTGTCTTGTTCTATTGAGTGTGCTCCTGGCACCCCAGTATTTGCTTTGGGCTCTAATAAGATGTTCCAGGATCAAACCATGATGACATCAATATTTATGACATTCAACCTGAATCTTTAAGAGAAAGTTCACAAAGGTAAAATATTTTATTTTTCATTATATTTTGCTGAGAAATTTACTACAGATATGAATCAAATCTGAAATATCTTTGCGAGTCCACAGATTGAAATTACAAGTCTCATCACTTGAAGACTGGAATATGCAAACCTACCATATTTAGTGGCCTCAATTCACACTATCATCTTTCCATTCCAGCCATATTTTCAGCTGACCTCATGCACCTTGCTTCATTCAACATCACTGATCTCATGGTTAGTCTCTGGTGCAGAACATTCAACAATGCCTTGTGATAAAAATGATGATATCAAATCTTGGGACTTTGCTGTTCTCAAAGATCCTACATTGTGGTCATTGCATGGTCAAGAAATGACAGCTGCTACTCTATATCTTCCAGGATCATTTGATCATCCACCTCATAATCCTGCAGAGAAAATTAATAGTGGTTATAAAGCTGTTGAGTACTTGAACTGGATATATGGTCTTGCCCCTGCCAACTCTATGACAGCCTTCCCTTCCACTATTGACAACATTTCTGCAAGCTCGTTTATGGCATTTGTTCCCTTCATCAGTGTTTCATCACTTGTGGTGAACTGGAGAAAGCAAAGCAGGCCCTTGCTACCTTCATTGATGAATTTGAAAAGTTCTATTACAAGCAAAAAGTCAGCCATCTTCACTTTTGCTGACAAAGTCTTCATGCACTTTTCCATCTCACTGACCAGGTAACATGTACAGGTTTACTAATGTATATGACTCAATTCCCTATGGAGCATATGCTTGGTGACCTGGGCAGCAAAATCAAGCAACACATCAATCTCTATGCAAACCTCTCTCAGCAGAGTATGTGATGAGCACAAGTCAATGCTCTCAAAGCTATAGTTTTCAGTCTTGATCCATCTCAAGGACTACCCTACTATCCACGTGGTTTTTTAGATCTTGAAGATGAGTATGTCTTTCTCCATGCAAGAGATCACAAAGCCCAAGCAATGCCATCAAATGAAAGCAGGATTATTCAGAGATTTTTTCCTGGAGCAAGTCAAAACTGGAACCTCAAAATCTGGAGAGGGGCTCATCTTCATTTGCCAACTGGACAGATTGCACAATCAATTTGGAAGGAGGCACTGAAACAGCCAGATAAGGTATGGGCAGCAAGGAATGTCAAAGTAAGTGCAAACATACCATATCATATAGCATTATTTATATTTTGCTAGATACATCAAAATGGAGCAATTTACTTTGGCAAAGATCAAACCCCACAAGGATATGGAGGCTACAACACTTGCAATGGTGAAGCTATACAGCTCAATTCTCAGAGAAGCTTCCTATGGCACAGTGTTACCAGTTACATGGTGAGAGGAGAGGTTGCAATCAATGTGAAAGAAATTGAGGCAGTTGTAGATATGGTTCCTCATACACAGGTTCTGAAATGTGCAGTGCACTCTGGCCAAGTCAGTCACATAATTAAACCTGGAGAAAGGTTTTTCATAGTTCAGAAACCTGGACTTGATGTTTCATACATGGCAGGGATTATCAAGAGTATCACTCTGCACTCTTAACCTAGTAGTTCAATATGTATTCTCTTCCTCATTTACAGGACATAGTGCTGTGCACACAAAGTATATGTGAACACAGAATTGACACCATGTGCACAAAGCATATAGCAAGGTATCGGACAGTTTTTTAGATATCATAGTGATCTTACATTCATTTTGTAGCCTATATATAGCTGCATGCTCTTGCCAAATATCAAAATGTTATACCCCATATTGATGAAGATATAGCCAAAAAGCTGATTGCAAAGTCCGACTTTTTAGTCAGCTTTTTTTACCAACTTGGTTTTAGAGGGCCATTGCTCTGCATGGCAGGTACGATTGATGAAGAAAATGATTAATTTCATTATTATTTAAGTCTTATTTATTTTAAAATATTATATATAACCTTCTCCTATCCTGTTGACAATATACCTACCTTTGCAAAGTATCAAACTTATTATTTAAGCCATTAATTACTGAAGTTTAAGGGTTCTAACTTACTCAAAGCTAATCAAGGACCTGAGCCCTGTCAACATAGTCCTCTCTGCATTAGTGGTCTGCATGCTCCTTATCCTCTTTGTGGGCTACAATGCCTCTTGTGCATTGTCATGCTGATTGTTTCACTTTACAGTGGGCTGTAGTGTCTCCTGCATGTGACCACTGATATGATGGCCTCAGCTATGCAAATCAAATTATTTTCACATTTTGAACATCTGACAATTTCCCAGAAGCTATGCTTAAATCCAGCAGGATTGCACCTGCAATTACATCATTGCAGGTCATTTAAGCAATAATCTTATATCTTATTGTGATGCACAGCCAGCCGAATTACATCTACTGTTAGCTTCGATGCTTTGCACACTCAATATTCATGTGACATATCATATCTCTATTCAAATTCACCATATGACAACATGTGATGCATCCAAATACTTGCTACCCAATTGTTCAGTGTCCAACATGCATTTGCCTTGCAGATCACACATGTTGAACCTGATCCTAGTCTTTTTAGCTCTTACCCAGTCTCAGATTAATTCTAAAACCCAGTGACTCATGTCACATGACTTCACACATCAATATGATGTTGCAACTATTGTTTGCAGCACATCTTGGACCATATCCCTGATGTGACACATCTCCCTTTCAAATTGATGCCCTGAGAAGGTCACATGTCTACTCCCATGTGCCTTTGCATATTTTGCATGCTGGTGTAGTGCATGGCTATATGCAGCAGGTGTAGTAGTTCAGCCATCATATATTCTGTATTCTCCTTCACCCCAATTTCTCATAGCTTACTTGTGTCACATTTCACCCCAGACCTTCATTAATATTGCCACTGACCTTTTCCTTACTAGTTAGTATATTTCACAGGATATGTTTCATTGCAAGACACTTGCAATCAGCTTTTGATTTATACTGAGATCTTTTCCTGTTTCAAATGCATAAAATAATTTATAAAAATTCATGTATAGTATGATACAAACCAGATACAAGTTTTCCCCACAAGTACAGTATTCAAAATTGTCAGCTTCACTTGCAATTGCATATACTCCACACTTAACTCGACTTATACTGCAAAACTGTGACTGCGATACTTGCAACTCTATGTGTAGACTGTTATACAAACTGTAACTGCAAACTCTGTGATCAAGAAGACCTCATTAGTTATGATATGCATGGAGCACGTGGAGAAACTACATTGTTAAGCATTCCTTTTATATTGTTTTGCATTTTCCAACCCTCCAAGACACATGATTCACTTGCAACTTGTGAGTACAATTAACCATTCAGATTAGTGCAAGGGACTTATGCAAGAAATTGGGAGCCCATTCACACTATATCTCATTGCTACTGACTTGACAATTTGTAGGATACATATTAGGTATTTTAAAGGTCAGAGTTGGCAAGAGAGTATCACTGCAACTCATTATTTCTGCTCCAGCATGAACTCTCGGTGAAAGCCCCTCACCTGGATGCAGCAGGGTTGAGAAAAGCTTAGCAAGCTTGCTTTCAACTACCATTTCTGGTGGGTGCAGGCTCAGCCACACCAGAATTCCTCCCCACCCTCCTCCCTCAATACTTCATCAATTCTCTTCATTTAACATTCCCCTTAGTCCTACATATGTGTAGTTCAATTTTATGTACAGTAGATAGCCACAAACAATAATAAAATTTTGTCTCCTCCTGCTTTGCTAGCAGGGATCCCTCCTAATTTGGAAAATGAATATTGGACAGAATCTGGAGCAAAGTGCACCCTCTGAGAGGTGGAAAGATTCTGTTCAGTGCTCGCCTCAGAGCACACAAAGCAGTATTCAGGGGTGGCTGAAGCATTTCCTCTGTCCTTCCTGAATGGAATTTGCCCCTAATTTCAAGTGGACTTTTGTGTGTGTATTCCTTTGTATTGGGGCATCATTATGAGCCACACATAATGCTTATCATAGATGATCCCATATTGTGAAATCCTTATCAGCTTCCCCTGTAGATTATACAATTGTACTACTACATGAAATATAATAAAAGATCAGATGGCAGGATAGGATAAAGAAAATAATAGCTTCCAAACAAGTCCAAGATCATAAACATTGATGAGGAATTGAGGGAACCATTGAGGAATCCTGATTCACTGTAGGTGACTTGAGCCTGGTACAGCAATATGGGGTTTCAGCCACAATTAGGTTACCTCCCACATCTCCCCCACTTCCTCATGGATTGTTGTGATGTTTATTGTATATTGTAGAGCTATATGAGTACTATAACTATAGCACTTTTCATATTTTTAAAGCTCCCAGAAAAATCCCTAGCAGGGGGGTATCACATTTCAGTGTTTGGGATGCAGCATTATCAAATATGCAGCAAATGATAAGATAGAAGACATGTCTGAGAGCATATACAATTTAAAATGTATACAAAAACAAGCATAAAAAAAGAGCAACTGAGCAGAAGGATATTGGGTGATCAGTGTGGCAACTGTCACCCAAGGTTGTTGTGTATGTCCTGAAGCAAGTACCAGACAGAATCTTTCCACATAAACATCACCTTATTAGGATAAAATACACCTCTCAGAGGGTGCACTTCGCTCCAGATTCTGTTCAATATTCATTTCCCAAATTAGGAGGGATCCCTGCTAGCAAAGCAGGAGGAGACAAAATTTTATCATTGTTTGTGGCTATCTACTGTACATAAAATTGAACTACACATATGTAGGACTAAGGGAAATGTTAAATGAAGAGAATTGATGAAGTATTGAGGGAGGAGGATGGGGAGGAATTCTGGTGTGGCTGAGCCTGCACCCACCAGAAATGGTATGTTTTATGTCACATATTCTGCCAAAATAAATTTATAACCTCAAATGGGACATTAAGGCGACCAAGGGAATAAAGGAATCAAGAGATTTGGTAAATATTTGAGGGAGGAATTCAGGAAAACATTCTGGTGGAATTGTTCAGAATGGTATGTTTTTATTTTACTATCACACAAAGTTGTTAATGTTATTCTAAATCTCCTAAATGATCGCTTTCAGATGAGCCCAAGATCATAAAATTCTGTGAAGAATTGAGAAAGCAATATGGAAAACAACATATGGTGGCTGAAACAAATATAGCAAGCACAATGGTATGGGTATGGCGGTGATTGTGAGCATGAGTGTAGATGTCTAGCATGAGCATATAAGTAATGAGGGAGTGAGACACATTAATATGTCAAATATTTGACATTTGACGTGGGCTATAATTATTTGAATTTAATTTAATTTAATTTTATGTCTTAAAAAGTGCTTATCGACGAAGGATCCAGACGGATGACGTAGTAGCAGTCATCGACGGGTCAAAATTGGCTCGTCAACGACCGCTACTACATCATTGGTCCAGACCGGCCTATGCATTGTAGCCACCGGGCTACTTGGCACATTAGACATTTGACTGCTGCAAGGCGAATACTGGACCGATTCACTTCGCATAAATGTCATCTTCTTTGGGTAAATTCTAGCTTTCGGACGACTCCTCATATGCATGAATTGGTGCAGTACATCAGCAAAACTCCACTTTTGCTTTATTTCCTTTCTTGAACTTATTTTCCTTATTTCAAGACAAAAAAGCGCAAAAAGAAACATAAAGTGATATCAGAAGCCGAGCTATCATTAAAAATAAGGAACTGAAGGATAATTAAGACCATCCAACAACTCAAAGCAAGACAAGGAACACATTTAGGCGCTGATATCGCTATCATCAAGAATAATAAGACACAAATAAGACACTCTCAGGCCATCCAGAAGCAGAAGAATAATAATCGCGGCATGTTCTTATTTTCATTATTGTTCTAGTTGATCTCTAATAACTTTTATTATTCAAACGAGAGGGATACAAGGATGAAAAGAGTGAAAAGTCGGGTAAGTATGATTTCGAAACGAAAAGGATCAATGCCGAACATATATCGGTTGATAAATAGATACACACCTGTGTCTCGAACTACCTTTCGCAGTACCTCCCGCTGACTGGGACAACCGCGCCAGCAGGCCCATCTGTGCGACAGAGGATCAGACGGATGTTTCAATATTTGAGTGCATGGTCGCCTAGTGCTCCGACCTGAGCCGCTCAATGTCAGCAGAGTGCTCTGCCTCAATGCGCTCCAGCGGCTCGCTGAGCTCCCCTTTGTGTGCCTTCAGATCCTTGCACATGATCTCTTTCTCCCCGTTCTTGATTGACCATACCGTCGGTGAAATAGCTCCAGAAGACATAGAGGTAGAGATGGGAGTGCAAGGGAGTGTGCGAGACAGCTGGCAAGTGAACGGAGATAGAGGCTTTGCACGATCTGGCAGAGGAAAACCACCTGTCCGAAGTGTCATTGGGAGGCCTGTTCAGCACCAATGGAGCACAACTTACATGAAGTGGAGCGATTCTGTCCCTTCTTCCAGAAGCCCCTCGTCATGCAGCTGAACCAGGACGAAGACTGACGTCTCCACTTCCGTGGTATCTTCAGCCTTCTCATCCTTACCAGTAGATATCTCCTGGTCCATTGCCTTCCGCCTGACGACCATCAATTTCATTGGCCCGCTAATCTTTGGAGGGCCTGTTCTTCCACAGGGGCCAGGTGATTGCTCCCACCCTCGCCGAATCCGAGACAAATCTCTTCGACTCTGTGCGGGCATCAACACGTAGAAATGCAGGAAAGGATGACCTGCTCCAGCCACCTTCTTCACATCCTCTAAACATTTGCAAGCCTGTGTTTGAGAACAGTTGGGATAATCTGTTGGATGGCATAGGCATGAACGAGGGCAGTTCCACTTGAGTTCTCTCCGCACCTACATCCCCACCGATGTCGCTAGCACCGCCGGCTGTACTCCTATCTCGGAATGGAACCACGATACTGTCGACTCCCACGCACTGCATCTTCCATTATTGGTGGCACCCGTATGCTCACACCATGTCCCAGCCATAGGAGTGCCAGAAGATGATGCAGAGCACCATGAGTACGACGAAGCCCCACAGGCCCATGAAAATACCGAACATAATACGCTCCTTCTTGAGCGAGCTCTCGTACGCTGCCACGAGGCACGCCGTCCAACGAGTCCTTCGTTACCACTTTGTCTGCTGCCGATTGCTGTCGCAGCGATGAGCTGGGTAGCCTCATTCACATCCGCGGGGAGAGCACGAGTACGGTTTCGTTCACACGTGGGATGTCTACATATAAGTTGTCATGCAGGAATGTGAGTGCATTCTCGATCGCATTGACCTTCGAGCCGATGAGGCACCGGATGAACTCCTGGACGGGGCTCTCCAGGACCATGCCATTGAAACCCGTGCTGACAGCAGTCTGTATGCCCATGTAGAACGTGTTGATCGTGTTGTTAAGCATTGTCGTCGTGCCGTTGACCCAGCCAAACATCCTGTCGGTGATTGTCGACTGCACGCTGTCCACACGTGCATTCACCGCATTGGCATATGTGGCGGACCGGTTGTACATGCTCACATTGATGGACAATGCAATGACATTCGAGAAGTCTGACACAGATGTGGCTGCCTGCTGTGAATACTTGTGCGAGAGCGGGCCAATCGCGATCAGCTGCAGCTCGATGCAAAGCAGGCCGAAGAAGCCGATGAGGAAGCATGCGAGCGCCGGCAAGTGGAAGACATAGTGGAAGAAGAGCTGCAGATGCATGTGCTGCAATGGGCTGAGACACCGATAGCTTGTTGGTGAGCTTCATCAGCAGTGGGTGGGCTGAACTCGCCTGAAGGATCATCAGGTTGTTTGCCGTCGAATGCCAAGGACTCTTCAGATTCCATTCTGCTGCTGAAGCTACTGATTTTCGTAGGGGGCGGATCCCTCCATATCTTTCCTGGCATGGGCAACCTCGGTAAAAGATGCTCCCTGTGCTCTCCGGCCTCCTTCCTCTTTGCTTCCCATTCCGCCATCTTCAACTCCAGTGCACGCATCCCCTTCTCCCACTCCTCAGGATCTGGCCTCCAGCTCTCATCATCTCTAGTTTTAATGACTGGGACCCCCTCCATTCTTGGTTCACATTCACTTTTGAGTTTCACGACCGTCTCATGAATGCAAGCCTCACGGATTCATCAGAGCATGTCAGATGAGCCTCCAGTTCCACAATATAGTGAGAAGCATGACATTTGGTGTCCTTGGAACTTGAAGAGTTCGCGCTTCAGCTCGGTCATTGAACCACTGGAGAAAATAGAATTCTCACCGTAACACTTGACGTTCTCCTCCAGAACACGGATGTAGGACTGTCCAATGAATATTAGTACGACACAGAATGAATGCAGATAAAACTTACCATTGTAGATGCCTCCTTCTCTGTCAACTCGCAGCTTTGGACTTCAGTTCCTTGAGGTACAGTTCTGTAGTGGATGATATTCGGAAATCTCCACGTACTCCGTGTCCTTCTCATTGTAGAGGTCGCTCGTATGTGTGAGGGCTGTGCGGTTTAGCTTGAGCTCAGCCTCCATCATGCTGATCGTCTTCTCGTGTTCCTCGATGACTGGTCCAACGATTTCCTCATACTTTGTGGTTCCACTGACACCAGCTCGTTGATATGCTTAAATATGCCAATTCACATGTAACACCAAGAATTGTGTAGTCGTCAATGAGAAGGAGGAGGGTTGAGACAATGTGAAGTGGCTGTGGCAGGTTATGATTACGCAACTTCCAAATGAATTCAAGGGGACTCTGCGGGCTGACACACGCTATCATCAGTGTATGCATGTTGCCGCCTAAGGAGTCTTGCAGGAGACGTGTGAGTTTGGAATCACGGGAGGGGATGTAGGAGTTGGAGCAGTTGCGGCAGTCACAGTGACAGTAACCATGGCCTAAAAGGAAGACATATGGGTAGAAAGTTTGATTGATCACAGAAGAACATACCTCGCAGTCAGCAGTAGTGCATGCAGCAACAAGGGCATCACCAGTAGTAGTGATGGAAACAACCGAGGACAATGCTGATGTAGAAGCAGAAGCGGAAACAGATGCCAAAGCAGAGGAGTTCGATGATCTGATTTGCCATTATCATGTAAGGGGCTCCAGTGCGTATCTTGTATTGAACACCTATGCACCAAAGTGGCTGTCTGGGATTAGGCTCGCCAGTGTGAATTCCTCTGTACACACGAGAAAATGTGCTGGACAATGTGGCGGACTGGCTCACGAAGTGCTGGCGTGGCATGAGATGGAGCGCAAGGGATGCTGCACCGTGTTTATGAACAACAGGCACATCAACGATGTGCTTGCAAAGTGATGGCAGTGGTACAATGGAGTGCAAGGGACACTGCAGGATAGTGTAGTTGCAGGATGATGGTGGATCTTCGGTGATAGTGTTCTCGGAACCTCAGAAGACCGTCTCAAATGTGTGGTGGTCAGCGAATCTGTTGACATAAAAAAAGCGGAATGCATCAAGAGCTTGGTGCTCCGTAAGACCTCGCGGTACGGGCTTGTCTCCATAGACCCCGATTAAATGGGCGGCACGGACTATGGTGTCGAGGTGGATGACAGATAGAACAGGCGAGTGGTTTTTTGTCTCTGGGCAGACAATGTACATACCTGTGTCCTCATCCGGTTCATCCGAGGTGCGTCGGAACCAGCGGACGAGTGCACATGGATAATGCATATTCCAGAACTTGAAAGAGAAGAAGAGGTAGATGCGCACAATGCCAAGGCCATGGATGCCGTCCACGTCAGCGTCACAATTGACAAAGGTGCAATCGAACTGAGGCGCAGTGTGCCACCACAGAGGAGTGGCACGAAGGTGCTCGCGGTGCATCCTGCCAATCCCAGATGCATCGCTTGGTGTGTAGTATGTGGCTGCAGCAGAGTAAAAAATGGAAATCCGCTCGTTGAACATCGGACATTCTGTGTAAGGTATTTCCAATCCTGGGAGATCACTATCGGGATTTAACTGGTCATATAGGAAGTGGGAGATGAGCTCGGAGAGCCGAGGCTGTCCAATTTCGTTACCAAGATCAACAGCCATACGTGCATGTTGTTGACCTACACAAGGTATGAGTCTCAATTCCAAGAAAACAAAATGAACACATACGGATAGTTTTAGCCATGGTAACGTAGGCGAGAACAGTTGGGCCAGGTAGTGCTCCGCCATTGTTGTTTGCTTTAGGGAGGTTTATTTGCATATCTTCAATTTCTAACGCCTCTGCGGGGACGTCCTCCTCAGGATCTGACGAAGGCATCTCAGCTGAAAACAAGACACAGATTGGCAGGGAGCATACGTAGAGCAAAGTATACTGCAGACAGGCATGTTCCCTTGAGCATGTTTTGGTGTCTGAAGTCAACACGAGAAGCAGAGAGCTTGAGGAGTCTCTGACAAATAAGGAGGATTTGGCCTAGGGGTTCAGCTCGGTTTGATCTGCGGTAGGGATCCTTCACAGCTTCGATGTGTTTGGACTCTGTTATCGAAGAACACAGACCATTCGGAGCTCCAAACTCCAAAATGAGGAATCTGTAGTGGCGAAGTGAGTGCTGTCGTGGCAACAAAAAACCATCCGGTCGGACTCCAGTCGTCTGGAAGATTACACGATTGGTGTAGAACCTTTCGAGCACATTGTCCAGCTGGCATAGCATCTTCTCTGTGTGTACATTGTGCCGAACGAGGTAATAAAATTCGAGGAAGGCTCGAATTGTGCGAACCATCTCTCTAGGTACATACCCAACGATTGCGGCCAGATAGACCTATTAAAGCTCTGGTCAGCTGTGTCTGACATGTTTAGAATAGAGTGGTTACCTTCATCAATGCCTTAGAATCATCACCGGTCCATTGCTTGAACCCACGCCCTTCGTGGAATCGGTGAAGCCCGGAGAATGGAGGAGTAACAGTGATGCTGAAGTAAATTACATTATTAGCTGGTCTCACGACAGCAATGATAGAAGGACTTATCGGTGGTCAATGTCTGCTAGAATATCCTGAGAACATGCTTTTGTGTGCGTTTGTATGATGTATGCCTCGACCCAATCGACTAGATGATCCTTGAAGGTACCCTTGATGAGCTGGTGCAGGATATTGGGCGCGATTAATTCGTGGATATCAGCGCGAGGAAAGTCATTCGTAAATGGCTACAAGATCAGAATGGTCAGCAACCATAGACTCGGGGTACTGCGAAAGATCCTGAGGAAACATAACGGAATCAAAACAAGAAGGTGACAACCCACGGTCTGCCCAGAATAGAAATTTCGCTGCCTGTATCACAAAAACAGATAGACGCGAATGAATCCAGTAGCGAGGGAATCGAAAAGAACTATTACATACCACAATATCCTCAACCAAACCGTACTGGTCCCACAGCATTCCTAACTCAAAGTGTTCAGCAAGCATATCACTATATTCACACGTGCGACATCCGCCGCCGCCGCCATCGAGGTCATTTTTGTTTGTCGTACATCTGTAAGTGGAATTAGCATTGCAAAGGATGGCAGACACGGAAATACGTACTTGGGGCACCACCCTTGCACTATGCAGGCAAGTAGTGCCTGCTCCAGATAATCAGCAATATATGGACCCAATCCGTAGATCGTCCATCTGAAATGACCATCTGCACAGCGCGTCACTTCAGGCGTCGTCATGCCAGACTTGAGGGATCGCAGAATTCACACCAATGACGAGTGGAAGACCTGTCTGCGAAACTTTCGAAATGTAACATCGTTAGCATATTCGCAGCTGGCTGCATAGTAGATATCTGAGTATTTTGCCAGTGCATATGAAATGATCGAACTGTTTACTCACTTTTCGGGATGGCCAAAAAGCCAATTAGTGCGACTGCGTTACGGTGTGCACGTCAAACATTATTGTAGACGTTGTCTATTGAGGCGTATAGCGGATAGTATTCATTTTGACCGGTAGCGACTGATACAGTGGTCTTGTCGCTGCCAAGAATTACAGGTACGAATGCAGCACCATGCGTTTCCGGATCCTTGGCAATCTCATCCTAAAAATTTTGAGGCAAATGAAAGGATAAATGGTAAAAATCACTCACTGCTTGTCTCCAAGCCCAATCTCCACCCATAAAATTCTTCAGCCTACGCTCTCCGTCAACGAATTCCCGGAGAGGCATGAAGTCGATTTTGTCTTTGAAGTCCGGGTTGGCAAGCATGTTTTGTACGACGGCCCGTGGGTCTCTGAACCACTGTCATAGGTCGCTGTCATCCATTCTGGTACGTCGTGGTCCGGAATTTCACCGGTATATTGCATGTCGAATGACTCCCACTTGACATCTCCAAGCACTGTTGAGTTGATAGTGTGATATAGATCTCCGTGGTTTGAGAATGGGCCGTGGTCGTTGTGCATCAAAAGAGTCGCCTCCCAAAGGTCTAAAAGAGCATCGATATTACCTTCGGGCATCTGTTCACACCTATATAACAGATCTGCAGCCTCAAACTCAAGCCTAGTGTGGTACAGAGACCAATCGCTGGCTAACTGAGGTAAAGGAGGAGGAGGGGAGTTCCTGGGGGTAAAAACGCGCCATTCTCATCACATGGCCTTGCTAAACTGAAACAGTGAGAAGTGAACGGACAACAAAACACGGAATAACTCACCATTGATAGTGGGATGGATCTCTTGTGTGAGACCTTCTGGTTCCACATCGTCAAGCGGATGGTCCGCTGGGTCATGATCCGGAACCTCGTCCTCATCGCGGTCGCTCATATCATCTGATGTCGCCGAAGATGAATCTTCCGGATCGTAGACGTCCTCCCCCACTGCCACTGCAGACTGGTCACTGTCTGATGCACCTGAATTAGCGCGACTGATCTTGAAAGCACTATCTGAGGCCTGGTCATCGGAGGAAGGTATATTCTCGTGATTGAACTCAAACGCGTCAGATTCAGAGTCGGAGTCTTGCGTGCATAAATCCGGTCACACATCGGCCTGCAATGGATTGTCTGTATGGTGTTGCTGCAAGTGATTCGTCCTTCCAGCCTTGTTCTTGAACCAGCAATCACAGTGAGGGCAGGGGAAGCTCCTGGCGTTGCGCACTGGCCACCTGTGGGAGATGCGATCCTGGACACCAGACATTCGCCGCAGTGTTGATGGCAAGAGTGATTCAATTATAGCTAGTAAATGATTGTCTTTGAGAACAATGCAAGAAGAGATATATTTGACATCTTACTTCGTAGTATGATCCAATCTGGGCTGTAATTGCACGTGAAGTCTGTCGTTCGCTCCAAGAACTATAAACAAGTACTGCTAAGTACCATCTACGCGGTAGATGCCGTCTCTTGTGGATACATCGGGAACTTCTGCAAAAAGATTGGTCAGCTTTTCTGTTGGTCTCCATCACTCTCTCTATTTTCATCATGGTGAAAACTCGTGCCAGCAATGTCAACAAGCGTCCTGGTGAGCCAGACAAGCCCCATCATCATCGTACCCAAAAGGAGATGGAGGAGGATTGTTTGAAGAAGGAAGCTGAGACGAAGAAAAAGGCGAGCGTTGTAAAAAAAAAGCAGGAACACATAGCGTCTCTGGAAGACGACATCGTGTCGACAGATGTCCAAACTGAATCTGACCGTGTCATGCAGTCAACCGGAGGGTGCCTTAAGTGAACATATGCCATGTCGGACATCAATGCAGTAAGCGACCCAGAAGAAATCTTGAATCAGCCGAAGGCCCATTGTCCATGTAGAGGATCCACAATTATTTAGTGACGTCGACATGGTTGATGGCAATTACACTTCAAGGCTAGACACAGATTGGGCCTCGGACAGCACGCTTTCCTCCCTGGAGGACTTGGACTCACCAGAGCCCGAACTTCCCAAGCCGCCGAAGAAGAAGGCTAAGAAGCAGGTGGACGGTGGGAGAGATGCTATATCTGCTGCTCAGAAGATGCCTGCTACTGCTTCTGTCACTGACCTGAAGAGTGCAGTGATGAAAGCATCAACGGTATCGACCGCGAAGCAACCAAAGTAAGTTCTAAGTTATTAATTGAACAATCCTGCTTACCTCCATCCTGATTCGTTCGTTAGGTCACAGAAGCCAGGCCAGCCTGAGTACAAAGGGAAGTCTGGTGTTAAGACGGGTTGGGTGCCTCCGCTAGTGCCTTCCCAGCCTGGATGGACATCTCAGGCGCCGCCAACGACCAAAATGGTTGTAAAGCCACCTGCAACCCCGCACCCTGTTCGCAACAAGACATCAAAGCAGCCGAAGAAGATGCCAAAGATGCCACTAATAGTGCAAGAGGGAGGGTTTGTTAGCGAATCAGATGAAAGTATCGAGAAGATGGCCGCTCAATCCAGTCCTCTCAAGCCTGTCACCGGAAGAAGAGTCACAAGCAATGTGAGTAATTGACTCACCCGGATTGGCAGATACTGACCACTGGGTACAATGCAGGGGATTGTAAAGACTGAAGACAAGCCGATGTTGGTCAGAAAGAAGGCAGCACAGTCGGCGGTCATGAATCCAGGTCCATCCAAACTGGCTGATTGGCAGTTGAGCGAATCAGATGGAGTTGAACTGGTTGCATTCAAGAAGAAAGCATCAATGTCAAAGAAGCCGTCAAATGGTAAAAAGGACGACTACGCCCTTCCTGAAGAAGCAATCCCGTTGTGGAACAAGAAGGCAATCCCGACAATTGTCATGTTCGTTGGGACCTGCTGCTTTCCGTGGTCCTTCATCGAGTGGGCGGGGATGGAGCACATATTGGGATTGAAGGTACTTTGTATGATCTGGGTGTTCATCTACGGACCAGTGCTTCCGCCCCCTGAGCCGATATCTCTCTTGTGTCCATTGGTGAGTCTGCAAATAGTGAACGATCTCACCCACCTAATAATCCGACCCTAGGTAACACAGAAGCTCAGCGAATATAGGTTTTTGATGGGAAATGCCGCCATTACCGGTTATCATAAGCACTTTGCGAAGGTGCTGGAATCCGCTAACACTCTCGATGGACGGGCTCACGCTGCAGAGCTGCTGCTGAAGGAGGCTAAATTCACCTATGAGAATGCAGATGGCATGGTAAGTGTATTTAGATTGCACTTAATCAGTCTGACGTTGGAGCTCGCTTAGAATCGCCAAGGATTATTCCGCGCACCGATGATCTTGAGAGCTTTCTTCATACACCTTACTGCAATTGAGAATGCAGTGAACATTCCTGGGTTATATGTGGATGAGTATGCGAAGCATCCGATTGGTGCCCTGAGTCTTGCTGTCACAGCGGTAAGCATCTTCCTTCGTATAAGCATTAAGCATTTTCACTGATGTATTGGCAGGCTGAACGAGCATTGACGCTATTCAAGGTCAAGTGCATAACATTTGTGGGGGAAAAACCCAAATACACGGAGGTATACAACGACCGCACCGGCTGCACCAGCAACATCTGGAACTACTTCAGTGAAGACAATTGGGGCTCGGTGATGCAGGAGTGGCTGATATTCGTGCAGAGGCTTTCCGATGCCAAGATTGCAGCTATTATTCACAAAGCGCACCCAGTTCGCAAAGTCATCAACATCTCTGATGAGGAGCAAGACTTCAACCGTGCCATGATGGTTGATCTGGACTCTGATTAACCATCAGTACGTATTTTCTGCCTTCAAACCATTCTAGTTCTCATCGTAACATTACAGGCAAGCTGAATATTCCGCGGCGCATACACAAACCACTATGCCCATCATCTCATAGTTCCGTCGCTCTATATGCTGCCATCTCGTGCTCTCATCACCTTGTACTATGCCACCATGTCGCGCTTTCATCGCCTATGCCATCTTCATACTCTCTGCTCCATTTTCTATGTGTGCGCGAGCGCTGAACGTTCCATGCCGCCATACCACCCACTCGCGCTTTTGTTGTCCTACTGTGTCCTCCTCCACTATTATCTATGTGCGCACGGACGCTGAACATTCCGCGGCATGCATGCGAGCTGCCATATATCCAATGTTCTATCCATCCACTGCCTTCCGTACACATATGCCCTATGCCGTTCCCCAGCCTGGTTGTTGCCGGCGCTGTGTCGTGGTCTCCTCACGCACATTGCGCAGTCCCTCTCCGGTGCTCAATCTGTTCCTAGTACTACAGACTATTTTCCGTACAGTCCCAAAAGTGCTGCATTTTTGCGCTTATTCTGTTTGTGCTCTTGTTTGCACTTTTTTCTTACTCTTCTCAACCTACTTGGCCGTCGTTTGGATTGTCCGGATTCTTTGATACTCTGAGCGTGTCTTGTAGTTCTGAATTGTCTGAATCTGCTTCTGTACACATGTAGCTTGATATTCTGAATTTGATTGTCACGATTGTTGACATTGAATCTCTTGATTGAGTTGTTATGCTTATCTGTCTGTAAGTCTTGAGGCTCTATTTTGTGCTGATCATTCTTACAGGTTTAGGGTCGTGGATTCAATTGTTGCGCTCAATGTTCATACCGTCCTTAATGCGCCAGTTATACTTATGAGGTCCCACAGGCTTATAACACTGGTATTGCTTTCTGTATACTTATTGTGCTGATATGTTTGATTCTCTTTGATTTCTAGTGCCATCAAAAGTCGCCATTCCAAGTAAAATAAGTATCGAGCCCTCTTTAGATTACTTATTCTTCTTGTACAAGTAAAAAAAGGGCCAAAAAGGACAATTTGACTTTTGCTGATGTATTAATTTCTAAATCTGGGGTGGATACCAGCCAGCAAAGCAGGGGGAGACAAAACTTTATTGTAGTATGGGGGTCTGTATTGTAAATAATATTGAAGAGTACATTAATGAGAGTAAGAGGAATGTTAAATGAAGAAATTTGATGAAGAACTGATGGAGGGGCAAGGGGAGGAATTCTGGTGTGGCTGAGCCTGCACCCACCAGAAATGGTATGTTTTCTGTGACATGTTCTGACAAATAAAACTCAGAACATTAAATAGATAGTATATGCGACCAAGGGGATGAAAAAATCAAGAGATTTGGTGAATATTTGGGGGGGGAATTCAGCAGAACATTCTGGGGTGGCTGCCCAGAATGGTATGTTTTTATTGTCATAGAATAAGGAATAATTTATATATTTGAACACTACCAAATGAGCACTTTCTGACGAATCTAATATGAAGAGAATCCGTGAAGAATTGAGGGAGAAATGGAGGAAAAAACATATGGTGGCTGAAATCAAAACATACCAAATGCGGTATGTTTTCCATAACATCAATTCAACCGTATATCTCACACATTTATAAATGTCAACCATTAATATGGCAACTCTATAATTACTTATTTGTAACATATAATAGATGGATTGATAATCAATACTTCAGATGACGTGTTTAGCACTTCTTGTAGTAGGCGCTCAATGCCCTGCCTTTTTGGGATATGTCAGGTTTATGATCACATATTTTTGCTCCTTCCACAACATATGTCATAGCATCACACTGACTTCCAAAAACATTGATCATATGTTTTATGTCATGTTTTATCATGCAAAACATTTGTTTTGTGATTAGAGGCATGACAAGGATCACGTGCATCTAACATATGTTTTATCTCCATATGTTTTTCTCAGCCACCCGATAAGAAAAGTAAGGACCTCACATACAACATTTTCTTACTGAGTAAGAACAGATTTGTTATGTGGTTGTATTGGCTGTAACCCTAACCTCGAAATTTTGTTCCCACGGATACAAATTTTTGTATTGAAAACACTTTCCCACGGCTTTTGCGATGAAAAGTGCGTTACAAGATTTGGCTGGGGGCCTTGCCTATAAGAACGATTAATTCTTTTCCTCATCAATCGTAATGTAACTGAAATTGAAAAATATTAAAGATAATTATGCAAATTGTGGTGTTACATTCAAATACATATACTTCTTAGCTATTGATTTCAATTAAGATCATGTCATTATCTGCAAAATTCATGTCAGAATATCTAAAAAGCTGAAATGGGTGTGACTAAGCCATGGCAACACTAAGGGCTTAGGTCTTAAGATCAACATGAGAATGCATATATTAGTGAAATAAACAAATACAAGGTAGTTAAACTACACTAGTCCAAAAAGATGGATGAAAGGTTTGGTGGACAGGCTTCCTAACTCCGAGCTCTGAGACACTCAAAACTGTCTCCAACAATGAAAACAGCAAGTAGCCCTGGGAGCAGGTGGGTGGGCTCTTCAAATGACCATAATTGGCACAACACTGACTAGTGTCTCTACACAGAGGTATGGTTCTGGAGAGTCAAGAAACTCCAGGTCCAAAAATGGAATTCTAATGATGCAGCCATCCACACAACCTTTTCGGGTCCAGCCCGAAGCAAAACTCTGACTTCTGAGTGTGAGAGCTGAAATCTGCAAGGGTAGAGTAGACAGATGATTGAAGCAAGCAATTGCTGGGCAGAGATATTGAATGGGCCAACTTGGGGCCCTTACCTAAAAGGTGATTGGGGGCACCTTCACTTGTTTCTCACCTCACCATGACATGTCCCACTCGCATCTGCCCAGGCAGGCATTGAAGTGCTCTGATGAGGGAGCAGCTTGATTGCTTCAGAGGACAGGAGAAGGAAGAGTGGGAGGTCTCTTGAAATGCCTTAGTGATGTCATTAGCAAAACTCAAAATTTTCTTAATATACTCAGAGAGTTCTACTTATTTGGCTTATCACAATTTTTCATCCTTGATTATCTTATTTAAGAGCCAAAAGAGGGTCAAGAGCTACTTATTTTCCTGAAATTAAGTACTCTATGGATAGGATATGTTTTGATGCATGAAGAAGAAGAGTTATTTGATTGCAAATGCAAGATACAAAGAAGGAATGTGTAGTGACATGATAAGCACTCTGCACTGCTAACAAGACTCCTGACCACGAACTCAAAAGCCGGCAAGACACAAAACTCTGAAATGGGAAAAAAGCTTGCAATGGGAGGAGGCTAACCCAGGGTGTGGTGGGTGGGCCTCACTGCAATCAGTGGGAGCTGACTCATTTTTAAAGGAGGGGCATTGCTGACATTTAAAGTTCCCAGTCCAGTAACGGATGAAAACAATGATTCTTAAATTGGGACTGATGAAGCGTCGCATAGCAAGGGAATTTTTGTGGGGAAACTGGCAGTGCATCAATCTGATGAATGCATGGTAATGGACTACTAACTAGTGTCTCACTGGGCAATGGAGCTCAAAGACAGGACTGCTCTGGCAGACCCCGGGAAATTTTTTTTTTTTTTTTTGGTGGGGGGGGAGGCTGAAGCAAAGAAAGGATTCCTTTGCTAAGCAGAACTCATGGCTATTTCATTGGATGTCTGCATACCCCTATTTCATCATGATTGTGTCACTGCATCCACCTGCAGAAGGTCGAAAACTTATCACTGCAATGGGTGAATATGCTTCACTACCTCTGTAATGGGTGATGTGCACCTTGAAAGGGAAAAATGCTTCCCATCGAATGCTTCCTGGGGTGGGGCCATGCCCATTGCTAGGCTTGACTTTGTGAACCGTTGACTATAAATGAGCTCTGATGGAAAAGGACTGGGCTCAGCTGTGCCAATTGTCACTGTGTTGTCTCTGCTACTATCACTTGGCAGATGCCTGCTGGAGGGGCATAAAAGGCTACCCACAGGGCTAAGGGATGCCTTCTCCACCATTGTCTCCAGCTCCCTCACTGCCACCTACTTATCTGTGGACAGTGTCACTGTGTCTCACCACAAGCCATATCCATTCATACAGCCAGGCCTTTTAGGCTGATGCTTGACTGGTGAGCCCGGAGACTTCAGTGATGGTTGGAGTGGGCAATTACATTACATGTGCTCCAGACGTAGCCAATCTTTGCACGTACTTCAATGCCCACATGTTGGCTGTGCATGTGCTGGAGCAGGAGGTCATTGAGTTCCTTGCAACCATGTACCCAGCACTGAACTTGGCATACTACAGGCTCGGCTGGGGGTAATTGCCTCATTTGCCACACTTTCTGAGATGCTTCCTCCTGGATACCACCAGTGATGAAGGGTCGAAGGTGGTGAAGTTGCCTCACATCACAGCCAGCCACTCTAAGCAGGAAGATTGAGAATGAAGGGGAGTAATGAGAGTTGAAATGTGTGGGAGGTTAGGGGACTGGGTGAGGAAGAGGATGTTTGGATTATCAGAGCAAGGGGAAAGGTACTGGGCCTGGGTGCAGGTAGAATTCTCGGATGTACATGTTGTTATGTTAGTCAGTATATTAAAGGACTCATTAGATTGTGATTGTGTTATGTTGCCCAGGGTGTGAATACTTAGCATGGCATTTGCACACCGAGGATGCACCAAAGATACATCGACAGATGAAAACATGCTATCCGGGAGTGTTATATATAATGGACAGAAAGGTGGGGAGGACGGTGGAAGAGAAAAACAGAAAGGAAAACTTGTCACAGAGTTTTCAGTTCCTAGGTCGAGGAGGGCAGGAAAAAAGGCTAAGCACCTCACACTCGAGTCCCAGCCATAGGCCCTGCATTAAGGTTATGCTCGTTCCTCTCTTCAACTTAGAGTGTCAATCTATGGATAGGAATTTTGACACATGAAGGAGAAGAGTTATTTGATTGCAAATGCAAGATACAAATAAGGAATGTATAGCCAAAAGCGAATGCTGGGGTGCCAGGAGCACACTCAATAGAACAAGACACTGGAGTCCATGTTGAGCTGCTAAGTACATGATATCGAGAGGATATACTACGCACCTGGAGTTCGTGTTGAGCTGCTAAGGAGAACAGCAGAGGATGGACTCCGGAGATGCTATGGAGCAAAATGTAAACAGGAGTAAATAGGAAAGTGGCACCAACTGTGGCTGAAGAATGAAGACACAGTGGAGAAGTAAATAACGGAGATATAGCTCTGTAAATGTAACGCAATATAGCTAGGAAAGGGCGCAATAAGTGACCGCAATGAAAAGTGAAAATACGAAAGAGAGAGAGACGAAATCATACAACTAACAGCTCATGCCTTGCCACCTCCACCTGTCCCTCAAATTGAACCTATTGTTGCTGATTTGCCTGTTCCGGGTCCACCTCCTGTTCCTCCACCTATGCCTGAGCCCGCACCTGCGCCTATGCCTCCTGATGCCGAAAATCCCGCTCCGGACATTGTGCCAGTGCCGGATGCCAAATGCTGTACACCTCAAAATCAAAAAACCTTTTGGCCAGTGGTGGAAGCTCCCTTCACCCACTCCCGCACCAGTCCCTGATCCTCTCCCTGATCCTCCACCTCAGCCTGCACCACATGCGCCATACATCGAAGAGGTCGAGGATGAAGATGACATTGCAGAAGCAGCTAATGCAGCTCACTTGTTAGTTGTATGATTTCGTCTCTCTCTCTTTCGTATTTTCACTTTTCATTGGGTCACTTATTGCGCCCTTTCCTAGCTATATTGCGTTACATTTACAGAGCTATATCTCCGTTATTTACTTCTCCACTGTGTCTTCATTCTTCAGCCACAGTTGGTGCCACTTTCCTATTTACTCCTGTTTACATTTTGCTCCATAGCATCTCCGGAGTCCATCCTCTGCTGTTCTCCTTAGCAGCTCAACACGGACTCCAGGTGCGTAGTATATCCTCTCGATATCATGTACAGAGCAGCTCAACACGGACTCCAGTGTCTTGTTCTATTGAGTGTGCTCCTGGCACCCAGCATTCGCTTTTGGCTCTAATAACACTTGATCCTTCGACTTCAGCAGGTAAACGATGCGGAAACGGGAATAATCGTCGACGAATAGGACCCAATAGCGATACCCAGAGTGGTGCGCACAGGAACAGGGCCGTGGATATCAGAGTGGACGAGAAATCCGTGTTCCGAGCGACGATTCCGCGAAGGAGGAAATGGGTTGGCATGCATCTTGCCCGAAAGACATGGCTCGCAAATGGGATCCGGCAGTGCATTCGACTTCAAATCGATACCAGTGACTAGGCCATCATTGATAAGCTTCTTGACACCAGCAAGGTGATGGTGGGCGAAGCGTCGATGCCAGAGAGACAAGTCAAGAGGCAATGTCGAGCTCAGTCGAGCAAATTCCGTGAGAGGGACAGTGGTGCCGGCAAGATAGGCAGTGTTGTGCTCATTGATAGGGGCGCAGAAAAGTGTCCGGTTCGAGTGTGTGAAGTCCATGCGCTCCTTGCCAATGGTGACGAAGAAATCACGATGTTTGGTGAGGAATAGGACAGAGAGGAGATTGTTTCTAAGCGCAGGGACATGAAGAACACGGCTAAACTCAACGGCTCGAACCTCCCTGCCTCCCATGACCGGCCCAAAGACCACCGAGCCAACTCCAGCTGAGTAGACCACTTGATCATCTGCTAGACGAATGGGAATGCGAAGGGGGCGTAATTGCGAAGCCAGTGGCGATGGGTGTCATATGAGACGTGGCCCCAGTGTCTGCAATCCATTCGACGTCAGCATCAGCTGCAGAGGTGAGAGAGGATCAGATGGGTCAAGAGAACGAAGACTTGCACTGCCAGCAAACTCCTTGACTTCGAGGGAGTGTCCGTCGATCTGGGCCTTATTGGCGCGTTCGGAGCGCTGTTTGCTGCGAGGTTCAGTGGCCTTGGCCTTTGCTCGAGCGAATTTGAAGCACTGGGCCTGGTGTGACCTTCCCTGTCGCAAAATTCGCACTTGGAGCGTAGGCCGGTGGATGCTGAAGCAAGGAGGGCAGTGGAAGACGAAGGTAAGGGCTCAGAGACGACGAGTTCTGTTGAGCTCCTCAGTCTGGAAGGCCTGCAAGATGGTGGACTTTGTCGAGCTTGTCCTGAAGCATGAGGGCGGAAATGAAATTTGAGTACTCAGCAGGAAGGGCTCGAATCATGGCCATAGACTCGAGCTCATCATCCGCATGGTGAGAGTAAGGCAGGGGACGAAGATTCTGGATGGAGCACATGCATTCCTCGATTCTGGTGACAAAGACTGCAAGGACTCATCCTCGAGCTTCCAGATGGAGAAGAGGGAGTGTAGACAGGATGTAGATATTAGAGCCAAAAGCGAATGCTGGGGTGCCAGGAGCACACTCAATAGAACAAGACACTGGAGTCCATGTTGAGCTGCTAAGTACATGATATCGAGAGGATATACTACGCACCTGGAGTTCGTGTTGAGCTGCTAAGGAGAACAGCAGAGGATGGACTCCGGAGATGCTATGGAGCAAAATGTAAACAGGAGTAAATAGGAAAGTGGCACCAACTGTGGCTGAAGAATGAAGACTGGAGAAGTAAATAACGGAGATATGGCTCTGTAAATGTAATGCGATATAGCTAGGAAAGGGCACAATAAGTGACCACAATGAAAAGTAAAAATATGAAAGAGAGAGAAACGAAATCATACAACTAACATTTACACTCTCAAATGTGCGGAATGGGTACAGCAGGGTCAGGCGAGCAACCAGACCCATTGCAGCTATTCACGCCATGTCAAAAACTATGAATCATCCTGGTTTTGCCTACAGACTGACTGCTGTGCCAGTGACCTGACTTGGGTCCCCATCCCAGCCTTCCCGATCACTGCGACGAAGGTGGCAACATTCCTCGAGCATGAGATGACGAGAGCAAAGGTACATAGCTATACCAGCTGCTTGCAGTAAATGCAACCATGGTCCATCCTGCAAGTCATCAATGCACTCAAGAACTGGCACAGCACCCACCATGACTACATGAGTGACACAGAGGCTCAGATTGAGCTTTGCACTGATAGCCAGATTCGCATCATCGAGAATTTGGCCAAGAGGAGTTCACAAGCACTGAAGGCTGTTGGGGCATCTTCTGGTAGGTCCCGATGCCTGCCTGTCTCCTTGTGACTTACAGCCTGTTCCACTACATGTTCGAGGAATTGCAGGATGCTTGCTGTGGTGCCTCACAGACTTCTCTGGCCTTCAAAAGGTGTTCATCAGCCTGTGGGATTGTGCAATGCTGCTCCTCTCCTTTGTGACAGCTTTTCGTGGAGAGAGCTCTCACATCCTGGAGTGGTCTGACCTTTTCTGTCCGAAATTGTGCTGAATGATGTCTGCACAGGTTACAAGGTGCCAGTGAGTGTCCCGTTCTCTGACAGCACTGTTGAGCACTTCCACTGAAGCCACGGGAAACAGGTCCTTGCTGCTCTGGCAGACAACACGAAGCACAATCAGAATGGTCACCTCAATGAACATGGAGCATTGCAACACTACCACATCGATGTATGCCCCATCGGCAGCATCGCATTTCTGTACTTCAGCATATTCCACATCCTGAGCCTTCCACCTCCTGATTTTGTTCCCGACTTCACGGATTCCAACTATGGTCAGTACAGCCACCATGGCTGGTACAAGAACCACATCTTCTTCATGAGGGCTCCCGAGAAGGCCATGTCATATGACAGTATGCTTTTTATCATTTGTTTCTCGTATGCCTCATCTCAACTGATGATCCCATTGGAGCAGCAGCAGCAGCATAGCATGCTGACCTCCCAACTGCTGATAATGGAGGAGACCTTGCCACAGTGCAGGAGCTGCTGACCACCCATCTGAAGGGGAAGTCTCATACACGGAGAGTCAAGACTGGTGCATGTTCTCATGCTATTTTTGCCATTACATCACACCTCTCTCCCACTCATGCATCACAGCTGCCTCGGGATTTGAGCTGATCCGAGTCCAGCCACAGCCTGTTTCACCAGCCTCCATGCACCCTGCCAGCATCACAATCAACTTCGACAATGGCCCAAATCCTGTCATGACCGAGAGCCCCTTGATTTCAGTCATGTCATTGATGAACCAGTGGCTAGTACTGTTACCGCCACACCTCCCATGATGATTATGACAGTAAGGACAGTACCCACCCCTGCCAATGGGTACTTGCTTTTCATCTCGGAGATTGCTGCCACCCTTCATGCTGTGAAGGTGGCAGACCTAGTCAGGGAGTATGGACAGGATCAGTTCGACAGGCACTGTCCATGAGTAGAGGTGGGTGAAAAGCTGGTGCTGTCATATGTCTTTCAGCCTGTCAACAGGATCACAGATGTCTGGACGGAGTGGACTGCCGGGCTCAATGGCCACCTACCCATGTGTGAGTTGACCAAGAAGTGGTCCACACAGTGGTGCTGTGGCTCGAGTGTGATGAAGACAGAAACTGGACATTGCAGAAACATCATCAAACTCATCAGCACACTCTCGAACAAGCCATGCTGGGATGTCATGCGGGCCTTGCAGTTCCTTGGTGAGAAGTACGGTCATTATCAGCCTCGGAGCTTCACCAAGTTCCTGACGAAGAACTGTTGAGCAGGGAAAGCTCAGGTTCTCGCTGCCGCCGAGAACTATCCCTAGGGAGTGGGGGTTGTGCACTCATTCTTTTCTCATCTTCTCTCTCTCTCTCTCTGTCTCCTCTCCTGAAATGTTCCACAGTCTCTCTCAAAATGTTCCATGTTTACCTATCTTCTTATCTATTCTTAGTAGCATACATCACCCTTATATACACCAGTGTATGAACATTATTCTATGTACCTATATAACTGCCTATACTATACATCTCATCCTTATGAACATGATTCCCCATGCATGTCGCAGAACTCAGTTGAACTGGGCACGAGTGAATTTCAATTCAGGGGGAAATCAGGGAAGAGCTAAATACAACAGCAGGGCATGCACAAAGAACAGTCCCCCCTCCAGCTCGTCACACTCGAGGCTGAACACGGCCTGAACACCAGCCCCAAAGGGGACTTGAGAGGCATCTGACATCACAATGTGATTGCCCTCACTGTTGTGGATTGGAAAACCTTCCATGTGGGTGTCCTGTGCATGTTTCGTCATGTTTCACAAGGTTGTTCATGTTCACGGACGGAATGGAGCATGGGCAGCATCAGCGGTGAGTTTTGTGCAGCTGCAAGCATGAACAGGAAGCTATATCTTGGGTCCTGCCTGTAGCTCCATGACATGCACACAGACCTGCATGCTCCATGCACCCTCGTCAATGACCTTGAACAGGGTCAACATGTCGATGTCACTCCATGCACATGCTGCAAGCCATTGCAGCACTGGCAGCATGCACCGCCACTGTCCTCGCGAGATGGGGTTCAGCTGCTCCTCAATTCAAAATGTGATGTCCATGGTGGTGGCACCCAGGATGGTGACATCGCCATGCGTGATGAACAGACAGTCTCTGCATGAGATCTGCCTGACTGGCAGCGTGAAGAGAAGGTGGTGGGGAGGTTGCTCCAGAGGAGGAAGAGACGGGAGGTGGTTGACACAGTGCCAGTGAGAGAAGTGGGAGATGGCAGTGCCAGCAGCATTGCTGTTACCATTGCATGCTGTGAATGTTATGTTGGAGATTTCTGATGGTGGCAGCAGCAAGATTGCATTGAGCGAGAGCAGGCTACCATCATCGGCTCAGGGGTGCAGGCATGGGTGCGAGCAGCAGCAGTGGGTAGCAGAGGCCAGGATGAGGATTGGCTGGAGAGGGAGAGAGAGAATGGTTGGGAGGGATAGGGGCATGCTACATCATGTCGCACTCGCTTCTTGGGGTTGAGCATGATGCAGCAACGTTGAGGCTCTAACTGACGGGTGGACACCTGAGAGCACATGGCGACACACATCGCTTGTGTTGAGTCATCTTTTGTGGGGCACAGTTGTAGTTCAGATGGGTCAGGTGGTTCAGTTCACATGCTCAGATAAGCATGCAGTGTCACCCACGGTGACCATCCACTTTCGGGGTGAGTTGCCCCTTTGGGAGGGATTTCTATCCTGAAACAGTCGAGATTGCCACATTTGGGACACTCACCGATACCCAGACCGGTACTGTCACCAGATGATGTGCTGGTCATGGGGTCCCAGGCATATATCACCAGCTCACCATGGTGGCCACCAGACCCATGGGACATTGCTGCAGTTGAGGCTGACAAAGACATAATCTGGACGCACAACATTCTCTCCAAATTTGGATCCTGTCACCTCTCTGCATCAATAATTAGTCTGCCTTGACAGTGTCGAAGAATCTGGAGCACCACAGATGCATGAAGCACTTGGATTTGCACTACTTTTGATTGCACGATGTTGTTGAGGCCGGGACCATTGCTCCAGAATTCCTGCCCACAGAGCAGATGCCTGCTGATCTTCTCACCAAAGCTCTTTCACAAGTTAAGGTTGAGTTATTCAGGCAGATGATGGGCTTAGAGTATTGGGATGAGGGGGAGCTTCGACATAGAGAGTTGTCTCATCATGGGGGAGTGTTAGTTGTATGATTTTGTCTCTCTCTCTTTCATATTTTCACTTTTCATTGCGGTCACTTATTGCGCCGTTTCCTAGCTATATTGCCTTACATTTGCAGAGCCATATCTCCATTATTCACTTCTCCACTGTGTCTTCATTCTTCAATCATAGTTTGTGCCACTTTCCTATTTACTCCTGTTTACATTTTGCTCCGGAGTCCGTCCTCTGCTGTTCTCCTTAGCAGCTCAACATGGACTCCAGTGTCTTGTTCTACTTGGTTTTAGAGGGCCATTGCTCCACATGGCAGGTACGATTGATGAGGAAAATGATTAATTTTATTATTATTTGAGTCTTGTTTATTTTAAAATATTATATATAACCTTCTTTTACCCTTCTGACAATATGTATACCTTTGCAAAGTGCCAAACTTATTATTTAAACTATTTATTATTGATTTGTTTATTACACATTATAAACAAATAATTATAGAATTATAGTATACATCCTTTTAACATTCATAATTGAAGCACAGGGGTTTAATTAATATATTCACTTTTTTACAAGGTAATTAAACATAAAATTTATTATTATTTAAATATTATTTATTTGAAAATATTTTAAATGACCTTTTCCTACCCTCCCAACAATATGCCCACCTTTGCAAAGTGCTACACTTATTATTTAAACTATTGATTATCAATTCATCTGTTATACATTATAAATAAGTAATTGTGAAATTATAGTATGGATCATTGACATTTATAAATTGAAACACATAGGTTCAACTAATACATTAGTATTTTTACAAGCTTGATATGATATAATATACAAAATTTGAGTCGTTGACATTGAATATTACAACTTAGTATACACTGCTACACTGCTCTTTCTCTTTTTAGCTCTACTAAGTTTTGCTGCATCCATGTCATCAATGTTCCCTTGAAATTTTGACCTTCTGCCTAATTTCACACCGTCATTATACCAAGTCTTACCATCTGCCTTGATGATTCTGGATGTAAAGTGGAAATCACCAAAGTATATAATTCCACACAATCTGTATGCCACTGTATCTTCATTCAGATTAATCATATGATTAAATTTAATACATGTACCATTAGTAATAAAGCATACAAAGTTTGGATTTTGTGGAAATTCAAGTCTGTTGAAACATGTTGCCTTTACATTTGTCACATTTTTGAGCAATGGGTCGGTTGAATAATGGAGTAAGCCACTCTTTTATAGTCCTCTCTTTATGTGAGCCAAGCTTTGTAGGATATTCATTCCATATGACTTTTGAGCAATCCCATAAAATGGTATTATCCTCTTCAGCTTCCAAGTCAATATGACAATGCTGACAGCAAAGAGTACGTTCAACACAGCCATCTTCACTTCTAGCATACATTTTAATAGTGAAAAAAGTTCACTGCCACGATGTCCTGTGAGTGGAAATGATTCTGCATCTATATTATGTAAGATTTGCCGTAAGCAATCTCTGGCTTGTTCCATGGTTGATTTACCCTCCCTTACTCGTTGAAATGCAGCAGTAAATGATCTCAAAAGTCCATTCTGATTAACCACTTCTGACATCCACCTTTCTGTAGATTCACAGTATACTGAAAATAAGATAGAGAATAAAGTATCATATGCACAGCTATAGTTGTCAGCATCCCACTGAAAAGCGATGGGTGAAGCATAAGTTAATAAATCAGATTGTCTATGTAATCTAGACTTTTTAACTTTACGTTCATCTGTGTCTTCCACAGTTTCAGACTTCACATCTCTTTTGCGCTTGCCACTTTTTAAACCACCTTGATCAATGCTTATGGTGTTTAAAGTGCTGGTACCTTTAGCACTTACAAAAAGACTAATATCCTTTTGACCACGAGGTAAAGATATTTTCTCCTCAGGTTGCTCTTGATTTTTAGTCTTTTTGTCTGCCTTCTGACGTGTAACAATGTTCCAGGGCAACTCTGATTCAGGTTCCTCATTTTCAAATGGCTCAGATTTGGTCCATTTTAATGCTCCATGCATTGATTTAGGTACAAAGAGGGAACCTTTCCAGGCTCTGAACGAGTGGATAAGTGCATTTCTTGTGGAGCCTGTAACTTTAGCTGGAAGTTTCTTCAAGTATCGGAGTTTTGTTATCTCATCCAATAATTCAAGCTCACGAAATTCTTGTCTAAGACTACCAGTGATACCACCTGTCATTTTAGTTCATCAAAAGGTTGAACAATAATTGTTCCCTCATATGTCACAAACATTATTGAGACGAGTACGACCCTGAGAGCCAAAGTCAGTCATGGCAAAGTTTGGAATTAAGCCACCTGGTCCCGAGATATTGCAAGCTCCTTTCCATTGGGCATCTTGCATTGTATCTTTTTAGTGCTGTGACTTATGGAATGACATTTTCAGGCAAGCCTTCCAGTTGAATCGATGTTGGTGCAGCAGTTAATTTTATAAATAGAGTGTCTAACCCTAGTTTATTATTTGGCAATGGACGTGACTTCCATCCAACCACTATACCTTCAGCACCATTTGTGACTGAACATTCTGTTGCCTCATTGTCTTTATCATTACTGGAAGACCCAGACATAATGTTAATTTTCCAGCATGATTATCTGTACTATTATGAGACAGATTCCATAGACACTCTTGAAGAATAGGATCAATGACATTGGATGATCGTTTAGGGTCTACCTTCTTTTTTCTAGATTTTTTATCCTTCTCATCATTATCTGTTCCCCATTTATCTAGGGAATAGAATGTAGTCAATGGTTGTGATGTCTCTCAGCAAATCTAGCACATCCCATCTCATTATTTTATCCCTGTGTGCATTCCATGCAGTAATAACTGACACATTTCTAAATTTGGTTGATTCAACTTGGGTTTACCAGGTCCACGACCAGCTACTCGGGAACTGATATGCTTTATATCTGCCTTTGTGCAAGACTTATACGAAGATTGTCCAATGCTGTCCGCAACTTAGCATCATCTGAATTTTGTGCCCGCTGTCTCATATTTTCTCTCAATATAACAACAGTTGTTACCTGATGCCAGAGTGCTTTACCAATAGAGGCTTCCTGTTGAGTATAGCTACTAGTCGTATGTATCACACGTCCCACTTTGTGAGAGAAAAGAGTGTTGCTATTCACTGGAGGTGGAAGCTGTGCAAAGTCACCTGCAAATATCATATTGATTCCACCAAACGGTTGACCTTCATTTTTGAGTGCTTTGCACATTTTCTCACAAATAGTATATAAGCTATTACAATCAACCATCGATACCTCATCCAAGAATATATATTCAACATTTTGTAGTCTCTCTCTGACTGCAAGTAAAGTTGCTACAGATTCTGACCATGTTGACGTAATCCTAATATGGAATGATAAGTTGATCCACCAATTAATGCAGCAGCAGAGCCTGTCGGTGCAAGACATATAAATCTATATCCCTCCTTACGCTCACCAAAGAAATGTATCAAGGCTTTGATCACCTGAGATTTTCCTGTTCCAGCCATACCACCAGATACATTTTCAATTGTTCGCCACTTTGCTGAGATGCATGGTTGGCCACAATTCTAAATGCACGTTCCTGAGCTTCATTCAGGCTGAATTCTTGACTGTATTATCAATAAGAGCTTGGGCATGTTTGTCCTTAGCTTTGAAAGATTTGTCCAGATAAGATTGATCAATAACTTCAACGGTGTTAACAAACTTATTTTCTGGAAGGCCTGTTTTTGGATTGACAGGATTCTTCTGGCTTGCTTGAGCTTCTCGTGCATTGAGAATTTCTTGTCGTTTGTTTGCCAGCAAGGTCTTCCATTCAGTAGCTGATTTTCCATCTCCATTTTGAAATTGATCTGACTAGATTAGACTCTGAGTCAGAACCATCAATCATTGGATCCATCCATCCAGCACCTAACATTATGCTTCAGCTTGTAGCATGTGACTTTGTCGAGTGAGCTCTGATTGACTGACATTAGTCCAAAGTTATCATTCAGAGTGTCCATTAACTCCTACATCAACATCGTTACTTTCATTTAAATATTGAGTGTCAAAGTCATCAAGTAACTGATATCTGCTTCAAAGGGAAGATCATTGTTTCCATTATTACGTTTACGCATGGCACAAAAATCATCTCTTGCATCATTGCATTCATATCGTATATGAAAGAATTTCATGATTTCTAACTGACGATCATCAAAGTATGCTCTGTGAAAATATCATTCCATTGCAAATCTTTGTCAGGTTTTAAGTCATGACCAGTGCGCCATGGCTTAAATAAAGCTAACATTGTCATACAATAATCTTCACGGTTGCCAGTGTCCCGTCGGGGTAATGATCCTCCTACAAAGTTAGGCACAAAACTGTCTTCCTCTGGATAATAAAGAAACATGATGTGTCTGATATTGAGGATGATCACGAGTAAATGGTGCATACTTGGATTCATTTTTATTATGTGATTCAGCATTTGAGATATGTATAGCTTCTTTTGCACTTTTAGAAGTAAGTAGGAGTTCATCCTCACTCTCATCATCATAATTAGCTATTGTATCCACATCATTATCACCCATCAACACAGATTGAGAATAATTATATCAAATGTAGGATTAATATCATAATTATCTTCAAAGTCATCGCATCCATCTTCAGCTATGTTAATATCACCATTGACAATTTTTTCTTGGATATTCTCTGTTTATTGGCCCGTCTGATCCAATCATATAATGATATGTGATCATATTTCAAGGGTCGATAAATATAGTCTGATACGCTGATAGTGCACCACCTTGCCTTTAACATTACCTAGAACAACTTTATCCGGTGTTTGATCCGATGAAGGCTGTTCCCAAGCAGAGTTAACCTGATTAATATAACTTCTCCAAAAGCATATGCGGAATTTATGACTTGTATAATGATCCTTATGTTTCAGTAAGTATAACGAGGCCATAGGTCCACCTATTTCAGAACTAGCTGTCAAACTGTTAACAATTTTGGTAATAAGTGACCTAGCCTTTTCCTTACTGCTCTGATCGCCTGTCACAATGTCTGCATATCGATCAAATACTTTTTGGACAGCCTGAAACATGATGTGTGTCTTCAATGGGGTTTTGGTGATATAATCAGCAACATAAGCAATTACTGATTTGATGGCTGTGCCTGAAAGTAAGCTTGTGACATCAGTATTACACCTTAAGAGATATGTCACTGTTGGGGTCACAGTATTAATCCATGCCTCCCCTTTTTCATATTAAGAGCACCTGTAGCAGGATCAACGTAGTCTCCAAATATGTTTCCCTTGGAAATCTAGCTTTACAGTTACCCAGCTTATTGATACAACCTCTAGAATTGCCATCTTTATCACCATCCCGATATTTTCGACATGAGTGACGGTTAGATAAATACATTAGCTCTCCACAATATTAGTGAATCGTTTCCACCAGCTATTGTAATTTTCACAGTCATTACAATTTTGACAATCTTTATTAGAACATTTTGGAGGTGGAGCATCGGTAAAGACTCAGTAGGAGGATGTCGCTCAGGATTGGCTGCATTGGTCTCTTCAATTGTTGTCCTCACATCTTCCATTGTGCCATTCATAAATTCACCAATTTGTACACTCTCAAATATTCCACCATATGTTTCTGAAAATCAGAGTTTGGATCCATAATGCGATCACGAATCTCTTGTGGAGTTAATCCACCTGAATCCATATTAACATGTGCATGTGTAAAGTGAGCCGACCCTGTTGTTCCACAGTGCCATAGTATCCAGCAGTATCACCATAAATACCTCGACGGTCCAATCCTACTCCTAGTACATGTGTCAGAAATAATTCTACCATCATTTTGAAAAATCTAGCCCCTGCAACTGGATTATTGGCTATAAGTCTGAATCGCTCATCCTTACTTCTGAATTGTGGTTTAAATACCTCTCCTTGTCTGCAAAGTACAATGCAATTGGATGATTGATATCAGCAGGTGAGAAGTTATGAACCATGAAGGTGCTCCTAAATATGAAGTTAATGCCCAGATTTCATTACACATGTACTTTTTACTTGTCATAGAACCTTTGACACGATATGCCACATGATCCAGATCATTGATGATTTTAAAACATGCCTTCTCCTCTTCTGTCTCAGGTTTCACTGGTCCTTCTGATAGACGCTTCACTAGATCTGTCAAAGTATCATTATTCAAATGTAAAAGACGATCAGCAATATCTGTAAATTTGCTTCGCTCAGCTAAAAGATATCCTGCAGTGGTGGAATTTTTGATCTGTTCATGATTGAAGGCAACCAATGGAAAAATGGCTCTAGTTGAAAACCTTGTCATGATACATTAGCAGTTGTTGTTTGCGTCTCTCTCAGAAACTCTCTTGTAGCCTGCATTATTCTCCAAGCCTCCCAAACCATAGGGAAAGAGCCAAGGAAACATTTGTGGATATAGTTGAGGATTATGGTAAAGACTTTCAGGTACCTTTTCTTGGCCAATTCCCAAAACCTTTCCTTGTTTAAAATGTTCAACTGCTCTTGCCCGAACTTCAGAAGGTCGCATTTTCATTAAATTAATCATGCTTTCTCCAGTTAGCCCATGAACAACAAAGGGACACTCGTCATCAGCACCTTCCTCTGCATCATTATCATTCACTGCAGTGGCTTCAGGATCTTTGGTAGAATCGTATGACTGAGTATAATCAACCATTACAGGTGGAACATCTTCAGGATAGGATGAGAGATTAGCATAAGAAATGTTAACATCGGCATAATCAACATGATTGAGTTTGAGCCATTCCAAAGCTTCAGCAACTTTATTACGTCTAACCAACATAGGAATACGTTTATAATCCTGTGATGTTGGCATGTTAGGACCCAAAATAAAAATGCTAAAACTTCATCTAATTCTTCTCGGTGTTGGAGGTAACACCGAATAAATTTTAGGCATGGGAATTGAATGACTTAGAACATTGGCCTTCATCTTAGACATACCAGAAACCTGAACCTTGACAATGCAATGATTATGTTTACCCGAGCAATAAGCATTTTTTCAGTCCATGTTAAATTTTGAAGCTGAGGTGGTACTTCTCCAATCCATAAACCATTTGCCAAAGCATCCGGTGGACAAATTCCTTTTTCCATATAACTGTTACATTCAAAACATATGTCTTTACAGTTTGGCAAAAGTACTGGACCAGTATTTCTTTGACAGGGTCATCCTCTGAATGAGTTCCAATCTTGTCATGGGTTGATCAGGTGTTAGAATAGCCATGTTGAATTTACAATCGCATTTTTTTCATTTTTGAAAGAAAGCTTAATCTCTGCAAATAGCACAGCCAGACTCAGCAAACTTATCAGGATTAATGTCTTGAACAAATCCTTCAATTGTAGAGTAGCAAACTAGATCAGGAGTTTCAGGTGGAAACTTGAATTTAGTTTATTATCTGAAATATGTTGCAAATGTGTTCTATGATGATGTATGTCGCTCAAGATTGCTTTTAACAGATTTGATCTTTTATATACAGATACAAAGCTGGACACTATCACATACATGTTGTAGTAAAACTCTTGCATTGCTGCTTTTCTTAGATGTTCTGGAGGAACAAAATAACCATGTGATGACATAATATTTCCAATGAATGACCTGGTAAACGTGTGGCTAATACTGCCAAAGAAAATGTTGCCATCACAGTATCTGCCTTTCTTTATTCATTTCAGATAACACAGATTTAGGACCATAAGTTATGAACTTATACTGAGCATTATCAGTTAACAATGTTGTATCTTCTACATAAGGACATATTTCATCTGAAGACCAAGTGCGAGATTTTTTGCTGATGCAGCACCACCTACTTGTTGCATGTTAGAAAATGATTCAATATATACTTTAATAGGTGTGTGAGTAGTGAATGTATACACCAATCTATCAAGTAAACATATGAATCCATGTTTTTGTTTATGCAAAACAACAAAATCATGTCGCCGATAAACATGACGATAAAAGGAAATTTTGACTTCCAGAATTAAATCTGACACTGACATGTAATAAGAAGCTATTGAATGTATTAAAGGTGAACATAATAATATAGATGTAGGCCATATTACTATAGAGATACATTCTTGCATGATAAGTTTTATCATATGATCATTACAATCACTATGTCTATCACGTGACATAGACAATATTGAGTGATAACCTCATCCCTAGTGAAATACATCATTATCTCTGTTCTATATATGAACTCTTGGTTGCATTTAATAATGGTGGTCTTTACTCTTGCCATACAGGCACGGTCATATACTTGAGAGTAGCCATCTCTACTCTGCCTATATCAGGCACGGTCACATACTTGAGAGTAGCCTCTCTACTCTGCCTATATCAGGCACGATGCATACTTGAGAGTAGCTGTCTCTACTCTGCCTATATAGGCATGGTCAAATACTTGAGAGTAGCCGTCTCTACTCTGCCATCAGGCATGGTCATATTTTGAGAGTAGCCATCTCTACTCTACCCACAAGGGGCACGGTTGCATACTTGAGAGTAGCCACCTCTACTCTATCCACAAAGGGCACGGTTATATTTTTCATTGTGGCCGCCTCCACATAATTTTTAATCGATATCAATCGCCTGGTGTCTGTGAAAGATGTGTCATATTTAATGTCAACATTGCAAGACCATATGACTACACCAAAGCACAGAGTGGCAGGCCATAGATAGGACCAATGAATACGCATGTTGAGTTGATAATGTTGGAAGAGCAACTGTCAAAAGGAAGTGTAAAGAAAAGACGACATCAAACTAGTCGATGGATCAAAAACTTATTTAAGCTCCGCAACTCCGGATAACTCCATCTCAATTTAATTGAAGAAATGTAAAAGAAAACGATATTTAATCTACATCTGCTATGGTAGGCAATCTAATAAAGTTATAGTGCAGGATGTGGAATGCACCATGCATACCTAAACCTGAAAAGGTGATAACAATAAAGCCAGAGGGGATGTTAACTGAATCAGGAGGTGAAATGACCATGGCATCTTCATCCTCAACATCAACATGACCTCTATAAAATGCACTAAAGGTGTCTGAGCTTGCAAGAGGGTGTGTGACAGACATTCTATGAATTCAATTAGTTTAGAAAACATATTAGGAGTATAGGAGATAGCACTAACATGATAACAATATCAGATATATCTTACAGTGTCTTGACAAGGCCAAAGATGACTATTGGAAATCTGAAACATGAGATGAAGTCAAAAGGGGGAATAACTACAGTCTACAAGCTTACCAGTCAAGTAAATGGACAAGAAGGACAATAAACAGGGATTTTGAGCAATTGAGAGGGTCTATAGGGGTCAAAAACACTTGGTTTGGTCTAATTACAGGCTATAGAGATAGTAGATACATACCTTGGGCCCTATAGTCACTGAGTTCCAAGCTAGAAATCAAGGATTGCCAATGAAGATGCTTGGAAGTAAGTCGCAAATTTGCCGAATGTTAAGCACTGAATAGGCGCGCTCGAGTGCGCAGTGCAAGCTGGCAGCCACTAAGCAAATGCCGGATGACGTAGATGCAGTCGTCGACATATCAAAATGGATGCATCGACGACCAGATCTACATCATCAGGCTAGGCCAGCCTGTTCGTCCTCATCGTCTTTTGCCCCACACTTATCGCAAAAACGATGCTCGTCGTCGTCGGTCGCTGGTAAGTCCATTTTTAGTATATAAATTGAAATTAAAAATTAAAAAATACAGCACAGCTAGAGAGTCCCTCACATGACGCTCTCACTCGCGCTCACCGCTGCACCCACATGCTCCCTCACCATGCCTACATACTTGTGCTCACCGCCACATCCACACCCGTATACCCTGTGCATGGCCCCGCGCAACTCGCCGATAGATATGGACGCAGACGTGCTGATGGACGACCCTGATGAAGCACAGCGTCACCGGATGCCACACCTAGTGCACGACGATGTGAGGGGAGTACACGCGGCAGGTTAAAAGGCTTGGTGGGAGGTAACTACAAGGTAAGTAGAACACTTTCTTCATGCCCACGCGCCCAATATTCTGCACCCATGCCCATGACCGCCCTCTTTCGTGCCCGTGCCCCTCGCGATCCATGCCCATGACCACCTCTCGCGCCCATGTGTCCCCACCTACATGCTTCTGACCGCCTCTTGCCCATGATCCACATGCACACTCTACATTCCTATGCTTACGTTCATGCCCCTGCGACTCTGAGCGCCCCATCACTGGGTGGGATTTTCAATATTATGTGCTAAAATATTGTAAACAAATTGTAAAGATAGTTCAAATATGTTGACCATAACCTTATGTGAATAATTGGAAACATATTAGAAACATGTTGTAATGTTTTCAATATTCATCCAATAGGATCAGAGTTTTACAATATCTTCACAATATATTTTTCAATATCATGTAGTTAAAAATTATAAAAATATTTGAACTATCTTTATCATATCTTTACAATATCTTGGTCAAAAATATTGAAAACCCCACCCAGTGCATTGTACATGCCTGCTCCCCGTCTGTGCCGCCCCTCACAACTCATGCCCATGCCCATCTCTCTCCAATGCCCATGCCCTGCATGCTCTCAATGATAGCCTTTGCATGAGCATGCACGAACAGCTGCAGCGTCCCACGCAGCTCCTTCATTCCCATGCTCATCGCGAAAAATGATGTTCGTTGCTGGTAAGCTCCCTTTTTTTGTTTAAAATATTTGCTGTTCGGGACCCCCGAATGCCCTGATCCGAATGCCATGTTCAGTGCTGCCTCTGCCTCCGTTCGCATCCCGCTGTGCGCCCATCACGCCCAATGCCCACAGAATTGTCCTCGCGCCACACGCCAGTACTTGCCTGCACCCGTGAGTGTGCACGAGTCATCTGCATTTGCACTTCTCGGCACTGTAGGAGGGTTATTGAGGAGAGGCTGGAGGTGGACATCGAGGACACTCGCTCCTGTACACTTTGGTAAGTGCCTGCTCCTGTACTGTGCCCCTTGCTCCCCACAACTGCCCGCGCTCGTGTCTATGCCCTATATCCGTGCTCGCATCTCTCATGCCCATGCTCCACACTCCCTGCACCCCGCAGTACACCCATTGCGCCCACATCTCATCTGGGCTCATGTCTACTGACACCCATGCCTGCGTCCGCGCTTGAGTCCCACGCATTCTGGGCACGGCAAACAGTGTGCATTTCACCATGTTCAGCAACCCGTTCTGGCTGACGAACACGCACAAGCTCGCACTGGGCACGGACTGGAGGAAGATATCGCCAACGACACGCCCACCGCTGCTGCCGCTGTCATCCACGGGGACCACACTCCCTCACCCGTGTCACGTACTTCGCCCCTCACACCCAAGGCCTCTCTTGTTCATGCTCGCACCCACATCACTGCCAGCACTTCCTCCCCTCTCCTGCACCTTGCACTATTTCCCACGTCCACGGCCACCTCTCGCCCATGCTCGCACCCATATACCCGTGTCTGTGTTCATGCACTCCACACTCGCCACCGCATCTGCATCCTGCTGTGTGCCCTTCATTTTCGATGCCCACAGAAACTGTTCACATATGTCTGGCAATAACCCTCACAGTTGGCCCTTGCCCGCACTCGTGCACTCATGTTCATTCCCCTGCTCCGCCCCCACACCCATCGCCCACACAGCACATATCTCCCATGTTCATGCATGTCTGTGTGCGTTGCCAGCGCTGTGTATGTCCTCGTGCCACACCCGCGATGTGCATATCACTAGGTGCCCACTGCTGCCTCTCACCATGCACCTGTGCCTACGATTTGGCCACACTTGCACTCCAAGTGCACCTCGTTCATTCCTGTGTCCCTCAACCATGCCTTGCACGGTGTCCATCATGTCTGCCTCTCACCCGCCCGTGCCCGCACATACAAAAGGCCATTTTGAATGGGGAGTGAAGTATGGAATTGAGAGCTGCATCCACGTTCATACTATCCTTGGCTCTTTGTGATGATGTTGTTTCATATTATGGTGTATGAGCATGGCCAACCTCATGGGCCAGCTCAATTGTCTGAGGCTGTTCTTCCTTTGCTGAATCAGGCTGCTACACCAATGACTGTCGATGTCCCACAGCCTGCATGTGTATATGGTCTACTCCTACTGGACAAGTTTTACCATGTGTCTATTTCTCCACAATGCTTTGCACCATTCATTCCTCTAGGATTGTCTCCGCAAGCAGAGGCACATTGACACCTTGAGCATGCCGCATACCTCGCCTGCACAGTACAAGCTCAGACATGCATAGGAATTCATGATGCTGCCGTTCCAATTCAATGTGCTTCTCAGTGTGCAGTACTAATCACTTGCAAGCCAGCAGGGTGAGATTGAGGTGGATATGGCACTCAGTAAATGGTTCCTGTGCAGTGCAGAAGGCACATTTGAGAAGAATGAGGTGCTTGTGTGGATGTTTGCGAAGAAGGCAGCCTTGAAGGAGTTACTCAGTGCTGGGTTTGCTCTGGGTTATTAATCAGAAGTGGGTGTGGGAGGCCCGAAACATATCAATGGTGCAAGGAAGTGGTACACTAAGGTACAAAATGTATATATAATAGTTGGATTGGTAATCAATACTTCAGATGATGAGTTTAGCGCTTCACATAGACAGATGCCCAACCTTCTGCCTTTTGGGATATGTCAGATTTATAATCACATATGTTTTTCTCCTTCCACAACATATGTTATAGCATCACACTGACTTATAAAAGCATCAATGATATGTTTTAGATCATGTTTTATCATGCAAAACATTTGTTTTGTGATCAGAGGCATGACAAGGATCACGTGCATCTAACATATGTTTTATCTCCATATGTTTTTCTCAGCCACCCGATAAGAAAAGTAAGAACCTCACATACAAAATTTTTTACTGAGTAAGAACAAAGTTGTTACCTGGTTGTATTGGACCGTAACCCTAACCTAGAAATTTTGTTCCCATGGATATCAAATTTTGTATTGAAAAATCTTTCCCACGGCTTTTGCGATGAAAAGTGCATGACAAGATTTGGCTGGGGACCTCGCCTATAAGAACGATTAATTCGTTCCTCATCAATCGTAATAATTATGCAAATGTTGTGTTACATTCCAATACAATATATCTTAGCTATTAATCTCAATTAATATCATGTTATTATTTGCAAAACTCATGTCAGAATACTGAAAAAGCTGAAATAGGTGTAACTAAGCTGTGGCAACACTACACAGACATAGTAGCAGATAAATTGCAAGTCTCTTAGCTAACTTAAGGCTAACTTTTCACAATGATCAATTAATTTGATCAATACGCCAGCAAGAAAAGTGAAAGTGAAGCATTGCTACCTGCATTCCCTCAACCTTCCCACTTGGTGCTACATTTATTTAGTTAAGCTGTCTATCCAAGCAACTCTTAAAATCTGTAAGTCTAGCACTATTCCTGTCAAAGTGTAGCCAGTCTATGCTATAACTTTTGCCTAGTTGAAATTGTCTTCAACAAATATTTTGCTCATTAACACTAATTCAAAATCTAGCCAACAATTTTTTACATGCATTACACCTAGTTTAATTTCAATTATAAATAATAGCTGAATAAAGAGAGATCAAAATTTAAGCAGAGACAAATAATTCTGTCATGAGAATGGAGAACAATCAATGAAAGTCAGTGAATAGAATAATGAACATATATTAGTATACTCAACATACAGTAGCCCACAAAAGTGTTGACATGTTGGCAACAGTTTGATTGTTTTGCTTGTATCTCTGAAACTACAAAATAGCATAATAAATATTTATTGTCTGAAAGATATTCTTACTGACTTTTAGGTATATTAACTTGCATAACATAATATTAAGAATTGATTGAGGTATAAATGATTCTTTAAAGACAACTTATGTCAATGCTTTTGTGGTCAATAATCTGAAATGCAGAAAAGCATCTTAGCTGAATGATATCTGTGCTGTAGTCTGAAAAATAAGTCATGTAATATTTTGTAAGCTTTTTCATGATCTAAATAAACATAAACATACAGTTAAACTCAACTATACTTATCATAAAATCTCTTTCTGCTAAATTTGGATCAATTCATAAGGCAGATCACTCAAGCTGCTAGTGTTTACTACTCTACAGAGACCAAAATATGTCCCAAACTGTGCCCTGGCCTTTTCAAAGTCTCTGGACGTCATTTTACCAAGCTTACTCCTATCACTATTCAACATGCTATTCACCTTTTTGATCTTAAAAAGGTTAATACTACTGTGATTGACCAAATAAGTTCAAGATGTCATAAAAGAGTTTATTACTTCTAAAACAATGTGTAGAGGATTGAGAAAGGCTGGTTTAAAGGTCATAGTAAAGTGTAATACACAGTTCTCTTCAAATGTTATAGGAGAGAGAGACTAGACTTTGCTATTAGTCATCAGCACTGGACCTTGGAGACTGGAAGACATCAAAATCAATTGTCTGAGGTCAGATAAAAGAAAATGGGTGTGAAAAAGTTAGGAGAAACACTTAGTAACAAATCAGTAAAGGGTGCTCTCAAGTTTGGAGGAGGAAACTTGGACAATGTGGAGGTGTATGGACCATGACAATGTGGGCTCTGCATGCAATATTGATGGGAGGATGGATGTCTATCTCCAGGCAACATTTTGAAGGATAAACTTCAAAATAACATGAAGTATTGAGGTAAAACTATGGAGGATATACCTAAAGCACACCACTAATTTAGAACTATAAAATTAAGACTATAGTGTGGCCTAAATATTCCTCAAATCATAAACCCATAAACCACCCCTGAAGTCATCTCAAAAAAGACTGGCAGAGTATAAAGAGCCAGCTAGAGAAATCAATGAGTTGTGAGAGAGGATGCAGGAGGAATAAGAGTCAATTGACACTTCTGTATGTCAAAACGTAACCAGTAGTATGCCTAAAAGTATTGAAGATGTGTTGGGGACAAAGAGAGGATATACCACATACAAGAATATATGGTTTCTGCATTTCAGATTGTTGGCCACAAAATGTTGACATGAGTTGCCTTTAAAGAATTATTTATATCTCAGTAAATTATTAATATTATGTGATGCAAATTAGTATGCTTGAATGTCAGGAAGAATATCTTTCAAACAGTACAAAATTTATCATGCTAGCATTTGTAGTTCCAGAGATACAAGCAAAACAATAAAACTGTTGCCAATATGTCAATGCTTTTGTGGGTTATGTACATCAAAGTTATGACCATGCCATAAGATATGAATTTTTACTAGTACAATTATAATGCCCAGCACAAACTCTTCATTATCTTTTCTATGATCTAGCACTTTTACACATGCACACTTTTTTTCATAGTTTCTCATTTTTTGGTCTCCTCCCTTTGTTCAAATATATCTGCTCACATAAATTTAGCTTTTATAAAATGTAAAGATGCAATCAAATGTTTCAGTATATCAGTTGGTTCCCTTAAGCGGGTCATTATTCAGTTTTGAAAGTCTTTGCATGCATGATATAACAGAAAAATATATATAATAAATTGCAGGTGGAACTAAGAACATGGTGCATTAAGTTTATACATTTTTACCCTCTGAAAAATTGAACACTGAAAAAAAATTCTGATGACAAACTAGAGTAACCTGTTTCTAGATCTTGTATAGTATTCTTCTTATATTAAGTATGTCTCCTACTGTTATTTGTCCTTGTTGGTTTTTAAGAGCCCAACCAGCAACAAAATCAAATTAGATGTAGTGTTGCTGCAGCTAAGTCAGGCCTAAATGGTATATAACTCATAACTTTGGCAGTTTTTCAGATATCATAGTCATCTTACATTCATTTTGTAGCCTATATATAGCCGCATACTATTGTCAAATATCAAAATGTTATACCTCATATTGATGGAGATATAGCCAAAAAGCCGATTGCAAAGTCTGCCTTTTTAGTCAGCTTTGTTACCAATGTAACTGAAATTGAAACATATTAAAGATAATTATGCAAATGGTGGTGTTACATTCAAATACATATACATCTTAGCTATTAATTCCAATTAAGATCATGTCATTATCTGCAAAATTCATGTCAGAATATCTAAAAAGCTGAAACAGGTGTCAATCTTAATAGGATATGAATGGGTTTTGAAACTTATTGGAGGTCATCTGAAATGAATTCACAATGAGCTAGAGATGTTGTATCATCCAGTCTTTGAGGCCTTTGTCTGGACCTTGCAAGATATAGACTATACTAATTAATATCACATCACTTTGAAGGAGCACTCAGCAATTTTTCTGGTATTCTGATATGAGTTTTGCAAATAATGATATGATTTTAATTGAAATTAATAGCTACAATGTATATGTATTGCAATGTAACACAACTATTTGCATAATTATCTTCAATATGTTTCAATCTCAGTTATAGTAATATAGCTGACAAAGTTTAATGTTTGCTGCAGCTAAATTAGGCCTAAGTAATATATGACTTGTAACTTATACAGTTTTTAGATATCACAGTGAGCACAATTCACTTTGTAGCCCAGATATAGTGGCATAAGCATGTCAAAGGGCAAAATGTTATACCTTGTATTGATGAAGATATGGCCAAAAAGCCAATTGCAAAGATTAACTTTTTACTTAGCTAAATTACCACTGTAAATGAAATTGAAACATATCAAAGACAACCATGCAAATAATTGTGTTACATTCAAATATATATACATTTTAGCTGTTAATTTCAATTAAAATCATGTTATTATTTGCAAAACTCATATTCGAATACCTAAAAAGCTGAAACAGATGTGACTAAGCCATGACAACACTAAGAAAGTTTGACTGTGCAATCAGCTTTTTGATCATATCTTATCAATACAAGGTATAACATTTTGCCCTTTGACATGCTTATGTCACTATATCTAGGCTACAAAATAAAGATAAGATTGCTGTAATATTCACAACATTGCACAGGTTATGAGTCATATATAATTTATGTCTAACTTAGCTGCAGCAATACTAATTTTTCTCTATATGAATGTTACAGACCTGACTATTAGTCATGTTGATGAGCAGTTTCAGCATTCGACTGACACTATTACAAAGTCAGTGATCTTTTTGTATGAATTTGTTAACATTTTGCTAAATATTATAAAGTGTGTCTAGATATTATATCTTCATATATAAGCAATTCTTGTACACAAATAACAGATTCATTTAAAGAGATTACTTTTCAAACTGGTCCAAGACTGACCAATAATTTCAGACTAGTCATGACTAGTCTTAGAACTGTAGTCTCAGTTCAGTTCTACTAAATCTGGGATGATTCAGTCATGGTCCCAGTTTCCAGTTCTATTTTTTTTGGACAAAAGACCAGACCAAACTGAACTCTGCAATGCTATTTTCAATGTTCATGTTACTTTCTAAGTGCTGATCATAGGAACACATCATATGGGTGGACATTAGAAGAGTATTTGAATATCCAGCATAAGTTGTTTATGCTCAATATAGATGACCACAATTATGTCACTAATCATGCACTATAGTTGAACCATTATTAAGATATCTAGAAATAAGATGCTGACACATGCTAAATAGCACACTCTCAAACAATTCATGGACCAATGTGCTGACATGTGCTGTGCACAATTTCCGATAAGAACTTTTTTGGTTTCAGTGAGCTACTGATACTCAAGAAGATTATTGTTACATGACAAAGGAGATGAGATTATAGTTTTATTGATCTGCCCTTTGGATAAGAAGTACTTTCAGGTCTTCTCAAATAATCTATATTTTCTCACTTTATAATAACTATTATTCAAACTTTGAAGGTCAGTCCATAGACAAAGTCATCAAAAAGTTGAAGAAAAGATTTGATTTTAAAATGTATTTAAAGTGGTAACAGGATGGAGCCAATTCTATACACATATGCACTGACAGACCACCCTTTTTTGAACCTAACAAAGAAACATTGCTTTGGTCTTCATTTAGTTGTCTTATTTTTGCTTAACTTGGTGCATTTCAATGTATATATTATGACAGTAAATATCAGAAGATGCTTTGCTCTATAGCCTTTACACTTTAGAGGAGATACTGGCTCTTCAAATCTTAAAGGAGATAAAACATACTGTTAATATTACATACTAGTCATTATACTTCTAGAATTTGATAAGAAAACACAAAAAAAAGAAGCTGTTTGAGATAGACTTGGATGCTAATATGCACATGATACGCACCCCAATATCTTCGTGATTCTATTGCTTATTCTTATGCAACACAGAGACAATGCAAAGAGTACCCCTTTGCAATATTGGCACATCACACGACATGAAGAACAGTTTGCAGTCCAGAAACAGTGCAGTTCTCATCTTCACGGCACACACATGTTGCGATCGGACTGATTGGATTCGCATCTTAACAATAATTTGTTGTTGGAAGTTCCCACACCCTCGCGAACACTTCAGACATGTGTCGCAGCCACACATCACTGGAGTGTCATCATATCGCAGCCACTATTGTTTTTAGGTGCATACCGGTCCACATCTGAAACATGATGTATCCTACCTCCTCTAGACACCCCGAGAAGACTGTGCATTTACCCATGCATATGTTCACATCTTTCATGTGCCAGTGCGGTGCATATCTAAATATGGCAGGTCTAGTGATCAGCCACCATAATTCCTGTGTTGCTATTCCCCTGGATTGTTATGATTTACTGGTGTCATGTTTCATTACTGACATTGTGGCTGATCCTTTCCCTACTAGTTTACGATACTTCACAGAATATGTTCACCGCGGCATAGTTGCGATAAACTTACCGCATGCATTGCAATCATTTCATGTTTCAGATATGAAGAGTAGCTTACAAAAGACCCATGTACAATACAATGTGAATCAGATACGAGTTTCCCCACAAGTACAGAGTTCAAAATTGTCGGCTTCACTTGTGATCGCATCCACTCTTCACTAAAGCTCTTCTCACACTGCGAAACTGTGACTGCAATACTTGCAACTATACGAATAGACCATCATACACACTGTGACTTCGAACCTGTGATCAAGGAGACCTCTTTAGTTGTGATACACATGGAGTGCACGAAGACCCAATATTGCTAAGCATTTCTTCTATATTGTTCTGTGTTTCTTTTACTTCAGAAATGTGTGATTTACTTGCGAATCACAAGCATAATCAGTTACACAACTCAGTGCAAGGGACCTCTGTGAGAAATCGGGAGCCCATTCACATCAAATCTCGTTGCTACTGACTTTACGATCTATAGCACACATATTTGTTGTTTTATAGGTTAGAGTCGGCAGGAGAGTATCAACGCATTAAACAATGGCCTGCAGTTTTTGAATTACTGAAACCATCTGTCTCTGAGTTTGTTATAGAGCTGATTGACAGCCTGGATGAAAACTTGGAGCAGGCATAGAAGAACTGAACATAGCAGATATGCAATGAGCTTCTGACTAAGATTGATTCACCTATGCTGGTATGATAGTTATTTCTCTATGTATTAAATTGCACATTCTAGGATGTTTTATATATTGTAACTTGCGTAAAATTTTATCTGATCATTCTTCTCTTGGACAAGAGTCTTGACCTTTAGTGTTTAACCTGATGAACATTATCTTGCACATTATAAATCATATTCATATTCTTATATTTTATCCATCATATTATGATGGCTGAATACATTTAATATTGCATCATTCTGTTTTTGTTTCCTAGTTCATCTGACTTTGCACAATTGACTTTGTGCAAACTTTTATTTAGAATTAGAAAAATATCATAACATTATTCTCAATATTTTCACCCTATATTTATTTAAAAATGTAATAAGCACATTCTGAATATGTTTTTAATATAAACAGAAGAGTCACAGCTAGAACATATTTGAAAATATTATTTTGTTTGTTTTTCAAGTAAAATATTTAAAACATATATTGAATACATTATTATATTTTGAACAATATTATAATATTTTTATGTATATCATACTAAACTTATTAAATCATCATATTTTCACAATGTTCTTGACAATAATAAAAATGAAAATTTCTTCTTAGTAATTGTTAAGAGGGCTGGAGGGCTTATATGAAATATTTTAGAATAAAAAACCTTAAATAATAATAAAATTAATATTTAGTTATTTTTTTCATTATTCCCCACATACTTTCACCATATTTCAACTGTCCCCTTTCACAACCACTGTCAATGGCCCTCTAAAACCCAATAAATAAGGATTAGATTAATTTTTTAATTCAGCTTATTCATCATTGTGTACAAGGCAAGGATCAGTTTACTCTGTTTAATCATGCAGACATGATGGCATCATGGAATAATGTGTCATGTAGACTAACATCAGTTAGTGTATGAGTTCAGATTATGATAATATTGTTCCATTCATGTAGCACTAGTTCAAGAAGCAGACTATATTTATTCTATATAAAACAAATTATCATGAATACAGTGTGCATTTTCATTCACTATAGAATTAAGCATTAGATCAAATATGAGATCCTCATCTTGCCTCACTTTTCGAGTGAGATGTGCAGTGGCTTTACAAATTTAATGGCACCAAATTCATGCAATTTTATGATGAGCCTTGGACTATAAACTGATTTTGGGATATTTACTCAGGTTTGTGTGTTAATCATTAGTGTAGATTATATGTTGAACTACTATCCTCTACAACAGTCAACACTTCCTCAGGTGGAAAGTCACTATTCTTTATCATTTATGCTAATAATAGCAAGCTTTCCTCATGTGGACTAAGAAGGGCTACTCAATAATTGCATGTATTGCCAATCTGCCTGTTAATGTCTATAACAGTGAGAGAGTTGATGAAGGAAGGATTGTTGGATGGCTACCAATTGTAAGACTGAATTTTTGATAAACACATGCTGACTATTGGTTTAGGTTTCTGACCCTAAATCTGCTAAAAGTGGGGAAAAAAGGGTTCAATCATTTCAAACAGGTCATTGACATGATTTTATTTAGCTTCTCAAGTTGATTGGACCATTTCAAAAACAGACTGCTAAGTTGAGTGTGAAGATGCTATTAAACAACATCTCTTTCCATCAGTTCTTGTTTTATCTGCAGATTATGAGGAACAAAATGTTTAATATTTTTGGATTGTGCAGAAATCTTATTATTATTTAGATGCTTTATATTATTAATTCGTGGAGCTGGTGAATTATATTCATGTCCAATATGTCTTGTTCCTGCAGATAAACTTCATGATTTGTCACTCACTTATCCTTTGCATACTGCTAAAGAAAGTCGATGGGTAATTTTAGAGATCAAATTACTTTCTTCAAGGATCATAAAGATCTATTAGCACAATATATATGGACTTTGTGAAATTGATGTAAGTATTATCTTTTTGAGGGTAACAAAGCTATTTTACATTTTGGATCACTCAATTAGAATTGTTTTTGGAGCATATGTGATTTTAATCCACATGAAGCCCTTTCTTAGAATTATTTATATGCATATTATGGTGATTTGTTTGGTGGCCATTTATGATCTAAAATTAAAGCACATATTGAGAACCTGGGTCAAAATGCAGAGTTCCAAGTTGATAATTAGTTTGTTTTCATATTTACTAATTTCATGTTTATAAGCTCATTTATATTGAAAGTTACTCGGTTACCTCATTGGCAAATCTCACTCATTTTAGTGAAATTCTCAAAATATTTTTCAGTGATGGTTCAAAATTAGAGAATATTTTCAAGATAATTTATATTTTAATATTTTCTGATCATACTTTATATATCACAATGTGGTTAAGTGCACCATTGACAATCACAAATATCAATTATTGTGCTATTTGCAAGCTATGTGGAACTTGATAAGCATCTGGGGTTAGAGGTTCACATCAATAATTCAATTAAAGTAGGTCAGGGAGAATCATTACATTTTTCATCTCTTATAAAGGTGTGTCAGATTTAATCATGTGTAAATTTATTTTGATTGAAGTTATAAGTTAGACATATCATGACATAACACCAGATGACTCTTGCAAAAACTGGTAAGCATGCATTGTACAATATTTAGCAAAAGGGAGCAACTTGCAATTATAATACAAAAAACCTTCGAGAAACTTTCTAGTTTGCTGAAAGAATTCTATCATCTCTGAACAAATAAAAAGAATGTTGCAAATCAGGTAGGTTGAAACTCATTATGATGATATGAAATATTTTGATAATATATCAGATTCTGTAAGCAGATCACTGGTGTCTAATATCTGCAGACCAGATTGATTAGCTAGACAATTTCAAAGAAACCCTCAAGAATTCTAAGCTCACAGCAGAAGAGTTAACAAGTAATCTTGGTCACACTTTTTTGGGTCAAAACAGCCTCTGAAAGCATTCTATGCACTTAAAAAGGTCAAAAAAAGCAATGTCACTTTTAAAAATTTTTAAGAGCATCTTATAGACTTTCTCAGTACATTCCTTCAGATCAATTATATTCACTACTAGATGAAAAGTAGATAAAGTATTATCTCCATGATATAGTGAGTCATCTGAGCCATAGCAAATAATACACTAATTGACATTGTTACATTTTATGATCACAAAATATCAATTTCTCAAGATGTCCTATGAATCAATAATCAACTAGAAGAAAGCCTGTGACTTTCTCCATTATAGTTCAGCATTTCATAATTCTCCATAATATGATTGTCTTCTCATTTACATGACAACTCATGACAACTTCATGTTTGCATAACTGCTCATAGTATTTAAGTGCACTATTGGCAGAGTCGAGTATTTTCTTGCACTCATTCAATTAACAGCACTCCAATTTATATGCATCCTTAAAAGGATCAGGACCTAGAATTTTACCAAGTTTGTGCAGGCTTGCAGACTTTAGAATTTGTATCTGTTAACTTGATTGTATCAGGGGCCCTTCTAATTGAGGATTTCAAGAAAGAAAGAAAAGGTGATTGGATCATTATAGTTATAAAATAAACTCAGACATCTTTCTTCACATGAAGTTGATTGTCTCTAATTGATGGTAATATATGGCTTTTATAGTTTCAAATATACAAGCAAAACAATAAAACTATTGCCAATATATCAAACTTTTGTAGGCTACTGTGTGCATGTATTATAAGTACAATACAGTTCATATATAGTAAATTATGCTTGGTGCACAGTTGAAATTTTCTACCTTGGACATCTATCTGTGACCATTGTTATGATCATGCTACATGCTGTTGTCTGATGCACAATCCTACTTGGAACACTCACTTTACATTATCCTTTGCTTTGAGAAATAGATGCACTTTCAGATTCTGAGTCTTCTGGTGAATCTGATAGTGCACTTTTCAAATAGATTTACTTCATGTTGAAGTCATCCTGTTTTGGCCTTTTAAGTATCCTGATCTGACTTTTGCAGATAATAATGTGATTTAAATTATACAGTATAGATTATAGACTACAAATTGGAGATAGGATTGCTGAGAAACTATATGAGTTATGGATCATATATAATTTAGACCAGCTTTAGCTGTAGCAACACTATTTATGAGTGCTATTTTGTCTTCTATGGTTCATTTTGCACACAGTTTCTTGTTAGCAGCAGTTTGTGAGGCAATAGAAGACTTAGTAAGAAACTTTGAGTGTTCAGAGTCATCAGGCTAGTCCCAGTATTGCTTGAGCTCATTTGACACTTTACGACCTTCTTCTCACTAATGTCAGAAATTAGCATTGAACTGTGAACATATTACAATTCAGATCAGCCATGCTTAGCATGCTCACAGTAGCACCAGCTACTTGTGCAAATGCCTAATTTGATTTTCTTGCTGGTCAGGCTTTAATGCCTCATATTTATAGTCTTGCTTATGATAAGTTCAAATCTCACTCATCAGCAAAATTTAGATTTGATCTACCATACTTTTTGTCTCTCAAGTATACTTAAATGCACTTTTAAAAATTCTTATGAGATCTCTTTTATGGTTTGATCACTCTTTTTGATCTTACTATGGGTTACCATATAATCAGCAGGATTTACATTTTGGTGGTCACACAAAAGTAACATAGGATCACACATGCCAATTCTAAAGCATATGTGGCACCTGCTATGGCTGATGGAGGATCTTTCATATCAGTGTATAATTTGTGGTTATAGAATTTGACTAATGTAGTTAATAGTGTGTACACTAAAGACTGAGAATTCAGATCTGCTCTTAGACTAAAACTTTGAGGGGTCAGCCTAATCACAGGGCATATAATATAAGCAATTGTTTTGAGATTATTAGCAAAACTCAAATTTTTCTTTTAGTTACTTTTTGCTACTTAAAATACTTATTTAAGAAATTTAAAAAGAAAAAGAAACAAAGAAGGGCTCACTCCTTTTTTTAGTTAAAAAGTGTCCAAAATAGAAACTTTTTTCCATTGATAAGGAAGAAAAGAACTAAAAAGAATCAAAAAAAGCCCAAAAAATTGCAAGAAAAATTCGAGTTTTGCTGATGATGGTCATAATGCCTTTTTATACTGGCTAGTGTCATCTTGTCACATATTAGCAGAAAATGAAACTCTGCTGTGACTTGCTTTAATGAGTGACAAATGACACACTGAGAAGAAAATTTCCTGTTTTTACTGGAAACATTGTAAAAATATGGTGATTTTCTTCTAGTGACAAATACTCAGCTATTGGGTGAAATTGAAGTCGAAGACAGACATAGGTATATAGAATACTATGTACACCAAGTATGATAGTAATAGAAGCAGTATTAAGGAAAATATTTGGGGATGCCAAGATGTAGGTCTCACTGATTGTATGGTAATCCGGAAGAAAATCGTGTTTAAAGTCAGGAATTTACTCAAGTCTAATCGAGGTAGTCTGCCATCCACCGTACAGTGGGCCCACAGCATCAGTGCAACGCTGTCGAATATTGTTCTTTCTATCCCTTACCTGGCGAGTGAGGGCAAGAAAGGGGCCACTGCCTCTTTCTTGCTTACTCTCACTACCTTGCTTGCCAGGTAAGCGATTTTCTTTTGTCGTCTCTCGCCCGCTGCATGCCTCGGTCTTACTGATCGAGCAATTTTTTGTATACCAGCTGTACTCTACAGTTTCGCGCTATAATTGTCGACTGCTAGTCTCCCATCTATTGAGTCACTATCACCCCTAATATGAGTGATGTACCGGTTGACACGCAAACAGGAATGCAAGAGTCAAGCAACGGAAGTGAGGTCATTCCAAACTGCTTGGCCGTCGTCGAGGAGTACCAGCATAGAGAGATCAGCAGGCCTAGAGCCGTGTTCATACTCAGTAACGAGATGTTCGACGCCTCCTCTCACCTCTCGGCTGACACTGTTGATGCGGCTCTCGAAACCTATCTCGAGATGTTGCAGGAAGTCAACTCCGACTACAATCAAGTGGAGCAGCAGCAGCACACCTGCAACGGTCAAACACAGGAGAACTGCCCGGTTCTGCAGTGACGCAGCCTGCTGGATTGGTTAGGGAGTCCAGTACTTCCAAAGATGAACTGTTGCCCAAGCGAGCTCGAGCAGACCCAAGCAAATTCGCCTGGACTGTTGATGACTTCATTGGAGGAGTATCTGCCCGACCTGAGCTCAAGGAGATGGTCAGGTTGCTCCGAGAATATGCCATCAAACCAAAGTTGGCAAAGTCAAACCTACTCAACTCTTTTGGTGCACCTGAGTTTCCCGACACCGAGTGGAGAAACATCCTTGTCAGAAAGGCGGTCGATCTCGACCACATCTTTGCGGGGCGATACTCTGCTGGGCAAGATGAAAAGCAAATTGAGAAGTTGGGGGAGTTCAAGATCTCCCATTGGTTGCTCGTTCCGTCGAAGAAAATTCTCACCTTCAGAGACTGGGTCTTTGCATGGAGTAAGGTCATCACAGCGATCAGCTATGCCTTCCCTCATCGAAGAAAGGAACTCACTTCATATGGGGACTATATCACCGGACTGTTTGGTGTGCTTGCTCCCCGCTGCACTATCGGCTTCTCGACTTCGACCACGCTGTTCGCAAATGTGTTGGCTCGTGGTGAGACCTGCTCCTCACTGATTTCACAGACTTCGCCGACCTCAAATTGCAGTTCCTTGATTTGTCCAGGGCGAACATCTATGATGAAAAGAAGTCAGTCTCCAACGTCGGAGGATCAGGAACCAAACAGCAAAGGAGCCATGTAGGTGGTGGAACACAGGAAACTGTTCAACCCCAGCATCAGCGTGCCGATACCAGCATGTATGCAGATCATGTGGAGCAGCAGGACATACCAGAAGCCAATGCTCTAAGAATGCGACCAAGTAGTGTCATTGACGTGAGGTGTCCGAGGTACATGAGAGGACTTCAATGAAGTGAAGAGGGTAGACATAGGATCACATCGGCAGATGCATCTTTGACGCAAGCACCGCTCCCTGGAGTACCTGTGGAAGAACTCGTGAACAAAGTTGTCAATGCTACGTTAAATTCACATCTGCACCTTTTCAAAATTGTCACCCCTATCAATGTTGACCGATTCCAATCACTTCTCGAAGACCACCCAAACCCTTCGTTTGTCGCTTCCGTCCTGCGAGGCCTTAGGGAAAATTTTTGGCCATGGGCGACCACGTCACCAGATTCTTACCCTGCCACTTGGGATGAGTGCGCCCGCTCAATGGATGATAAAGCTGTTGCATCCTTTCTGTGTGAACAACGTGATGAAGAGATTGCACTAGGCCAATACTCAGAATCTTTCGGTGAACACCTTCTTCCCGGATGGTGTCCATGCCCATCCACGCAGTCCCTAAACTGCGATTGGACAAGCTGCAATTAGTAAACAATCACAGTGCTGGTCTGTACTCACTGAATTTGCTAATCTCGCCTGATTCCATCAAGGGAGTTATCCTAGATGGAATTCCTGCTCTCAGTGAAGCCCTTAGAGCCTACCGCCGAGCGCATGGAACAAAAAGATTAGTAGTCTGGAAGTCAGACATTTCCCAGGCCTACCGACGTCTGCCAATGGCCAAGCATTGGCAGATAAAACAAGTGATGACCATAGACGACCAGCGTCATGTTGATCGCTGCAACTTGTTTGGATCACGCAGTGCACAGCATATCTGGGCTGCAGTGATGTGTCTTGTTGTCTGGATCACAGTCATCAAACAAGCCATTGACCACCTAAACTACGTAGATGATGATTTTGGATTTGAAGAGGAGGGGAAAGTCGAATTCTACGAGCTGTATGCCACCTACCTTCCTGCAAAGCAAGCGCAATTGCTCCGTCTGTGGGATGAGATTGGTCTGCCACATGAGAGAAAGAAGCAAGAGTATGGACCACGTCTACTCATCATAGGATTCATCATCGACCCCAATGCCATGACCGTGATGCTTTCGGATGACAGTCATCAAAAACTGCTCGACACCATCAGATCTTTCTGCCACACACCTCAAGACCATTGGCGTCACACCCTCGCAGAATTCCAAAGCCTTGCAGGGTATGTGAACTGGGCTTTCAATGTTTTTCCGCTCTTGAAGCCAGGTTTGTGGCCACCTATATGCAAAAATGGCTGGAAAGGTAAACCGCAATGCAGGAATTTACCTCAATGCTGGGATTATTCGGGAACTCACCTGGATGGCTACCACATCCACTCGTCCGACGGCATTCACCTCCTCACCAGCCTCAAATGGGGACCTCGGGACCTCGTACAAGCGCCCAAGATGACAAGTTTGTGCTTGTTGATGCTTCCAGCATTGGACTCGGCATGTTCTTCCCTTGGCTGAATTTTGGATACTACTCTGGAATCCCTTGCAAAGCTCCCAACGATGTGATCTTCTTTTTCGAGGCCCTCGCTATCTGCTGCACCATCCATCGCACCTCTGCCTGGAGAGCCGCCTCATGCCACATTCATCGTATCAGCATCCTGTCTGACAACACCAATGCCGTAGCACTTTTCAACACCTTGCGCACACTCCCATCATACAACCCACTTCTCCTCTCTGCCGTCGACATCATGCTCTGTGACAACTTGCAAGTCTGGGTTGACTATGTTCCTGGCCTGGACAACTGCATCGCTGATGCTCTTTCACACGGCCAACTTGACAAAGCCCACATGCTCGCTCTGGGCATTCACCTCTTTCATTTCACACCCCCTCAAGATGCACTGAGGGTGTTGTGAGATGAGCATCCACTCTCACAGGCCACGGCAACCCATCCGGGAGCCATGGCCATTGGAGCGCCTCATCCACGAGTGTTCCATCGCGCTCAGACATGCACTCGACCACTCGATGAAACTGACCTACTCCTCAGCACTGAACTCCTACCTCAATTTCTGTACATCCACCATCAACCTATCCAACCTACTGAAGACACCCTCAGCTTTTACGTTGTCTTTATGTCCTTTCACATCGAACCTCGATCCGTGAACCCCTATCTATCCAGAATTTGCTCGGAGCTCAAGCGGTTCTTCCCTGACATTTGCAAGATCCGTTCCTCCAGCCTCATCGCCAGATGCTTGAAGGGGTGCAAGTGTTTGCACAGCAAGCCCATCCATCGCAAGGTCCCCTCACAAAATCCCACTTGTGTGCCATCGTTGCCGCTGCTTCTCACACACATAACGACCTCTTGTTCATTGCGCAACTCCTCACAGGCTTCCATGCTCTCCTTTGCCTAGGCGAACTCGTCTGGCCTGACAAACTGGTCTGCACCAGTTCTGCAAGCTCACCCTTTGTCCTCACGTCGAGCTCCATACCGATCACTTCACCTTCCTCTTGCCTTCACACAAAGCGGACGCATTCTTCGAAGGCAACCGAGTCCTCATTCAGGCAGTATCCAACTCCCCAGACCCCTGCAATGCTTTCCGTGCATACCTCTCTTCACGTGACCATGCGTTCACACTGCGACCCAAGCTTTGGCTCAGATCGAACAGAACTGTGCCCACGCACACCTGGTTCCTCCGCAAGCTTCGCTCCTTCCTACCATCCACTACCAACATTGCCGGACACTCCATCCATGCTGGCGCGCCACTTCCCTTGCAGAAGCCAGTGTTCCATCACTCATCATTCAAGCCCTTGGTCGTTGGTCATCTGACACCTGGCAGGTGTACATCCACAAGCACCCCGTGCTCCTCAATGCCATGCTGTTCAATGGATGCACCTTATTGGACGAACCTCACAACATAGCTGCCACTCTGTCTCTTCACACTTGACATTCTCTTCCCATTTCACTCTATCTTTTTCATCTTTCTTTCTCTGGTCTCTTCTCCCGCCCCTCCTCCTATCCACTCTTCGTGTTCCCATGCCTCTAGCTCCATGTTCTGCCTTCCCTGTACTTCTATGCTGCCATGCTGCCACCCCATTTCCTGTCTCCATGCCCCATTTCCTTCTCTGTATATATATCTGATTCCTATGCGAACCTAGCTCGAGCATGCACCATCAATTCTCTTCAAAAAAACAAAAAAAAAAACCCCCCCTTAGCTATATAGTGAACCTGCTCAATCTAGCTCTCACTTCGCGAACCGCAGTGGCGCTGGCCACCGTGGTTGCGTTTCGAGATTAGAGAGAGATAAAACCTTAAAGTAAGTTCATAAGGATTATTCAAGAGCCATAAGTCAAATCTAGATTTTGCTGATGGCCTCAATAAAAGCTTGTGCATATTAAGTCAAATTTAGTAAAAGTAAGCCCTCTGCCTTCATATCTAGAGAAATTTACCAATTTTGGAGTGAAGTGTTCCCCCATCAAAATATGTGCAGTTGACTTATGTTCAAATTTTCAGCTTTCAGCTTTCCAAGTTTGTCTTTGCCTCATAAACTTGAAGATACACTTTTGAAGGTAAATATAATACTCAGACTTTCAGCCAAGATCTTATGTGCTGCTTCACAGCTTCTATTTTGTTTGCTTCAAATTCATCCGGCAATGCCGTGCCTTGTTTGTAATGATATCTCCGTTTACCTGATCTTAAGTCGATTCGAAAATCGGAATTTCCCGGCCCACGCGGTCCCGTGACAGGCAACATAGTGGCGGCGCAGTGGCGGCCTGTGGTTACATTCTACCTGTTCACGCTGTATCATGCTCCCCCATTACTTGGACCCTCTGTAGAGGTCAGTCGTGCTAAGCGCATTGAGAGACAGCAGTCGAGATTCAGAGATAGAGGAGGGTGAGCTACTGATCTGATTCGTCCCGTTTTCCATGATTTCATGGCCTTTTAGTATATTTGTGCCTTCAGAACATAACGCTCTTTTGGAAATGTTCTTGCTCGTGGTGTGAATGGAGAGTCTCCTTCCAGAATGCGCCATCGCATAAATGTACCGTGCAGCACGTCGGGATCACCGCTTCCAGACGATGATGTTGCTCTTCGAGACGTGAGGAAAGTGAAGATGAGCACGAAAAAATCGAATACGGTTGCCAGCGCTCTCGGCTCCAGAACATTCAAGAAGGCTGCAGGCTCTGAACATAATCGTGATCTTCCCGCCTCAGACGACCAGCTCCTAGCAGGTAAGGTGTATGCTACATCGTTCCTCAATTCCGTAACAAAGGAATTCCGAACTTTCAGGACTCTCTCGATTTGAGAAAGCTCCCGAAAAGAAGTCGGCTAAAGGTCCTGCGAAGGGAAGAACACAATAGAAAGACTGGTACGCTGCTTTGCCCACCATTAAGTATGTCTCGTTAAAGTACTGTGACTGGCTCTTCGATAAGCAGAAGATGATGGAATCCCTCGTTCAACTACAAACATCAAGGCGACTAAACCTCACTCTGATGCAGAGCATACTAGAGAGTCGGATCCGAAAGGTAAGAAGCTAGCGAGCAACCGGGTGCGTTCAACGGAAAACAGTGGTAAGCTATCTAATGTCAGTGACAGAATATGTCTCTAGTTCTCTCAACAGATCACGAAGGATGCACTGACAAAGGAGCTATGAGTAAACGAGTTCGTACAAAACAAGACGAATACGGTAAGGGTATATGCGCCCTTGCCATTCATTTACCCCCTGATTATGGGTGTAGACGAAGAGACTTCCGAAAACATAAAGAAGCCAAGAAAGAAAGAAGTCCGCGCGAGCCAGAATGAACGTTTGGACACATGTGCAGGGGAATCATCTATCACCCGCAAATGCACGACGCGAGTCAAGAAGGCGAACACGAAGAAAGCTCAAGCAGCTCCGAAGGCTCAGAGCAGGAACACCGAAACTCAACCCAAAGGCAAGAAGAAGCAGCAACAGATAATTACAGGTGAGTGAGAATACTCACATGGTGTAGCTCCACTCTGACCAATTTGGAGCCTTATCACCAATACCCGAATCGTTACCAGATACCCTACCAAAGCGAAAGGCTACAAGCCGCTCCCATGCCGACAGTGCGCATGAACCCGAAGACGTCCCGCGCGCCGTTATCGAAGGCGAGTATCCAAGAAGACAATCATGCCGGACGACGAGGATAGCGATGACGTACCGCTCATGACAAGACTGCCGAAGGTTCCAACGACTGCAAAGACCAATCAAAGAAAATCAGAAACACTACGACTGGATAGGACATCAGATCTCAGCTGCCCTGAAGTTGCAGAACAGAAGATATCAGCCAAGACGATCGCCACGTTACCTGTGAGCGAGGACGACAATCGTACAACATCAAAGACGAAAGGCGCCGCGAAATCTTCCTCGACTGATGCGATGCCTCACGCGCAAGTCATCATTCCCTTATTATCTGAGCACAATCTAGTCTCCTCAGTTGAAATGTCATCCGGAACTGCGAAAGCTGCAAATACCAAATCTAGGAAACGTCACGTAAAAGACCTGGTATCAGAGACGATCCCGAAGGACATACTTGCTGGAAAGGAATGTCCGGATGATCGACCACTTAAACGAATCAAGGGCCAGCCCGAAGCTGGTACCGTCCAGAGCCGATCATCCTACTCTGTCGGCACCCTTATACAGCATTCCGAATCGGCCACATCAAAGCCCGAAGTGTACGTGTTTTCCCTCTGTCCAACTTCGGAAATGTTGGACACGCATGGAAACAAATGCTAAATTTATGATGCAGCGCTCAGAAAAAGACACAGAGAAAACTACCTGCGAGTTATGCAAAACGTACCTCTGGTCGATTGAAACCCAAACCAAAGGTTTGTTCTTGCTTCGCACTCGAAATACCCACATTGTACTTACCCGCAATCAATGGCGGTTTGGGTCTTCAGCCAAGACTCTCACTATTCCCCTCGCCATCATTTACTCCAGACAGCGACGCGGATCCCATTGATTTTTTGTCTTGACGATGTTTATACCCATCATGATTTGCGCCATGGGCAGGAGTTTAGACATCGACTGTAACCGAATCGTTTCATTGCAAAATTTCCAGACACAGCAGACTGTATCAGCACAACATTAATAAATGTGCAAGATTGTTCGCAAAGAGAGTCAATTGAACGATCATATTCTCTTGACTGGCTACAAAAGTGCAGTACTCCAAGATTGGAGAGCCGTCCAAACTTAGATCGCTTGTCCCGGAATAACTCCAGTCGTGCTGGGAGTACCGCGTCCTCATCTCTGCCTGACAAACGGTTTTGAGAAATAGTCGGTGAATGTTGGAGCCCAAACTCACCCTCATAGAACTTCTGCAGGAAGGTTCGGGTGGTCTACCTTTAGGCTGGAGCAAAATCCCCATGATGTGATCCGTTTGCTTCCAGAGATTCATAGTCTCTTGATACTCCTGTCTCCCCTTCTGAATGAGGACATCAATGACACGGGTATCAGTGACATAGCGGTTCTCCTCGAAATGTCGGCGGATGCAATGGCGAAAATATGCGGGGGATACGTTAAGAGAATAAATCGACACAATTTCCGGGGCCTAGGGAGACAGGATGAAGTCAGAGAGATATTGGGATCCTAAGGGCGACGTACGCCGCGATACCAGTCACGGTAGAGTTGGATTACGCGCTGCCGAGCTTGGGCTGGGCTCGACGACGTCTGTGCAGCGCGAGCAAGACGGGCAGGAATGGTGGTCATCTTGTCCGATGAGCTCTAGCTTCGTTGGGAAGTTCGACCTGGAGATGCTGAAGGATAGTCGGGAACTCGCTTGCAAGCTCCTTCTGGATCACGTGATAGTGCGTTTATAGCAGACCACAAGGCCTAAAAGCACGGCCGACCTTCTTCTTCATCTCCTTGATCCATCTTTCATCTCCAACACTCGTCTCGCACTATGGCCAGAGGAACGTTCAAGCAGAAACGTGGTGGTGGACGAAAGTGGTGTTCTAATCTGTCCTGATTGTTTGAATCTCATCCATCACATCCATAGCTTCAGGTATACACGGGAGTCACCGATGGAGCCTGCCCATACTGATCATGGATCATCTCATCTAAATAGCAAACATCTCGTTCTCGATGAGAATGGCACTGCTGTATCCACCGACAAATGGTATATCCTCGTTAATGTCTTCGTCTGCCTGATTTCACCTGGCATTGTCAGGGCTGTTCGCGGCAAGAGAAACGATGAAGAAGACGACAGCGATGATGACGATGAAGAGGAAGAGGAGGAGGAGGAAGAGGAGTCTGAAGAAGAAGCTCCAGGCGGTGGTAGCACCGCGCAGCCTGAGCTTAGTCGCACGGAGCGTCGTGAACTGAAGAAGAAGAAAGCTCAGGCAAAGCAGCAAGCAGAAGTTGAGAACGATGAAGATCAAGAGGATCAAGATCCGCTTTTTACCAACCCGAATATTGCTGCGGGCAAGAGAATGAACCTGGCCGACCTTGGTGCTCCTCGGGAGTTACACGCGAGAGAGGTATGCACATCATTGATACAAGTTGTCGTGCTGTCTAAAGAATACCACAGAGAGGAGAAAGAGAAGAAGGAAGCTAAGGAGCGTTACTGGAAGGTAAATTCGTGGATTGTTTTCAAAGAGTTTATAGTGACCGGAACTATTTACCAGTTACATGAACAAGGCAAGACCGAGCAAGCCAAGGCGGACTTATCTCGTCTCACGAAGATCCGTGCTGAACGCGAGGCTGCGCAGGCGAAGAGGAAGGCTGAAGCTGAAGGTCTGTCGCAACGCTTGATTATAATACCGAATGCTCCTCACGTTTGGCATCCAGCCAAAGCCGCCGAACTTGAAACTAAGAAGAAAGAGGCAGCAGCTAAGGGGAAACGTTTGTAATCACAAATCGATGACTTTGTACAATTAGATGCCGCAGCATGTGTGACTACATTGCATGTACTACTTCGCTTGAATACACGATTATGGTCAGTGCCCTGCAATGCACCTGTGACAAGATGTCAAAGTGTTAAAAGCATGGTATGATTATTTCCTACGCCGAGGTGTCATTATATATGAGCCCATCTCCCTGAAGAAGCGAATGCGACGCAGGGCAACCTGAATATCTTCTCCCATAGGCATGTTGTGGTGTCCAACCCAACGACTCATCCATCTCCTTAGCTTCATATAAGGACTTCGCAATGGGCCACCCTTCATCTTCTGAACCAGCGGGGCGTCCGTACTCACCTCGACCCAATAAACGAGCGCAGTAGCCAAGGTACTTCGTGAAGGCCTAATATGCAAGCGTTGCATCCAAGCGAGCACCAAGGGGATAAGGGGAATAAGTTCTTCTTCTGCGAGGAGATCAATGTATGCACGGAATGTGATGTCGCTGGGAACTATTCGGGGATAATGAGGAACGTTGTCTTCAGAAAGCGGAACCGAAGCATGTGTCATGCGGCCGGTAACACTGCGAAATAAGTCCTTCATCGGGGAGACCATCTGTGAAGTGGCAGATTGACGAAGTGCGGATACGGGTGAGCGGACATCCTGTAGCTCAGGCCAGTTGCCCAATAGCACGTTCCTCATAATCCTGAGCGCGACGACCCCCGCGCGCTGGCCCTTCCACAAACCCGAAAGTTTTCGTGGTCCATCCGGCCCCAGGAGCTTCTGAAATCTTGTATTTGCTTCCTGGCGAGCCACGTTAAGAGACACAGCAACCTCCACAGGTCGCTGATACAACAAGTGACCAAGACCTAATTCCATTAATGCGCCTTCAACGGAGCCCTCGCATTTACGAGCAAAACGGGCAGACTTCAGGAGGATGGATACGAGATATTATCAGGGATTATTCCGAAGACGGCTTCCATCGTGTCCCAAAGCTCGAACACAATATCGGGACGACCTATTCGGTGCAGTGACACCATGAAGGTGTTGATCGTCTGAATGTCTACCAAGGACCGGGAAACGGAAGAAGATGGCGATGGCGGCTTTGCAACTTCTTGAAGAAGCGCATAAGCTTCATCCCCCCGGTTTGCCATCGTCAATGTCTCCACGACCACAGTCAACACAGAAGTACTACGTATACGTTCGGAGTGAGGGATCCTATCCAGCAGGCGGACGGCATTCGTAGCGTCTCCTCGTCGAAGGAGACCTTTTATGACGATGACGTGAATCAGGAAAGTAGTTGAAGGGGTGAACTGCTGCCGTTGGGCCTGCTCGAAGGCTTGGAGTAAGGTCTCGGCTGAGGTGTCCTTGTGGGAAGCAGCAACGCGCAGCATGCTGAGCCAAGCTTGAGGTGTCGCGAATAAACGTTTCGAACGCCTGCTGTTCGCCGTAGACTCGGGCACGCCTCCGCCATCCACGGATGAGGTCGAGGAAGTGTTCTGTCCCTTCTCCTCCATGATCGCTACACGTTGCATATAACGAAGCAACGGTTCTGGAGTCACGAAAGATGACAGATACCATGTAGATGATCTCGAGTGATGTGGCATGCTCTTTCCAACAAATATAACGTTAGTGCCGGAGGATACAATATTTGAACCGCGATTTAGAGATAACTCGCGAATGCGTTCAAGGTATCTCGCGGCTTTCCGATTCCATCGCCGTCTAGCGAAGAGCTCCGCAAGTCGTTTGAGCTGGAAAAGCGCTGGAACATGACCTTGGAGATTCATATACCTCTCCACAGACAATCCTAGTCGAGCCGTAGCATGTTTGCTTGCGAGCAGCCGGAATATCGCAGTAAATGCACGGCGGCTAAGCCGCAGGTGCCGGACTGATGAATCCTCAAGAATTGTGATTATCAAGTTGGTCGCATTTGTATACCACGAGGAACGAGCAAGGACCTGGAGAAGCAGGTCAATGTGGAAAGCTCGTAATTCTCCGGGAAGGGCAAGCAAGATATCGACGAGACGTGTTAAGGGAGCAGTCATGTTGTATCGTGCGAGCTGCACGGCCGAGAGGATGACGAGGAGAGGTCGCAGTGGAGGTGGAGCAATGGAAAGGTGATACGAAGCCAACATCGACAACTTCTGGGCGTCGGTCCGTATAGAAGGTCTATAGCATAGAAGGTACAGTACGAGCCATGTAGGAGGTTGGCTGAATCCAGCAGATATATCGCCACTGATGTCAGGCTCGATACGCAGACCGGGGAACTCGACCCCCATTCGCTGGAGGTGCTGCAATGCTTCATCAAGATTTGGAGTGGTCACAGCACGTTTCCAGCCCTCGTATTCCTGCAAGGGCACGCCAGCGAAAAGTAAAAGCCTGGAGAGAACTGTAAAAGCGGGCATCTCTATGAATGCGTTGGCAAGGGATAGTGCGGGGTTAGGGCAGCTTTGGCCATATCTGACAGCAATGCGAGAGGCATATGGGTCTAGAAAAGGACGAAGCTGTCTACCGATAGAGGATTTTTGGGAAGTGGAAGCAGTCGAGTGGAGAGACAGCCATTTGCGACGGACACGGAAGACTCTCCGCCACATACATCTAGTGATGTATGTTCAGAACAAAACTGATGATAGATCAGAAATCCAAACGCACCAGGGAGGCTGGGGCCTTGTAGATGGTATGCACGAATTTTCACAAATCCTAGATGCTAGTCTTTGTGTGAGGACGAATACAGGGTATTCAACGAATGATACTTACGTTGTCTGGGTATATAGTCGAGGATGGACGCGACGTGGTGGCCGCCACAAGGTAAACAAAGCCATCTTGCGAGATTTACGAGCCCCGCCCAACTCCGCTCTTTCGCCTCTACCACCGACCATCGACTTGGCACATACAGCGTTCTACACACCCACTGCGAGTTGCAGCAACTACTCTTCCAACAATCAAAATCACGGTGGGGAATTGATTTGACCACCATGCCTCGCATTTTGTTTGTCAGCGGTTTCCATCCAGCCACTCGCGCCAGGGATCTGGCCTACGAGTTCGAACGGTGAGCCCCCCCAGGACCGTCCAATATCAACGATTTTCTCATCATTCCTATCTGTAGCTATGGCCCTTTAGTTCGCTGTGACGTACCGGCGCCTCGTAACCCGCACGCGAATTCCAATCCGTGAGTGTCTCCCTTTGTGTATTTCACCCTCCTTGCTCTAGTCGAGTCGCATCGGATCTCCCCCGCGCGCAATCCCACCTCGTGCGAGAGCTTTCCGCGTTCGTTCTTCGCTGCCGTCGTCGAGCCACTCCTGCGAATGGATTCATCTGCGGACCGCGGAGCATCGTCTTTTTTTGGAGAGCAATCCCTTTCGATCGTTCGATGTGCGCCCGAGAACCACCGTCGCTCAACGTGCCTTCCTCTCCCCTCGATCCATGTCGCAGTTATGCCTTCGTTGAGTTTCGTAGCCAGCGCGATGCTGAGGATGCTTACTATGACATGTACGTGTCGCGTTGCAATCCTGTACGATGCTACGTCTAACGGGATAAATCCAGGCATGGAAGGAGTTTTGAAGGTTCACGTCTGAGCATTCAAGTGAGAATAAGTTGCTTACGTTGAGGAGCCGCATACTGACCTACAAACTTCTTCAGTGGGCGAAGAATCCGCCGTCGTCTGTCTGGCGTTACGACAGGAGATCACCACCCCGCGCCGTGATCGTGATCGTTCTCGTAGCCCCCGTCGTCGGAGTGACCGAGACGGAGGAGATCGTGAGCGTGAGCGTGAGCGCGAAAGAGATGAGCGCGATAAGGAGAGAGATGGTGATCGGGATAGGGACAGGAGGAGGAAGAGCAAGAGTCCTGAGCGCAGGAGAAGCTCTAGCCCTGAAAGACGGGTGAAGGAAGACAGGGCGAGGACCCCCCTCCTTTGGAAGAACCTAAAAAAGATGAAGACAGTGCTCAGACACCGCCTTATGACCACTAGATTCCCACTTTTGCTCTTTTTTTTGAAGTTGGTATCCACAGCGAGTATATGACTGACTGAGTTACATGGCTTTGCTACCTCTGTGATGTAGTTGGAACTCAATGAGCAAAAATTGCATACGCGTGCACAAGGCCTCATTGAACCTATTGCTTGCATTACTGAGTACTGATTGGTACTGGTAGCGACAGCAAGAACATTAGCATCAGCCCTTAGCTACGAATGTCCGCGTTCGTCCTCCGCAGAATTATTCAGATTGCCAACGTTTACCGTGAAACCTCTACTAAGTACATAGCTATACAGGCTCCTGGACAGACTCCAGACTCGTGTTTCCTTTGATGCGTGACTGGGAACGAGTCTAATATTTTGTCGAGCGCTCGGCGTTACATATAGCAGACAGTCTCCTGCTGCCTGTGTCCTCTCACAACGCTCCCTGCCGCAGGATCGACTTCATAGCGGGAATGGTGTCTAGTCTTGCAGCCCAGCTAGCTCAAGGAGCATCTCTTAATTCTTCGTTTTTGCTTGACAATGCTCGGCGAAAGGCTTCAGAGTCCTACCTTTTCTCTGCTCAGGAAGCCCGCCAACATGATCTCGACTCGATACATGCTTTAGGTGTCAATGGCTTTTTGCAGCTCAAGACTTTGGATCCTTCTCTGCGTAGCTATGATCGGGTCTTATTCTCTGATGCGGGCAAGGCTATGGACCGAACTCTCCAATCGGCAGACGTCGTCGCCGAACTGGACCGCAACCTCGCCTCTTTTCTACCTCTCCTAGGTCCCTACTTAATGGATGCTCCCACAGGGAAGGTGCTTGAGTGGTTAGTACGGCGGTTCAGGTACGCGACCAATTTGTACAGGCATGATTTCATATTGAACAGATGTGAAGGGTCAACGAATTCAATATGAAAGACGTCCTCAAGTTGTTCTTGCCCTATCATGAATCTCCGCATTTCACAAAAATGGTCACCATCTTGCACATTGTGTATGTTCTATGGTCCTCACATTTATTTGGGATCTCTGACTTCCTCGGCAGCGACCAATCTCCGTTTCGCTTTCTACTAGCACACAAATCCACCGCAAAACCACTCTATCGTAGCCTGCTTATCAAGGAAATGCTGCGCAATACTGATTTGGCACGTTTTGTCGCCGATCTTTTGCCTGCAGCTCTGAGAGAAGGTGGCGCTGGAGCACACAGGACTTTGATTGCCTTTCACATTGGCACGCTGCTCGAATTTATTGCACAGAGCAAGACGTTAGACGAGGGCATCATTGCGTTCTTGTTGCCTGCAGCGATGGAGCCCTTGCAACTCGCACAGGATCCTGAGTCGAGTGTAAAATCAACCGTGTTGCAAGAGTCGATTGTAAGCTATGCATATCTTCTTTGAAGACTGCTAACTGACATCTGTTCCAAGTTGGGAAGTTTTCTGCTTCTGGCTGCGCTATCTCAGAAGTGTCATTTTTCCGCTAAGGCTCTCAAAGCTATCGTTGGCACGGTTTTGTCGTGCAAAGATCGCGTTTCACCGAAACACCTGGTGCGGACAGTAATATCCGTCTGTGCCCCGCAAGACGATATCGAGAAGTTCTCGAGCAGTGTTGTAAAGGAAATACTCAAATTTCGGTGTGTGCATATTACGTGGCGTTTTGTTGCAGCAATATTGACATAAAATGTAGAAACGTTGACGATGAATGCAAGCAAGGGATGGCGTGGGTAGGAGCGGAAAAGTTTCTTAACCCATTAACTAATGGTCTCATCTCTCGGTCAGTTCAATTTTATCACTGAGGTTTGCCCGATCGCTCTAAACATATCTAAGCTTGACCGATGACGGCGCTGTCGCTCTTCTCACCTCTATCCTTACTTGCTCCGAGGTACCGTCGGTCGTCCTTCGCCACGCAGCATCAAAACTCCTCCAGCTGCTCATGAACGATATAGCAGCTGACAGTGCTGAGTCGATGGTTGCGCGGCGATTGTTGTCTCAACTTCACCAGCGGCATTTGAGAGTTGTTCAGCAGATATGCGAAGACGCAGTTAAGGATGATGACAGCCGACGAGAGATTATTGAGCAGCTTGTACTTTCCCTGGTGTGTATCTTGCAGGTTTTTTTCCCCTCGCGATACTGAAAGTCTCAGTAGGCGTTACCGGGAACTACATCTGGAGACAGGCAAATTAGCGACATGATCGTTGCTTCCGCAAATGCAGACGCGAGTATTCGCGTTGGTGCCGTGCGAGACTTGCTGAAAGCACTCGCAAGTGAGAATGTTCCCGTTGCAGATGTCGTAAGTACAAGTCGCTGGATTACGAGTTACTCTATTCACTTTTTCTGGATGCAATCAGGAGCCCGTCAAATCTGTGCTGAGGTTATGTATCCATGACACCAATTCACGTGTACTGCATGAGCTGTACGAAGTGGGCCAGGAACAAGTCGTCCCCATCCTTCTCCAGGATGGTGAGACCTACGTCATATCCATGCGGGACATTCTGCACGGCACCAATGCGAAGTCATCCAGGGATATTGTTCGGTTGCATCTCACTTTCTTGGACCAGTATTTCTTCCCGGCTGCGTACGAGCAAAACGCGCAGCTTGCAGCTCGTGTGATTGACCAACTCGTGTTTCCTTACCTCCTGTTCTCTAAGCCGAAGCACAAGACCACAAACATGGTGTGGTCAATCCTGGAGGCTGGCGAAGGAAACGTCGACAAGATGTCAATCGGTCGGCATGAGCTGCTGGGAGGATGTGTTGATGCTGTGAGGTGGGAACAGGCTAGACACCCGACGGGAACCCAGAAGGACAGCGCAGATTCGAATGTGGCGCTGCTCACGAAAATCAATATGGCACTTGCTTCCAAGATCTCTGGTGAGCTGACATTCTTCTCGACATGTACTCGCTTCATAATTGTTTCTCTATAGATAACATCCTGGCATCCAACTCATATTTGGATCATTTCGAGGCACTACTTGCGAAACTGCATGACGCCAATCATTTTGCTCGAAACCTCAGCTATCTCATCCTGCGTGCGCTGTTGAATCGTCTGAGCGGCGAGCACCGAATCGATGCTGCACATCGCGCACTGGAGGCTATGAAACTGGATAGCTTGGAAGGGATGGGCGATTTTATGAAAGACGTTGATAATCTCCAAACCGTGAGTTACAACTGCCACTTTGCAAAACGTATCTGAAACCAATGGATTACTGTTCTGTCATAGTTCCTGGATGATATCAGCGTGGGGACCGTAGTCGTTCTGAAGCCAAGCAGCCGAAATACTCTGCATCGACTTCAAGTGACCATTTTGGCCATGTTACCTACGATTCCTCGTCCAGTAGGTGTCACGTTAGAGTGGTTGGGAGATACTCATATGGTATGTTTACAATGAGCTTTCTGAAATTATATTATCTGACATTTTATGCTAGATTCCGGCGGATGCCATCGAAGCCAATATCAGAGCAGCTCATTACGTGCAACTCTTACGGTCCGTGTACAAACTAAGCAACTCCTCGTCGTCTCTTCCTCTGCTTTCAACGCATCTGTTGCGTTCGCTTTTCATCGACCTCGGTGATGATGCGCTAGCGTTCTTCGCTGGCGTTTGGCTCAGCTCACATTCAGACGGAGATATGGATGAGGATTGGCATAACCACATCCGTCATGCTGCGTTGCGACACGCGGCTTCCTTCCTTGAAGCACATTGTGAGACCGAACATTGGATAGATTTCCAGACAGTCCTTCCTGCCGTGATCATCATGTTGCAGAGCCCCGATCCTCATGTACGCGGAGGGGCTGTTAAATGCATAGCAGCTTTAGTCAGTTTGTCACATGCAAAGCAGGCATCTGCTGTGTATGCATTTGATACAATCTACGGTATTACAACTTGTGAGTGCTTACCGAATTATATCCTACTCTTAGTTCTCACTGAATTATCTGCAACAGCGAAGCTCCAATATATCGAATGGAGTGATTTCCATGCATATGTCTCAGCCTTGGCTTCCTGTCGCACTCACTTCCTTCACGACTCTGATTATCTTCGGAAATTCCACCGGCAACATCTGGGACAATGTAAATCGGAACCCAAGAAGGAGGCTGTGTAAGTCATGATCATGTTCATTCACGAACGTTTAATCATTCAATTGCCGGACCTACGCAGATACAAGAAACGGGTCATATGTTACCTGCTTTCCCATGTGAATGCGTGCCAACTTCCGGATGTCAAATTTGCTCTGCTCAAAAGCCTTGGGGCGGTCTCCAACGAAGTTAAATCTCATGTTCTTGTTCCCACCATGCAATCTCTCTTTAACGAGGTCACTGTCGACGGGCAAGTTGCGTTATCGAATTCCCTCAAGCGAGATATCTTTACCTTCCTGGTTTCTTCATTTGATTCATCTGCTGCCTCCGAGCTTAATGATCCCAACAAGCCATCCTGGGATATGTTTGAGAACGCCGTTCAACTCTGCTTTCAAAATGGCATGTCTCTCGTGCCTCTCTCGTCTGTTATACAGAGAATGACATTTCGAACCCATCTCCAGATCTGGCCAGTCCTTCGAGGGATGCCCTGGTGCAGTGTATACGGAACGGATTATTTCAGCATTGACGATGGAACGCAAATCGGAATTGTGTCGCCTTCTTATACGTATTGGTACTCAAGAAGACCCAGGGGTGAGTCTTCTACTGCGTTGACCATTCCCAGTGCTTACGCTACTGTAGGTCCATGAATGCAAATCATTACTTTCGCACATATTAACTGAGGTGCCACTAATCATACACCTTATCGTGTCGCTTCAGCCGCGTTCAGATAGTACGGCGCCACCAGCAAGTAAACGTGCTAGGTTGGACGAGTGAGTTTTCTGGCTACATGGTTGTCGCCAGCTCACAATGATCCTGTTGCAGGTCAACAAATGAAACAAACAATAACGACCTAGCATCATTGACTTTCCTCGTAGAAGTCCTTGGATCCAAGTCTATCTTTGGCTCTCTTGAGCTAGTATCATGTCTTTTGGAGACTCTGAGCAAGGTGCACCATACACATCAAGAAGCAGCAGATAAAAGATTTCTGGAACAGCTCCTCATGATAGCTATGGAGAAAGCAATTCCCGCCGTTCAGGTAATTTTAGTGTCTACTCGCTGTGTTCATACTCTGACATATTCCGACCAGCCCACTATTTCTAGTCCTGGTATGGTTCGGCTGGATACTTTGGTTGAAATAATTAGAGGTAATGATCCTTCTGCTTACAATGAAGCTATGGTTAACATGCATTCACCAGCATCAGAGAATGCGCAGACGTTCCATCAGGCACTGTTATTAATGGCCAGCTTGGCGCGTGTCGCACCAGATGCGGTGCTCCATAATGTCATGCCTATTTTTACGTTCATGGGATCCAACGTCTTCCACAGAGACGACATATACAGCTTCAGGGTGGTACAGAAGGTATGCACGGCATTTTCACATGTTCTTCAAAGTTAATTTGCGCGCAGACTATTGACAGCATCGTTCCTATCCTGGTCGCCTCACTCAAGGGCGCTCATTCACCGGGCTTGGACCTGTACATTGCCTCCAGGGCTTTGTTGCGGGTGTTCACCGATGCGTCCAATCATATCCCTCGCCATCGGCGTGCAAAGTGAATAACTGTCGTGTACATCATATCGGATCACTTTTCTAATTCGTTGAACCATTAGATTCTTCTCGCATCTTGTGGATGTCCTCGGACCGCAGGAATTCCTTCCTCCAGTCTGCATGTTGCTAGTAGATAAAGTATCAAATCGTGCCGTTCGACAGAGTACTCCCGAGGCTCGGACGTCATTGCTCCTACCGCTCACAGTAATTGAGCATTATTCAACGGAACAGCAGGTTTCTGTACGTGTTGTGTTTTCCTTCAGTTCTACGATATCCTGAAAGGCCTTTAGCTTCTCGTGGAGTTACTGCAAGAAGTGCATCGACTCGTGAAACAGGACTCTAGGGTTCTTGCTCAGTCATTCCTTGAAGAACCCCCGTAAGAATATTTTCGTGTAATCTCCACCGTGTAAACTAACTTTTGACAGTGATGATGAACAGGGTCACTCAGTTGCACCTTCAAAACGACGAGCTCTCGCGCTTCTAATCTTCTGCGACCATGCATTAAGGCAATTACGTACTACAGCGGTAGCGAGGTCAGATCGTGAACGTGCCTCAAGCAAAGAACTGTTATCACTTCTGTTGGATCTGGCTGTCTTGGATGCCAACGAGATGCTGAACGCCGAAGTTGTTACTGCAGCGCGGAGCGCCATGACTAGTACGCTTGACGTCATGTCTGCTGTGGACTTCACTGCCGGTGTCTTGACTATTGTCGAATCTGGCATTCCCAGTGTGAGTGTGGTCGAGACACACTTAAAGACAATGTTATTGATTCATTCTCTAGGCCCAAGGTGGGGCTTTACAGCTCCTTGGGGATCGGTTAACGAATGTCGCAAAGGAGACGAGACGTAAATTGACACCGTGCATAATGAAGATGATCGAAGCCGTTCAGAAGATCATCTCCAGCGGATCTAGCGGCGTCCTCATCTCCTCGACGTTTCATGCTTTGGCTGCTATTAGTGACACATTATGCACAGGCGAGGAAGGTTCGTTGACGGCTACCACCCCTTTCGTCCTGCGAGCTATACGAGAGCAAGCCTATACCGTCCCTGCTATCAAAGCTTTGCTATCATTTTCGTATGTGTTAACTCTTTGATTGCCCGTCCATGAGTGCCAACCCAACCAATGCATGAATGCTAGGTCGAGACTTGGACCCCGCTTGATCCCATACTTGAAAGAGATAATCCAGGAATGTGTCACGGTCATTCGATATGCTATGGATGACAGAGCCGGTGCGTGTATCTCAGCTCTCGCCGAACAAGCCCAATCTCAATGCAGATTCCAGATGACACTGTCGCAGTCACAAGTGCCCTCAGCGTCTTGCAAAGCCTATTATCGACCATCCCAACATTTTGGAGTGACAGTGATCTCACGAAAGTCATAGCACTGTACATAGACACATTTGTCTCTCGAAGTCACGTTGCTATGTTGCCTCTTGTCAAAACATTGGCCAAGCGGGCCCCGCCGAACATTCTTTTACCGACGTTATCGACGATGTGGTCCTCTCTCACAAATCATCGAGACAAGGTACGTTACATACGTCCTGCTGAGATAGATGACGGATTAGTGATGTGCGTTTATTCAGAATCAAATTGCAAAATATATAGGGTACATCGACCTGCTGAAGATCTCTATACGGTGCAGCACCGCGTCCGATGATTTTAGAGCATCTACGCGAGTTGTCCAAAACTTTCATAGATGGTTTCAATTTCACTGCAGGCATCTGCTCGAAGGACGTACGTGTCAGCATGTTGCTCGCTCGCTCTTTTGGCTCATACACCATTCAGATCGAGATCTCATATATAGCGGCATTCCTTGAGCTTGTCGTCAAGCTGAATGAGACGGCCTTCCGGCCTCTCTTCCGCAGGCTTTTCGACTGGGCATTTACTGGTTGTCAGTGCACCTGCTGTAATTTGTGTTTATGATGTGCTAAATTGCTTCACAGCTGATTCTGATGTTGCACGAAAGGCTATTTTCTGTCGTATCGACGCTGCGTTGCTCGATTACTTCAAGGTAGTATCCTCAATCAGGCATGCAGTCGACCGAGCTGAGCATCATTTCAGGCGTTAATGGTTCCATATACATCTTTCGTGTGGCAACCGTTGGTTGAACTACTGCGCGAATATTCGGAGGGATCTGTGCAAGATCACGCATTATGGTTATCGATCTTGGATACACTGACGAAGTCCCTTTCATTCGACGAAGATAAAGGTGCGTCGAGCGTTATATAGACCATGTTCGATATGCTTACGAAATATCTCAGTCTTCTGGCGTAGCGATAAGCTTCGTCAGCTTGTCAGCCCGCTGGTTCAGCAGAGCGCAGTCTGCGTCCGTTTAAACATCGTTGATGGTAGAGATACCCTGTCTCAATGCTTAATTGCCACTATGGAGGCGATAGATGATGACGCTCTCCTCAAGTCGATGAACCTCGATATTCTGATGCACACGCGCTCCGAGGACTCTAGGTTACGGCTGTGCAGTCTAGTGTGCAGCGAAACCCTCTGGCGGGCGCACGGTGATAAACTTCTCGGTATGTCAGCTCGCATACAGCCCATGATTGTAATCACTCATGTCCGAGCTATTACAGGCTTTGTGGCGGAAACCAGTACATTCATAGCCGAATGCGCTGAGGACGACAACGACAGCGTGATCCGGGAGGCCCATAAGCTAAAGGCTGCAGTGGAAGGCATAGCGGGAAGCATAGATGCGCTGTAATATATCACAATGAACATGTCCGTACTGCTGGTTATAATTAGTTGAAGAGGGTATATATGAATAGGTTATGCTATGAAATAGAAACAGTCCCCTCTGAGTCGGCGCTATGCCTCCTGGACAAGCGCTCTTCAATGGCCCTACAATCGGATAATAAGTTGATTATAGCTGATCGACCGCTCGCATTGCGTATGAAAGGAGTCTGCAAAGGTTGACGTCATTTATCACTATTAGCAAGACAACAAGTGACCGCACGTACGCTCAGTAATTCACGGGAATCTGGTCGTGAAGAACTCGGTTTCGAACATAGATTCAAGAAGTCATGAAAAGATCGTGAATATATCTCGGGTTGAGATAGTGACGGCCATTGGTCGCCCATTTGCCGTGCATCTATAACATCAGAAAATGGAGGCTCTCCCTGAGCTAGTTCCCAGACGGTTGCTCCCAAAGACCATACATCAGTCTTCAGAGCGTTGTATGATCCCCTGGCGACGTATGAGCGAGCGATAAGATAACATTCAGAGCTAGCACTTACTTCCTCATCTCCGGAGGCTGAAAATGAATGGGTCAACAATCGCAGATTCAACTGAGGTTACAAAATCACACTGACCTGCCAATAAACGACGCCCGCAGGGTCAGAACGGTTCGGTTGATCCTTCGACACTTGCACGGCACTCGAGAAGTCAGCTGGATCAATTCCTTCTTAAGCATGATAGACTACAAGCTCCAAAGAAGGTGAACGCCTACCAATCTTGACCACGCCTTCCCTATTGACCAGAAGGTTGTCGGAACGCAAATCTCTATGAGCAATACCCAGCGATTGTAAATAATCAAGCGCATGCAGGACCTGGATTATGATTATCAGCAAACGGAACGAAGGACAGAATCGAAGCAAAACATACATCACTGGCAAACTGAGCTATCGGCTTCTCTTGCACCATAATCCCTTCCTCCACAAGGCCAATGATATCCGCAAGGCTTCGCTCCATCAAATCCATGCGTATCCATAATGAGTCCTCGACTAGATCAACATATACGCCGTCCATGGTAAGGATATGCGGATGCTGCACGCCCCTCATCAGCGTCAGCTCCCGCCTTAGATCGACTAACTTCGGAGACCCCGAGGGAAGGATGGGCACATTCTTGATGGCAACGCATGTGGACAGTGTAGTCCGCGGTGATATAACACGAGCAGCATACACTGATCCGCTCTCGCCCTCTGCGATCTCGCGCAGGTCAGCATATATGTCACGTGGGTCAACAGCATCGTTGATGAACTCCTTTAATGGCGCAACCACTGCGGATACCCAGCCGGGGTAGCGCGGCGCAGGTGACGATGGCGACGGCGAGCTCGACGATGTGGAGGAGAGCGGCGTGAGCAACTTCCCACTGACGTCGGGATTCCCGGGAGAGATAATCTCACTGATAACGATGGAGGGTCGCCTGGGGAGGGCGGATCGACATCAAGGCTCCTCGCTTCCGAAGTCACAGACACAGTGAACACATCGCGGTCTGCAAACGAGGTAGAGCGAGGGGAAGGCTCCGGCGAAACGTCTATGTATCCGAACCCCTTGGACTTGGGCGGGTCTCCGATCTTCCAATCCTGGACCTCAGATACAGTGAGCGTCTGTGGGCGTGAATCTGAGGATGCCGAACCGGTGCCGGTGGACGTCGACATCGTTGTGGAGGAACTCGACACGCTCGAATGTGACTCTGCGCTTTGTGGAGAGTATGAGCGCACATCGTCTACCTCGACGGATGGGGGAACAGTGGGAGAAGATGCAGAGCATCCTTCATCATTTCCCTTCGTCGGTGACACGATAACATTTCCTCGCGCACTCTTGACGACCGTCGCTGTAAAGATCGTGGCAGGCGTAACAGTCATAGTGGATAAACTTGAGTCCCGGTTCTCCTTCTCCCTGCCTAAGCCCACCTGCAACTCCATCTGGTCGTGCATCATCGTTGAGGGTATAGGCGGGAACTCGTCAAGAACAGGACTAAGTGGCGTGTCAAAAGAGAAGGGCGAGTCGGGAGAGTGAGTAGCGTGGACAGGCGAGGCTGGGACTAGAATCGTCGAGTCGGGGGTCTTGACCATACTCATAATCTCATTCCAAAGTGTGCTGTTGGAGGGTGATGGGGTAATGAGGGTAGAGGGCCAGAAGGAGGAGGAAGCCGAGGAGAGTCGTCCTTGTTAGGAAGCTCTTGTTTTGGAATGGGTTTTTGCGGAGGAAGTTGACGTGGAGATGAGGAGACACCCACTGTAGACGAATCGTTGTTTCCAACTCGTGAGGAAGATGTGAAATTCCCAGTAACAATTGGCTTTGCAACAAGAGGAGGGTGACGGTGATGGTGGATGGGAGAGCGGACATTATTGTCTCAGACCAACTAGACAGGTCACTGAGTGTGTCTCTGTCTAATGAAAGACGAGGTGCTGTACTCAGCGAAGGAAGGGATGAAGTCGCTTGCGAGATGGAAGTTTCTGCAGATTTCCGAGATCCTTCACCAGCGTTAGATTCAACTTCTAGACCACGCCCCGCATCCGAGCGTGAAAGGGACAACTTCATGTCTTCTTGAGCACTAGCAAAAGTAGTCTGAGTCTTGGGAGACATATAGGCAGGCGGTGGAGATGAAGCGGTTAATGGAGAATCATTTGCGACGTGATATAACAACCGTGGAGTTGATCGAGACATCAGCAGCTGCTTCTCTGACGCTACGCCAGTAGGGGTATCAGCAGAAGATAGGGAGAGAGTAGGATGAGCAGGCCGCGCCGCTGAGCTAGAAGGATGGTGTAGTACTATTGGTGTTGCTGATGCACCAGACGAAGATGAAGACTCTGAATGATTACGTGATGGCGCTGACTTGTTGCGTGAGCGGGAACTACTCGCGAGAGATGTCTGCGATGCGGATGACATCGACCCTCCTCGTTGGAGCGAACTCGAACGGGGCTGTGGTTCAGGTCGGCCCATCCGAACCTGTGTGGCGTCGGGTGGAGAAGCCGCGCGTTCCTTGTTGAGGGAGTATATAGACCGAGTACTTCGTGAACGAGATGCCGCGCGCCGGGCATTAATGGCTGCTATCTCCTCTTCTGAGAACCCTGCTTCTGTTAAGGAAGCTGACCATGTAGGCGGCAGACCAGTGAAGCTGTTGAGAATATTGAGAATTCATAATACAAGTGAAACAAGTTCGAGATACGCACCCTTCGTCTACATGTATATTGTGCTATCATGAGAGTAAAAGTTAGAAGGCATTGCAGACAAAACGAGGAACACCTACCTGGAAATTCCTGGGCAACGAGATTGAGGGGTCGTCAGCAACTTCTGAGGGTTGCAAGGTGTCTGAGGAGACAGTCTCAGTAGTCTTGGGAGTCTTGGGACGCCTTCCAATGGAGGAGAACTTGAAAATACCCTTGCGGAAGCCGGCCGACTCTGGCGACAGAGAAGAGGACGAGGGCGGGGATAGCGTGACGCGACTCGGAGCATAAGAGGGACAGGGAGAAGGGCTCCTAGTGAGCGTAGCATACTGAGCAGACAGCGGAGTCCCTGGCTGAGAGGAGGATGAGTCTGGGGAGAGTGAGTGATTGAGGGAAGGCAGGGAAGGATTGACAAGATAGTATGGGTCTTTTGGAGGGAGCGGCGGAGGTTTGGATGCAGCAGCGAACTTAAAGACCTTGAGAGACGAGAACCGTGAATTCTGTCTGCTCGACGTCGCCATCGCTGTTGATGACGAGCTCGAGGCAAGTCGGGCGACGGTCGAGGTGATGGAGGAAGCGGAGAGCCCAGATGCAGTCAGAGCCGAGGGAATGACTTGTTTACAACTCACTTACAATCAGTTTGTAGCATGATTATATCCCTTAATGGTGGATATTGATGATCCTTTAAATGATGTTTCACATGCTGCGTTAACCTACACAATACACTTCCAAACTCCGATTCTAATGATTATATTGAACCGATGTCTTCTAACACATAACCAGTGCCCACACATAGATATACTGTCATGGACGTCTCGCACAGTAAAATGCAGCTAGGATACCGGTTTGACTTAGGTTAACGTTCTTTCCATTCGGAGCCTCGTAGACAATAGCCTGTTGATGTAACGGCACTGTAGGCTGAGATGTGAATACAACGCTCACAGCACCTCTCTGAGCTCTGACAGGCTGAAGGATCATGTACATACACGTCAATTTGATGAAACAACCCGGGCAATATGCAATGCAAACCGAATCATACAAGGCTGTGAGTAAGCGCACTGCGAGAGACTGTACCAACAGAACAAAGTTGATAGAACGCAAAAGCTTAAGCACACAGGGACGAAAGGCGTAAATCCTCGTCCACGGAAGATCGTCACTGATCAACGTCTTGCACGCTTGACTCTCGGCTGGGGAAATTCCAATGGCACTTTGAGCACGGCCCTTTTCGTATCTGCCGCGCTGTCCGGCAAACCCTTCGTCTTGATTTCCCTTGCGTCCAATTTCTCGACCTTGCAGCCTGTCAAGCAGATGAGTTGCCAGTACAAAACAGAGCTGGTCCAGGCCGACCTACCCAGAGACTTGAATAGCTCATTGATTCTGTATTGATCGTTAGTCTATAGCCGTTCTGCAGAATGACACGCGAAACGCACTTCGTCGGGGCTGTGCTCAAATCATGTGCGATGAGCGTCGTATCAGTGGCGTAGTCGTCAATCTGCAGGCACAAGGCGAACATGTGCGTTAACAGACTCGTTTCTGTTCGGCTCGTCGTCTGCGCTCTGAGAGTGAAACGGTCTCAGCGGCGCGAATAATGGACACGATCAGGCTCAGGCTTACTTGGTCGTGCCGCGGACGATCTCCGTGAACCGCGACAGTAGCCCGTCCACGATGATCGCAGGCACATTCGACAGTCTTTGCTGCAACGCCTGTTTGTCGTCCACTGATCTCGATGCCGACCTGAACGCCAGCATCGCGGATATGTAAATCAGTATTTTTCTGCCCAAGCCAAGTGAGATCGGGAGAGTTGGGAGGCATCAACAGGCACACGCACACATGAGTTTTCTTCAACTTGGATGCAGAGAAGAGCAAGTGAAGGTGCTGATTGACCCAGTTCGATCGTTTGTACGGCAAGAGCGCGATACGTTCGTGATTCGAGTCAGCAGACTTGAAAGCGGCGATGGAGATCGCATTAAACTCGGCTTCGGGAATGATGTCGTGAAGGGCATAGACGTCGTCTGGACGTTCTGCATCTGCGTTGTAGGGCGGAACCAACCGGCTACTGTCTGCAGACGTCTTTGCCTGCTCTGAATCAACGAGACAAATGAGCGAAACGAATAGATTTGGTGAGGGGTGTAAGAGATGGTGACTCAAGCATGGACATACGCAACGTAGGTAGACTATCCGTGTTCTCGAGGATCGTGTCTTGCAGATGGCCGGCGACGGCCTTCATGGCATCCACGTCGACCCTGTTCCGCTCTCTAGCGCGAATCGCCGCCTTCGCCTTCTTTGTACCAAACGCCTCGCCGAGGCTGTTTCTCAAAGCCATACGCTCGTCGTTAGATGCTTCGATAGGCATCAGGCTCTTGAGCGCCTTGACTTGTCGAGCTAGAACGTGTAGCGGGGCGGGGCGAAACGTTGTTGTGTTCGTTCGCTTGTCGTGTACGCCAACCAAATAACTGGGAGAAAACCCGTGAACGGGATGGATACAGCTCCAGCGAAGAGATTCACACCTGCACCCTGTAGACGAAAGCTGTCCTTCGTTTGAGAACTCGACAGTGTCGGTCTCCCCGGCGAGTAGGGTATCCTGAGAGGCAAATACCTCATCTTTTTTCACCTGTCCAGGTCTATGATAGCAAAGAAATGCTGTCGAAGGGGGCGGTTGAAGAGCAGGGAAACTTGCTGTAAAGACAACATTACATTTTCTGAAGCACGGCACGAACGATATTCCACTCACCGAGAACGGGTCCGACCTGAGCAGCAGGCTGAGTAGACAAGTGCAAGTTGATCTTATGAGCGTCGTCGGCACCGCGTTTGCGTTTTTTGGAAGACGACGCTGTGGTCATTGTGTGAAGATGGATTGGATTTACGCGGCGGCGCTGCCGGCGATCCGCTGCTCGTCGGACCTGCCACCACCTTCATTGCAGGTCCTGAAGCTTTTTTGTTGTTGGACTAATTCTCGGTATTTTATTACTGACTCGGTCTGCTTGTCTTCGCTGTCTTGCCTTGTCTTGTTACGCTCTGTCGTAAGATATTTATCGCGCCTCGCAATCCGCGGTTGGCTCTCTCCGAGTCCGAGAGTCCGACTCTTTTCGAATCTCGTCCGGACACGCTCAAGATGTTTGGCTACTCCAGGACACCCTCTGTAGACAGAGAGGAGTACACCCCATCTTCTTTCGATGCATTATCCTATAGCCACAGTCACCCGCCAAATGCTGCGCCCGCAGAGCACAATGGCGCGAAGGCCGAAGCTATCGATTATGGCAATGCTTCGGGCTCGCCCATCGTCAAAGAGGAGAATGGCGACGCTAAGCTCGAAGATGCGTACGTGTCTCGCAGCGCCTCCGTCGAGCTGAAGCATGAGCACGATGCCCTCAAATCCCGGCCGTCTGCCACTCCTCCTGTTTCCACGAAGTCGAAGGGCAAGAACTCTCCTTCCCCAGTGCAGCTGATTGGCCACCTCCCCCAGGCGGAGGAGGAAGCCATGCAGTCATTTACTGAGATCAAGGATAACCACTATCAATATGGTACGTTGGGGCGTTCGAGGGAGGCTCTGGAGAGCATGACGTGTGATTGTCAGTACGAGCATGGTCAGTGGATTTTCACCTTATTCAACAAATCTTACACTCCTTGATTTATAATTTTCTACTTCGTCATGTCTGGCATTCGTGTCCATATTTTGGCATTGTAGGCATTGATGAACCTTCCAATGCTTGTGGGCACGACTCGGATTGCATCAATCGCCTGACACAGGTCGAATGTATGCCAGATGATTGTCGTTGTAGATCATACTGCCAGAATCAACGGTAGGTAGCCCATCTTCAGCTCCAACATCTGTCTCTGATAAGTTGGCGCAGATTTCAGCGCAAGGAGTATGCTGCGATTGAAATTGTGAAGACGGAGATGAAGGGCTTTGGCCTTCGAGCGTCTGAGGATCTGCCCAGGTATACTTCGACGTTTCGATCTCATCTGCAAGTATTAAACATTCCATAATTTCTAGGGACACGTTTATCTATGAGTACGTTGGCGACGTCGTCAGCCAGCCGTCATTTCTCAAACGCATGCGCCAATATGCGGAAGAGGGCATCCGCCACTTCTATTTCATGATGTTGCAGAAGGATGAGGTAGATCCTTTATACCGCGGTATTCTAATATATCGTACTAAATAGTCACAGTTCATAGATGCCACGAAGCGTGGCGGGATCGGTCGCTTCGCTAACCACAGCTGTAATCCTAACTGCTACGTTGCGAAGTGGACCGTCGGTAGGCATGTCCGTATGGGTATCTTCGCGCACCGCAACATCAAGCAGAACGAGGAATTGACATTCAACTACAACGTTGATCGTTACGGGTGAGTAGCGGCTTCATGAGGTGTTCTATTACGATGATTAATCGCGTATATAGTCATGATGCACAGCCTTGTTACTGTGGCGAGCCAAATTGCGTCGGTTTCATCGGAGGCAAGACCCAGACCGACATTGCAGCTATGGATGATCTATATCTTGATGGTATGCTCTTTATGCTTATCCCTCTTGCTTTGATCTGATTCTTCCTCTGTCCAGCTCTTGGTATTACTGAAGAGGTTGAGCAGTTGGGCTTGAAGGGGAGCAAGAAGAAGAAAAGCAAGAAGCTCGACGAAGACTTCATTGTATGTCACACGCTGATAAACTTCATTTATGTACTTTATATTGAACCTCTTTCGATAGCCCACTCTCAAACCCTTGGTGGAGAAGGATGTGCCCAAAGTAGTGCAAGCCATGCGCCAAACACAGAGCCGTAAGGTCATGTTCAAGCTGCTGACACGCATCAAGGTTTGCCCTCCATTAGTCCTCCAATCTTCGTATACCATGTTGATTGTTCCCGTTCAAGATCACCGAGGACCTAGCTGCTCTTCGGCAAATCATGCGTTTACGAGGTTTTAGCGTCATGACAAATGTTCTGGAGGACTATAGCAGTGATCTCGAGATCACTACTTTGGTAGGAGCGTATTAAATTTGCGTGGTCGATGCACTAATGGTCAATTATCGTAGGCAATGGAGTGTATGATGACTTGGCCCCTCATTCAGCGAAATAAGGTGGAAGACTCGAAGATCAACGTACCTGTCGAACTTTGTGCTCAGTCAGAGAATGAAGGCTTAGTTACCCTGGCGAAGAAGGAAAATCATGTTCGCTTCTCTGGAAAACTCAGTCTTATCCGCTCCGTAGCTGCTTGAACAATGGAATGCCTTGGAGTACGCCTATCGAATACCGAAACGCTTGAAAGGAGTTCGTTGTATTCTGTTTTACCTCGTGTACTATCCGTCTTACTGCTGCCCTAGGATGGAGAGGATGATTGTACGGAACCCATTGTACATCTTGGCGATGACGAGGATCCTCGTCCCCTCAAACGCAGTCGCAAGGAAGACCTCATTCCGGAAGTGAAGCTGGATATCAAGCCTCTTGGTTTGCCCCCCAGCCGAGGGAAGCGCGAGGAGAGGAGGAGCGAGACGAGGATCTCCAGCAGCAACGACTTGCTTTTGATCCTGTGGTCGTCCAACGGCAAAAGGATATCGCGGCGATTATTGCGCAGCGGCCGTTCTGCCTCTGCGGCATCTGTAGCTGCACAGACTGATGCGCTAGAGAACGGGGCAAGCACTTCGTCACGAAAGAAGTCGTCCAAACACAGGAAGCAGTCCAAGGAGGAGAAGGAGGCCAACAAGGACAAACGGCTCCTCAAACTAGTGGGTGCGGTTGTCGTGAAGTGCATGTCAAAGTATCAGAAGCGGATGAATCATGACGTGTTTAAAAAGCATGCAAAGGAGGCGAGTTTTCCGTAACTGTGCGTCTCTCTTTGGCCGCTGACAACTGTCACCAGTTAACGCATACCATCGCGGAGAAGGAGAAAAAATCTACGAGTTATAAAGAAGGCAGACTTGACGCACTATCGGATGAGAAGGTGACAAAGATCAAGAAGTTCGCGAAGGAGTATATTGCGAAAGTGTTGCGCAAATTGGAGAAGTCCCAACGGAGGCCGCCCGACGTGGACCAGGGACCGACCTCAGTGGCTTCCACCTCGACACCTGATGCGCATGATGCGGAGGATGAGTTCATGCCAGATGTAGCAGACATCATGGATCTCGACCATAATGACGAGAATGTTGAGAAGGGCGAGCACGATGCGCCTGGCTCGTGGACTCCAGAAGACCAGTCGGGTGAGACTGAGGAGTCGGAGATCCCGATCGCTACCCCCATTTCCTCGGACCCTCGTCTACGCCATCGCAATGAAGAGTGCGGTTGGGACCCACACGACGACAAGGCGAGCGTTCTACAGGGATTGAATGCTGTATTCGTGGGATCGTGATATCGGGAGTATGTTACGATACTCCGCTATTCGTGTACTTGTCTATCCATGTACTGATGTGGACCCGTAGTAGTGATCCCAGAGCGGTGCTAAGCTAAAACCATTCTAGTATGTAGTTACCCACTCAGAGTACCTGTATTCTCTGACTCTCAGTTCTAAGTATGTTTCCCAAATTGAGATCAGATCTTCGGCGCCTTCTACTTCCCGACAAACTTATACGTTGCCGACAAGGCTACACTGGTGTATAGAACTTGTGGGGGTATCAGAGCGGCGTCGAGATTGTCTCTGCACCACCTTGCATCACTCATGTAGATCCAAGTGCCATGCACCCCCTAGGGTAAGGTTCGTGGACGATTCTTCCAGCGGGCACAATATCAATCAACTATCATTCAAGTTGAACTGATATCGCCAATGAGCCACATGCTACTGTAAGGGTCACGGTGAGTGATTACTGAGGGTTGCACTTTCAATGTCGTCTAATTGTCCCGTAGAACATCATCTAGCAGGTATCGAATCCTGGGTGTCTTCGGTTGTGTTTGACTAGCAAAAGTTACGCAGTTTTGTGTTCTTGGGCAGATCCCATATTGAAAGCGCAGAGATATGGCTTAATGTTGGTACTTATGGTTTCTATCGCTGGAATTGGCGAAGCTGATAAATTTGATAGTAAATACAGAAGCGAAGGATGTCCCGAAATAGCCTGGTGAATTTTTAGGTCAAAGCGCACATCCATCGCTTTGCACCGTTGATCGCTTCGGACCAGTTAATAGAAAGTCTAAGAATCATTGTGGCTGTGGCTGGACAAGAATCCTCGGACGCTTTGTCTGGCGGCGGCACGTAATAAGGTTTGCAAAGTTCGCTCAAAGATGTGGCTCCGAGTCACTGCTTATTATTTAAGGTGGCACTTCCCGCACGCTTTCTCTTCATATCCACATCCTCATTGTCCACCGATAAATTTATATCTGCTCTTTCATTACAATGTCTCTCCATGGCAAGGATGAACACATCCCCGTCCCCTTAACTCCTTCATACTCTATCGAAGGGACAAATGCCATCAATTGAGGGACCCCGACGCGCCACAGCGACAAGGAGACCTTTCGAAAATGCTGGGAGATATGTGGAAGATGGAGACTGACGAGGTGAAGGAACGATACAAGAAATTAGCGGAAGAGGCGTTGGCGAAACATAGGCAGAGGTACCCGAATTATCGGTATAAGCCCCGCCGCCGGGACCAGAACACGACGGAGCTGTGGGGGACCACGAAGCAGGCTAAGAAACGGCGGGCACGAAGGGCGCATACTAGTGAGTCAATCATCCTGTAGTCTACCGTTGCATATTATTATGAATACCCACGCCGAAATTTCATAGAATCGCCTTCTAGGGCGTTGCCGCCATCTATGCCGCCATCGCCATCGGTGCCACCGACATTGGTGTCTCTGCCATCACCCGCAGTCTTCCCTCCCGCCCAGGATGGGAATACACCAGCGTACAACTATCCAACCCAGTGTAACTTCCAAGTGGAGCACATTCCTGAACCGTTCAATCCAGGCGTAAATATTTCATGCCTTCGCATTGTTTCACTACTGATGCATCTTCTCATGTAGTTCAATGTCGACGCCTTTTTAATGTACCCTGATGGTACCGTTCCATGGCCACCTTTCGATGCAGTTTCAGACTATTTTTACCATCCTGGACTTCCAGAACCATTTGACTTTCTAAGTCAGCCCATGTTCTAGAAATCCGAGTACTGAGGGTGGTCGTCGTTCAACTTCATCTCGCCATTCTACATACTTCCCTGCGTCACACCCACATCAGGATTTTTACATCCTCTCATGGCAGTCTTCAAGAGGTATCTGCATCTGGCAATATAGTCTTCGGCCCAGGTCACCTCGAACGATCTTACCCGTCTGGTTCTTTATCTTGGTTCTAGCTTCAGGGCATTTGGAAAAATCCATGTCACAAGCACACCAACCAATGGTTTTTACAGGAGGCCTTGATTAACTTATACATGTATATATGATTTGTATGAGAGCGTGCATCATCTTCGAGTTGAGCCTAGTTAATTGCGTATTGAACGGCAGTAATTTCTTCGTGTTTGCTCGTGACCTTGTCCTTATACGCTTGGTCCATCCCATCCCCCAACCCAAAGGGAACTGGAATGACAAGCATGACCAAGTGTTGAGTAGGTTGGGACCTCAAGGCCTCACGCATAGAGCCAGAGTGCTACTCCCGCTGCACAACTGACTGTAAATGTGCGTCCATGCAGCCACGTCACTGGGCTCTTCGTGCGCAAGCATTAAGCCATTACGCATTTCCAATTATTACATTCCTCAGATTTACACTGATATTCAACTCAAACTGCAGGTTGGGGCCGTGACTAGTGCATCTACACTGGTACAACAATATTGTCTCATCACGAATCGAGATTCAGTGCATTACGTGACGATCACCAAGGTAGCCTGCAAGATCAATCAATCATACATACGTTGCTCAGGCTCGAAGTTTAAGTTGAACGTTCAACGTTAACGTTGAACTTTTGATTTGAGATGCATAATGAGCAAATTGTCACGTGACCGCGTTGTTGATGCGACTTTCTAAAGTGGCGACAGACATGTTGAGATGAACTTCGACGCGACCCACCGTGTCCTCATAAATTTCATACAGTTTGCCTTGAGCTTCCCTGTTGCAGGTATGTTCACAGTACAAGACATTTTCGCTTGATACTTCTGCGACTCTCCACACAACTCCTTCAATTCCGAATCCACATGGTAAAAACAACCGAACTCAATAGAAGTTCCTACCAGAAATTTGCGTCGTACAACTTACACTTCTCATCGTGATAAACGCAACGTAAGCACTTTGATGATATTTCATACCACCGTCATTCACGACAATCTAACAGCTAATATTACAGAGGTCTACGGGCATAAGTGTGGCTGACGGAATGCGGAAGTAGCAAGGATTGCAATAAACATAACGATACACCGGTCGCAATCACACAAGTGAAACTCTGCTCTCCTCCCTCTCCCGTTCATTTTTTGATGGTCAGAAGCGCGGCGGGCCACCCTCATCTTCCTCAGATATGGACGACAAAGACGAGTGCCGTGAATGTGCACCGCGCCATGATCCCCTCCGCGCCACTGGAGACGCCGTCGACGACGGAGAATAACTTGTCTCACTCTCAATGTCTTGCCCGGTCTGGGAGGGAGAGCGTGGGCGGGGAGAGGCGGTGTAGATGACATACGGAGCACATTCGGGCCCAGGCTCATCAGTCTCGTCGATGACGTCGGGGAGCCTGCGAGTGTCACCATAAAAAGAGCCGGATGCGTCTGCGTCTGCTGCAGCTAGGACGTCTTCCCAAGCATAGGCGAGGGGCTGCCGTGTCTAACACATGTGCATGTTAGTGCATGCACATAAGATGAAGAAAGAAAGTAGAGTACCTGCGCGTCTGAGGCAACGGTGGACTGGTCGATCCATGCGGAAATGCGGCGAGTCCATTCACGGCGACGGAGGAACTCGACACGTTCACGGCGCTGCACAAGGTTCTCGACGAATTTGCGCTGCCTTCCGCGTTCATCGCAAGGCGCTACATCTAAGAGCGCCGCCATATCGGGCTCGGATTCAAGCGCGTAGGAATAGGGGTATGCGGCAAGGTGGGGGAATTGGCTCATGTCAGGGTACTGGGACGCGCCGAGGTGCGAGGTGGACGCGGTGGGACGCATGGTATGCCGAGCGACGAGAGGGAGAGTTGCACCGCAGGAGAGAGAGGGATCGACTGAGGAGGACTAAGGGGGAAACCTAGCGTGTGCGAGGGGCAGAGAGCGGCTTTATATTTGGAGGCCCCTGATGTTGGAAGGCAACGAGATGGAAGCCGAGGAGGAGATGAGTCAGAGGAGAGTCGTGTTGGTGACGGCATGGTCTGCGCGTGGTGAGTGCGAGACCGGACTCGAGGAGAATCGTTGATGATAAGTTGCGGCGACTGTCTCCAGGCCTCTGACGCTCCGTTCCCATTGGGCCCAGGCCGACCACTCTACCGCCAGCCAATCCACAGCTTACTTGATCATTCCGCCGGCCTGACAAAATACTCGAAACACTATGAATCAGCTACGTTGGGGTCCAAATGTCGACATCTATCGATATTCACCCCCATCGCAGCAGAATATCGCTGTCGAGTCAGTCATAGCCATCCGCAGCCGTTTCTAAGCATTCAGTGTTCTGGAGGTCCCGCGCGTCGCGGACGCTCGGCCGAGACAGGGACCGTCATGCTAATCCTAGAGTGGTGTTTTGCTAGCTAGCATCAAGACGCACTCAATTTCAGAGGTCCGTCCACAGAATCCATAACTGTCTTTGCTTATAGTCTCGCTCACCCAGCGGGCTCACATTACCTTACCAGATAGATATCCGTGGGACTTCCATGCCCACCTGGCTCATATGCAAGCATGTCACCGGGACAGCGGCAACGGGCGGTAGCAATGTTCTACTTCTTGAGGCGTTTGAGCGCGGAAGTGAAAGAGATTTCGGCCATCCTTCTTTCACCAACCATCTTGCAGCTGCATCATGTTCTATGCGCGATCACCGGAGTCCCGGTCCATTCACCATGGGATCCCGAACCACGCGCCGGTCATGTAGCCTCTGGAAGTATTTCTGAATTGAAGAATCCGGTAAGAATCACTCCTTGTCACGGCAGCGCCTCACCTCCACGCCATGTCATGTGGAGAATGGTGACGCTTGTCTTGAATATACGTACGCTTCCACACTGTCATGCATTTGTTCACATTGTTTACACGTTCTCGACAACGTCACAAGTATACTCATCATGACCCGCAGGTAAAGTCCGTAGAATGGGAATTAACTTCGACAGTTACGCGTCCCATCCGGAACATCATGATGCCGATGACTCTGCTAGTCAGCCTGCGAAGTCTTCCGCGTGCAGTTGTACATAATTCATGAACCCGTACGTCCTGTTCCCACGTAATCAGCACTCACACACATGATGGAACTATACGGGACACACCCATCGGACCCCGCGAAGCATTTTGCTTTTAGCGGTGGAGGATCCTCCCCGGGTACATAGAACGGCTGCTCGGACCACCGTGGTTCGTGCGTCTTGTCGTGCGCAGTGAACAAATAAAATATGCTCCGCTGCAGCTCTCGCCCTGGAAACGGCTGTGCAAACCCGCGGTGCGGTTGATGTGGCTGGTGCTGTCCGAACGGAAAATGCGGCTGAAATGACACGCCGGCGTTTTGGAACGGCGGGCGGGCCATTGTAGACAGATGGTGGTGATGTGTGGGGAAGTGCATCTGCCGGAGGTCTTGCACGCGGAAGCGTTGATCGATGCCCGCCCGCGTCACTTCGGACAAGCTGCGGATGAGGATCTGGAGTGTGAGGTGCGTAAATCGAACGCACCAAGAATGAGGTCTTGTGGCTCCACGTTGTGCGTCTTAGCGAGCGCGCGTCCGTTCTCCAGCAGGAAGCGCCACGCCTCATGGACGGCTGGGACATAATGCTCGTGCACGACGGTCACGTTGTGCTGCGTACCTACAGGCACGACCACTGTCCATCTGTGATGCTATGAGCTATTGGCGATACAAAGAGCATAAGACACGTACCCACGGATGCCGCCCGGATACTCGAATGGCTGCAGCTCGTGACGCTCGAAGAACCCGCCGGCCCACGCGCCCTGCGTTCCTGTTGCACCCTCCGCGATCTCGAACTGCGCGCTCACATTGCACAGCACCGTGAAGGACCCTGAAACAACCCCAGAAGGTACATACGCGATGTCGCCCACCGCGTACTTGTACGCAGGTACTATGTTCTGGCTCCATGCATACTGATGTGTGTGCGCATCGAATGCGGCAAGTCGAATTTGGCGCAGTGTCAGAGGCGAGGCGGGGTGCGCATAGTCGTCAATTTCATCGCCTTCTTCATCGCCGCCGAGAATGCTCTGAAGGCGGGAGGAGACAAGGGAGAGATCGTCGGAGTTCGGGAGAAGCGCCTTGGCGAGGACAGCAAGGTGATTGACTTTGCGCTGCGTCTCGATGCTTGCTGCAGAGGGCCGATCAGCTCAGCGCGTGAGGGTGACGAGCCGTCAGACCACTCACTGGTCGCATCCTCGGGGTCATGCGGTTGTTTTGCGTAGCCACGATTAGGCAGTATCTGCTGCTAGTCAATATTGTAGTCTGCCGTCCCATAAGAATAGCTCGCCTTCAGGTAAATATCTCGGATAGAGTGTGCGAGACCGTAGTTGCGGTACGACGTCCATCCGTCGATTTCTGGAGGTGGGAGTCCCATGACCACAGTCTGTTCAGCGTCGATTCTGTAATTGGCATGCTGAACATATGTTATGTTAGCGATCATTTGTAGGGTGTCTTCCTTGCAGACGCACTTCTACATAGTCTTGCGTCTTGGAATCGGAGAGATTCAGCTGGCGCTGCAGGTACAGGGCTGCGTCCTAGCATACGTGGGATGTGTAAGTGGTTGCGCCGAGAAGTTGAGAGATAATTTGACCCCTACCAATGTATCTCGGTACTGGCGGTGCAAGCAGACGCGGGAGCGTTAAAAATTGACTGTAGCGTCTAAAAATTTTCACTCACGAAACGCAGTAAGAGATGAGCGCAGGTCGCGAGACTGGCGTTTTTGATGGAATCGAGGATGAGTGCTTGGGGAAGACGGGTCTGCACTACAGGATCGGGTAGTTAATATGCATGTCAATTGACTCATATCCATTTCGTGCTCACCGTTCGCAAGGAGGATGAAGGGCGTCGGAGTTTCGTCGTTAGAGTAGCCCACCATCTGTGGCAGGTTAGGGTGACTAAAGGCGTGGCGCCGTCAGAGAAATAAGGGTTAGGCGAATAGCTGAAATCCAACTCACTAGAGGTTCTGTAATATCTTCACATCCCTGGCCCATTTCTGTCCCGATTGATCAGTCCTGTACGCGCTCCGAGATATCAAATAAGTACCTGCATCGCCTGGGCACGGCCCCCTTCGTACCGCTTCATCAGCGCTCTTTGCCCATTGATGTCGCCTTCAACCGCACCCGCCCACCAGCCTTCTTTGATGCGCGATCGGCTACGTATGACATGCTCCGATTGATGATACCTACGGAACTGATAAAGACAGGTCAGAAGAGGACCAGACATAAGAGAATGGCCGTGCTCACGCCGCGGTGGTCGAGAATGGTAATATCGGCAGTTGGGATAGCAGCTGAGATTGCGTTCGAGACGGAGACGGGCTGTAGCGCGAGGTCTGGGGATGGCATACGAATAAGTTCTGATGCGACTGCATCCTGGTCGATATTGGATGCTGTCAGCATTGCATCGTGCATGCAAACCAATGCTGAGCACTCACGGGAAAAGGTGTTGAGACAGGTGATGAGGACAGCTCCGGGGCGTCCGTAAGTATGTGCTCATCGACCACATCAAAGCAAGATTGAGAATACAAGTTCACGAACGTAGTAGGGCTCTCCTTCGGTGACGCAGAGTCGTTAGTAACTATCGAAAGCGCCTGCTTGGAGGACGTTGACCTGCTTCCGACTGCTAGATGGATATTTATGAGAGTGGCTACCTGATAGCTCTGCTATGAGTACTCCGAAGAAACATCTAGAAACGTGGCCTCTGACCTGAAATGACCTCGTCGCGTCGTCCAGGGAAGCATTATATTCAACCAATGCGTCCTCGATGGTGCTTTTTCGCAACAAACGGCGAGACCATTTGTGTGCCGCTTCACCTTTCATGTACTCATGAATGGATTCCAAGGTTCTGAACTCGATCATCAACATCACGGCAGTAGCGCGTGCGTTGCTAGAACGCACTTTTCAAACTTGGCCAATGTTCTGATCAACGCTTCGGGCGCAGTCTCCCAACTACCTTCCATCGCATCCCGTATATCTACTAGTAGTGAGAGACATCGACGTGCGAGACGATAACAATCGCTTCGATTGGTTTGTATGCTCTGATTGGAACATGTCAAAATCCAAGGGCTGGCCGAGGGTACTACGTGCGTCTCACTTGGATGGTCTGAAAAACCATGAGCAAAATGGATGCCGCCGCCTTTGCTGGAGGAAATTGCAGAAGATCAGCGATCTCTCTGGTCACCGCAGTCGTGGCGATGACCACATTGAAGGCATTATCAGCGGAGACCTTGGAACGAATGTACCGCAGAGGCATGGAGTATCACAGATGCGGGGAGAGGCATGCTGCAAGGATTCGATTTTGGGTGGGTCCGTTGAGTATCCAAGGATTTGAACGCCGCTGCCAAGTTGTCAATCTATTATCGATTCATCACTCATAATTTGGACGTGTATAGTGATGATCAACAGTTTTAGCGGAAGTTACTATGTACACCTTCTAAATTAGGCAAAACACTTCTCAGGCTTCTCGCTGCACCGTTGTGCGATCCGGGTTATCATTAACAGGAGAGTTGAAATACGAAATTTTTGAAATTTGCTTCGTATCATTTGATCACTGTCATAATGTCAAAGGACAATGAGACACTTTCGTGTCGAACATATGCCTACTAACCAGACCGTAGTAAGTACGGCATCTATTCTTGCGAGACCCCTAATACGCTTCTGCTGGCATATCACATCGACCAAGCTTTCGTTCCAATGATAGCCGGCCTCTGTTCTAATTACGTCTTCGAACTTGAAACTTGAAGTCCAGTAGAACTTGTTGAAGCATTGCCACTAGTCTTCGCACCAACTTTATGGACGCGAACGTTAACTGGTGAGCAGCGAATGGTTGTCAATCATTCTATCGAGCACTGCATCTGCTTCTGTCGATGAGGCCGGATGAGTACGTAAATGGGACTACTGTCATAATTGACGACGTCGGTGACTAGCAAGGTCCCGTCATATTGTTTGTTTGTATAAAAGAGCGATGTCCTCGCGAAATAATTCTTCAATCTACATCCCACCCCCGCCGCAGTGCGCGAGTAGTTCATTGCATCATCGAACATGTCTTGGCTACATATTTATCGCATCATCGCCTGCTGTGAGTGCATTCGAGTCTACTATGCCAACTATTTTCAAGCAGTGTATATCAGCGTTCACGATACTTTGTGCTGTCATTGTTCTGGCACTCGGCGCACATCTTACCTCCCTCACCGAAACATACTTAGGAGGATACTTCGCCTTCGCTGCCTTGAGTATAGCTATTGCTGCTTTAACCCTGTTCACCTTGCCTCTCATGTCTGCCGCCCCCTTTCAATACATGATGTCCGATGCCGGGACTGATCGAAACATCTCATACTCTCAGGCTTATTGTCGATGCCCTTCGGACTGGTGCCTTCACCTCCATGATTTTAGTCGAATTGATCTGGCTTAGTACGTCCACACTTCTCATCTTCTCCTCAATGGTCAATTTAAAATTTACACCTTTTCCCTAGGTATTATCTGGGTTCTCTGGCTCTCTACTGGCGCACTGGTAGCAAATCAAATCAGCGCACTTATGCAATGCGATTTTTCCAATTCAATTATCAATACGGGCTGCAATGAGGTACATGCAATCGAGGCGTTCGCATTCCTGGCGTGGATCACCCGTAAGTCGCATCTCACTATTTTGCACATTTATCTTGATATTTTCGTGCATTGACAGTCCTGAGCTACACGGTCACTCTATTCGTGATGACGCTGCTCAGCATGAACTTGAACCCCACGAAATCCATCTGGACCTCATCGGTCAAGCTTGCCAACTTTCGTGGTCCTGCTACTTTACCTCCAACAAACCAACAATCTGCCCAGACACTGCTTTCTGTGCCTGCGGTCACTATTCCACATCCGCCACAGGGACATTGTTATCCACCTGCATCGCAAGGTTACGCATCGCCTGCGCCTTCCGGTGTGCAGAGCTATGGACAACCTATTGCACAATCCGTCCAGAGCTCGATTCCTCAGGTCTGACCTTTTTGAATTGATATTGGTTCTGTAAGTGGTCGAATTGTTGGTGTTGTGGCCGAATCGCGAACGGTTTGCGTGGAATGCTATTGTTAAGAGCGGTCGATATGGAGTATGACTCCTACATACCTTAGCATCCGAGCCCTCTGGTAATTTGTAGTGGAATCTGGTCGGCGCCTCAGTCTCACTCTTGATATACTTGAGACTTGAGTGGGTTCGTTTGTTGAATGACCTTTGAATAATAACTACATCTGGATACGAACACCATGATTACGACTGAGAAGCAGTGGCATGATAATTATCCTGCACTTTCAAAGGCTGGCAACAGAGCCTATGCTAAAATCATAGTATCGGAAGTGTCAGGCAAGTCAATTCACAACGCGCTATTTCCTATGGAGTCCATCTTGAAGGAATCTCCAAGATGCATTTCATTGGTTATGCTGCTGAAATATGTCATTTTTCTATCAGAAAGGGAAATAGAGTAGGATTTAATGGGCAGCTGAATACTAGATACCATGAGTAGTAGTAGTTCAGGCCCAGTACCAATATGATTGCGCTTTGAAAGTTTCACGATCGGGAAGAAGTTCAATCATTTCTGCTCTGAGTCGCTACTGTATCTGGTTGCCAATCTTTTGAGGGATCCAAAGATCATTATACAATATAACGAGTGCATTAATCATATATAGTTGTCCGCTACATAGTCATGCATACATAGTATCTATTCTGCTCTATTTTGTCGGTTCCAGGATTTTGACATGTACGGAAGTTTTGTGTCACACATATCCAAATTTAGTGCGGCATATGCCTAATTTATCTATTTGTGACAGTGACAAGGTGCGATCCCTCAAAGGTTGAGTCGAGCGCGAGTCACTTATACATGCTCGTTTCACGTCTATCAAATTAGCTGAAAGTGCAGGTTTGTGCATCTGATCAGCTGATTAATTCAGCGCGCATTGATGTATGCATTGCCAGCTCAGGTCTGAGACGACGTGTTCATTGTGACACGTGAACGCCCGCCACGTTGCTCGCCAGGTGTGACGTGTAACTTATTCAAAACATCCTGCATGCCCGCCACCACCTCTGCACTGTGCTAATCATGCTACGTCTCTTCATATTTCTCTTCATTTGTTTAGACACTGCTCTCGGCTCTGTGCTGGCAATAGACTATGGCACCGACTGGATTAAAGCGTCTCTCATGAAGCCCGGAGTGCCGTTCGACGTGTTGCTAAACAAGGATTCGAAACGAAAGATTCAGTCCTCAGTGGGATGGAAGCAGGATGATAGATTATTTGGATCCGACGCTGCTAACATCGTGAGTAGGATTCCTGCATCACTCACTTCTCTGATTGTAATTTATTCGCTGCAGGCTGGTCGATATCCGCTGGACTCCTTCTCGTCGTTGAAGTATTTACAGGCTGTTCCCTACGACTCGGAGGCGGTTTCTTTCTTCACTTCCATATCTACTGCGGATGTCGTTAGGACCGAACGCGGCACTGTTGCGCTCAGGCGTTCGGACGGCACAGAATGGAGCGTGGAGGAGCTTACGGCAATGAAGTTCGCATACGTGCGGGAACTAGCGGAGAGCCTAGCGGGTGAGAAGGTGCACGACGTAATAGTGACAGTGCCACCGTACTATTCGCAGTTCGAGCGCGACTCAATCGTTGACGCGATCGAAATCGCTGGCCTGCGCACCCTCGCATTGGTTCACGATGGCACCGCGGTCGCGGTAAATTACGCGATGACGCGCGCATTCCCTACTCCAGAATACCACATCATCTACGATGCAGGTGCGTCGTCCGTCCGCGCGACCATCGCGTCGTTTACGTCCGTTCCGAGCGACCCGAAGGTGAAGTCGTCCGCAAAGGACAGCACACACATTTCCGTGGCTAGTGTGGGGTACGACCGTACTGCTGGTGGGACGGAGCTTGATAGGCGGCTGCGCGAAATCATGATCGATGATTTCCAGCGGAAGCACAAGAAAGACATCCGAAGTGACAAGCGGGGTATGGCCAAATTGTGGAAGGAAGCGGGCGCGTGAAAGCGATTCTCAGTGCAAATGCGGAGGCGATGGCGACGGTGAGGTACCAGTGGTGGCTGCGCTGCGGGGCGTCTGCTAATTGATTTTCGGCAGGTGGAGAGCGTTGCGTTTGACTTGGACTATCGGTCGAAGATTACACGAAGCCAATTTGAAACCGTGTGCAAAGACTTGACCCCTCACTTCACTGGTCCCATTTTCGATGCCCTAGATACGCTGGATTGACCTTGGTAGGCATTCGTGCTCACGAGTCAGCATGATGCTGACTCATTGTCTAGGATAATATCACATCTGTCATCTTGACTGGTGGAAGTTCCAGGACTCCTATAATTCAAGCAGCAGTGAAGGTGGCAGTTGGAGAGTGAGTGAAATGATTGCATCTTCGTATAAAGCTCATGACCTGCGTGCAGGAGCAAGATTGCACTGAACGTTAATGCAGATGAAGCGGCTGTTTTAGGTAGCGTTGCTGTCTCTTGCGTACGTCATCTCCTAACACTTGGTTAGGCGCGGCTCTACATGGTGCAGGCCTGAGCAGACAATTCAAGACAAAGGATATTCGTGTCTCGGATATCGGTTTGCATGACATTCAGGTGTCGTACCCTGCCGAAATGAAAACGTCGAGTTCGAAGCCACGAACAATCAACACGATGATCTTCCCTACTGGATCGAAGACAGGCAGTAAGAAGACGTTGACATTTAAACGGCAGGACGACTTTTCATTGAAACTAGCGTACAAAGCTTCTCCCGGCCTGTGGGTGTCATGACATTCTTCGCTATGTATTTACTTACAGTTTACTCATCTTTCAGCGGCTTTCCCACGGATATACTGGAAGCGGGCATCGTTGGCGTCCGTGAAGCTATCCAAAATTTGACCGACCTGGGTGCCATAGACCCCATTGTGAAGGCTACTGTTGTCTTGTCTGAGTCTGGATTTGCTTCTGTGCGTGACGCGATTGCGTTTGGCGAATTCAAAGATGAGTCTCTTGCTGGTAAGTTCCCTGTATCACATCGTCCAGTTCGTACATTATTATAAACATCCAGGTAAATTAAAAGGCTTCTTTGGTGGAAGTTCGTCCACTGAGGAGCCATCTGCGGATGCGGAAACTACTGCAGATGAGCAATCCAGTGCTGCCTATTCTTCCCCAACTGCCTCAACGAAGGCGACTCCAAAGGATGAGCCTATATCATTGGACGTTGAGGTCAAATTCTCATCCATCGCACCTATGACCGTCGCCGAGAAACGACGGGCTCGTGACAGGCACGTGTTCGAAATCATACTTCTGAAGTGTGCTCATGCAGATGCTGTGGATTTTTTTTCTTATAGGCTGGTTACTGTAGACAATGAAGAGGCGGCAAAGCGACGCCGTGAGGACGCGCGTAACACATTGGAAGGTTACCTATATCGCGTACGGGACTTATTGGAGGATGATTCCAGCGACTCCCCATTCAGGAAGTGCTCACAAGAGGTGGAGAGGAAGGCCATGGCGGAGAAGCTAGAGGAGACGCTTGCCTGGTTGCACGACCTAGGCGACGACGCGGACACGATTCAATACATCGACAAACGAAACGCAGTAGAGTGAGCGGCATAATGGTTGACTTCCTATGCGTCATACTAAACCTTCATCTTTGTGTAGGAGCCTTGAACGACCCGTAGTCCATCGTTACAAAGAGATAGAAGAGTTCCCAAAGGCGCTCAACAACAGCCAGATGTGGAATTGGAGCACACGCCTATTCCTGACGGAAGCTAAATCGAACCTGACAAAAGAAGAGCAGGGCGGACCTCCATCAAGATATACCAAAGAAGAGCTTAATGGACTGGAGAAGACGCTGATTGATCATGAGAAGTGGCTAAACGAGTGGGTGGAGAAGCAGAAGTCGGTGAAGATGAACGAGGATCCGGTCATCCTGTCGAGCGAGATGCGCGCGCGGGCGAAAACTCTGGAGAACCACTTGCAAAAGCTGGTGAAGAAGAAGACGCCTAAGCCGCCGAAAAAGACAAAGACCGCGACTGCGACTGTCACAGACCAGGAACCTTTGGAGACAGAAGGGACTTCGTCAAGTGGCACGTCTTCTTCTGAACCTCCAGCAGCATCGGAGGCACCTGCCGGTCATGACGAATTGTAGAGTAGCTGGTGTATAGAAATCCTAATTTTATTTCTCGTAAGAAAAAGCGAATCGCAACCAAGAATGCCATCCGTGCGCAGTGTTTCAAATCCGGAACTCAGTGCTTAGACTCGCATACCCATCGCTTTCCCATTACTGTTCTCAGACTCTTTGTGCATTTGAACATAGCTTGAAGGTGAAGGTGTGTTTCAAGCATTCAAATTGCACGGCCTCGCCGGTGGCGGTGAGTTCGTAGCCAGTAAGGGCAGTAGCAGTAGCGCTTGATCATCCCGCCCACCACCCCGTCGTCTGCCTGTACTTCGCAGGCCGTCGTACTGTGCCATTTATTCTGGGCGACTGAGGGCTTGTTTCGTTTATATCAAGCATATATCAGTCTCACAAGACAATCTAGGGACCCACTTGCTATCATGTCAAGGCGCAGCTACGCTAGCTCCATGCACGGTTCTATGCACGAACGACGCACCTCCCGGTTTCGTGTTTCGGATGAAGAACTCATGAAGTTTGTGATCATTTCCGATGTGGGATAGTGCCCAGTGCTCATGTGTATCCTTCTATAGCTTCGTTTTGCGCGTAGCGTGAGTCTCGCAGCATATGTCCCCTCGATCCGTGAAAGCTGACATTCTTCGCGCTCGGCCAGTCTCTTGAGCTACGTGATGCAACCGAAAACCGTGGAGAATCCCACCTCCGACACTGAGCGAGAAAAGGACTACTCTTCTCGGCTATCCGGGCTGTCCAACTCCATCTTCTCCATCGGTGATCTCTTCAAGGATATGAGGGACGGGTCAAAGGGCGTGCGTTTCCCGAAAGACCTGATGAAGGTGCTAGAGCAGAAATTGCAGGATATCGCAATGGGCAAGGATGCTGCGTACGTTACCCGGCTCTCCAGATCTGTGACCGTCTGTCGAGCTGACTGACGATGCTGTCCAGTTACTCTGACCAGCTCACACGACGGACCATGGCGGTATTCTACGGACAAGTCAAGGACGACAACTTCAGACGGCAGATGAAAGAGAATCGTAAGATCGAGGAACTCATCCTGATGTTTGCCACGAACGCTACGAACGTATTGAAGAAGGAGCCCACACTCACAGGCGATGGCTGGAAAATCGAGCTGAATAATCACATCGCTCAGTTCGTCCGTCTGCTCAGAGATTGCCTTCGCAACGTCAGCCATGTCTCGCCCGAACTAACCGCACGGCTGGAGATGTACATCGCCAAACTTGCGCCAACCCAGCCAACATACAGCGATTCCGGGTACGACTCATCGACGTCGCGAGATCGCGACTCCGTCGCATCTCCGAAACGCATCAGTTCGAGCGTGTTGGACATGCCGCTGGTGCTAACGGCGGCGCGGCTATTCAAGCTGAGTACGCAGGCTGCGCAGCAGGAAGTAGACGAATTGCACAAGTATTGTAACGAGAAGGTGAGAATTTGAGATGCTCTTCATCTATCTCTGCATGATTCATATTCTTGCCAGGCCGCCTTGACAGACCTGAAGGTGAGATTCTAGGTCGTTGGCCTTGGCCGGGCCCGATGCTCAGCTGCTTTTTCTACTGCAGACATGTCTGAAAAACATCAATGCCGGCGCGCCATTCCCCGGACGTCGGGAGGATTTCGAGAGCGATGCAGCCTGGCAATACTGGCGGACGTTGGAGACATCGCACCTGTCACAGCTTATGTTGGTCATGGTCCAATTTAACCCAGAGCTCGCTAAGTCGACGCCGTCTGACGTCCTCCCTCCCATTCAAGCTTCACGGCCGGGATCGATGTATTCCTATGCGTCGCCAAGACCGGAGTCTTATCATATCCCCGCGTCGCGCCATGTGTCGGTCAGCAGTCGATTTTCATACATGTCCACGAACGATATCACTCCGACCGATACAGAGGCCGTGGGTGAGGAACTCGACGGCGACGACGATATTCAGGTCGGATTTCACTTCACGTTCATCCCTCCGAATCCCAAGAAATACTACAAGCGGCTATTGGAATACTGCATAACTGCGGACCTGGAAGCGATGCTGAGTCCGGCGGTAGGTGACGATGACGAGGTCTCTTTGGGAATCCTTTCTCCTGCGCATATCGAGCTCATCAACGAATGTGCATTGCGGTGGCGAATAGGGCAGCCATATCGCGTTGCGTGCTTTTTGGATATCGTGAGACAGTTCTATGAACGCAACGAGGTACCTCTGGAGTGTATACCGGAAGCTCTTCAGAATATCGCCAAGGTGACGAGTGAGATCGAGTTGGAGAAATGGCCTGTACAAGATGTAGGTTTTCTTTCTCTGTCTGTTGAGATTACGCCATTCACATCATTGCTCAGTGCGACTATCTAGCGCAGATTTATGGAGGATTATTCAGCACGTTCCTGTCACAGCTCTATCACTCCATGGATGCACTGCCTAATATCAAAGCGTCCGATATCGCCCCATATCTCTCTGTACTAGAAACAGTACGAGAGAGCGGCCTCCTTGAAAGATACGATGTTGACGTAGCGGCGCGAGTATCTGATATCCAGGAGCAAGTGCGGAACGTTGCGGCTCGCTACTATGCTCAGAAGAGCCAAGAGCTGCACGCTGCTCCAGGTGTAAACCGGGCGCTCCCCCATCTGCTCCTGACGGACGACATCGAGAAGAATGCGAAGCTGCTCGACAAGCGGTTCCCTGAGCCGATACTCGGGTACGTACTTCGTGGTGTGATGAAGGCGGGCAAGCTCATGCGTTGCCTCCAGCCAGCTAGACATTGTATCGTTGATCCTCGAGGTGCAGATTCCGCATTTTCTGATGGACTTGGACGATGCGCGGAAACGTCTCTTTGAGGATTCGATGAATGGACCTACACCAGATGTTCCTATCCAAGACATCTTTGCGCTATATCGTCGAACCAAGACCCTCCTCGGGATGTACAAGGCGTTCTGTCCTAAGTATGATCGTATTATGGTTGTATGAAGTACGATGCTGATTCTCATATAGCGGAGAGATCCAGTTCGATTTGGGCGGGTTTTTCGAGCCTTACGTTCGTCAATGGTTGCTCAATACGGACGCGAAGACGACGCAATGGGTGCAAGCTGTAAGCATCCTTCAGTCGATGTGCATTGTGACGTGCTGACGAATTTTGGTAGGCTATTGCTGCAGATAAGGTTAGTCAAAATTGCTCTCGATGAACGCCCCACTTGACATGACCTTATTTAGTTCCAATCGGAGGGGACAGAAGGTCACAGTTCGTCTATTGTGGATCTGTTTGACTCTCTTCGCAGCCCAATAAATTTCCTATCCGACCTTGAGTGGATTGACGAATACCAGGAGGCTAGGTTCTTCACTAGTCTATCCAAAGTAAGCGGCGCGTTCCACAAGAGCTTGCTCATCGCTCACATGCCTGAAGACCGTCAGTAAAGCTATTAATCAATATTGCGCAACGGTGGAAGAACTCTTCATGACGGAGATGTTCCCTAGGCCCACAGACTTCCTGCAGCCGCAGAAGTCGTCTGCGTGGCTCGAAAAGGCGAAGCAGCTGACGAACCAAACCGAGAAGAAGATCGAAGCGTTCACGTTCCAATCCGAGTCGTGTGTGAAATTGAACAACATCGGGGCTGCGCGGCGACTGCTCGACAACATGTACGCGCAGATGCAGGCTGACCAGAAGATGGAGGTCCTCGAGCATAGCGCGCCACCTGTGCCTGACAAGATCGACCGTGGGGACCGGTTCCTATTCACGGTGAAGGTCGCTATCGCAGAGGGCCTTGTACCTCTCGACAGTAGTCCATCCTCCAAGCTGGACACGTTTGTCACGCTCAGTGATGAGCAAGGTAATCGCCTTGCAAAGACGCGCACCATATACGAGACTCTCAATCCGCGATGTGAGTAGTCAGACCACCTTCTCTCACCCTATCTATCGTGTATAAATTGATTGCTATCAGGGGACGAGTCGTTTGACCTATCGGTGGACAAGCCTTTGTGGATCATGATCAGCGTGCGCGACCGCGCTCTTGTGGGGAAGCATGACACGGTTGGGCGCGCGTACCTTTGCCTCGACCCGAAGCGCTTCGGGGACTTCATGACACATGATATGTGGATGGACCTCGATTCACAGGGGCGCATCCTCCTTCGAATCAGCATGGAAGGTGAGAAGGATGATCTCCAGTTCTACTTTGGCCGCGCGTTCCGTTCGCTGAAGCGCGCGGAGAACGATATGGTCCGTGTGTTCATCGACAAGGTGGGCCTTTACTCGTCGCTGTTTGATTGCATCAATATGTGCTGATGTAAAGCTTGGGATGTAGATCTCACCGTTCATTCGGCAAAGCCTCTCGCGCACAGTCCTCAAGACGCTCGTGAAGAGCCCCAGCGGGAGTATCGACTACAACAAGGCCCTCGGCAACGTCACTGCCCTGTTTGGGTCTGCCCTCGGGTCGAAGGATGATGTGCAGATCCCGCTTCCACAGTCGGAAAAGCCACGCATCAAGCCAGAAGGTGGTCTGTCGGACGTTGAGATCGAGCAAGCGATCGTACCGCTATTCGATTTCTTTGATGCAAACTTGTCTACGCTGAACACGTACCTGAGTGAGAGCACAAAGGATATGGTCATGTCGCGTGTATGGAAGGAGATTTTGAATGTTATCGAGGGACTGCTGGTACCGCCGCTTTCTGACATTGGTAGCGACATGAAGCCTCTGAGCGATAAGGAGGTTGATATCGTGTTCAAGTGGCTGAAGGTGCGCTTTCCTCACTTTCTTATAGCATGCATGTATTCTAACTAAGAGGGCAATTATGTAGTTCTTGCGGGACTACTTCTATGCAGGTGGCGAGGGTCCGATCTCTCTCGAAGCACTGCAGAACCAGAAGTACCGCGACGTCCTCTCTATCCGCCTCTACTATGACTGGCATACGTTTGTCTTTGCCTCTCCTCTCTAATTTTCGTATTGACGTAAAGTTGTGTGACAGCGACGCACTAATGGAAGAGTGCGTGCGGATGATGCAGCACAGCCTGCGCGCCGCGCCCTCTATGAAGAAGCGTGCCAAAAGTGTGTATCAGCAACGCAACCTCGGCACAATCAAGAACCGCAAGAAGGAGAAGCAGCAAGAGAAGGAGAAAGAGGGCTCTAATGGAGAGACCATTCTTCGCATCCTCCGCATGCGGTACGTGCTTTCTCCCCCTCTCCCATTGTCCCAATTTAACATATTACTAACTTCATGACTGACGCCGCAAAGACCAAATACGTCAGACTTCATCGCGCAACAGCTGCAGGCGATGACGAGCCTACAGGCAGAAAGAGAGCAGCATGCGAAGGAGCTCGAGAGACGGAAGCTCCAGCGCCCTCGCGGTTCGCAATCCCAATCACAGTCTACAATTCCGCCCATCCCTCCTGTGCCAAACCTTCCCTCGAAGGATGCACCGTAGCCAGATCGCACAGATCGCGTTTTTATGAGTGCGAGCGGACGAAACGTGCTGTTGGGACAGATACCTTGCATATTATACCTCTCCCGCCGAGATTTTTCTCCCTTACCTCCTCTTTGCCCTCCCCTGGATCAGATAAGTCTCGATTTAATGGCTTCGTGAATTCTGTGCTTGTCGTGGTCGGGATCCAGATGTTATTGATTCGTCTTCACCTTTCCTGTGCATATGTACGTTCTAATGACGAAGGACACTTTGTAATCTCCCGGAGACTCAGACTCGCTCTCGATGCTAATGAATAAATGAAGATATTTCACCCGATAAACGTCACGCCGTACTGAACCGTCGTTGATGTCACACGACGGGCCAAATTGCAAGGGACTCACATCCTCTGAGCTACATTACAAAGACGTGATAGTTCTTTGTCACTTGGTAGTACAGACCGGTGCAGTACCTCAACGACACGTTAGTCCGTGAAGTCTTCAGCATGCAACTGCACGTAGTTCAAAAACCCGGACGTCCTATTGATGCCCAGTATCACGGTAAGCAATGATAACCAAATCTTCCACATCACGCACCAAGGCAGCGCAGTAAAGCACCCTGGCTTCAATGGTGGATGCTCCATGCCCTTTGGCGGCGGCTCGTAAAGCGGTTGCTCTGACCAGAGCGGTTCGTGTTCCTTGTCCATTGCGGTAAACAGATACAATGTGCTCGGTTGCAGTTCCGGGCCTGTGGATGGTAGATGCTTCTGATAACGTGTACGTCCGAAAGGAACGTGGGGTCGAAATGGGACGCCCGGGTGCTGAAAAGGTGGACGAGGTATTATCGGATGGTAGCAGGGGTTTTGGTAGAAGGGGGGAAGGTGCTTCTGCCGGAAGTCTTGCAACCGAAAGCGCAGGTCAATGCCCACCCGCGTGACTGTAAATAACGGGGATGCATTCAGAACCGTAGTTGCAGTTATTAAATCTAAGAACGTGCCCAGGATGAGATCTTGCGGCTCGACACCGTGGACCATAGCGAGATCCTTCCCATGGTCGAGCAGGAAGCGCCAAGACTCGTAGGCGGTAGGCACAAAGCTCTCATGAACGATCTTAGTATGATGCGTTCCCGGAGGTACTACAATGTTCCACCTGCGCACAGTCAATCGCAGGACGAGAATACGCGAGTGTGGTTGCATACCTCCGAATACCGCCTGGCAAAACCGACGACCGCAACTCGTCCCTCCTGCCAGACATGCGATCCCACACCAGATTTGAGCCCGTAGCGTCCTCCGCCACATTAAACTCTGCATAGTCGTCATGCAACACATTGCACAACACCGTGAACTCTGCGAACTCGCACCCGCGCGGGACGTACCCGAGGTCTCCCACGGCGTACTTGTGCGCGGGCACAGCGCTCTGGCTCCACACATGCTCCTGCGTGTACGCGTCGCACGCGGCACGTCGTATTTGGCACAGTGTCACAGGTTTGGTCGTTTGATAGTAGTCAACATTTTCTCCGTCATCACCGAGAATGCTCTGAAGACGCGCGGAGACAAGCGTTAGGTCCGCAGAGTTGGGGAGTAGAACATGCGCGAGTAAAGCGAGGTGGTTGATCTTGCGTTGCATCTCGACGCTCCCTGCGGGGTGACCGGTAAGGTTCACCATTCGCTGCCTGCGTTGTTCATATACTTACCAGTTAAGTCCTCGGGTTCGTGCGGTTGTTTCGCCTTTCCGTCATTTGGCAGCATCTGCGGTTGACAAGTATAATTGCTCAATGTACTGCTGGAGTATGAAGAAATCACTCCACCTTGAGATACAAGTCCTGAATTGATTGCGCAAGGCCGAAACTGCGATATGATATCCACTGATCGACATCGGGAGGCGGTAGCCCCATTACTAGAGTTTGTTCGGCGTCAATTCGGTAGTTTGCGTGCTGTGATGGAAGCACTGTTAGTTTTCAAATACCAACGACCGGAAAACTCGTCAACTCGCCGCGACATAATCTTGCGTTTTGGAGTCTGAGAGATTGAGTTGATGTTGGAGATACAAAGCTGCGTCCTAGACTGCATAAGCACTTATCACTGATAAACAAACAAACGCATCACTCACCAATGTAGCTCGGTACTAGCAGACGCAGATATCAGATGTGAACTACGAACGAACGGTCATAGAGCTTACGAAGCTTGTGAGCAGGCGCGCACACTTTGCTAGGCTGAGATTCTGGAGCGAGTCCAGGATGAGTACCTTAGGTAGACGCGTCTGTGCTGTGGTCGGGTCATTCAATCGACTTTGCAGTTTCCGTAGGAAGTTTAGCCACTTACCATTCGCCAGAAGAATAAACGGTATTGGGGTCTCATCGTTAGAATAACCAACCATCTGAGGGAGGTTGGGATGACTGCTGAATATTTAGCAAGCTGTCACGGTGAGCGAGAGGGTCTTACTCACTAGAGCTTCTGTAAAATTTTGATATCTCTGACCCAATTCTATCAAATTTATCAGAGGATGCGCCTCAAGATGGGTGGATTAAGACACACTCGCGTCGCTTGATCGCGTTCCCCTTCGTACCGCTTCATCAGTAATTTCTGTCCAGCAAGGTGGCCTTCCAATGTATCTGCCCACCAACCCGCCTTCGCACGAGACCGGCTGCGGATGATAAATTCTGATTGATTGTGCCTACGGAACTGAGACAGGTTCTGAGTATTGAGGATCTCGTAGCATAAACGGGATGCATACGCCGCGGTGGACAAGGGTTCCGACATCTGTGTCGACTGGAATAATGCTCGCAGTCGAAGCGAAGTGTATGGACCGCATCATCGAAATCAAGTCTTCAATCGGCTTAAAACCATCTTCGGAAGCGGCCGCATCCTGTTCGACGGACGACAAGAGCTGAACCAAGATGAATTCTGAGGTCACACTAGCAAATGCCAGTGTGCTCACATGAGTTACGGTGAACGTGGGAGCCGGCGAAGAAGATGGCACGGGCACACCAATCGTTCTGCGTGTGTCTTCTAAGAAAATGCGAGATGACTGCTTCACAAGTGTTTTGACATCGCCACTCAGTGGTGTTGTATTCTCTGCAGACATGGTCAGTTTCGGTCTGGAAGGCGTTGATCTACTTCCAAGTTCTAGATGAATATTGATTAGGGTAGCTAACTGGTAGGCATGGTAAGCCTTCTTTTGCTGCCTATGTTCATATGAACGTAAACGGACCTGGAATGACTTGATAGCATCATCTAAGGCAGCATTATACTCAGCCAATTTATCCTCGATGCTGCGCTTCCGCAACAAGCGACGTGTCCACTTGTGCTCGGCTTCCGTTTTCATATACCGATGAATAGACTCCAGAGTTCTGTAATGTTATTCACCGTCATCCCATTAATACATTAGATAAATTGAGCAAAAATACTTCTCGAATCTGGCTAGCGTTTTGATCAATGATTCCGGGGCTGTCTCCCGGTTGCCTTCCATCGCATCCTTGAGATCAACCAGAAACGAGAGACAACGACTTGCTAGACGATAACAGTCGCTTCGGTTGCTCTGCATGCTCTGAGTTCAAATACATTAGGATCCTCGGCAACGTACTTATGAGTACGGTGTTCATACCTGGATGGTCTCAAAGACCATGAGCAATATGGATGCCGCTGCTTTGGCTGGTGTGAATTGCAGAAGGTCGGCAATCTCTTTTATGACTGCTCTCGTAGCAATAACTGTGTTGAGGGCATCTTCACCGGAGACCTTCGAACGGATGTAACGCAGGGGCATAAGGAGTGTCGAGATGAAGTGTGGTTGGATACATTAGAAACAGTGACCAAGGCTGTATCCAAGATCGTTTCTCAGCATCAATCTGTCTGTCAAGTCCTCCAATTGACCATGTGGTTGGCGTGACGGTGGTGGATTGTTGCGATCATGTTAATACAATTCCTTCCACACTTGGAAGCGCCGGCTGCCGCCGGCTGAACCCTTGCTTGGGATACTTATCCGGTAGTTTCGTGAAAGACATACATTTGAAATAGAAAACACATCGATAACATGGATGCTGGGCACAAGGGCAGACAATTGACATCGAGTCTCCACCGACGGGAAATTTGAGCTCATTTAACTTGTAACGGTACCCGGCGCGCTCTCAGCCCGAAGCTCCGGTCGAGGATCAATCCCTCTGCTATAAATGAAAAGTTGTCCTTAGTGTTTCCTAGCCAATGAAGCTTGCCCGTTCGTCAACCCGTTCTCACAAATTATGCCCTGGCGAGAATCCTTGTCAAGCAAGGGCAAGGCCGAAGCTATTTCATTCTCCAGCTCTAGTTGAGACGCATACTAAATTTGAGGTAACTCGACAGGTATGTATGTTCAAACGTGACGTTCAAATCCGATGAAATTATGCTGCTAAATAACACCCATTTCACATCATACTAGCTGACAGTTACAAATCCCTAGCGATATCAACTTCGGATAATCCTCTGACATGACAGTGTAAGGCTATCGATGAATGTACCTATTCGTATAGGGAATGGACTCACAATCAACATCCATTGATTCGGCCGTATCGTACACGTTGTCGAAATCGTCATATGTCAATAGCCGTGCTCGAAGAATCTTTCCTAGGTGAGTGGACGAATACCCCATCCCTTTTCGTCGAAGTCCGAGTAGTGCCTTCAAGAACGGTAGAGGGGTTGTATCGAATGGCGACTTGATTTGAGCAGGTCGATGCTTCGGAAGAATAAACCCGTCGCTCTGAATTTGTACGAGATCCCGAGGAGTGTCATTCGTGTAAATTCCAAGGAATCTGGCAGTCTGGAGATACGTCTCATAATCTGGCAGATAGAGTTGTCCTCCAAAAATATTCAATTGCATCCTCAGTGGCGGCGGCGGTGTCCAGAAGGCTAGCGACGAAGGGATACAGTACAATGTCAGATCGTCGCATGGTTTCATTGCTTGTGTGACTCGCGGGGTGTAAACATGTAACCGGACCTTCGTACTGCATCGGAATGGACGGCAGGAGTTCGTTTACCTCATACGGGCTGAGGATCACAAGAGTCGTCTCGCCCACAACACTTGACAGCATCCAAGTGACTGGTCGCAGATAGTCGTCGTTGTGGTTCTCTTGTCGCTCGATCGTAGTCGAAAATCCATGCTTGCAAGCAACCTCGGAGACCACACACCGCTATGCTGAACAGCGGCAGATGCACTCAACTTCGAGAATGCCGGAACGGTTGCGGTAGAGTGTAGAGGAAGAGTCCCAGTCGAATGAATGCTTTGATGTCGCCGTGAACGCAATGGGTCGCTGCTTTTGCTTTGGGAGGCCTCTCGACTTGTTGTTCACGTTCTATCTCATGATCAACTTCTCTCTCCTGCTCCTCGTCCATCCGAGACTCCGACAACGACATGATGCCTAGCTCCATACATCGTTCCTTGAGTTTGTCCACCTCGAAGGCGGGATGTTCGCATGAAGGATTCAGGCCGTACATTTCTTCCAAGCGCTTTGCCTCCTGCTGAAGCCACGACGATGCAAGTCCGGCTGAAGATAGGTTGCCATCATCAGCAAAACTCGAGTGCGTCTGAGTTCGTCTGAGTTCGTCTGAATTCGTCTGAATGTGTCTGGAGTGTCTTAATTAAGACGGAAAAGATGTCTCAGATAAATCAGAGGGGTTCAGACGTTTAAGATAACCCAGAACAAGGTACTGTATTATTACATATCTACAGTTCAGACAAGTCCAGAAGCATTACAGAGGGTACAGAGCAACCAGCTAATCCAGACCAGAATTTCAGCACTCATTCCATAAGAATTTTAAGACACTCCAGACTGTCCAAACCAATAAGAACATCTTAATTCTGTATGGATCTTCTTGTCACTCTGGGCACTCTGATCCGAGACTAATCAGAACTCACAGATCACAAAGAAATTCCATACAACTCAGACAGTGTGCCAGAGGTGGACACATGCCGCGTTGATGACGGTGAAGCGCGAGTCACAACCATAGGACTACACGGCCTCCTGCAGGTGCGCATAGGCTGCTGCGGGCGAGATAGCGGGTGAGATAGCGGGCAAGATAGTGGGAGAGATAGCGGGGGAGTGGGCAAGAGCTGGGCGGGGCGCACGAAGGTATCAGCGGGCGTGGGCGGGTACTGCCGTGTCCGCTACCTCTGGATCGTGCCTTAAACCCGCAGTGAGCAACATCCTAGACGCACGAGGCCTTCAACAACACTCACATCTTAGCAATGGTGCTTCCCACATCTATCTCCATCGGATAAATGCCCACATCGAGAACCTTTTGTCTATCTGCACACCCTTCGGGAGTGCCTCCGCTGCCAAGATGCAGCTCACCGTCTGCCTAAACTGCCGCATATAATTTGCCGTCTGGAACCCGATCAAGTCTGCGCTGAGCACGCCGCGCAGCAGGTCCTCGCACATGCTCAGCGGCGGAAGATCTCCGACGACGGGAACACAACATGCATGAATAACCGATCGATAGAAGTAGATCATCGAGCTTCTCGTCCACACCGGAACCCATGAAATCCACAAGACACACATCTTGGTTCTACAGACGGTTAAGTACGTGTCACACAAACGAATCAGAAACATACCACAGGTTGGCCAAATGCATTGGGCACTGGCGGAACAGGAGGGGGGTGAAGATGGCAGCGCATGGGGAAATTCGTGAACTACCATTGTCGGAACTGTGGAAGATGGAGCCCGAATGAGAATGCTGCGATCTGGCATACGAATAGCTCTTAGATTTCGATCTCCGAGTCTTAGAGTCATTTGAAGTGGGCGTACGATGGAAATGTGGAGGCTAGCGTTCATTGTAGTGTACCGATGAGGCATCGGAGGCACCTGTGCAACTGCGGATGTCGATCGATTGAAGGGGTTTTTGAGAGCAGGGCACGCTTGATGATTGGCATGGGCGGAGGAATATTACCATTCGACTTGGTGCGCTTGAACGCATTGCGAAGAGAGGCAATGAAGTCTTCTTTGTGAAGGGAGAGCTGCTCGTGGTAGCGACAGAGGACTGCGTGGAGTGCACATGGGGGTTTGGACTTGCGACCTGAAAACGTTCCGAATGGCATACTAGTCCAGCGGTACCGTTGACACTGCCGTTCACCATCAACATAATGCCGTCGGGAAGTGCAACGAACTGGCCCATGGTGCGGCCCTGGATCATGTCGTCGTCCTCAATGTAGGCGGCGGCAGAGCCGTCAGTAGGTTCGGTCGTGAGAGTGTGACACTTATTGGATGCGCGGTAGTTCCAAGTATCCTCGAACGGTCACGTAGTTGCCCTAGTGGTAGTCGTCCATGTCCGAACCGCCGCAGAAGATGACGGTGGGCGTGCAGTCATTCTCAGGCGTGATGGGAAGCATCGCTACACCTCTAGAAGCAGGGTATACGCGGATGATCCTTCCGGGCATGTCGGGGAGGTCGGTCTCTGTGCTGGTTAGAGGATCCCAGAGGACTGAGCGAAAATTAGCGGAGCGAAAAAATTGAAACGTAGGGTCGACGTTGGGGTAGTTTCGGTTGATATAACCACAGTTCACGAAACCACCGATGATCGCAACGGATCCGTCACCGAGCGGCTCAGCAGCGGAGTACCACCGCTGCCTCTGCATGGAGAGAAGGGAGGCGTTGTTGAACCAATTGCACTTGGGGGACGAGAAGTCCTGGTCCGAGGTACAAGGGGTGAGCGTACCATCGTAGTCCTGGTTGGCAGCATTCCTATCTCGCAGGTCACGCCTTCGATCCAGAGGCGAAAACTCCCTGTCCGCCGCTGCCGCCAGGTACAGGCTACGTATGCGCACTGCGACTCCCCCCGTTCGACAACCCTGTCATTGTCCATGTCCAATTCAGTCGGGAGTCGAACCCGACACGCGCCATCCACGCTGATTCCGTGTGGCTGCTCGAGCTCTCGATCGGATGGATGTCTGCGTCGTGCTTCATATGCTTCTTTCTGTCCGCCGTGCGGGTCTGTCTCCAGCAAGCCTTATCCACGTCACAGACTTGGTTTGCTTGGGAGCAGTGGGGCCCATCGGGCTCTCGCACGCTCACGATTCCGTACCAGCCTTGGTATAAGGCACACTCGGGATGCGGGGCACGATGTGCCTGTTCTTGTGCTGGGACTCGGGGGACTACGAACGATTCGATATCTGGAAGCGTTCTTCGTTCGACATGTTGTCTGGAGTGAATAACTGGTGCTTGCGTTAAAGGGATTCACAAGCTTCGGGAAGCTTGAGACACCAAGGCTAAGGGAGGCCTGGTGCACGGCGGTAGAGACGGGAGGTGGCGTGGATGAGGACGATGACCCGGCTCATGGGTAAAGTTCTGGTCAGCATGCTCGAGGCCGAATGCATCCAACGAAGAGAATCCAATTTCTCGTTGCGGATGGCGGAATTCGGGGTCATATCTAAACGAGACAATGTGTTAAGCAGATTACAAAAATAAATTCTGAATACTTACCTCAATTTGTGCAGCTTGTCGTTCATGCTGAGTTCGACCTCTTCCGCTCATTCTCCTCCGGAATCTCCATCCAAACGGCGGTCCCGCTCCATGTCTTCCTGGATACACTCGAGACCTGGTATACCGATATTCTCATCCTCTGTCTATGATGTGCTGGCAGCGGCGAGCACTGACTTGTCCTCAGCAGCCTTCCCTTTGGTAGTTGCAGATCTAATACGTGTACATGTTAGTCAGTGCTGGCAATTAAATGCTCTTGACAATCCGCACCATGTCTTTCTGGTCATGTCCGACGACCAGTGAGCTTCGGTCTTTGATCGAAGTGAATATGCGCTGGTGATCTGGCGGCGGGATGCCAATATCGACCTTTGAACCCTGCCAGAGGACCGGTCTCGCGCACTGATCCAGTAGCTGCGCTGCGCATTCATATCGAGCGCGTCCTTTGCTTCGTGACCAGGACTAGCGAGCGTGCCGTCCTGTGCGTACGTCATGAACGTCTTCGCCAAGGGGTTGCCAACATTCGCCTTCTCGCCGTCCTTGTGCGGAAGCTTGTAGAAGGTCAACCTGCCATTCATGCTTGCCTCCTTTAACGCATCATCTGCAGTGTCAGTGAAAGTAAGAGCCGGTACGCGGGTGTCGAACTTAGCATCCTTTGACACATGGAATGTCCATCCATGCTCGCGGGAGTGGAACAGCGGCCAGCCTCGCCAAGATAAACGTAGGAGCAAAGGTGCAAAGTGGTTGCAAACGGTGGGTTAAAGAGTTCCAGGAGGAGTGTCCTTACTCGTCCGGAGTCATTTATTTGGTGCGGATGACGATGCACGGGTGTCGTCGTCGTCCGAATGACCCTCCGGGATGGCACGCCTCGTGCTTCCGATGTCATTTGATGCTCGTCGATAGTCAGAGAAGCAGCCGCAGATACAGTGGTGGCATCAGCAGGTCCGTCCTTCTTCCCAGCGGCAGCGCTCGCGAAGCTGAATGACGGGCGCACGATCGCGATGGGAAGCTTGGGCTCCTTACTCGGCGAAGTCAGGTCTGTGCGGTGGAGGATGGCGAGGTAGCGCGACATGGCAACAGCCTCCGCGTTGGTAATTCTACCAGCACATTCAATCACACGCAGACCAAACGGATGAGAGGGATACGAACCGGAATGCATCGTCGATGATGGAAAGAGCGAGCTCCATGTTGTGTGTCAGTCTGTTGATACCTCTGCAGTATTATGTACATTAGCACAACGCGTAATGCAGATCGTTGTGGTCGACGTACATTCCTTCGACGACAGTATCCACTTAGTGTCGTGCCCTCCGCCTCCTTCCGGTCAAACATGACCCGTATTTGATCTTGAATGCTCGGCTTGTTGCATTCGAGCGGGACACACGACGTGCTCTACAGCGGACGTCTGAGTCCAACATTGCGATGGTAAGAAGTAGAGTAAAGGACCATACCGCTTGGTTGCTCGAAAAGATTCGTCAGCTCCTTCCTTCCCTTTGCCCTTATTAGTGCTAGTTTCGCGGACACTTTAGAGGTCGGAGACAAAGATGTGGACGCTTGGTGCGATGAGGCTTGAAGTTCAGCGGATGTACATCCTCTCTCTCCTTCTATTTCGCAGCCTTCACTCTCGTGCGTGAGCCCAGAACTTTGGGTCCGGCTACTAGCCCTGATACGGATGTAGATGGATGGCTCTTCGGGTGAAAAACAGATCGCTGCTACTGGTCGCTTCTTTCTGGTGGATGTTCAGCATGATGACTGATGTGTTCGAGGAGCTTGTAAGAAGAACGCACGGCTTCATACATGCACCTCTTTTCTTCTTCGCGTCCTTTCGCTTAAATCCAATCCTTTGGGTTCCTCAAGACCGACATCAACTTTCCCTCCTCGGTATCAGGATCCGAACCTAGCTCCGACATGTACTCCCACCTCGCCATCTCCGGGAGACTCATGAGTATACTCTCAACTCGCGCTCCAGGCACCATCAAACCGAACTTCGTTCCGCAGTCATACGCCAGGTTGAACTCGAGATATCACCCCTTTCGCAGGAGCTGCCAGTGCCGCACATGCTCGTCGCCGGGTGTATGCGCGCGGCGGGCCAAGATCGGGATGTATGAGGGCACGAATGCGTTGCTCACGTCCTTGATGAATGCAAAAATATCTTCCTGCGTCTTCGGGCGCGCGGCGCCGGGCTCGATCCGCTTGTGCGGCTCGTCAGGGAGATCGTCAAAGAACACTCCACCGATGCGGCGCGATTCCGAGCGGTGCATAATGAAAAAGTACTCGTCGCACCACTTTTTGAATGTTGGATACACCGCCGCGCCGTGCGGATCGCACGCCTCCTTGAGAGTCTTATGGAAGTGTACCGCGTCTTCCTCATACAGGTACGATGGCGTGAGATCGCCTCCATCACCAAACTGATGTTTTAGGGCAAATATAAGCAGACAGGGAGGTAGCACAGGCAGAATGCCGGCGAACGGCTCAAGGGTAGCAGGGTATGTCTGGAGCGTCAGCGTCTCAGTGCGGAGCATAATGGAAGAGTGAGGATGTTCGTAATGGAGATTCGTGATTGTGTGATGCGAAGAGCTGCGGCCTAGAATGTTCAAGACGGAAATGAACAGAGGAAAACAAGGATCGCTGAATTGAAGATATGTGGCTTACGGTTTCACATAGGCTGCCCAGCGTTTCAAAAAACCGTCTCAAACATGTGGTGATCCGCAAACCTATTGACATAGAAATACTTGTACGCATCGAGGGCATGGTGTTCTGTAAGATTGTGGGGGACTTTCTGGGTTCCGTAGACACCAATTAAGTGAGCGGCACGGACAATGGTGTTGAGATGGAGTACTGAGAGAACGGGAGTGCCACGCTTCGACTCTGGGCGAACGATATACATTCCCGTATCTTCATCCGGCTCCTCGGCTATGCGTTCGAACCAATGGACGAGAGCGCAAGGATAGACAATACCACGGAATCTGAATGAGAAAAACAGGCGTATCCGCACTACACCAAGAGCATGGATGCCATCAAGGTCTGGATGATAATTGACGAAGGCACAATCGAAGCGTGGTGCGATACCCCACCACATCGGTGTAACACGAAGATGTTCCCGGTGCATCCCTCCAGTGCCGGAGGGGTCGCTAGGAGCATAATAAGTTGAAGCAGCAGAGAAGAACACCGATATCTTCTCGTCGAATTCGGGGCAGTCCTGCAGCGAGACCTCAAGTCCCGGAAGCGCACTGTTCGGATTCAACTGATCGTACAGGAATTGGCGTATCAGCTCCTTCAATCGAGGCTGTTTGATATAGTTGCCGAGAGCCACTGCTGTACGTGGAAGCTTGGTCTCTGTATGACAAGCGAATGAGTACTTACTATTCATGAAAATGCAGAACTTACGTGCGGTCGCAGCCATAACAACATATGCAAGAACAGCGGGTCCCGGCACAGCGCCATCATCGTCTTCTGCTTGATCGCGCTTTTGGTGTATCTTGTCGGTGATTGGTATTTCTTCTTCCAGGTCCTCGTCGGGATCTGACGTGAAGTTTAGTTTGTCACACAATTCAAATAAAAGATCACGTACGTAGCTTCAAATATTCTTCTAGCAAACAAGGCCGTGCGAGCATCCCTCGGTCTGCGAAATCAATACGAGATGCGGCAAGTTTGGCAAGATGCTGATTCGTCAGCAATATTTGGCCCATCGCTTTATGTTTGTTAGAACGCCTGTATGGATCCTTGACGGCCTCGATGTGTTTGGATTCTGTTATCGATGAGCATAGACCATTGGGAGCGGCGAATTCCCATATGAGATTACGATAGTGGCAAAGTGAATGCTGACGAGGAAGATTGAAGCCTTCTGGCCGTACGCCAGTCGTCTGGAAGATGCCCCGATTAGCATAGAAAAGGTCTAAAGCTTCGTCGAGCTGGCGCAGCGTCTTCGGAGTGTGAATGTTGCGGCGAACCAGATAGCAGAATTCAAGGAAACCCCGAATCGCCCGCACCATTTCTCGTGGTACGTACCCGACAATTGCGGGAAGATAAACCTAATATCGTGATTATACAGTAAGTCACAGTTATGTCATTAATGGATAACTACCTACCTTCATTAAAGCTTTAGAGTCATCGCCAGTCCACTGCTTAAAGCCTCTGCCTTCATGGAATCTCCACAAGCCAGAGAAGGGAGGCGCAGCGGCAATGCTATACATTTTCAGTCATTAACTTTATCGCAAAATGAATAGACTCACCGGCGATCAATATCTGCCAGAATTACCTCGGCCTGTGCTTTCCCATGTGTTTGCACGAGATACTGCTCGACCCAATCGACTAGGTGATCTTTGAATGTTCCCTTGATTAACTGATGACAGCTGTGGTCACCATTTTGGTAATACAATATAGCATCAACCTGCTACAACCGTTGTGAGTTAGCTGGTCAGGTTGTCAAAAATGCCGTAGTACAATACTGGGCAGATTGTATATATATTGTATTACAATAGGAGCATTGTAATACAGCTAGGCTGCATTTTTTTACAATTAGGGCTGCTTGTAATATTTCTATAGTACAATCTGACCTGATTGTAATACTAGATAATACAATCAGGCCAGGTTGTAATTTTCGATAAAACAATCTGGTCAGATTGTAATACTAGATAAACAACCTGGTCAGATTGTAATATTCAGTAGTACAATCTGACCTGGTTGTAATTTTTGATAAAACAATCTGGTCAGATTGTAATATTCAATAGTACAATCAGGCCAAATTGTAATACTAGATAAAACAACCTGGTCAAATTGTAATATTCAATAGTACAATCAGGTCAGGTTGTAATACTGGATAATACAATCAGGCCAGGTTGTAATTTTCGATAAAAAATCAGGCCAGATTGTAATACTACTGGTAATACAATCTGACCTGATTGTAATACTAGATAAAACAACCTGGTCAGATTGTAATATTCAGTAGTACAATCTGACCTGGTTGTAATACTAGATAATACAATCAGGTCAGATTGTAATTTTCGATAAAACAATCTGGTCAGATTGTAATATTGAATAGTACAATCAGGTCAGGTTGTAATACTAGATAATACAATCAGCCCAGATTGTAATACTACTGGTAATACAATCAGGTCAGGTTGTAATACTAGATAATACAATCAGCCCAGATTGTAATACTACTGGTAATACAATCTGACCTGATTGTAATTTTCAATAAAACAACCTGGTCAGATTGTAATATTCAGTAGTACAATCTGACCTGGTTGTAATACTAGATAATACAATCAGGTCATATTGTAATTTTTGATAATACAATCAGGCCAGATTGTAATTTTCGATAAAACAACCAGGTCAGATTGTAATACTACTGGTAATACAATCTGGCCTGATTGTAATATTCAGTAGTACAATCAGGTCAGGTTGTAATACTTCATTATTACAATCCCACCTGCTTGTATTATCCATATCAGGATAATAGAGCTCGGGGTAAATACAGGATTTGTCACATGTTGCGGAAACATACCACATTTGGTATGTTTTAAACATAGCCACCATATGTTTTCTCCTCCACTACTCCCTCAATTCTGCACAGATATTCTTCATTTTAGGTTCGTCTGAAAGCGGTCGTCGAGTATAATTAGATTATGTACATATCTTTGTATGATATTAAAATAAAAACATACCATTCTGGGCAACCACCCCAGAATGTTCTGCTGCATTGCTCCTTCAAATCTTCACCAAATTTCTTAATTCCTTCATCCCCTTGGTCGCCTTAGTGTCCCATTTTATGTTCTACATTTATTTTGGCAGAATATGTGATGGAAAACATACCATTTCTGGTGGGTGCAGGCTCAGCCACACCAGAATTCCTCCCCCTCCTCCTCCCTCAATACTTCATGGATTCTCTTTATTTAACATTCCCCGTAGTCCTACATATGTCTACTTTAATTTTATGTATAGTAGACAGCCCCAAACAATGATAATATTTCGTCTCCTCCTGCTTTGCTGGCAGGGATCCATCCTAATTTGGGAAATGAATATTGGACGGAATCTGGAACGAAGGGCACCGTCTGAAAGGTAAATTTTATCCTAATAAGACGATGTTCACGCCGAAATATTCCGTCCGGTACTCGCTTCAGAAAACACACAACAACATTGGGTGGCAGTTGCCACACTGATCACCCAATATCCTTCCACCCAGTTGCTCTTTTTTTATGCTCATTTTTGTATACATCTCCCATTGTATATAGCTCTCAGAAAATGCCTTTATTTTAATATTTGATGCATATTTGATAATGCTGAATCACAAACACTGAAGTGTAATATCCCCCTGATAGGGATTTTTCTGGCCACTTTAAAAACATGAAAAGTTCCATATATATAACACTCATATAGCTCTACAATATACAACAAACATTACAAGAATACATGAGGAAGTGAGGGAGATATGAGGAAAATACCTAATTGTGGCTGAAACCTCAATACTGCTGTACCGGGCTCAAGTCACCTGTACAAGTGAATCAGGGGCAAGTACACTGATTCCTGAATTACTCCCTCAATTCCTCATCAATTTTTATGATCTTGGACTTGTTTGGAAGCTGTTATATTCCTTTATCCTCTCCTGCCATCCGATCTGTTATTATATTTCGTATAGTAGGACAATTGTATAATCTATAGGGGAAGCTGATAAGGATTTCACCATATGGGATCGTCTCTGATAAGCGTAATGTATAGCTCATAATGATACCCCAATATAAAGAAATACACCACAAAAGTCCGTTGAAATTAGGGGCAAATCCCATTCAGGAAGGATGGAGGAAATGTTTCAGCCACCCCTGAATACTGTTTGTGTGTTTTCTGAAGCGAGTACCGGACGGAATATTTCGGCGTGAACATCGTCTTATTAGGATAAAATTTACCTTTCAGACGGTGCCCTTCGTTCCAGATTCCGTCCAATATTCATTTCCCAAATTAGGATGGATCCCTGCCAGCAAAGCAGGAGGAGACGAAATATTATCATTGTTTGGGGCTGTCTACTATACATAAAATTAAAGTAGACATATGTAGGACTACGGGGAATGTTAAATAAAGAGAATCCATGAAGTATTGAGGGAGGAGGAGGGGGAGGAATTCTGGTGTGGCTGAGCCTGCACCCACCAGAAATGGTATGTTTTCCATCACATATTCTGCCAAAATAAATGTAGAACATAAAATGGGACACTAAGGCGACCAAGGGGATGAAGGAATTAAGAAATTTGGTGAAGATTTGAAGGAGCAATGCAGCAGAACATTCTGGGGTGGTTGCCCAGAATGGTATGTTTTTATTTTAATATCATACAAAGATATGTACATAATCTAATTATACTCGACGACCGCTTTCAGACGAACCTAAAATGAAGAATATCTGTGCAGAATTGAGGGAGTAGTGGAGGAGAAAACATATGGTGGCTATGTTTAAAACATACCAAATGTGGTATGTTTCCGCAACATGTGACAAATCCTGTATTTACCCCGAGCTCTATTATCCTGATATGGATAATACAAGCAGGTGGGATTGTAATAATGAAGTATTACAACCTGACCTGATTGTACTACTGAATATTACAATCAGGCCAGATTGTATTACCAGTAGTATTACAATCTGACCTGGTTGTTTTATCGAAAATTACAATCTGGCCTGATTGTATTATCAAAAATTACAATATGACCTGATTGTATTATCTAGTATTACAACCAGGTCAGATTGTACTACTGAATATTACAATCTGACCAGGTTGTTTTATTGAAAATTACAATCAGGTCAGATTGTATTACCAGTAGTATTACAATCTGGGCTGATTGTATTATCTAGTATTACAACCTGACCTGATTGTATTATCTAGTATTACAACCTGACCTGATTGTACTATTCAATATTACAATCTGACCAGATTGTTTTATCGAAAATTACAATCTGACCTGATTGTATTATCTAGTATTACAACCAGGTCAGATTGTACTACTGAATATTACAATCTGACCAGGTTGTTTATCTAGTATTACAATCAGGTCAGATTGTATTACCAGTAGTATTACAATCTGGCCTGATTGTTTTATCGAAAATTACAACCTGGCCTGATTGTATTATCCAGTATTACAACCTGACCTGATTGTACTATTGAATATTACAATTTGACCAGGTTGTTTTATCTAGTATTACAATTTGGCCTGATTGTACTATTGAATATTACAATCTGACCAGATTGTTTTATCAAAAATTACAACCAGGTCAGATTGTACTACTGAATATTACAATCTGACCAGGTTGTTTTATCTAGTATTACAATCTGACCAGATTGTTTTATCGAAAATTACAACCTGGCCTGATTGTATTATCTAGTATTACAATCAGGTCAGATTGTACTATTGAATATTACAATCTGACCAGATTGTTTTATCGAAAATTACAACCTGGCCTGATTGTATTATCTAGTATTACAATGAGGTCAGATTGTACTATTAAATATTACAATCTGACCAGATTGTTTTATCAAAAATTACAACCTGGCCTGATTGTATTATCTGGTATTACAACCAGGTCAGATTGTACTATTGAATATTACAATCTGACCAGATTGTTTTATTGAAAATTACAACCTGGCCTGATTGTATTATCTAGTATTACAATCAGGTCAGATTGTACTATAGAAATATTACAAGCAGCCCTAATTGTAAAAAAATGCAGCCTAGCTGTATTACAATGCTCCTATTATAATACAATATATATTACAATCTGCCCAGTATTGTACTACGGCATTTTTGACAACCTGACCAGCTAACTCACAACGGTTGTAGCAGGTTGATGCTATATTGTATTACAATACAGGTAGCCAGTAGTGCTGATGAAGGATATCCGGCGCTATCAACTCATGAATATCAGCGCGGGGGAAGTCATTCGTAAAGGGCTGTGAAATGATAGGAGTCAGCGATTATGAACACCAGAACAAATGAATCAATAGTAAGCGGAAGATAGACAACAAGATATCAATATGCCCGCTCCTCGAAACAACGCCCTCTGCTGTCGATGACACGTTGAGCTCGGGGATGGACTGGAGCTGCCCTGGGTACACGCATACACTTGTCGTCGTCGTCGATCTCAACTTCGGGATGGTGATTGCCGCTTCCACAGCCCACTTTGTGGGAGATTTTGCGGAGGTGTTACGGGCTCCTGCGCTGATGTCGAGCTCCTCGCAGCGGAGTGCGAAGACGCAAAAGGAGACGTGGATGGCATATCTACCGAAGGAACGGGCAGACCATCGGGAGATGTCGCTACAACGAGAACAGGCAGAGGCACAGGCATGTTCTCGGGAACTTCCCCATAATCAGAAGACGAAGACGGCGAGGTCGAGGAAGGAGAGCTAGAAACTGCAACTTCGGAGATAGGTGCGGGGCCACTTGCAACATCTCCTTCATTCCGAGATACGTTGCGTGAGTGAAGAGAGCCCGAGTGGCTGCCATGATGGTGGTGCTTTGCGCGGATATGCGAAGCGTAGACCTCTGCATGGCCCTGCCTTGTGCTCCTTCCTCGTTGCCGTCGGAGCGGCTGCCCTCTTTGTTCTCGCCATCCTCAATCTCGAGCACATCGTCCGCTGTGAGCGTGCTTATCGCGCGCCTGCGGCTGTACACGACGTCGTGGGCGACGCAACGATGCTGGTCGAAAAGTCCCAGCCATCCATCGTGCTGCGCGTTCGGATCTATGGCTGCTTCCTGCACTCCTGGCATTGCACCAGCGGCGAGAGGCCCTTGAGGATCGTGCCGACCAGGTGGGGCGCTTCGCCCCACGGAAGAACGGGATCTGCAGCAGCTCCTCCGCCGTCAGGCGCGTGACGGGATCCTTGTCAAGGCACAACGCGACAATGACTGCGAGCGCATGCGAGTAGCGGTGCGGGCCAGCGGTACGGTCCAGGCGTGGCGGCGCGTCCTGCACTGTCTGAAGAAGCACGGCATGCGGGTCAGCACGTGAACGCGGGGCACGGCCTTGCGTCAGCTCCAGCGTGATGCCGAATGACTACATGTCCGCCGAGGCGTTGTACTGTTTGCCGTTGATGACCTCCGGCGCCATCCAGCACGGCGTGCCCACGAACGACTTGCGCTTTCCGAATACCCATGGCTTGTGCGGATGCGCATGGTTTGGGGCGTGTGCATGCGTATGCGAGCGAGGCAGGTGGACGAAGTTGACAGTGCGCTTCTGGGTCGAGGATGGGGACGCGGTGGTGTCTTCTGCATCCCAGAAAAAAGTGGTAACGCCGAGGTGGCCCAGGAGAACCGTACTGTCGTCGTCGACTAGAAGGTTCACTGCATTCACGTCGCGGTGCATGAGACCGTTGACGTGTAGGTAGCTGCAAACGTATATCAAATCAAACGGGGTGCGCGAGGTTCGGGAAATATGGGCACTCACTTGATCCCCTCCAAAGCCTGCTTCAGGATGCAGTGGATAACCTCCTCCTCGAGGCCACCGGGCCAGCCAAATCGCATGATGACGCTGCCCGCGTTCATGAGACGCATCGCAATGTACAGCTTGTAGCCGACCATCCAGGTGCCGCAGACACGCAGCACGTTGGGATGCTTGGTGAGCGACATGAGCTGGGTCTCGTTCTGGAGGAGGCGGAGAGAGTGAGGCAGGAGGCAATCGAGGTCGAGCATCTTAAGCGCACATGAGATGGGCTGCGATCCGTCCTGGGGTTGATACAGCGCGGTGTAGACGACCTAGAATTTGGAACTTTGGCATTGAAAACCTCTAGTGAAAGCAGCTGCCCCAAGGAGGAGGACCGAAGAGCTCCGATCTTCGAGCTGGCCGTGGCCCAACACGTCTTGCTGCGTTCTTGATGAGATTTTGGCTCGAGGCACCCCTGCTCGGGAGCCAGAGCAGCTTCGAGATGGAAGCAATACAGGAGGAGCAAGTGGAGGAGTATGCGCACAATGCACATCGGGGGAAGCATATCTACGTGCGTGTGTCGGCGTCGAGGCGGATGTTGGGCCAGAAGCACGGCGCGTGCATGAGGATGATGCGCCGGTTCCGGCACGCACGTGCACGAATATCTTGACGAAGAGTTCGGTCGGCAGCATATCGATGAACAGGATCGAGTTCCAGACTTCTGAGGGGAGTGTGAAGAGCGTGGAAAGGACGAACGCAGTGAGGTCGTCTGGGTCATCACAGAGCATGGGTTACTGAGTATGGGAGTGAAGGCGAAAGCGAATTGTGATGGAGATGAATGAAGAACAATCATGGAGAGAGACAGAGACAGAGAAAGATGAACCTACCACAATATCCCCGACGAGTCCGTACTCATTCCAAAGCATACCAAGCTCAAAATGAGCAACCAACTCTTCCGTATGTTCACGCGTTCGACGTCCACCGTCGGGGCCGTCAAGGTTGCTATTGGGAGCTGTACATCTGTGAGAAACATAATTAGATGAATCCATAAGAATTAAAAAATGTGATCTACCTTGGACACCATCCTTGCACGATACATGCAAGGAGGGCTTGCTCAGGGTAGTCTGCAATGTAAGGACCCAAACCATAAATTACCCGCCTGAAATGCCCATCGGCGCAACGCACGACTTCCGGCGTTGTCATCCCAGGTTTTAAAGATTGCAGAATACGAGAAAGGGAAGTATGGAATAGCTGTCGTCGAAACTTGCGGAACTTTGGGTCATCCTTATACTCGCGGGTTGCTTTGTAAAAAATCTATGAGCCGCGACAGCTAAAGAAATCATGTACAAATGAACGTACTCTTTGGTATAGCTAAAAAGCCGATTAAAGCAACTGCGTTGCGATGTGCACGACGGACGCTGTTGTGGACATTTCCTATTGATGCGTACAACGGATAATATTCATTTTGGCCCGTTGTGACCGAGACGGTGGTCTTGTCGCTGCCGAGGATAATCGGGACGAACGCAGCTCCGGCATTGTTTGGATCTTGAGCAATGATATCCTAGCAAAAGTTCAGCTCCCTGACACTTGTCGCATGGAGAGAAGAGAAGATAGCATACCGCCTGCTTCCACGCCCAATCTCCGGACATGAAATCTTTGAGTCGACGCTCGCCATCCATAAATTCACGAAATGGTCCATAGTCGATGTGGCCGTCGAAGTCCGGATTTGCAAGCATATTGCGAATGACAGTGCGTGGATCTCGAAACCAAACGTCGTAACCGGCAGTCATCCATTGCGGTATATTGTGCTCAGGCATCTCACCGGAGTACTTCATCTCGAAAGACTCCCATTTGACATCTCCGAGGTGCGTCGAATCGATGGTATCATGAAGGTCTTTGTGGTTGGTGAAAGGTGCGTGGTCGTTGTGCTTGAGAAGCGTCGCCAACCAAAGATCCATCAATTCGTCGACGTGTCCTCCCGACGCTTGCTGACGTGCATAGAGTAAGCTTGCAACTTCAAACTCGATGCGGCTGCAGTATGGTGACCAGTCGTCTGAAGATTGTGTAGGTGGGGAGTGGGAGGAGTGTCTGGAGGTAGGTAGTGTCCATCCTCGTCGCAAGGTGTTCCTGAAGTGCCGATAAGTGGAGTTAAACTAAATCGAGTGATATGTGGATTCAAAACGCACCATCAATATGTTCGTGATATTGCCTGCTTAATCCTTCGGGGATCGCGTCATCCGGAATGTGATCTTCCCATACGTGTGGCGGGGCATCATCGTCTTCCCAATCGTTCGAACTCGACGCATCCGAACTCGACGCGTCCGAACTCGACGCGTCCGAACTCGACGCGTCCGAACTCGACTCCTCCGAACTTGACTCCTCCGAACTCGACTCTTGCGGGCCTGCTGGGTCCGCATCTTCTAAACTTGAATGGTCCGAATCCGAGTCCTCTCCATGGAGAACAAAATCAAAGTTTGAGACAGGTGACGCAGCGTTATGTTCGTGGTCCCGGCGGTACACACCCTCATCCTCGCTGACATGGACCGGACCACCTTCGAGAAAGTCACCGGTGTGACCACCACACGCTGCTGGATCTTCGCGAGCTTCTTGGTCGGATGCCTCAGTGACAGAATGATCATCACGGATTGCGTCTCGCTGCATTGGCAGCGCGTTGCTATGATCAGGTACAGAGACGTCCGAACTCGAGTAGGATGATGGTGTAGCTGCCCCAGAGAAAGAAGGATGATGTATTCGGAAGTGCAAGGTCCGTCCGGCCTTGCTTTTGAAATACCGGTGACATTTTGTGCATAGGTACTTTGCCGGTTTGCGAATCGTGCGTCTTGGGAGATGGGGGGAGGAAGCAGGCGAGTCTGACATGGTTCAGCGTGAATCGACCTTTGGAAGAGATGGACTTAGAAACAAAAAGCGATAGACTAGACTGGTAAAGTAAACACGTACGTGCTCTGGCCACTTCGGGTCGCTGCAATGCCATAAAATCCTAGTTCTAGAGCGCCGCTAAGCGCCAGGTTGCATAGCACCTCACGGGAATCGGACAAGTTCAACCTTCAACTTCCATCTTCATCCATGCCTGCGACTCGCGCTGCCAACAAGAACCAGCACCCTGGTGAAGTAGACCTCAAGCGCAAGCATCGAAACCAGACTGAAATCAATGCTGGTCTGGAGACAAAGGCGGCGAAGGAAAAGAAGAGCAAAGTCGACCAGAAGAATAAGGAAGCCCGTATCGCCAAACTCGAAGATAACATATCGATGACGGATGCGCAAACGTCTGCAGAACGTGTTGCGCGTGTTCGGTAGAGGCCTCGTTCGTAGCGGTGCTATGGCTGACATCTCTAAACCGCCTAAGAAGGACAGGAGTCTTCGTCAGCGTTCCCGGGTTCCAGCGTCTGTCGATGAAGTGACGAGGACAAAGGAGCCTGTGCCAGATGGTGAAGAGGCTGAAGTGCCCACAGAAATTGAGACCACTTCCTCGGAGTCTGAGGTTGAGCCGCTGGCGAAGAAGGTGAAGAAAGGCGACAGCGGGGCTAGGACCGCTATTGCTGCAGCCCGTAAGACTGCTCCCGAGCCTGGCGCCGACCAACAGGAGATCGCGAAGGTGTCGTCCAAGCAGCCTGCCAAAAAAAAGTAAGTTAATGCTTGCTATGTTGAAATAAATGTCTAGCACTTACTACGGATAATGTGTTAGGAGTACCAAGACGAAGGCGACATCTGTGGAAGATAAGATGGGCCTTGTCAAAACCTGGGGGAAGTCAGAGAGCGATTGGGGCAGCATACCGGCACCTACCAGCCACAGCACATCCAAGTCGGATGTCCAAGGTGCTTCATCGGCTAGTGGGGATACATCAAAGTCAAAGGCTAAGTTGGCAGCCAATGCTGCATCTCCGCCATCGACTCCTCCGCTGAAGCCTAAGGCGGCTCGTGCGGGCAAGAAGGTGACTAAACCGAAGACCCCGTTGAAGGTCGAGAAGAAAGGAATCGTCAGTGATGACGAAAGCGTTGAACGGGATGCTGCGATGTCGAGTCCGGAGAAAAAGGGGAAACGTCTGACAAGTGATGTGAGTACGAATAATTGAATTCGCTCACCACGCCTAAACAACGCCCAAACCGCACTTGACCAATGTCACATAGGGGATGGTCACTGTCACATCCAACCGTTCAGAACCCGAAGACCTTGGCGCCCAAAGTACAACGGACACCAAAATCGAATCCGACGATAGCAAGACTAGCTCCGCATCAGCTAAAGACGGCAAGGATTCTGAAGAAACATACAAGGTGCCTCCGGAGTTGCATTACCTCTTCAGAAAGCGATTCATGCCGACGATCATCGCACTTGTCGGGAGGCTGGATAATCCATGGTCGTTTGTTGAGTGCGGTGCACGCGAGGTTGATTTGGCTGTTGAGTACCTGCAGATGCTGTGGCTTGAGGTCTTCGAGTCTACCCCATCCCTCCGATCAAGGGGCTATGCAAAGCTGTAAGTCCAATTGCTCAAATGATATTTGGCTGACAACTTCTTACTACCGGGCAGGTAACTCAGCTGCTCGCGGAGTGGCGCTCTACGATGGCCAACATTGCGCTCCGCCTCGTCCACGAATATTTCCTCAGCGACCCTGAGAGCGCCTATAACAATGAGGTCCGTGCCCAGGAGGCACAGGACATGCTGAAGGACTTGTGGTTTCTCTTCGAGAAGGCTCATAAGCTGGTGAATTCGCTTGCGTTTTTCGTGAGACCCTTCTGATATTTATCTAATCTTCAATAGCCTTACAGGGGCCTTTTCCGCTCGGTGTTCATCATACGCACTTTTGGCCATTTCCTCTCCGCATGCCAAGGTGTAATCCCGTATCCCAGCCACAACATTACCTCGCTCAACATATTGCCTGTGGGTGCACTTGCAATAGCTGCAGCTGCGGTGAGTTAAAATATTATTATATAATTGGTTTGCATTGATTTCGCTCACTTTATTTCAGGTTGAGCGCGCCGTCTGGTTGTGGGCCGAGAAGCGTGTCACTATTAGCGGTAGCGGTCAAATCGATTATCCGAAAAGGCCATTCAATCCGAAAGCTGCCAAGGAAAGCAAGTACCATCACCATTTTAGCGACCTTCGATGGGGCGGCGCGACACGCGAGTATGTTGTCTCAGCAAAAAACCTTTCCGCTCCCAAGGTCATGAAGATCGTCGATATGGCACGTCCGTCTTGCATCATGATCTCCGATGACGAGGATGCCACCGTAGGTCGTGCATCACTCGTCGACGGTGATTCGGACTCGGAGCGCGAGTAGTGGCTTCACGGGTATGTAGTTTCTTTTCTCGTTGAGTCATATCTGACTACTTTATCAGTCACTGGGTGTCTCAACGGTCATACATGAGCCGTTGAATGCCCGGCATCGTGAACGTCTCACGAGTGTCAGATCTCTTCATTCTTGTATGGACATCTTTATATCTATGTCTCCTTTCGTTGCTCACACATCCCCACTCACGAGAAAATCCCAAAACCTCTCTCTATATTCACTTTGCTATGTTCCAATGAGCTCTCTGTTGTCTGCCTTCTCTGCTTTGTCTGTTTCATCTACTCCATATGCTCTGTCTGCTTCGTCGGCTTCGTCTTGTTTATCTGTGCCGTCTGCGGCGTCTGCAGCGTCTGCGGCGTCTGCGGCGTCTGCGCCATCTGCTTCATCTACACTCAGTTCTGAGTGTTCTGGACAGTCATAATATGCTTTATTTAAGCCCATTTTGCCGCTGGTCTGGATCTTCTTTTTTGTCGAGCTGGTCTGGTATTTCTGTTTGGTCTTAGCATTGCTTTTGTATTAGTAGCTCAATACTTTCAATTCATTCTTATCTGGGCAATGCTGTGAGCTCTGAGTATTCTGTATAGTATCTGTGAGCTCTGAGTATTCTGTGCATGAAATCAGATCTTGAGCCTCTTCACTATCTGGGCTGTATGTTCTGTCTGGACAGTCTCATTAGCCTGAAGCTCTGAAGCTCTGAGCCTGATCTAGTGAAAGCCACAGACTGTGGAGAGGGCTCAGAGCATCAGAGACTTCAGAGGATGAGGGCTTATGGAACCTCTGTTACATCTGAAATTTCAGACACTCAGACAGAATAGAGCAATCCAGAGAAGATCAGACGGTTTCGACTTTTGCTGATGATCGCAAAACTTGGACCATGCTGAAGCACGATTTCCATGATCAAAGCCTTGTTCCGCCCACTGGTGAGCACGTTGCTGGATGTCCGAACACGTCTCTAGCATCACCCATCGCAAAATATCGATGACCTCCACCGTGTCCGACTCCATCTTCTTCGCCGCCTCCCGGATACTCCGATCGATCTCCAAAGGTGCGAAAAACATAACCGAATGGCCACTTCCCAACTTCCGCATCCGCATGCATCCTACGCATACATAAGCAACAGTAATCGGAAGAGACGGGATAAACCAACCTTGCACAAGCCTGTCCTTCGTGACCTTTGGACCAAGCGTGACCGCGGCCCGGACATCGCGAGGCAGCTTCACGTCTGTCCCTCTCGTATGTGCATCGTCGAGGTACAGGAGACACTGGTCCAGTTGTTGATTGAATGGTGATGACACGAATGACTCAACAGCGCCGTCACGGGTGAGTACCATGAGCTGATCATTGTCCCCAAAGTATACTGCTGCCTGAGCATTCTGATTCAGTGCCAGCCATTGTGCAACAAGCGCATCGTTCTGCAATTCCAGCATTTCAGCTCCAACATCCAATAGCACCCGTATCTCTGGTTCTTGCTGCACGAGGAGCTCAAGGAACTTCTGCGCCGAAAGACGCTCGCCGTGGGCATCCTGAGTGCAAACATAGAAACTATTCTCAGGTCGAAGAAGATAGTTGAGGACTTTGGCATTGGTGCATAGCTGATGTGGTGGATCGCTTTGGGTGATGGACATCGGGGAGGAGGTATCGATTGTCGTTTGTCCCGCTGAAGCCTGTCGTGACGTGATGCTTCTTCTCGGCGATATCCCAGCCAGAGGCTGCCTGCTTCTGCGGGAACTCCTTGGCCTCCTTCGGGAACACTACCTGCGATAGGAAGAAATCGATGACAGAAATATTGCGTCGGAAGAGGGGGATCAGATACTGTTGACACTGTTCTGGGGATCGTAAATTGACTCCGTTTAGCTCTCGTAGACTCTGGGGCACATTATCGCAATCATGAATCCACGTCTCGTATTCCAGCGTGGGGTTGTCCAGCTTGTATAGACGTGCAAAGCAAAGGCCAATCTGGTGCTCTGATAAACCGCCATAATAGTAGCTGAGGCATGTCAGTGCGACCGCAACGTCGGGATGCCCAAATTCCGCCCTCAGAGCTGGCACGTCTTTTGCTCGGTAGGGCACCGCTAGCATCGAGCGTTGTTGGTCCAGGCCGTAGTCCACCCGCCAGCGCCGTTCCTTTAAGACATACACAAGGATGCCATGCGCGAGAAGCCCTCGCAACAACAGCAAACCCTTCCAGAGCGCACTATTCTCACAGTAATTTTGGACTTGCTGTGCAATAGCATCAGCCACTTGGAGCTCAGTGATGAAGGACAGAACAGAGGCTCGCATCTGACGGTCAAGCTGTCCAAGGGTGTAGTTTGGAAGGGCGCCGTTCACGATGTTCTGAGCGATCAAGGATACAAGATACGCGCCAGCATCACTCATGAGGATGCGGATCGGGGGAAGGCACCACTTCGACCTCCTTGTAGCTCGATGCCTAGGGGAAATAACTCATATACGTGAGGGATGACCTTCTTCACCAACATGAAGACCTGCTGGATGGTGGTCCAGCGATCCGGATGGTCTTCGAGGTGTCTCTGCAGTCTGACTGTGTACACCAGCTGGAACCGAACGTGCAGAATCTCGTCGCTCTCGTCCAGGATGTCTCGAGTATTATTCTCTAGCCACCGCTGGGATTTCAGCAACTGATCCGTAATTGGTCGGTGCGCAGGGTCATTTGCGGAGAGTTGTCGATCGATGGCCATCAGCTTGAAGGAGAGGATGTGATCCGGCTGTGTGACTAAGATGCCTCCAACGCGCATGCATTCCTCGTACAAGTCCTGGATGACCCGCACTTGATCGACATCTGGGTTAATTGCACGAGAGAATGGCATGTAGAAGATACGTCGATTGGTCAGGCCTCCGAGACGATCCACGAGCGTCTGGAACATCGAATTGGCCAGCGACTTAAGAACAACGACCCGTACCAGTCTCGTTCGATCCGCCAATGTAGCGGCGATGACCGGAACGATTATGGACGATTTCCCTTCGCCCATATTCAGCTGCAGCGCCGTGTTCCCTCCTGATGTTGGAGAGATCATTTCGAGAGCGACGTCAGCTTGGATGGACCTCACAATGAAATGTCCATCAATCTAAAATCAACGATTAGCACCCTGAGCGAGCTGCAACCAGCGGCCCACGAACCTGAACGAGGAGCCAATCCGGATACAGTGAAGGATCCCATCCATCACAACTCGTATTCTTGAGCTCTTTGAAGAACTCATCGCGCTGGTTCCCCAGTGTGAATCCAAGTAGACGTTGAGCACGCTGGACAGAAATGACTGCATTTGCGAGAGAGATAAGAGCTCGTTTCCACTCTGCAGTAAGATTGACATCGGAGAGACTGCCCAGAGTACGCAACAACGAAGTGATGGTGAGATGTGGCCACAAGTGAGTGGTCAACATGTTTTTTCGAGAGAGCTGGAAGGTGATAATGACTTCACGATGGCTCCAAAGACACGATCAAGGTGGGCCTTGCATTGTGTGTAGTGGTTGGCAAGGTACTCTGACGGGAACGGGATGGCTTCCGGGTAAGCATCTACGGTTTCCTGCTCAAGGGTCCTCTGACTAATAGCCATATTATCGCCATAGATTTTATGGAACGGAAGTTCGCGGCCTCGGAACTCTGAAATCAACGAGTGTGTTCTTTCCGAACAACTAACATAGTGTTGTTCTGTAGAATTTAAGACGGCGATGCTAGGTGGAGAACGATCCAGAGCCGGCACCTTTCGAGTAAAGAGGGAGCTGATTGGAATGGCCACCACAGTCGCCCGAAGGTCGATTGAACCTCGCGCGAATTGGTACCGATTGGAATTCCGAACTAAGGATAGGTGCAATTCGCGCAAGGTCTTCTCGACCTCTCGTATGTGGTCTCCCAACAGCATGTTCCGATACCAGCTCCCGAAAGAGGCCTCAACTTTATCTCCGAGTTCCCGAATGTCGAAACGAGTACCTTCGGTAGCTGCTGGAATCTGCGGCTTCTCGCATGGCCATTGTTCAACAAGAATCCTTGTTAGGTCCGCTTGCTTGATCTTGCATTGCTTCTCGTAAGTGGCATACCGTCTCCGCGCAACTTTCACTTCGCTCTCCTCTGCTAGCCTGCTGAGTTTCGCCTCCGGGCTGCACTCGAAGGAATGAGTAGCAAGTTTGATCATCTGCAACACCTTTTCCCTGTCCGGCTCGCACCCATCTGTGAGCGTGTAGTGCGGGTAAGAGGGAGGGTTCAACACCTGGAAATCAGAACACGTCGCGAAAGCAAGCAGGGTACCAACAAGATGGCTGGATTCAGGCGAGCCATATGTTATGGCTGACAGGACGAACATTATCGAATATTGGTCGCAGGGTTTCCTACTAGAGCGTAATAAGTTGTAGAGGGAGATCCATTCCTTCGCCAAATCCGGTTTAAGCCAACGGGAGTCGTATTGCAATGATAGACCCGACCCATTTGCGGAACCGCAGATGTTCTTCCATCCACGCAGTTTCTCGAATAATTCATAGCAGGTGCCCAATCTTTCCGGCCACTCAAAAACTCTGCGAGCGATATCGCAAACGGCAGTCTCCTGCGCGGTTCCTACCTTATCGAGGCCGTCTCGGGATTGGTACTCGGTGTCTTTCACATCAGACCTCGGTGGCGAATAACTGAACTCGGCTGGATAGTAGACGGAGTTTCTGGAAGCGGCACGTTCCAACAAGTGAATGGACATGGAAGTAGTCTTCGATGGGAGCTCGTCGCGCTCTTGAAACACACAAAGGCGCTCGGCATACTCCAGAATCGATCTAGTAGCCACATAGAACTCGTGGTGTTGAGAAAGCGGTGACAACTTTGACCAAATGGTTTGCTGCATCACTCTGAGATGCTTTGGATAGAACTGTCGGATGGGTGTCAGCGAACCGATCTTCTCCAAGAGATTCTCTTCCACGCGATTCAAGCTCTGAAACGACCAACAACCAGCGGAGTGTAAGTCATGAAGCGCTTCCTCTGTGCCGGTGCGTCCCGTCAACGGGTCAGCGAGGCAGTGGCTTGTTAAGGCATGGAGATAGACCTTGTACAACTTGTTGGCCAAGCTAACATTCCCATCTAGACGGCCAAGGGTGTCGTCGATCCTATACTGCTGGAATTGGACTCGAGAATTCGAACCAGTATCTATCTGTACGACGATGTGATGGTCCGCTTGGCTGAGCGAGATCTCGCCCACTGGTACGAGGACGCAACGAGCCAGAGCAAGTTTCATCCTAATCGAATCCGCAGGCCGCAGCACCAGCTGGTTGCGCAATCCAATCATTGTTCCAGTGGATTGGTTGGAATCAACGACCATATTGCGCATATTCCGGGACTGCAATTCATTGTCCTCGTCGACAAAGAAAGATAGACTGTATCTCGGCAAGTCCACCGACAGAGTTACCTCCGACTGTTGTCCACAGCAGGTGATGATAATGTGATCCTGCGACTCCAGCGGCTCCAAGCGCTTGATCAGCATCTCGTAAGTTGGACTACGAATGTCGACAAGAGTCGCATCTCCCCTACGCATGAAAGAGTTCAGCGAGAAATAGATGTGCCAATTTTCGGACGACGAATTCCATTTGTCGATGGTTGGTCGTAATTCTATCACACCCGTCCTGATGTCCAACCAGTGAATATGGTCGTGGACGAAAGCATGCGGCAGGTCACCAATGAGCTTTTCGCGAGGAACGAGTTCGAGGACAGTGTCTCCTTGGGTAGCTCGGATCACAAGCTCGGACTTCCGGCGAAAGCCAAAGTGGACCAATGGGTAATGTTGTAGCATTAGCTTCATATCTGATTAGAGCCCAGAATAATCCACCTGGTGACCAAATATTTCCCCCTGAGTTGCAAATTCAGTACCGGGATGCCGCCCGGGGAAACATGCAGTACTTTCTATATTACACCGTCAGGCTGGTCATTCAAAGAGCAACAATATCACTTGGCCGAAAACCAAAGCATAGAGCGGATGTGTGACGATATTTTGCGGAAGACGACCAAGTGGCCTCCCATTAATGAGCAGCGTGCCTTCGAGAACGTTATAGTGTATATCTTGGGAATGTTGAGAAACTCCCATCGCTGTTCGAGAAGTGAGCCAACGTCCATTCGGGTCTAGCATCTGCTGCCAGCTCGTTCCAGGGAGGTATGCAGGCCAGATGGCACGGAGAGCACCATCGAATCCTACTCGGTCGCTTCTGATAAGTTTCAGAAGCCAAGGCTCGAGGTAATGTGAAATGCGCCTATCTCGATCAAGAAGTATTCTTAAGTGAGGCGATAGGGTAGTCACGTCTGGAGGCGCATTGTCATGGAGTACGATAGCGCACTGCACCAGAATAGTGATGTCCTCCGCTGAGCAGAGAACTTCACGAAGACGTCTTGAATCAACGTCGAACGTCCCCCTACAAGCCGCCGCCATTTCGCACACCCGACCCCGAAATTCCTCAACTCCGTCGTCGTCGCTTTCCTGTAGCTTCTTTAGCAGCTGCTGCAACCAGGCAAATGTAATCAGCCGAGCTTTGCGCAATAAGTCGCATGCCTTCCCGATGACGTCCCCATGCACCGTTGAAGATAACAGACGAATGGCGAGAGCGATGACGGTCCTGACAGTCAACACTTCTTGCCAGTTTGCCTCCACACCGAGTAAGAGTGCTTCCAACTCCCCTAACAACACTGAACCGAAATCGGGTTTCGTAAGTTCTGAATGCCATTCCGGATCGCCAGACGCAGATAGGGGTCCCACTTGCCAGACGGCTTGTATAAGCAATGCATGCACCTCCTCTTGTCGAAAAGTTAGGGCCTTCGCACGTAGTTCCCTGAGGATATTGAGCCACTGTAAGAAACGGGCCGCTTCGAAGGACCCCGAACGCCATGAACTCGTGAATAGTGAGATCCATGTGACATTCGGCTTGGTTAGAAATGATGTCGTTCGACGTGTGAGAGGTCCCAGAGATGGCATACTGAAGGCACTGATAAGGCCCCGGGGGAAGAATGAAGGTGCAGTTCGGCGCAATGCTGCATCTTGCGAACACATCGGCAGCCCAGCAAGACTTGGAACGATCAAATATCTTGAACTGCAGCGCGTTGTTTACGCAAACCTGGCTTTCATTGGATGGAATATTTGTGTTCTTGTAGTGTGATTTCATAAAAGGTTTGGGTTCGGAAGCGAGGGTAACACGAGCATTTCTGGGGCGTCTCCAGTATTGCTGCAAAGCGGTATATCCATCCAAAATTGTGGAGGGACTGGCCGGTTTTTGCGCCACGTACTCGGAAGGTGTGCAAAAATCGTGGAGGAATGTGTATGTTGCTATTCTCCACGCACTGTAGATGGTGGGACAATCCAGCTCGAAGACAACGACTTGAGACTTCAGGTCGTTCTCTGGTAATGGCCACTCGTAAACGTCAATCTGCATCCCGTCCCTACAATTTGCTTGAGTTTACAATTGGCGCACTTCTTCGGCTTCGCGTGTATGCTATTCCCCGATTGTCAAGCCTATAGGTATGAGCCTTCTCTCTGATTTCCTCCGTCAGATGCCGATACCTCTCGTTTGCTCTTCAAGCTCGCGGAGCTTGTTCTTCTTGTCGAGTTCAGCTCGCTTCTCTATGCGAAGCTTGAGCCGATGGTGAATCTCCGATGTCGCGAAAAATCGAACCGCGAAGGTGTTGTGGTCTACCTTATCGGTGAAGACTGACCACCTAGCCTGACGATGTCGTCCGCGCAGATATTGTATGGCGCGTTCCAAACGGTCGATTTGGCTAGTTGTACGGAGGAGCAGGTGTTCGAAGAGGCTCTCTGGGATCTCTGGAGAGTATTCGCGGAGGAGGGGACAACCTCGCAAGGCCAACTGATCCAACGCGACCCATAGCCCGAGAAGCGTCAGATACATGATGGACATATTTTCTGGGTTGCCCTCGTACATCCCTCGTTGATCCCAGTAGTTTTCCATACAGTCTACAATGGCGGTACATGCCGAATCGACATCCGTGACTGTAGTGACCCAGTCGGATAGAGATCCTTCAACGCACGCCTCAAAATCGACGAGCGCCGAATGAGGATCGGATTTGCATGTGCTGGAAACATTGCTCCTATCCCCAGAGATGAATTGATGGAACTTGGTGAAACGAGAGGGGTGCTGGGGCTGAAAAGAGGATGACGAAGTCGGAGGAAGTGGCCGTGTTAAGACTCGTAACAAGTGGTCACAACAGTTGTCAAGCGATAGACGAGTATCATAAGAGACGTTGAGTTCATCAGGATTCCAGTACGAGCCCCTCTCATGGGCTTCCTGTACAGTTGTCCACCGCTTCGTCAGCCGAACTTCCACCTTTTCCGTCACCTCCGATACCAAGCGGGCAAGAAAATCAGGCGCAGCTGTCCCTAGCTTGTAGAGTCGACGACTGAGCTTCGCCCTCATACAAAACAGCAGGTCGCTGGACATATCCCGATTCAATGCCTGTAGAAGGATTTTGGCCATCAGGAAGACCATGAAGGATTTGTAGTCATCATCATGGCCACTTTGCCGACGAAGGTACGTCTGCAACGCGACCCGTATGACTAGAGATGACCTTCGCCATGGAAGCTTTACGTTGTCCCACAAACATCGTCTGCGATGCGTTTGTGAATGCGTGAGATCGTCGCTTCCTTTCCTATTCCCCGCATTATTCCAGTGAGTAATTGCGTGATGTAGCGAGGGTCGGGGGTGTCCCTTTCCTCGACCACCACAGATTTTGCCTTCTTCGTCGTAGGCGCAGCATCAAGGACAACTTCATTCATATGAACCAAGAAATTCGCGAGAGATTGTCGAAAAGATGCGTCACGGATTACGTCGCGGGGAATCGTGATGGCAGGTCCCGGGTACGAACACGACAGCTTTCCCTTTGCCTCCATCACCGCGGCGGCCGTCTTAGAAACCTCGAAGGACTCAAATGTCGTTTCATGGGATGAGTTTCTGACGATGACTGCCGCATTCTGAGCTCGAATCAGGTAGACTACAACACCTATTATTCCGATGAGTCTCTAACCCACACCGTAAATTCTGATCTCACCGTCATCCTGCATATTAGCTAGTTGCTTCTGCACAAGCTCAATAGATAGCGACTCCGTACAGTCTTCCAGATCAAGAAGCATTTTCACAAGGGGATCCAATTGACGGGATAGAAGATAACTGTATTCCTGCGCCGTCTGGGAGACTATGCACGCAAGAGCACGGTCTTTGTCCACCGCATGATCGCTATCCTGAGGTAGCTTGGGGGGCATGAAGATGTGGTTGATGATGTACAATAGATCTTGTTTATTCATGCTGCTCTGAAATATAATATGAGGTACAGTTATACTGCGTAGTACTTAGAGACGCTACCTTAGCTAGAGGGGAAAGAGCAGGTGACGCCGACGTAGAAGATATTGGCGCTAACATGATGTAGAAGCGAAGCGCCCGCCGCAGTAAGAAAGTTCGTGCATGCAGGTTCCAACGAGGCGGGGTCGGTACCCAAATCTTGGAGAGTTCAGTATTTGTGAGCAAGCGGATATGACACGTCCAGAAGCCTAATTCCTGGAAGAGTCTCATTTATCGACACGAATACGCTCCATCAATGCATATTGGTTGCGATATCTGCCCAGACGATCAATGCTCGGGATGTGGAACCGGCATAATAGCCTTGAATGTAATGAGGATGTTCAGGTACCTTCGCCCAGCTGGTTAAGTGTGTATCAACAACAACCGCAATATGATCTCATTGAATGGATGAGCCATGACTCGGGTTAAAAGAGGTACTCCGATGACAGCGGGAGCAAGTCATGAAGGCATGCGGTCGATTCAAATATGTGCCGCATCTGCGTCTTGAGGCTCGTCAGAGGAATCGTTGAAAGCATTCGGAAATTGAGTGCGGCATATTGACGAAAATATGTTGGCAGCACGGGCGCTAAAATGTACGAAGCGTCAGGCCCGAAATGGTATACAGTCGCCGCCCAATGAGATCGGCCGCTGGCACATTCCTTACCTTCGTGTTCTCAGAACCTTTGTCAAGCAAGGGCATTATGGTTGTGATTGTGGCTGGAGTGCTATTACCAGGTCGAACTCAACAGTCAACATAGGTGTCTCCGCCGCAAGACTAATTTTCGCGCAAGACAGTGTGGCACGTGACGTATATACGTCACACCCCAGAACGTTCTGCAACGTGCTTGGTGCATCCACCAGACTGCGCAAGCCTCGACGCTTGTGACGATGGATCCCGACGTCTCTCGAATCCTCCACCTCTTGTCATAACGCTCTCATTTCCCTTATAAACCTGCTTGATCTCATGTTTTGAATCCCCCACAATTTCATTCATATCACGAATCATCCAATCTAACGACTCATTCCACGATGTTTAACTATTTCCCATACTCGTCTCATCCCTCTTCGCCGCACGATGCAGAGTATTTGCGCGCACTCGCAGAAGAGCGTGCCGCGCGGCAGCAGTTCGTTGCTGCCCAGCGTGCTCAAGAGGAGGCTCGCGCTCGAGCTGCGCGCGCACGGGCTACCCGCCAGGCCTACAGCTCGCCCTACAATTCGTATCTCTCTGACTTGGAAAACCACGATCTTGGACTGGAGGACAGAGGCTTTGGTCTCCCAATGATGCCGACGGGCTTCGGCTTCGACCCCTATGCGAGTGCCCGTCAGCGGGCACTGGTGGAGGAGCAACGGCGTCGAGAGTTGTTGGAAGAGCAGCAGAGGAACGAAATGCTGGAGCTGGAGAGGGAGAAGGAGCGCGAGAGGCTCGAGGAGGAGCGCGTCCGGAGGCTCCTCCACGAGGAGAGGTTGCGCGAGGAGGAAGAGCGCCGAAACAGGATCGAGGAGGAGCAGACTCTCGAAGAGGAGCAGCGCCGTGACCTTGACAGTCAACGCCGGCGGACGAGGCCGCACGACTTTACACGGAGCGACCTGGAGCCTCTCCTCCGTGCTTTTGGTCTGAGACCGCCGCTGTCGGACGAGGAAGAAGAGGTGACTCTTATCTTTACCTATCGTGAATTCGGAAGCTCAAATTTATGCCAGACACCTCGACTAGGTCGTCCATTTGCCCGAGCGCGGACGATGTCCCCGCCTCATCAGCGCATGGCGCCTCGCAATCTTCAGCGACCCCAGCAGGCGCAGCCCACCAAACGCCCGGTATCAGCACCCCGAGCCGAAATGCGACCCCCTCCCACAGCGAAGGAGCCTGGGCGCGTTCCCCCTCCTTCGCCCTCTCCTAAGGCTAAGGTTACAGTCTCTGCTTCTCCTGCTGAGATTGCTGCAGCAAAGAAGATCCAAGCCGCATATCGTGCTCACGCCACGAAGGAAAATGCGCTTAAACTGGTATCTAGGCTCCGCTATCGCTTCGCTCACCTCAAGTCCTCCTTCACGCTCCCAACCACCCTTGATTATGCGCCGGGCGACAAAGCTCCACACGTCACCGTCACAGTCGATCCCTCTGCCAAGCTCCCCGCTCTTTTTCCAAACGTAGAGGAAGAGGAGGCTGCAGGCGGAGTGCCCAAACTGGCGTACACACCGATTAACGCGCAGGTGCATACGTACGAGGAGGAGCTGAACTGCCTGCTTAGCGCCCTCGACGCGGTAGAGAGCCTCGGAGACGTGGGTGTGAGGGAGGCGCGGCGCGAACTTGTCCGCATGGTCGAGCGCGAGGCCGAGCGCGTGGAGCAGTGGAAGGGCGTCGTATGGCGGTGGTGGGCGGAGCGGAGGAAGCAGGATACAGGTGCGAAGATCGACGTCACCGCGCCGCTTTCTGTTGACTCTGAGCGCGATGACTCCAAGATGGTCGTCGAGCCAACGGTGACGTCCGCGGAGTCCACGAAGCCAGTCCAAGAGGCGCCAGGCGTTGTTGAGACCGCTCCCACGAGAGCGTCGCAGTGGCCGGTCGACATTGAAGTGACGGAAGTGTCTCCTGACCTGCCTTCGATGAGCGACGATTCGCACGTGCACATTGTGCCGGAGCATCACACACTGGAGCCAATAATCCCGGAAGTGACGGAGGAAGAAGAGCGGGAGGCGGAGCATGAGATGCAGGTGGAGCAACAGCGGCCTGCGACCCCTGCGCTGAGCCACGACCTGAGCGAGGCGGAGGTCGAGATGGAGGTTGAGACGGAAGAGGCTAGGACGCCGCCTGCGCGGGAGGCCGAGCTGCATACGCCCAATATCGTTGTCACTCCCCCAGTGGAAGCAAAGGCGAAGGCGGAGGTGCCCCCAGAGCCGGAAGCGAAGCAGCGCGCAGAGCCACTGTTCGCGCTGGTGGATAGGGAGTGGAAGGAAGTTGATACTTACGATATGTTCTAAGGCGTTGTCGGACGCCGTAAGTTTGCACCTGGACTGTGTACTGTGTATCTCTTTGTTGTAGCTATTCGATCTTACGTTGTATTTGTATATTCAATTTACTTTTCCATTCTTCCAACACAGTGTACAGGTGCGATTTGAATCCCCTCTTCCATGACTGTGTGGTATGTGCTTTTCCATAACCACATCAGTGCTACCTTCGCACCTTCAATTGCAAGCCACCGCGCTCGCATCCTTTCCGAATTATCGTTGGCTCATCGTTTTCAACGGCAGCACAACAAGATGGGTGGATCACAAGTCCCGACTTTCAACGACATGCGGCAGCGAATGGAACGCGTCTGGCTTGAAAGCCCTGGCTGTGAGGAATACGTTCAGTGGGCAGGGATTTTCGGGTCTATTGCTCGTGGTCGTGCGAGAGAAGGGTCGGACGTTGATGTTTTGGTAGTTTTCAAGGACCACATTCGTTCTGGTCAGCCGGTTAACCTCCACGAAGGTGCGCTCTTTCAAAAATCGTCTCGACTGATAATAACTTTGGTGCGGAAAATTAGACCTAATATCCGCTTGTGGGCGAGACGTCTCGCTGATGTGCATATGGAGAGGTCCGGATTGGGCCTGGGGTCATGTCCGTGTTGAGGCCCTGCTCGCAAGTCGAACTGTTTACGGGAGTCGCTCAGATGTTGAGGATCTCCGTCGCGATGCACAAAAGCTTTTGCAAGAAGGTCTGAAATCTGTTCAGATTGTTTCGTCGCTAGTCGATAGAATCAGATTCAAGATAGAGTCGGTGAAAACATTTGAGGTTTGTATCTTATTCTCTCCCAAGCTGGCGATCCGATCCTGACATGCCACATGAAGAACTTTTTCACGCAGATAGCTCTACGCCATGACTGCCTCCGAGACTTGAGGACCATTGTCACCATTCTGGATATTCATCCCGACTGGCATGCTCTACGTACGATGCTCACTTTCGATGGAGTTGAGGTTGCGGATGAGCTGCGTCCTTCGTTATTTCGCCCACTACCTGATGACAGGGAAGTCAACCTCCCTGACGAAGATCATCAATTCTGGAAATATGTCTGGGATCATCTACAGGAGTCCTCAACGGCGATGCAAACATTCCGTGGTGGAGCTTCATGGGGTCCGAAATGCGTAGAGCATATGTTTTCACAGATGAAGATCGCTGAAGCCTTCGACCACGGAGAAATCCCTGACCCGACCCTGTACCAGAAACTTGTCCGATAGGTGTCTATCCTCATCCATAACTCATACTCTCATCGCCGAGTGTCTTAGTGGCCACATATAAGTGTTCCGGGTATATGGTGTCACAGATGTCTACGAACTTTAACGAGGTCGATAGTCCCGCGATGAAAGTGATTCAAATACAAGTGCTTCACGTTTGGCAATCTCGAAGCTATGTGAGACATTATGCTATCTGGGGTCCATAGTAGGCCTAGTCTCCGATATGGACTGCCCCGTAAAAGCCCAATGTCAGGGTATTCATCCAGCAGTGAATTGAATGGCATAGGAGGGGCATGATTGGAGCTGAATTAATGGTATCGACATCTGATATTAGGCGGGAGCGGCTACAATTAGCAAGGGTGCAGACATAAAAATGATCTGGATATTATCCGTCAATCCTGATGATATGACTGGTGTACCAAAATTTGTTTCGACAGAGGTAAATTGGTGGTTGTCGGTGGCGAGAGATCTTGGGCGAGTTGAATGTGTTACCTGTCACCATCCTCAGGAGGCTCATATTCTGGTGTGTCCATAACGATTTGGATTGCTGCGCAAGGTATATGTAATCATACAGATAGATAATATAGGAACACCGCGCTCGCCGCTCACTGCTCCGAGTCATGCTCAGCTCTCATCTTCAGCGCTTCCGCCATCGCCTCAAAGCTCTTCTGCAAGTTCATACTCAAGAACCACTTTATCAGATAGGACCCGATCCCTCCAAACACCTCTCGCGTCTCGTATCGGGTCTTGCCATCGTCAGTCGTACTGAGCGCTTGCCACCGCTCCGCGCGTATAAACCAGCTGGGGAGCGTGTTTTGCCACGCAAGGCGGTGCGTAGCAGGGTCGACGTGTGTGATAATTTCATGTGCGATAGTGGGCTTGCCCGAGTCGTCCATCGTCGGGGGAATATGCACCTCCATAAGGAGGAACTTGCCCTCCGAAGGTGTCTGATCTGTGCTCGGCGTGCGTGATGCATCGACGATAGTTTGGGTGCGCCTGAAAAATGCAAAATGTCAAGAGCACTACTGTATATATATAAGATGTTCACGCACACAAACGGATTCCTAACATTATGTATGAGGTTGTCGAATTGTTGGACACAGTAGTACGAGGGACATACCATTCAGAATAAGACGAAAATCCTGTCAGGATGTGCCAAACTTTCTCAATCGGAGCATCGATCACGATAGATACGCTAATAGTAAGCACACCTGCATAGGATGGTGGCGGCAGGTTTGACATGGTCAACTGGAAATGCAGGACTGTGCAGGACTCACGATGTGAACCTGCTTGCCTGAATAGGAAGCTGCACGACGTTCGGCAAAAGCCGCTCAGCCATACAAATCACATTGCCAGTCAGTCAGTTCCGAGCTACACGATTTCCAGATATGGTGATTTGCGTAGGACTCTTTTCTATCGGTAGGTGTGAGATGATCAAATTTTTGTGTCAATTTCAATGCGTAGACGGTAGCAGTGAGCGCCACTGGATACGCGATCACGTGGAATTTGTAGATATTTGTGTTTGTGGCTGCCATTTTGGGCCACATTGTTCTTTGTGGACGCTGTTTTTGTTGTACAATGGGCCGGTTGGAAGACAGCACGACGACGCGACCATAGAACACAAGGGACAATCGCTTTTACGTGAGAAGATGCTGCACTGCCCATCGGCCGGTGAGTAGATAGCGCGCTTGGACCTTTTACAAAAGCTCTCCTTGCCACCTGCCACCCACCATTCCACCCTCTTCCTTCCTTCACGCAACGTGTCTCTAGCCTTTTGGCTCCTAACTTCAGCCTACGCATATCACGGTCTCGGTGCTGGCCCACCCCTGCTACTCATACACTGTCTTTCTAGTCGATTTTTGATACTGCTTCAATTTATTACCCGCACCAACATTCTTTCAGTTGTCTTCCGCTCGTATTGTCAACCATGCTGCCCGCTCGAGGATGTGAGTATACATAGCTCTTGGTCCTTTTGTGGAGAAGATAGGGACGGAGGACTAACTGCACTTCCTCAGATACTTTCATCGGACTCAACATCGTTCGCGGCTTGAGCATCATCGCTTGCTTCTTCTCTTCGCCAGTAGCATCGTTACAATGGTGCAAGATATTAAGGCCGTGAATGCTTTCATTGCCGCGGGGAAGGTCAATAGCAATGTGTTGTCTAGCAATGCCACGGACGCGGATTGCATTAGCGCTGACACGGATTACATCGAGTACGTCACCCTTTGTGTAGGCATGTTGCTGCGATAGCTTGGTACTTACAATATGCACTCAGAGGAAGCACAGTCCCTAATCAACCTGCTGGTGCATTCTGGGCCGTCCTTAACCGTCTGCTTATCATCTTCCAAGTCATTGTCCTCATCCTCTCCGAAATCGGCTGGCCCGCCGCGTTCTTCAATAAGTACTTTCCTGTACTCGGAGATGAGTTTGGCCTCGGCGCTCTCGGCGTCATTCAGTGTCTGTACGTCTCTCTCCGTTTCTCTCTATTCCCTCCCCCGCCACTTACATGGATGCTACATAGGCTGGGCGCAGCCGTGCTCTCACACCACGTTGATGAGTTCACGCTCGTATCCGCGTTCTTCCTCTTTTCAATTGGCTGCCTTAACATCTTCCTCGGGCTGATCTTCCGCGAGTCCGCGAAGGCCCGCCGCGCGGGACGCGAGCCGGAGCACGACGACGGCCTGCCCAGGCACATGCCGCCGCGCGCGCTCGTCATGTCATCCTACACGGGCGGCACCGCGGCATGGGACAAGGGACGTGAGGCGCCGAGTGGCGCGGACGCTGCGCGCGCGACCAGCCAGAGGAGCGGGATGGGCTTCGGCCGCCAAGGCGAGAAGGCTGCGCTTGCAAGAGGTGCGTGTCGCTGGCACGTTCTTTTAGTTTGAGATAGCCAGGTGCTGACGAGGTTTTGGTTGCAGGCTTCACAATCACGCGGCCGGTTGAGGCCCTCCCGACATATGTCCCGAAGCCTGTGGCTGAGGTGCGCCCAACCTCCGCAGCGGAAGCACGCCCCAGCTCTGCGCGGACGAGCGTTAGCGACACCGCCGTGTGAGGCACCACACGGGACTATTTTATATTTACATAACGCGTGGCGCTGGCACCTCACGACGAGAACCTGTACGACTGCATGAACTTGGGTACATGGACTCCCCCGGCTGCGGACTATCACTCTCTTATGGTGTATGTCGTCACGAAACCTTTGTAGCTTGTAGCTGTCTGTATATTGTATTCCTTGCGGATGTCTTGCTATAATGGAGTGACTGGACGAGGACATGTGCTCGAACAACTGTATACTGCCGTTATTTCTGTGCCATTCGACACAATGATAGAATTATTTCCGGACATAATCAGCACGCCGTTAACTGTCTCGTCTTTGGTACGTCTGATACTGTGTTCGATTAACAATTTGAAACTGCACAGCCAGCGCGGCACTTGTTCCGTATCACAAGTTGTGATATGTCAGTGCCATGATAAAAAACCAATTTGGTCGAGCAACGCATGATAATGATCAATCCATTGCCAGCTTGCGCAGGGCGCAGCATGTTTGAAGAAAACTTGGCATCGAATTTACAATGATCTCTCGGCAAAATCCGGTTCGTGTTGAACGATCGATATATAGTAGGTTCATCATGGTACGCAGCACCCCATGCCCTCACCCACATCTGTCCATAGGTATGGCTTGTAGCTCACCTGGCAATCGAATGTCTAGTGTTGATATATCCAACTGATCAACATCAGCAGTCTATCATCACTCTGCTTCAGTCCACAACGGAAACGAAACGATTTGAACTTGCTCAAGCTCAAGCTTCAAGAAATCCCATCCATAATATCTGACGTGTACCGGTAAATTCTGTACTCTTGTGCGTCACCTTCCTATTGATGCACAGGATTAGCCCCACTCTTCCGCCTGAACTGACAGATCGTATCCTCGACCATTTACACGACGACTTCCACGCTCTCGCTGCGTGCAGCTTGACTTGCCGTGCCTGGCTCCCTTCATGCCGATATCACAAGTTCAGCGCTGTTCGGACACGGTCCTCCGCAAAGAAGCTCTACGAATTACTCTGCGCATCTCCTGAGATTGGGCTCTACGTGCGGCGGCTCGAAGTCGATCCCTTGAGTCCACATTCAATCCCCGGGGATATCTTGGCGAGAATCACTCGGAAGCTGCCCAATGTCACCATCTTGCTGTTGGAATTCATGGCGAGTATACAGTTCCCATACTTGACGTGTCTTGGAAACACGCTGCGCAAGTTGCTCCTGGTTGGTTGCATTATTGAATCCCAAGCCGCCCTCATCGTATTTATGCGTCATTTGCCACATTTGGAAGAGGTCTGCTTCGATGCCGTCCAGTTCTCTCCTGCAACCGTAGCGTCAAACCTTCTCGATCCCCCGGATACTGCGCTTAATGTACCTGTTTGCGACATACCTGCCATCTCTCTACGCAAGATCACTACTCAATTCATACGCGGGGTCACTGTTAAAATAATTATCGATTCATTGATCGCGTCATGCATGGTCTCCCATGTCGAGCATCTGTGTCTATCCAACATCTCTCCTCATGATATTACCACATGGGACAGACTGGTACAAGCTGCTTGCTTATCATTGAAGAAGATCAGCATCAGTTTGTACGAATCTTCACAGCTTGTGTTCGCCGGTGAGTTCTGCACGATATTTTCTGAATGTGATAGCTTATCGACTATTTTCCAGGCCCCAACTTGGCGACGTGCGCCGAGCTACGGTCTTTGCGACTCAGAGCATCTAGGATGCAAACATTCTGCGCGATTCTCTCACAGTTCACGAAGCCGCAGATAGAATATGTGACTTTCATCTACAACGTTACACTAGCCGAACAGTCTTCCGAACAGTCTTCCGAGCAGACTCAGTCCTCCGAGTGGCAATGTGTTCTGGGCATCCTCAGATCCCATGCATTCTCTTCACTCAAGCGGATTACCTGGAAAACCGGCCATAATGAGAAGTTCGCGAATACAGTCAGGAGTGAGCTGGCCTACTTGGATGGATATTGCATGTAATCGACGGATATTGACAGCTCGTAATGAGCGTTGGTGCAGGACTTCCCGCAGGTCCGAATGTGTACATGGTGAGTGATTCGGATGCTCCTGTGGCACTTTTCGGGTTCACAACCATCCTCAGTTTTGCGAACGCCGCTTGTTTTATTCGCCTTCTCATTGCCTTTCCCGTTGTTTGCGTTCATTCCCGCATGACGATTTTTTTCTGCAAGCTATACAACTCATCTTTCTCCGATTACATTCAAGAATTCTGAGATGCTTTTGCAGAAATCTGACCTTCGTTCTTCGTACATACTTGTTACCATCATTTTCATTCTGCATGTACAAAATGTTGTATTTTTAAAGGAGGCTAGATTTCTCTCAACATATGTATGTAGCTAAGTAAAACTACTACCGAAGAAACTCCTAGTCTTCTAGATCCCTACATCGCGCCGAAGGGCGAAATATGCGACTAGAGCTCAAATACATCCTGTACGTAACCTCCGGGAAGTGGCATCTTCTGAATTCTGAGGCCGATTCGGCTGAAGGCATATTGGCTCGAGACAGGGCTATGCGTCGGGACGTCGGGAGCGTTCGAAGACTCCAGACTGCTGATCAAGGCGCTGCGTTCGCATTACACACATTGTTCGAACATGTACAGAGAGTTTGACAGACAAAACAGTAACACTTGTTTCGAGAGAGACGCTCGTAGCTAAACCCGATGTCCGAAGAGGACCCTCCCCACGCGAGTCCGCAAGATGGATGCGACAGTTGGTTGCCACGAGCACAGAGAGCGGCAAATACCCTCAAGTCATCGTACGGAGCTTGTCAATCCAGCAAAGTGTCGTACACGAGCATGGCAGGATCCAATCGTAATTAGGTGGCTGAGATCTGACCACCGAGAATGTGCACCCTAGGGGATGAGTAAACGCACGTTCGCGCGTGAATCAGCGATGATGCTGTACGGTGGTGCTTAGAGATACGAAAAGTTGCAAGTGAACGTAAATGGAGGAAAGGGACTGGTTGGGATTCATGACAAGCTGGCTAGAACAAGTCGGAAATCTAGTCTGAGGCAAAGCCACCAGCGGAGAGCCGTTCGCTAGACTCGCAAGCCAGTCGTTCCAGCGCGTCGTTCTCCATTCTAGATTAGGCAATTACATGCATTCTCATTTAGGAAGTACTACCGAATATAGAAGGGGCGGAGTGCAAAGGAGAAGAGAAGCTTGATTTCACGAAGTCAATTCTCCCACGCTCCACCTGGCAAAAGGGCGCCCAATTTGCCCAGCCGTTCTGGCGAACAGGAGGAGTGCCACGACGGAGTTTGAATCTCTAATCGCCAGAACGGCTGGGACGAGCCTAGCCGTTCGCGGCCTTACGGTGACAGTCGGGCAACGGCCGGAAGCTGCCCGGTGTAATCATCCATCTTAGATAACGATCACCACCCCACCCTATAAGCCCTCTCCATCTCTGCTCTTTCCCCATCCTTCGTCTCCAAAACCATTATCCTCAGCAATGCCAGTGAGTCCTGCAGACAATCTGCATCGTCTTCGAGCATCCATCTCACCCGTGGTTTACACAGGTCAAGGTCGGAATCAACGGGTGCGTCGGCTGTGGGTGTGTGAACGTTCAGACTGATTAATACCGTTTCTCGTGTCGCCCTACTCCAGCTTCGGTAAGAACTTGCATATTTGCTGGCTTCGCCGTGCTCACGGCAGTGTGTAGGTCGCATTGGCCGTATTGTGCTCCGTAATGCTCTCCTCAACCCGAAATCGAGGTCGTCGCTGTGAACGAGTGCGTATTAGTTGATCCCCACCCAATCTCCACTGACGTCATTTGTACCCACCAGTCCCTTCATTGACCTCGAATACATGGTACGTTTCTTTGTAATCTTAACATAGGCCGCATATAGTCTGTTTGTTATACGTGCGAGTAGTCTGCTACCCGGCCCGCGCTCTTCTGAAGGATAACTCGTCTTTGGCGATGCGTTATCATCGACAAAAAGGACTCTTCGCGCTTGGACATCCTCCTACCCTTGTTACGCTGATATCTTCGATCGGTGTCTGACCGCGTTCCGTTCAGGTGTACATGTTCAAGTACGACTCCGTCCATGGTCGCTTCAAGGGCTCCATCGAGGCCAAGAATGGCAAGCTCTACGTTGAGGGCAAGCCTATCTCAGTATACCAGGAGAAGGATGCCGCCAACATCAAGTGGAGCGAGACTGGTGCTGCTTACATTGTCGAGTCCACCGGTGTTTTCACCACCACTGAGAAGTAAGCCTCTTGTCAGTTGTAGAGTCTGTGACGTTGACCCTTTGCAGGGCATCTGCGCATTTGAAGGGTGGTGCGAAGAAGGTCATCATCTCTGCCCCCTCTGCTGATGCTCCCATGTTCGTCTGCGGTGTCAACCTTGACGCCTACGACTCCAAGTACACTGTCGTACGTGTCTCTCTTCTATCGTGTGCGTAATTTTGCTCAATTGTTATACAGATCTCCAACGCGTCCTGCACGACCAACTGCTTGGCGCCTCTTGCCAAGATCATCAACGACAATTCGGTATCGTCGAGGGTCTCATGACTACTATTCACGCCACTACCGCGACCCAGCGCACCGTCGACGGTCCTTCTCACAAGGACTGGCGCGGTGGACGTGCCGTTGGCAACAACATCATCCCGTCTTCCACCGGTGCCGCCAAGGCCGTCGGCAAGGTCATCCCCAGCCTGAATGGCAAGCTCACGTAAGTTTGGTGCTATGCTCGCCTTGGCGCTCGCGCTGACTTGAATCAAAGCGGTCTCTCGTTCCGTGTGCCCACCGTTGACGTCTCCGTGGTCGACCTTGTCGTGCGCCTCGAGAAGAGCGCGAGCTACGACGAGATCAAGGCTGCGGTGAAGCGGGCGTCTGAGGGCTCGATGAAGGGCATCATGGGCTACACCGAGGAGAAGTGGTGTCGACAGACTTTACTGGCAACGACAACTCGTCGATCTTTGACTGGATGCGGGCATCGCGCTGAACAAGAACTTTGTGAAGCTGATCGCGTGGTACGACAACGAGTGGGCTACTCGAAGCGCGTGTGCGACCTGCTCGTGTTCGTGGCGAAGAAGGACGGCGCGCTCTGAGGTGTGGAGTGGATAAGAGAAAGAAGTTTGGTGCTGCTGTATGAGGACTTTGCGCTGCTTGTAGCTTGCTGATATGCAGTCTTGCGTGTTTGTACAAATGTCAATAGAAGCATTCGGATACCTCTTGGTGGTGTGGTTGCGTTCGTGGTGTTTGCCGTCGTCGGTGGGTGTTGAGAGCATCCACGTCGTTGGTCGCGATCATCTTGTGGCAATCTTACTGAACGGTGTGAGCATGAGCAGTTGTCGGTGTCGCTACTATCCTCGCACACTTCCATCTCGTGGCGTTCATCTTGTGGCAAACAGTCCACGCTGGAGACAAGCGGGCCAGTCTCCTCTACACTTGCGACGCCCTCAGTCCACCTTGCTTAGTTCTGACTTCGTTCTACCGCACAATGGCTACATCCGTATGCGAGCTATTCTCGCCATTTCCATGTTTTTGTGCAATTTCTCGAATTCGCATGCATAATTAGTCCACTTGCCTCTGTCGAATGCATCGCCTCCGTCCATCCAATGACGAGACAGTGCTTTCACAATGGTGAGCTCATTCCTTTGCAATGGGGCTTCGTGGCCCTTGTACTCAGACCAGTCGTCACTGAGGCTAATCACCGTGGCATAGGAATCTCTCCACATTTCGCTGTTTTATAGACAGATGCTGTAACAAATAGATTTGAGGAATCTCCGAATGACGATATAATTCTTCACGCCAAGGTCTCTTTTTTTTTCTCCCTCGCTGTCTTTGAGCCTGATGAGAATCTCGGCGTTTACAGTATGGCTCAACCTACCAGGGCCATGTTCACACCCTTCCTGCGAACAACCTTTCCAGTTTCTACGCTCATTTCCGGCAGGGTTATAGGAGACTGTTTTGCAAATTTCGTGATTTCTAGTAAGCGATGTCTTCATCTTCTTGGATCAATGACTGAACCTGTGTCCGAACCAACAAAGGAAGTTCTTCGGTCGTGTCTCGAAGAAACGACAAGACTGGTTCATCTAATTGTGAGTCGCTGTATGCTGTCCATATGCGCCCATGTTTTTGAAGTCCGAAGTTTGCCTCCCAGGGCTATGATGGACATTTGAAGATGCACGGCCGGAGATTTCTGCTCTGCGACGACATAGCGCCCCGCGAAGAACGTCGCCTCCTGCCTCTCATCCACCACGTCTGTCATATCCTCGTTGCATTATCGACACATACATGTTCCTTTGGCACTTGCAATGGAGCGAACGTAGGTTGCATAGCATCGGTGTAGTCGGAGGAGCGATGTAGATGCTATGCTATGCATATGCATGGGGTGATTGTTTCTTCCTCACACTTCTAGTACAACGATGAGGTATGCAAGGTTGCAAGTGGTTATGTTTTACAGATGCACGTTTTCGGGTCGCTAGAATCCATCTTCCCAAGTTCGGCGTTGTTCGGTACAACAATGATGCAGGTTGGACTTCGCTACAATTTCCTAGCATGCATGATATTTCGCGACAGCGGAGCATCGTTTTAATCTACTGTGGTCACCGCACATCTTTCGAGGCGTGGCTCCGTGTCGGCTAACATGCAACTTACTCGGATACACGGCCCGTGGTTCGACTCCATTCTCACATCCCCGTTCAGTCATTGCATTTCCTGCTTACAATTGCCACCTGCGCGCCTTTACGTGCTGTCTGTTGTGCGACCCTCGAGGAAGATATCTGGTCAACGGGCGGTGCTCTACCTGTTGCTTTCACTGACGTTTGGAATAGTTCGGACGACAAGTGTTCCAACCTTTCGAATGTGGAGTGGCGATACTAAGGCGAGCATCGCTTCCGACTTGTCTCGGTGCATTTGTATGTCCTCTTCCCTTCATTCATCCAGTGTGGTGAAAAATTGTGCTTCTAATAATGTCATAGCACAGATGCGATCAATCAGCTCGCGAAAGTGAGGAGATGTAAGCGCGGTGAGTTATTCTCGAAGGTGGATATAAGAGTTGGATCTCTTCGTCTCCCATAAAGCATCGACTCGTCCCAAGTCATTCGGACTGGCTAGCGTTATGTCATCCGCCGTCAGCGCCGAAGAGGATCAGCAAGCGTAAGTGGTGCTCACGGCAATATTTCCTCATCTAATATACGCTATTGCACAGCTTCATCTCAATATGTTTTTGTCTATCGACAACCAGTCAGTTGTTCACTTACGATCTCGAGCCATTTTCTCATTCCCGTTTGTCGCAGCTCTCCTGGTTTACGAGTATCTCATCACGTTTGATCGTGAATATCGACTTGTCTGGAAGCGCCCATTTTCGGCAGCCACCTTAGTATTTTTGCTAGCAAGATACCCTCTTCTTCTGGTGAATGTCATCAATCTTGCCATGATACGTCCGCTGTCAACAAGGGTACAGTCCTCGTCCTATTACTGGAGACTGTCAGACTGTCTTAGCCCACTTAAAATTCCCAGACTTGTTCTGCATTGAACTGGTTCACAACAGCTTTGGAGCTGCTTTTCATTCTTCTTGCAGCCGGTGGGTGCTCATTGACCATATGATATCCTCACTTCTGACTGGCCATTTTGTATTCTGTGAAGCATTCTCAAGTCTCCGAGTCTATGCGTTGTCTGGCCGTCGATGGCAAATCGCTTGGTTGATATTTGTCTTGTCACTGGTCTCTTTCGGTGTTGCATTTGTGAGCCCTGTCCTCTGCATTGAGCTTGGCATGTGATTGAAGTGCGGCGCAATGCATTTAGTTTGTGTATGTGCGGGAAGTGGTGGTTATATCTCCACCTCCCATCAATTGCACAATAGTCAATTTCATCTCACGGGAGCTCACAAACACGTCAGTGAAATTCATCCGTGTTACTGCATCTTTCGACTGACTCGGCGTGTCATATAGATGTATGAAGCATTTTTATCGGCCTCATATTGTCAAAGTGCTCACCTCACGTAATGCTGCCAGTGACGTACGTAGCACGTACAACAACCATCACTGCGGACGTACTTGTTCTCGCAGTAACTGTACACCAGACATACTGGACAAGACGAGGTGTCGCAGAGGCTGATGTCCGAACTCCGTTGCACACGTTGATCTTGAGGGATGGTCAGTGTTGATTCCTGCTTCGATATATGCACCCGCCTGATGCCCTCCGTCAGGTACTATATACTTCTTGTAAGTTGCTAATAGTCAAAGCAGCGCGCTGATGTTAGCTTATCGATCATGTGCCTCATAGAGCCATATTGATCTTGAACATTGTAGATATCATACTAACGTGTTTGGGAGAAATTTTTGTGAGCAAATGTGCCTCGAATGCTTGCCGATACTCGCTTATGTATCATCATCATCATCAGGAAGACACCTCATATCTCAGCGAGTTGATCGACCCGTCAGTAACCGCAATCAATCGCTCTTTATCCCAATTTCTCTAAACATCCGTTACCACACAGAGTAACAGCAATTATCATATCGCGATTCATGCTCAACCTCCGCGAGGTCGATGCATCCCAATGCGAAGACCAAAGTCGCCCGTCGTTTGTCGGCTCTATCCAATTTGCTGCTTTCGTCGAACCTCTAGGTGCCCCTCTGGAGCACGAATTCTCGTTCTCTGCGATCGATCCGGGTTCCTTGGGCGAGGAGGGAGCCAGTGAAGAGCGCGAGCGCGAAGACGTACTGGACCGCGATGAGGAAATGATGTCAAGCCAGATCAGTATTCGGGTTCACTGAAGTCGAACCTGGTCCATCCAGAATCAGGGAGTAGGCTATCAAGACGTTTGACATTTTCTTTCGGTTCGTGTGGCGTTGCTTTCTCACCGATACCTCATGTTTACTGATGACCTAGGACACATACAGGAGTATTTCAGGTTTCGCTGTCTATTACTTTCTTACGTGTAAATTCGGGGTGTCGTTATATCTAATGTTTGGGAAGTACTATTTATGAACGAGGATGTGATGAAGTCATTCTGGTTGTGCATTACAGCACTCAGATTCCATCCTCTTTCTGCTAGTAGACTTCACCGCCAAAAAGATTTCGCCACAGCCATACGAATCGTAACATCCCACATAGTCACACACAACACGCAGCGCCCCACCCTACTCCCCAACCGTGCCCGCAACAACACTCCCATGCACGCCCCACCCAACACCAAGCCCAAACATGATCCACCCGATAAATATGATACCCAGCGCGACGCCCATATACACCCATCCCATCACGCCGCCCCCGTTCCTCGGCGACTTCAGCAGCTTCTCCCGCTGCTTCGCGTCTTCGTCCTTGAGCGGCGCCCCCACGCCCTTTGCGCGGCACAGACGGTCGACCTCAGCCGGCAGGTCGCGCGGGGCGACCTGCGAGAGGCGCGCGGCGGGGAGCAGCGTCGGCGTGGTGTACGAGAGCAGCAGCATCGCGCCGGAGGCTGCGGCGGAGAGGAACGCGTACACGAGCCACAGCGTCACTGCGGGGTCCAGCGAGTCCGTCGGGGACAGGTCCTGCAGCCGCCCGGCTGCGGTCGTGATGATCACGATCGATGCTTGGACGACGGACTCTGCGGGGAACGCATGTGGTTAGGCGCTGAATGAATAGCGTGCGTGTGTGCTCACTCTTGATTGCGAATCTGTGCGGGCGTGGCTGTGTGAACGATCATGGACGAAGGTAGGGAGGACGGAACGGAACGTACCCGGTTGCGAAGTATTGGGGATCGGGGATGATGTTACGTATAATCTCTACTTGCGGTGCGGGAGTGACGGCCTATACACGACACGACATCAGTGAGTAACGAACTCTCCAACTGCAAAGCCGACGCTCCTCACCTGTGAAAGCGCATAGAAAACATACGCCGCGACTGACCACAAACCCCAAACATCAGCACCCAGCCAACCAATCGACCGCCCCATGGCACTCACCGAACGTAGGCACACTGTGCGAGAACTTGAGAAGCAGCATAGACACGAGGAACGTGAGCGCCGACACGAACACTTCAAACACAGAGCACAGCACAGTCAGTCAATCAATCAGCGCACCGCCCGATCCCGCCCACGGCATACTCACAGAAGCCAATGCGCTGGCCAAACACATCAATGTAGATCCCGAGGAACGGCGTCAGGCCCGCGGGCAACAGGAGGTAGAAGCTCGACACCCATCCTCCAATCACCGCGCCCTTCTTCAGCCTCTGCTGCGCAAACTGCCTACACCCCACCCACGCGTCAGCCACACCCTCCCCACACACAAAAACACACGCACGCGACTCACGTCGATATAGACACGAACGACTGCACCCCCGCATTCTCAAACACCGCAAACAGCACCACGAGCCAGAACGTGAGCGGCAGGCGGCGCATCGCGCGCAGGCTGAACACGCCGCCCCTGGTCTGCCCCGTGTGCCGCCGCCCGCTCGTCTGGTCCGTCACCTCGTAGCGCGCGCGCAGGAAGCGGTCCAGCAGGAACACCGCGACCGCGCATAGGAACGAGAAGAGCGCGATTACGGAGCTGATCCATAGCGCCCAGGCGTACGACCCGAGGTTCTGCGTGATCACGTTCGCGGTGGACTGGCCCGTGAATTGCGCGAGGTTCGCGATGCACCTGGAGCAGCACCGGTCAGTATGTCAGCGTCGAGGGGAAGATCTGTGTGTACCAAATAGCGCCTGGAAATGAGGACGTTAGTTAGGTTCAACTCTGAGGGGTATGAGGAAAGCATTCCTACCGATGGAGAACGCGAAGCCCTTTCCCGGCGCAAAGTACGTCGAGAATATCCGGTGCTGCGCGTTGTCGAGGGAGCCGTCGCCGATAGCTGCGAGGACTTTGCCCACGATGAGCAACGGGTAGCTGTTAAGGTTGTTAGTCGCTGCGCCGGACATGACCATTGCGCCAGAGAGATGGAAGCCCGCGAGGATCACGGAGAGGAGAGCGCCGCCCCATTTGTCGATGTAGAAGCCCAGCCCGATGCAGAGGAAGGTGCTGACCTGGACAACGAATTAACCCTTCGAGCAAGCGCTTCTGGAGAGGAATCCTTACCAGGTTGGTGACCGCGACCTGAAGTATTTAGGATATACAATCAGCGCTCTGACTAGCGTTTGACACTGATATCACGTACGAGAGTCGCGAACTGCGAGTTGTTGATATGCGTTTCGGCAATGATCGTCGTTTTGAGTGCCCTGGAGTATCCGTAAGTCAGCGTCACGCGCTAGACACGAAAGCACGACTCCGCCAACTAACACGATGAGGCCCTACGTGAACACCAAGACTGGGTTCAGGCTCAGCAGCTCGAAACGTTCGGGGAATGACACATACGTTCGACCAGTGGTTCCCGACTGAATAAAATCATTCAATCACCGCAAAATTCGCACAGAAAAGCGGGAGAACGTACATGTGCACAGACACGTCAAGACGATGATCGCGGCTTGCCACGCTATCGGGAGCCTGGCTCTCGGCGCGAGTCCAGGAGCGTACGACAAGCTCTGCTCCTGCTCCTGGCTCGACGCCGAGTCCCGCACCTCCACCTCGCCCTTCTCCTCAACGGGGGGCTTCTCGGCACTGCTAGATCGGTCAAGCGACATGGAGAGAGGAGCGCGTAATATTTTCGTCGACTACTGGGGACGAAGCCACACGGGGGAACAGACGAGTGTCGCTCGCTCATCTTATCAGATTGCGCGGCTGCGGGGTGAGAGGTGACGTCTGCATTTGGAATGGTCACCGTGAGTGTTATTGACCGGGGTAGTGGCATCGCGTATGGAAGTGTGTCCGGCGTGAGACGAATGTGGGTCGATTCGGTGCAGGCTGGGTCGTGGTGGTGCCTTGGGGCGACGTGCAGACACTCGATGATTGCCGCATGCATGCCCCCTTGGAAGGACGGCTTCCCTACAGGAGACGGCAGCGCGACAGGTTCATTGAGTTTTCCGCCACATGGGATCCTCAGAAGGCGTTCGGAGCGCCTTCTGCAGCGGATCCTCAAGGTCTGCTTCCCACGGGCAGAGATAATCTTATCTGATAAGCAACCGTGGTACACGGAAACCGGATCTTGCTGCGTACCGGCCTGTGCAGAAAAGACGCGAACAACAAGTCAAAGGGCAAGCCTTGAAGCGACTCGGACAACTCATCGTATAGTGCTGAGGCTCCTCTGTGCGAAAATTAGGAGAGCGACAGGGAAGCCGGTGGAGCTGTATGTAAACAATCAGCCTGCACGTCTCGCATAACGCACTACGCGACGCGCGAGCCTTACAGCGACGTCAAGCCTAACATAGATGGGGATAAGCGGCTACAATCGTGTACTGAGAGAGACGAACGACTGGAAAATACACACCAGGTTCGTGGCAACAGGAATGATCAGCAGACAGAGGCCGGGGAGCGCAACCATGGGTGAGCGTTGGTTTTCGGAGGAATAGCACGAGATGAATGACATCGTCATCGGCGGTTCTGCGTCGTGGCATGGGAACTTGATCACAATCGATGATAAATCCACAGATGGTGCGCTTGTGCACAAGGCCCAGCCTGCTGACTGAGGGCATTCAAAAAGCGGGTCGCTGTCAGTGATACGGACCGGACAGTCACAATGAACGATTCTAAGCAGGCGGCCCGCCAACGAGCCAGTAACCCTGCTGGCTACCGACACATTCAGCGACAGAAGGTGTCGATAGCCAGCAATGCGTCTGCTCGAGAGCGAAGCCTCTGAAAGCACGTCAACGAGAAGGGTACCTCGTTACGCGACGTTGACTGCTTACCCTCCTTGATGCCGCCTTCTGCGATGTCCTGAAGTGCCTACAAGGTATCTGGGAACGCAGGGACTAGGAATTGTTGAGCAGAATAATACCCTCACGCGACAGACATGGTGAGAGTACTGGACAGGCTGGCTGCCCAAAAGGGTCCAAGATTTCCAAAACGGAATAGAAGCTGGGCTGATGAGTGGCGAGCGAAGCAAAACGTGGCCAGCTTAGGGCGGCTATCCTAGAATATGCGCTGTGAAAGACTCAAGAGATTGAGGTGTTGTCGTCTCCAGGGGCATCCAGCTAGACTCAGCTATTAGAGTACTAAGCCCGCCAAGCTAAATATTAATGAAGATGGGGATCGATTGCAATTGCAATGGATCGGCCGACCAAGCAGGACTACAAAGATGTATGCAGACATGAGTATTCGCATACTACTAGTGCAGTCGAACAGAAGCCCTTGAAGCTGCTGTACATGCGGAGTGCAATTGTGAGTCGTCGTTGAACAAGAAAAGAGGAATGATCACGGCTACGAGTGTCACAGCCATGCGGGCTGTGACGGCTGTGACGCACGTGCGAACGCGTCCGTGAGTGTGATTGGATGTGACGATGTTGTGACGGGTCGCGACGCGTCGTATCACGGCTTGGAAAAAAGGATGATCATTAGGAAAGCGTCATGGAACGAATATTCTGGAGGAAAAAAGGTCTTGCGAGATTGGGGATTGCACGGTGAAATAAGGGACTGGCCGGGGTACGCACTTTCACTTGATTTCGGCGCAGACGCTGAGGTGTCAACTGTGCACACGACAGGAAATCGGTACGCCACCAAAAAGATACACTCCACCGAAGTGCTGCCTAGTTATCTTGCTTGTTGCTCCCTCTCTATCTCCTATCCCACCATGTCTGCCCCCCTTCCTCTCATCGAAAAACAAGACACCCAGGCCGACGCGCACTCCGTCACGACCGATGACCTCAGCGCGGAGGATAACAAGCTGCTCGTGGAGTTCGGCTACGTGCCCTCCTTCAAGCGCGAGTTCTCCAACATCGCGACGGTACGTGGTCCTCGTGCGCGTCGTCCGGGCTGACCTCACCCGCGCTCACGCGCGATTGCAGATCAGCTTCGCGTTCAGTATCATGGGCTTGTGCTCGAGCATTGCCACGACCTTCAATTCGCCGCTCCTCCTCGGCGGGCCTGCGTCGGTGACATGGTGTTGGATTCTCGGGGCTTGCATGTGCTTCACTTTAGGTGCGTCCTCTTCTGGCTGCCGTTCTTCGCCCATCATCGTATGCTTCTCCGATACCGGAGAGACTGTCATTGGTTTGCCGCTATATCGCCTCATGAGACCGCATCATCCGTAGTGTGTGGGGCTCCACTGTGAACTCTATCAAATATTGCGCTCAAGATCCGGGTGATAGGACTGAAGTGCTCTTCTCATCAAACTTCAAAGTGTTCTGTTTGCTTCTCTTGGGCTATCCACGTGATTTTATCTTCCCCGCCATGTTCGTCCGCTTTTTTCGGGGACATGTTGCCTCCAGGGAATATTCACAAGACCACTGAGGTGATCCCGTTCAATGTCTGACCAGGGCGTGGCACGCAGTCGTGATTTTCTGGCGGCACTCGGTCCCGATTCTGGTTCCTTGATACGCACTTTCTGCGGGAGGTATTTCTGCTGGGACGTGTGACATCGGTATCCTAAATGCAGGCAAACGGACCGAATCAATTTCTATGGCGGCAATCTTCACTAGCGTTATGCTCGGCCATATCTGACAATCGATGATATGTAACTCACCGAATCCCATGTGACTAGGCGCGAGCATTGCGGAGATTGTCAGTGCCTTCCCTACGTGCGGTGGCCTGTAAGCATTGCACTCCCATATCTCTGATATTTCACCGCTAATATACTTACTCATACAGCTATACTGCATCGGCACAACTCTGCCCGCCCAAGCACCGTGCCCTCGTCGGTTGGGTGGTCGGGTGGCTCAACATCCTCGGTCAGATCACTGGACTGTCCTCGACCGAGTTCGGTCTTGCGAACATGATTTGGGCGGCGGTAGTGGTCGGCAAGGTCCGCTTCCCCTCGGAAACAATTTCACGACGCGTGTTTGACCTTCAGTAAATTCAATTCAGGACGGAAATTACGTCGTTACGGCAGGTAAAAATGTGGGCCTGTTCGTGGGCCTGCTCCTTTTCCACGGATTGTTGGTACGTACCTCCCATTGCCTACAATCAGTTTTTGCGCTAATCTTCTGCGCAAAGAACTGTCTTGCGACGCGGCAACTCGCGCGTCTCACGACCGGCTTCGTCTTCGTCAACCTCGGCACGACCTTCCGTGCGTCCCCTCTTCGCTCCTCGGTATCTCCCCCACTCACCCATTCCTGGCGCCAGTCATCATCATCGTGCTGCTCGCGACGACCCCGCGCAGCGAGATGCATAGCGCGTCGTACGTCTTCGGAAGCGAGGGCGTCGTGAACCAGACGGGCGGCTGGAACAGCGGGATCGCATTCCTTTTCGGGCTGCTCAGCGTACAATGGACGGTGAATACCACCCTTCCCTCCATTCGTATATGCGTTATTGACGTAGATTGGTGTGACCACAGATGACGGTGAGTACTCGCCACGACATGCGCGCGTGCTTTTCGGTGCTCAGACGGACTGGCGGCGCTGCTTGTTCATGCAGGACTACGACGCGACGGCGCATATCTCGTAAGTGCTGTGGCGTTCCGCTGTATGGACGTCCGCGATTGGCGTGCAGAAAGATGCTAATGTGTGCATATGCAGCGAGGAGGTCAAGCGTGCCGCATTCGCAGGTTCGTGGTCGATGCCACAGTAGTACAGGGACAGTTAATGCTGACGTCATCGGTTTCAGCGCCTTCCGCCATCTTCATCGCAGGTTCGTGACGTTAAATGACCATGCAGTTTGGAAGTGAAGCTAATGCTCTGGTGCAGTTATCGGTACTGGACTAATCGGATGGCTGCTCAATATCGTCCTTGTTCTGTGCTCTGGTCCTCTGTGCGTTACTCCGATTTTGAATTGAGGAACACCAGTGACGGATATGTAAAATATAGCGAGAACCTCCCCGGACCGTCAGGCTCAGCCGTCTTGGAGGTGCGTACATCCGCTTCAAGTGCCTTCCTGTTATTCACATTTGTATCTCGCAGATCATGACTCTTCGCATGGGCAAGGCCGGCGCGCTTTTCTCTGGGTACCATTTCTACGCGCTTCCCCTCTCTCACAAACACTAGCTAATACGCGAATCCGCAGGCATTCGTATGCCTGACGGCGTTCTTCGTTGCCCAGACGGCTCTTCAGGCGTGCTCGCGGACAGTGTATGCGTTCAGCCGCGATCACGGTACGCGCGCTGTTGAATAATATCACTCTATTTTCCAATTGTTCTACAGGCCCCCGGACCGCGACTACTTTGGGCATATCAGTACATGGACAAAGACACCCCTGCGCGCGATCTGGCTCACGACCATCACCTCGATCCTGCCCGGTCTGCTCGACCTCGCGAGCCCCATCGCGCTCAATGCTATCTTCGCGCTCACCGCGATGGCGCTTGACCTCTCGTACATCATTCCCATCTTCCTGTACGTCACTAGTCCCGGTCGTAGTATACGGTGCATGGGCTAATCGGACGATGTAGACGCCGTTGGTACAGAAACCACCCGGAGGTGAACTTCAAGCCAGGCCCGTTCTATATGGGCGATGGCCTGCTCGGGTGGGCGGCGAACGTGAACTGTATACTGTGGACGCTCTTCGTGGTTGTCATATTCTCGATGCCGACCATCCTCCCCGTCACGAAAGACAACATGAACTACGCATCGGTACGTACACCATCTGTCACCCACCGAAAAGTGAGTGCTGAGAAGCTTCGCGGTACGTGTAGGTCATTACGGGCGGTGTGATTATTTTGTCCTTGTGCGTGCTTCGTGCTTTCTTTGTCAGCGCGACTATTCTTAACTTCTGTCGTGGTAGTGTTTGGTACTTCGCAGGGTAAGTATTCGTTCATCGATCAGAGTCAGGGTACTAAAGCAGCCGCGAACGCAGCGGACGCCGGCACTACAAGGGCCCCACCTCCAACCTCCCCCGCAACAACCCTCCGAGCTACGACGAAAGCCAAAGCCAAAAGACACAAGACGTGTGACCCTCACAACGGAGTGAGTGCACACGCACACTCCGCCTCGCACTGCAAGCTGACCGCCGCACAGCCGCTTCAACAGCTCTCCCATATACCCCGCCGGGATCCTGCCGCGCGCTGTCACGACCAGCGCACGACGTGTTCAACGATGACCCCGACGACGCTCACGAGATCCGGATGCGCTGTATTCGCTACTTTATATAGTCTCAGTGTAGAAGAAGCCAACCGTACAGTACTTATAGATGGAATTATACAGATGTATCCCGTAACGTATAGCTGCTCCCGCAATGCTCATGACGAATGGCCATGTCGTCTTCCTATCCAAGTCCACAGAGGAGTATGCGTCGGTGGGGGGCTGCAACCACGCATGTAATAACCACCAGGGTAGGCTATCCTCGACGCCAGGGCCAGTTGTGTTCAGGTGTCGCGAACCGTCCTCCGGCGAGAGTTGGGAGTGCGAGCCACATCCGAGTCGATTTCCTCAACGATCCTCTGCATAACGTTTGCGAACAAACATCGGATGTTTTTAAGTACTGAGTTGGGGGCAGGCGGTAACGCAGAGGACAAGCCGAACGCTGTGAACACGAGATCGCCATGCCTACACAGGGACTGGCGCAGCATTCGGCACCGGACGAGCATGGAGGGTATCGTCTCTCCGCCGCCTCAGCGCCCCTTCATACGACATGCACACCCACTTGAGGAACCTGATGCCCGCGCGATCGCTCTCCGCCACCAGCCGATGGTGCAGGATTTCCAGCTCAGGGAATGTAAGGAAGGGCGGGACGGTGTCGTCGGGGATCTCGACCGTGCTGTCAACCGCACGAGCGGCCTTGCGCCCTCGAGCACGGTGCGCGTCGATTGCAGCGTCGTCTTGGGCTTCGTCACCTTGACGACGCCGGGCGGGTAGCACTGGATGAACGATCGCAAGTGCTCGACAGCACGACGCACTTTGCCGTTGCTACAAAACAGCCACATTAGCAAATTGGAGACGAAGAAAAATTAACGTGCACGTACAGAGAGAGAATACGAATCATAGCCGCGTGTGCACGCTCCACGAGCCGCGCATCGACCGTCTGCGCCATGTCGCTCATATCCCTGCGGAGCCAGCTCTCCTCCGCACTCTGCCACCCAGGCCAGATCTCCTCCGCAAACTTCAACGCGAGTGCCCTCTCCGGACCGCGGCGCGTGACAGCACACCGCTCGAGTGCCTCCACATACGAACGCGCGATCCGCGGTACACCCAGCTCCGCAAATAGCGTGCGGAACAGGTGCGTCCACGTGTCGAACGAGGAGTGCGCATAGTGCACGGACAGGTACGAGTTGAGCAGCCGGGGAGTCAGCGAGACATGGTAGAACCTCTTGTACAGGTCAAAGTCAGCGCCGCCGCCTTGCGGCATGCCGTCGTAGTATGTTGAACGTGTGTCCGCGACGATCTGCGCGAAGAGTGTTTTGACCTCCCCAATGATTTCCGCCCGGCTTTGGGGTAGATATACGAGAACTGCGGGGTTCTTGTCTCGACCACCGGACCCGCCTGTTCTCCCTCGCCCTGTGCCTCGGCTGCTGCAACGGGAGCCTGTTCGCATGGTACATCGTTTTCAGAAGGACTCTGACGCTCAGTAGTAGCAGATTCGTTCGGTGGGGGAGGCTCTTTGTCCACAATGACGGTCGCAGAGCGCTTGAACGGTGGTCTGTACGCCGCATACGCATGGAACACATGCATCATGATTTCCTCGTCCACTACCACAGCCTCGTCCAACCCCGCGCCGTCCACCGAACGCCCCGCCGACACCATCTCTGCGAGGATCCACCGCGTCTTCGCCAAATCTCCAACGCGCTTCGCGCCCTCCAGCAGCGCACGGTACATCGCACGGTCCGGATGGAACGCGGACTGCCCGTACGCATCACGGTGCGCGTCGAGCATCTCCTTCGCCAGCCGGAACGCCTCGTGTACATACTCGTGCGTCCCCGAGCGCGCGCACGCGAGGATCACCGCGCTGTATGCCGTGGCGGTCGGCGCGATGCGCTTGTCGATCGTCATCTCCGTCCAGAGGTCGAGCGCGCGCTCGGGCTGCGCGGGGGAGCCCGGCTGTGCGCATGCGCGGATCATGAGCGTGTAGAGGAATGCGTCGGCGTGGGTGCGCGACGTAGCGCATGTGCGCGAAGAGGTCCCACGCGTGCGCCTCGGCGGCGGCGGAGCGCACGGTGAGGAGGAAGCCGATCACACGGGTGTAGCTGCGCTGGGGCGCTGGGAGTGCGCGTGCCTCGTATGCATGCAACAGAGAGAGCGCGGTGGTCGGCATTTCGTCGGGGGAGGCGACTTTGAGATATGATTTGATGTGCAGGTCGCGTTGTGCCTCGGCGGGTTTGGGGCCGGCAAACTTCTTGAGGAATCGCTCCGTATTGAGGACGTCGCCGACGTTCGCGTATAGCGCCATTACCTCGCTCACGGATTCGTCTGGTGGTACTGCGCCGGCGCGCTGCAGGACAAGTTAGTTCAATGACACCAAATCTCTGATGAAATCGACAACACTGACCTTCATCAGATCCAATACCTCTTCTGCTGCTGGCCCATCCTGCTCTTGTACACATATCCGAACCAGAGACGACCACTCCTCTACCTTCATGATCTCCACGGCCACGGACGTGGGTTTCCCACTTGATGTACGGTCAGGCAGAATAGGTGTCTGTGTGACTTGCAGAGCCTGGACAATTTCGCGTAAACGCGACAGCGCGACGTTATACTGATTGCGAATCCCAGAGGGCACCGAACTGGGATCATCGAGTTCGAAAAGTTGGTTTACGATCCGCTGGAGTACGAGCGTGTCCTCTCTTCCTTGCACAGTATCAGGACCGTCCCTCTCTGACGCGGGTATCGCAAGCAAATCCTCGTATACAGATAGCAACTCTGCTTCTGTGTACGCGGGAACATCAGATATTGGCTCCTGTACACAAAGAATCATTAACATGAGCCGTAAAAATAAAAAGGGAAGATGGCAACGTAGAGACAGCTATCGAGCACGCGGGTATATTCACGGATAACATAAAAAGGCGTGTATTCTCGACATGCCCGCTGCACGTAAGATAGTGAGCTCGAGGACGCACCTCAATAGCGGCTAACTCCTTCAACTCCTTGACACGATCTTCCAGCTGGGATAGAGCGCTACGATGCCGAGAGATCATTCCTGCAGACAGCATAGTGCGATCGCGGGAGTGCGTCTGTTCCCGACTGCATGCTCGTGAGAGCCAAGACTTGGATGGTGGTGTACTGGGGCTCACCTGGCATACTTATGAGGCGCGTTTTCTGGAACATATTGAACCGAAGGCGGCTCTGTCGCATACGCATTCTGGTGCAATAATCTACGAGCGGTGCTGGCGTAAAGATAGTTTCTTCGGACCGAATGGCTTGTCAGACAATCCAGACGAGCTGTTGCCCGAGCAAGAACGAGATCCAAGAGGGTCGGCGGGAGACGAAGGTGACTTGACATAATTAGCTGCGAGACGTCCACTAAACCCGAAGAAATGATAAGAGCGAGGTAGCCAACATAAGGCGGTAACAATGTGAGCGAGCGGAGGGACGCTGCGAGAAATTTCTGAAATTTCCATGCTATGATCGTGGGAAATTATTGACCGGCGCTTAATGTTACTTACGCGTGACGTTACGCGTCGCACTGCTGTCCAACTTGTGTCTAATATGTTCGTCGACGCGTTTCCCGCTGGTCCTGCACGTTAAAATGTGGGCAGATGGCATCCGTGATTACCTTTGCGACCACATCCACTTTTGGCCCATAATTGCCGGCCCGGGGCATAGTAGTACGTAGTTTTCTAACTTTGAGAAATTTCTACAGATATTCAGACATGTTCAATATCATGCTTCCTGGAAGCGAGCTCTTCGTCGACAGTGAGAATCAAACGGGACTGATTATTGCCTTCCGGCGACGATTTCGCACCGGCCCCGCCTCTTATAACGGCTAGTCACGATTTGTCGCAAATCCGTTGGCTTCTCCTTGTTTTGCTGAACCCCTCAATAACGCTGCTTTCTTCGCGCACCCGCTAACTCCATTCTATCCACTCCAAATCACCAGGAGACTTTATCGATGCTCAGCGCAGAGGTATGCGTCTAGGCCCAGTGCTCTCCCCTGCTCCGGTGCCTAGATCCGTTTCCCTTGGCTGCTTCTGATCGTGAGCACCGACGGAATTTCAGGCGAGTCGTATTATGGTCTATTCAAGTGGACGCCGAAACGAAGCACGCCTGTTATTTTCGCAAGAATGGCCGCCGGCCTTCCCATCGAAACCAACAGTCATGCAACGCATAGCAGTGTACTACTGGTTAGGACGAGACATCTCCAAGACCTCCTCGCCACGACTCCTCTCAATATTTGTCTTGCCAATCTATCCCAATAGCACAATCTGCCTCCCCTTAAAGCGGCCGCTGTCCATCCTCGATAGCAAGTCACAGACTATGCTACGGGTGAGTGGATTAACCCGATCTGCAGCGCCCAAACATATGATCTCATGGGACAGCTGCACGCTGACCACAAGAAGACCACTTCAGCCACTTCAGCAACAGGCAGCCCCACACACTGCACGCCCTCCGCACTCACGCTCTGAAACACAAAATTCCACGCAGCCACGGGTGCCTGCCCCCCGACTCCCGATCCAGTGTGTACAGCATCCCCTCGCAGAAGGCAACGCTGCGTTATGTCAAGTTCACGAAGGAGGTCCACGTGTATGATTCCAGAACTGGGAAGTCACGCGAGTATATTCCGGTTTTGCAGTTCATCGTCGTGAACGAAAAACGAGTACTTAGATGTACAGGTACTACAATAATACAACAGGTTCATACATGCGTATCGATGCACCGAACCAATATGCTACAGAGAAGAAGAAAAACTTGTACAATCTCAACACTGCACAATTTCGCGGCTCCTACAATACCGTCCCGCGTACTCACAACTCGACCTTCTCCCCACGCACGCGCTCCGCGCCCTCCCTCATCCGCTCCCCAACATGCAGCGTCCCCCCACTAAGCACCTCCAAAATCGCGCCTAGCTTCTCCTCCGCCGCCTCGACCCGCCATCCACGATCTCCTTCACCGTGCAAACAGTGCGCCCGCGCGCGACGTCCCCTGCACGTATCGCACGCGCGCCTCCTGCAGGACCCAGGGCGATCGGTCGGCAGCGCCTCCTCAGACACGCCGTGTCCGCGCAGGAACGCGCGTAGACGCGCGTCGGGCCACACGAGGTAAGGAGCGGTGCGCGCACTGTAATCAGTGTACCTGTGGGTGGGCGGGCGATGTCAGTCACGGTATGGACGGGACTAGACGGAAACGCACTTGTCATTCATGAGCTGGGCGAGCTCGTCGCGCGTCTTTTGCGCGTCCGAGCGCAGATACCCGTGCGCGACGAGCCACTCGCGCATGTCGGACTCGTGCCACGCGCCCCACACCGTATCCTGGGCATGCGCGTAATTATCCCTGCCAAAAGCGCGCGTCAGCATACTCCTTGCGCGAGATAACAAACAAAATGTACGTGAGGAGCTTGTGCATCTTCTCCTTCTTGAGTTCGGCATTCGACTTGATGATGTTGTGGCGCACGAGCCAGTCCTTCATCTGGGACTCGTCCCACCCGCTCCACACTGTATCCTGAACGTCATAATAATATTTCTGCATCAGCGCAAACAGCGTGTCGCGTTTACTCTTCGCATCCGCGTGGAGTACGCCGTGGTGAACAAGCCACTCGTGGAGGTACGAGTCTGCCCACGCCTGGTAAACGGGCTCCGCAACGCGTGCGTACGCGTCGCGCATGCGGAGGAGGAGCGCGCTGCGGGGTGCCTCCTCCGGCTCTACTATCCCGTGTTCCTCAAGGTACGCCCGCAGGCGGTTATCGTCCCACCTGCGCGCGGTCAGCTAGGGCCCCAAATGCACGGAAACCACTCACGTAGAATAGACATAGTCCTTGGAGTCATCGAGTGCTCGGACGGCGGAGGCGGAGGCCGCGCGGCGGACAGACGTGGCAGACTTGCTCGCCTGGGAGAGGGTGCCGCCGTAGACGGCGGTGGATGCGTGACTGGCGATAGATGAGACAGAGCTGCTCGCACGTGCGCTGTATATGCTGGCGGCACTCGTATACTGGCGCCACTTTTGCTTTGCGAGGAGGACGAGCTGCTCGCGGGGCCCTGAGGGTTAACGACGCCCTGCTCTAGGAGGAACTCGCGGAGGCGCGACTCGTCCCAGGAGTCGAAGGCATCCGACTTCAGGCCCGCGAAGGCGACCTGGGCCTTGTTGTACTGGTCGGCAGACCACACTGTGGCGGAGTCCCAGTGTGCGCGGACGGCGGCTTGGAGGTCGGCCTGGGAGGGCGTGCCTGTGGGGTAGGGGACGTTGTATGCGTCGAGCCAGGACTTGAGCTCTGAGGTGGACCATGTGCTGTATTCTGGTTGCTGCTGGTGGTGCCGCCGAACCAGGAGGCGTGGGCGAGGGCGAGAGAGAGGGTGAGGGCGAGGAGGGTGGTGACTTTCATGGTGAGTAAGTCGTAGCTGATGGCGAGGGAAAGGCGGGAGTAGCTAGGTCGAGGTGGGAAGCAGGAGTTGTTATAGGGTCCGATGGCTTGTGGCTTATGCCGTGGCGGGTGGCTCATGACGCAGCTCGTCCTATATGACGTCACCGCTCAACATCCGCTCCCAGCTCAAGGTTAGGGTCCCGCCGCCACATGGACTAGCATGGGCTCAAGTTCTGAGGGACTTTCACTTGTTAGACGCGGCCCTTTAATATATGGATTTGTCAAATCACAACTAATTAATATCATATTAAATCATGGTACCTGTCCATGCACGAACTTCGTACGCCTCCTATAGCTACTAGTAGGATTCTCAGTCTCTATTTCTGCGAAATAGATTCCATGGACCACAATATCTGCATTGACTGTGTATGGATTGCACTGCGTGAAACCCGAGATTATGAGTGATCGGAATATATACAGAATGAGTAAATTCCAACTAAATTCTACTCCGATTTCAGACATATTCTGTACAAAACAGGATATTGACAGAATGACTAAACTATGCATCTATTCCATGCTTGTTACAATGAGATTCTCGCCACATTCCTCTTGTCCTGTAATCTGACACCATCCGGGGCATAACAGGCTAGGTTACCATTTATTAATTATATGATAGTAATAGTAATAATAAATAATATCCCCCATTGCTAGCTCTGCTTCGTCATGCGGATTGCACTCCGAATGATGATATATTTCAGCTTTTGAGACAGTTCGACAATGATGGATCATGTCTAGATACAATTATAATCTAATAGACCTCTGGCTCCCTCATACTGCTCACCCAACCGACCATAGCAAGTGCACCGCACCAGAATGCACACGCCTTAATGCTGCTGCCACCACTCCTCCTCATCCAGGAACTGCCGCAGACTACACATTGTTGCCCCAAAACACCCGGGACAAACCTTGCTTTGTCTGGAACCTATCAACCCTGTGAACCAGCAAAACACAATGATGCAGGATGAGATACACACATTGAGGATTGGAGAAGCGCCGCATGCTGCCGTGGGCACGCCAGACGCACTGAGATACTTACGCCGCGACACCACCGGTCAACACCATTCACAAGTCCAGCATGTCATTGAGAACTGCCCTCAAGTGTGAGCACGAGAGTCAAAAAATGGAGATCAGGCTCAGGCACACTTTTTGACATCATGCTCAGACTCGCACAAAACTCGATGTCTTGCATGATCATCCCAGATGTGTCCATATTCTGCACTGCCAGCACTGCACCCAGGATCAGCACGTGACTCTCAGGCAAGCATGAACATGACTCACGAGCAGTGTTCAGCGGAACGCGGACCTGTGCATCACATGCACGTATAATAGGAAACCTGGAACAACACAAAATTCACGTATCTGCGATCAGCAGTCAGCAAATGTGATGTTCACATGGTGATCACACACTAGCACACACTTCTAGTAAATGCTACGTGCTCTGTATAATCAGTATGCATGATCTACGTTGGCGTCAGTTGCGACTGGCCGCACGACAGGACCACGTATGCACAGTAGATAAAACATGAGGGCCCGGGAAGGTGAAAGTGGGAGCCAGCCGTGGGTGGGTAATCAGCCACACAGTGCAGATAACAGAGGAGGGGACCTACACTGTAGAAAAATATTTTGTCCATAAGCACGACAGGCGTCGGACGAATGCGATGCCAAAGACTCAATTGACAATGAGAAAGGTGGAGGAGAAGAGCATGAGGTTCTGTGAGTTATGCAATAGAGATGGACATTGCTTGCATGAATGAGCATGCCTGCAGCGCATGTCAGTACACATTGGAGCATGCAGAGATGGGGCACATCAGCAAAATCTCGATTTGACTTATCATACTTTTTTCTCTTAAACTAACCCTTATGGATTTATTTTTAGATCTTATATCTCTTTTTCTTCTGAATTAAGAACGAAAGAGCAATTAAGAGATAAAAAAGATCCCATAAGGGTTTTATAAGTGCATTTAAGAGCAATTAAGAAACAAAAAGTATGATAAGTTAAATTGAGATTTTGCTGATGCAACAAGGGAACACACCTGAGTGTCGAAATGCAGCCACCCGAATGCACGGACGGCCTCACCATCATGCAACCCAGATGACTAATTGCACCCGCCAATCGTAGACAGGTTGGCACCATCGCAGAGACGACATTCTCATAGCATGTAACAGCTGCATTTTGTGCACTCATGGCAGCAATGCCTAGATGACCTGAGTCAAGCTCAAGCTAGGCCATTGTTGGTGATGAGTGCACAACATGCAGACAGCAGAAAAAAGGAGAAGAAAGAGGGCAGAGATTCGGGCATCGGAGTGTGTGACGGAGGGGCTCTTGATTTCGTCAGACCACTAGAATGAATGTCGGCACAGTGAATGTGGTGATAAGCAGGAGGTTGCACGTCTCGAGCTCGACAACATCGGGAGCCACACAAGTGCGCATATAGCGCGGTCAGTGACCCGCGTACCGAGCAACGCACGCAACTTAGAGAAGTATTAGTCGTCGAGCGTAAGGTCGCGTTGTTGTGGCTTGTGTACGTGATTTGAGTTATCTAGTTATCTGTCCTTATTCAGATTATAACCTGCAATTCGAGTTTGTACTTTGGACTTCGCGAGAAAATGTGAGGAGCCCATGGAAGAATACTATTGGAATGTGACGGAAATATGTACATTCCTGTCATGTTACTGAAGAATCTGTAATCTGAATGGAATCTTATCGGAATATGGGTGGGATATGCATATCCTGCATATATTCCCTTCTTCCATAATCTGGCGTTTCACGCAGTGTTGTCTGTGCAGCTAGGGCCCCGGTACTGTGTTAGCATCTCGTTCCCCTGCAATAGCCACCCAACACCGCCGATATACTCATCATACCCTAATATAAAAATGGGCGCACAGGTCGCGACAAAGGCATTCCCACTTCGACCCTCATTTTCTGCTCTCGTTTCCGTATTTAACCTATCAACACCGTCGTCTGCAGAAGAGTGCGACTGCAACGATATCCTTACGAGTGTTGGCGATATCGGACCGAATAGTGAGTGAAACCCGCAGGGAAATCGTGACCTTCATTATCTACAACATAAGTATTCGTAACTGCATAAATTACCTTCTATCGTATTCTCGTAAAACTGGGAGTCGTCGACCCCAGTCATGTCATCAATTCCGCGCTTCTGCTCGGAGCTTAAGCAATGGGGAACGTTGACCCGCGTGCAGCGGTGATCCAGGTCGTGTCCGCATGCGGGAACTGGAACGCCATCACACCCGTGCCTGCGAACGAAGATAGCGCGTTAGCATGACGAGATCAGCGGAGATCGGTGTACGCACTCCATCCCTGCTTCTGTGCTTGGGCAACACATGTGCCGAGGGTCTGCGGGTCCATGAAGCCGGTGTATCCGTCAGCGGTCGTACCCAGCTTGCCAATCACCAGGCGCGAGAGCGGGATGTTCTGGCTAGCGATCTCAAATATCGACGAGTTCGGGAACTGTCCGCCGGAGGTGGTCAACAGACCATTGCAGTCGGTGTACTCAGTAGCACCCTCTGTAAACGACGTCAGTGAACATAAATATAACACATGCGGAATAACTCACGGTTATAGAACTACACATCGCACATCAGGCCATGATTAGTATCATTCGTTATCTTGATTTAATACTGCTCATTTACCTGAATGTTATACTAAAGGACATGTGAGCAATTCGTCAAAGACAAATAAATAATTCACGACATACCCAGTCAATCATGCTGCCAACGTTCGCATCTACAGTGTGGTATGCCTGAGGGAAGGCCGTCGAAACCATGGCGCGAGTGCTGCAATTATCATGAGTGCCTGTTACAATGATTGAGTATGGTGAATATTACTGACGCGCATGGGTGAGGATGAACTGGCCCTGAGGCAGCTGAGTCCGCAGCGTCTGCGTGAACGTCGTCAGCCATGCCTCAGCGCTCCCATTGCGCATTCATGCGGGCTCGTCCTCATAGTCGACGTCGATCCCATCCAGGTTGTTGTTCAGCACGAACTGCGCCATCGTGCTCGCAGTCGCAGCAGGGTCCAAGCCTTCCGTCGTCGGGTGCTCCGTCGAACCGAAAGCCGAGACGATGACGCTGATCCCGGCACTCGAATACTGCGACTTGAGGGTCGTGCGCTGGTCAGCGGAGAGCTCCGTCCAGGCCGCGGCTTGATCTCGCGGCCCGCTGGACAGCAGGAATGCGAGTGCAAAGACGTTGAAGCCCTGGAGGATAGCACGTCGACACCAATGACCCAGGACAGATAACACAATATATTCCTACCTGTATCTGGGAAGGATCGGGCAGCACGTTGGTCGGGCCCGTCACTGTAGATCAAGAAGGCAGGGCTCGGGGAGCACTGCGAGCCACAAGACCGGAAGTAACGGGTGCAGAAAGAACACCGCTCAGCGAAGCTAGCGCCGAGCAGGCAGAAACAAAGCGTGGAAGAGTGAAAGAGAACATCCCTAAACCAGAGGGTGATAGGTTAAGAAAAAAATGTGAAAATGAAGAAGTAGAAAACGAAGGTCAGAACGGGAATGGTTTCCATCGTGGTGGTCCGTCCATATTTATACTGCGAGATTGATGTTTTCGTAGCGCTGGGATGAGATGTGCTGCAGGCAGTGCAGATGTAGACAAGCCGGTTGATAAGATGGCATCCCCATAAACGCAGGACCATCAAGATGCAAACATTAAGATGCGCTTGCCGAACTATGAACACTGATCCATCACAGTAAACAGTGGAGCGACTGTATACGGCATCTGTGCCACAACGGAGACCTGGGGTTCAATCATTGAATCAGCGATGCGTAGGCACAAGTTGGCCGTTCTAGTGCTTCGACCAGACGGTCGTCCATGACTACAGGGACCACCAGTGACCGAAACTGCCACAATTGCTCGGCGAACAGAACCATCGGTGACCGGTGAGGAGTTGATAGGTCCGGAGCTGAAGGTACATATGGATGGATTGATACATTTGATCAAAACCAAGAGGTTTGAACCCCACCAACGCTCGACTTGACAGAGAGATCGTAGGCTCTAAATTGGTGGTGAGCCTTAGAATGCATGCTGAATCATAGAGTGTCAATATTCATATCGTCATAGAATAGGTAACTCTTGCAGGTAGGGCAACTTGATATAGGGTGCAACTCTTTGATGAAGGTAAGTTCATCACGCAACGCGTGACCGGACGCGTATGTAACATTCATCAGCGCTTCCACTCTGTCACACATCCCAACGCCGTGTTCATCATCCAGAATGCACATTGGGCATCAGCAAAACTCAAATTTTTCTTAAGATGCTTAAAGAGCCATACTTATTCATCCTATCATATTTAAATTTCTTAATTTAAGAGCTAAACAAAGAAAAAAGAGTCAAGAGCTACCTATGGAATTAAGTCTTCTAAGTGACGAAAAAAATAACATTAAGTAAGGATAAGTCCTAAGAAAAAGTTGGGTTTTGCTGATGAACTTGGTAATATCATTTGGTGTCAAGGCGTATGGTTGCGGCCACGACTCGTCATGTACAAAGTCGTGGCTTAGCCGCAAGCATAGAGGTTGAATCGTCGATCACACTCGCAGCAGAATTGCCGGATTTGGCATGCATCAACGCCTCATGGCACTTGTGAGTAGTCGGCGCTGCTCCGCCCGCCCGGGTCCGATTCCGCATCCGCCCATGATCTTCGGCAGTGCGTGTGATCACGTGCTTCATATGTTGGCCGCATTGTTCGACACAGTTCAACTGCTGACTGCCGCGTTTAGCCAACAGCTTTCACATTCGCGATGTAACTAAAACCAGCTCGTGTGTGGCACGAGAGCTACATATGTAGATGTGGAGTTGTCATGTACATGCGTGCCAGCCGCCTTCCTACCAACGTCATGATCCCGGCTCTTCTGACGTGCGCCCGCGCACGCCACCACGACAGACCTAATCATCGTGATCTGGTTGCGCATATAGCAGATCGATACGGACCAGCTGCAGCTGCGTACCCCACTCCTCCCAATTCTTGTTGTTCTCGTTGCCGACCTTCTGCCATCTCCTCAGTTGACACTCCACCACGACGATGTCACCATTCACGATGGTGTTAGCATCGACGCGGGTGGGCGGAGCACCATCGACAGTCGCATTGAAGACGTTCTCGAATGGTTTGGGCTGTGCGTCTTATTAGTGCCGTTTCAGTGGTCGGTACACGGCAGGAACGCACCGTTGCCTTATTCTTGCCATGCTCACGGCAAGTCTGATCCTTCCTCACATAGATGGTGGTGTTGCTGTGCTCTGCGAATTGTATACAGCTCAGTGGGGCTGCGTGTGACCTCGACATTGCACTTACCGTAAGGTGGGCCCGCTCTTCCCCCCAACAACTTCTGGGCAGCTGCGATGTCTCCTTCGCTACATGGTCGCACTCCGATGCTGACACGCGGCACAGCATCGCCCTTCGCTGTGCAAAACCACATGCTGCAGATGACTCCGGTGATGGCCCACGGTGAGCGGGGTTTCATTGATGCAGAGGACCCGCTGCTTGATAAAGGTGGCGCCCCACCCAGCCTTCACAGGGACCTTCGCGACTCCATATCGGTGAGTGGTGTGGTCTTCCAACTCCTGGAACACTTGCAAGCGGCTGATCATAGCGGGGTATTAGTGATGCCACCACGAATAACTGGCCACGTACGCACTCAAAGCCGGATCGTGCACGGCGCCGTTAATGATGGGTACGCCTTGAAGGGCGGCCCCCGCTGGTGCCAATGGCATAGGCACAGCAAGTGGCAATGCAGGAGCGATCGCTGCCGCTGCAGCACCCTGGGGAACAATGATATTTCCCACAGGAGGGGTCACCAGTGGTTGTGGCATGGGGGCGGCGCCGGCGCCGGCAAGTAACATTCCTACCGGTAGCGTACCACCTGCAGCATTCACAACAGGCACCGGTACCGCCGGCGCAGCCACGGGTGCAATGGCGACCACCGTGTTGGGCACTGGCAGAGGTGCGGCCGCAGTGCCAGTCGGCACGGGCACGGGCACGGTGAGCTGCACAGGTGTAGCGGCCATGGGCGGGGTGACCGGGAGAGGCATAGCAGGGGTGGGCACAGCGGTGTCCGTGGTAAGCGTAGCGGCAATGGGCGCGGTGACTGGCAGAGGCATAGCCGGGGTGTCCACAGTCGCGGCCGGCTGCACATGGAGGGGCGCAGTGGTGTCCTGACCTGCATCCCCGGTGTGCATGGGCGGGGCATCGTCAGTGAGCACATCAATGGGGGTATGATCACCGTCGTTGGTGTTCACGGCTGGTGTGGTGACCTCGGGAGGGGTTTGCCTGGCACCATGCATCAGCACTGTGATGATAGTAAGATTGAATACGCACATTGGCATTGCAGCAGTGGGCGGCTGCGCGGTGGCCTCTCCGCCCTGTTGAACTGTGAGTGAGGTCTCAGGTGTCACCTCCGCTGATATTGCGCTAGAGTCATGTGTTAGACACGTATCCATAGCGCTCAACTTCAATACATACCTTATGGTGCCCTCCGCGTCCGAGTGTACGTTCGCCGCACTAAATGCCGTGACATGCGATGATGTTAGGCTGATGTCAAGGGTGAGATAGACGCACTTACGGAGGGTGGACTTCGATCATCCTCATTGTCAGGTTGTCGACACCATCCATGGCGCTGTACACGGTGATGTCAGTAGATGTCCATCCAGGGAATAATGCACACACCTCGCCTGATCACCAGAGTCGCGCGTGGACTCAGACGCGTCTGACAGTTCGCCATCGAAAAGGTCTGTCCTCAAAGGCACCAATGGCTGTGACAATCTGAGATGCCAGCGTCGGTTATGTTCCAGCCGGGAGTACAGCCTTTATACTTACCCCGAATCTGAGCCACTGCCACCGCCCGTGGTCGTCGTGTCCTGGGCCACCACATGTCTGACAGTATTCGATTAGTGACCATGCGTAAGCTGACTACATCCTGTCGCACCTGATTTTCTTCGCCGGGCGGCTGTTCTGGAGGCTTTTACCGGAGCGTCTGCAAGAAGCCATCGCTGTTGAAGTGTGCAGTGAAGACAGTCGTATTGCAGCGGTAGTGGAGAAGTACGAAACGCAGCCGAATGCATCCATGAGTGTTGGTCCCTCTCTTATAGTTACTCGCCATGTGTCTGGAACGTTCTGTATGGTCGGAAACGGCTCGGCCAATGTTGTATTACTTGCCGGAAGGGCAGCATTTACTCCGAGGGTGCAAGTGAGAACGCAGAGGGGTGCGGACATGCTTAGCAGTGATCTCCGGGAGGGAGCGCGTGATTTAGTCGTGATCGCAGAACTTCAGGTCCAGGCGATGTAGATTCTGTCGTAGTGTTGCTGCAGCTAAGTCAGGGCTAAATGATATATGACTCATAACTTGTGCAGTTTTTCAGATATCACAGCACTCTTACACTCATTTTGTAGCTTATATATAGCCGCATAATCTTGCCACATATCAGAATGTTATACCTTGTATTGATGGAGATATGGCCAAAAAGCCGATTGCAAAGTCCGACTTTGTAGTCAGCTTTTTTATCAATGTAACTGAAATTGAAATCCATTCAAGATCATTATGCAAATGGTGGTGTTACATTCAAATACATATACATCTTATCTATTAATTTTAATTAAGATCATGTCATTATCTGTAAAACTCATGTCAGAATATCTAAAAAGCTGAAACAGGTGTGACTAAGCCATGGCAACACTATTCTGTCGATCAGCTATGTTCTTCTCGATCGCGGCATGCATGAAGACCCTGGAAAATCGCGAATCAGTGTGGAAGATCACTCTGGCGTGGCAGACCGTATGGCCTAGACGCCTGGAAGAAGCGGAAGACAGTACTCTGACGTCACAGTTGTACGTCCATCCTGCCCTTCTACCTCTTCGAAGTCTTCAGCTTCTTCATCCTCTCTGTACACAGTGTACGGAACTACCCCCTCCCCCACCGATGTCGTTTGTAGTGTGTGAGTCAAGTGTATGCTTCGTGTATAGTTGACATACTGACTTATAGTAGGTCGCACCGGTGGTCTTGCTAGAGACTTGTGGCCTGCAGGGATCGGGCGCCCGCGTGGCGACACCGATGGTCTTAGTAACATGCCGCGTGGAAGGCCATGCCGAGCGATGTGGACAACCTCTGTGCGTGGTTCTCCACGGAATCAGTGGCGGAGAGGGCAGATGGCGAGCTGTGCACGATGGCTTTATACCGCCCTGAGGTCTATCTGGATGATGCTGGCGAACGCTATCAAGTCGTTGTAAGACTGCAAGGATTTGTGGAAGATGCGAGTCTGGCACCGTTGGGCAACTGGAATGGGTGAGTTCAGTCCGAGCGTTGGTGTGTACGCATCAGACTGAGATTGACGCACAGAAAGGAGACTGACGCGGCGAAGGCCGTTCAATTTCTGACGCTTGGTCATGGGGGCTTTCCGTTAGCGTTCGAGGCTCAAAACGACGCCCTCAATGCATGGCGCAAGCTCATCATGCTTTCACTCTCGCAGAGAGCTCCTGACACCAGCTTGTCGCATGCCACTATCTGGCTCAAACGTCGGGTGTTCACGAGGGTATGTTTGGTTTCGCGTTTGTTGTTTCTTGCTTTTACACAGTTCACGGATGGGATGACAACGAGAGCAGGTGCGACCGACATATCCAACAGCAGCAGCATCTGTTCTCACAAAGGCTGATGATCCACTGGGCAAGGCTGCGAAGATTGCCACATGTTGGGTCGTCTTGCATAAGGTCATGATCGGCTCCCAACGCTCAGATGGAAGAATGCTCCCATGTGACGCAGGCCACCTGTTGATCCGCCGAGGGGATTTCGTTGATGTCGCGGTATTTGCAGAAATATTCAAGGTCCATACGCGACAAGGAGTCAAGATTCATATGAGTCTCGCGATGCAGAACGTCGTGCGACTCTACAGCGCGAGGGAGCTTAAGGTGTGTTACAGTGGGCCCACAGCGTCCACAGTGACTCATAGTGCACGTTCATAGGATGTTGTCTTTGGTGGTGTTCTCCACGCGATGCCAGCACAGGAGATCCGTCGTCCCGTGCGGTTAGCCACCGGCATTCATTTTGATGAAGCCAAGCCGTCAATCGAACAGCCAGCGGCACCCGTTGACGAACACATGGCAGATGTGGGTGGTCGGCCTTTAATCACGCCTGACTTGGGTCGTTGGAGTGACGTGCAGCAGTCGCTGCCTGACATTGAATAGAAAGCACAGGTCGCTTTTCTCTGTTGGCGTCTTCACATGCCTCCCGTTGGCATCTCTGGTTGGGTGCTGATTTTTTAGTGACTGTTTATGGTAGTCGTGTAGTCGTGTGCTGGTTCACATGTATCAGATGAATCCCCATTTCGAGTTGTATGTTGGCACCGTCCGTCTTCGAGCGTGAGACTGTTATACTCTCGGCCTGCACGATGTCTACCACCGGTATCAGTCCCATCAGGTCCTTCAGGTACGTGCATGATGTTGTGTCGGTGTAGCCAGCCATCTTACATATATGGAGAGAACAGCGCGTGAGGGATACTACCTTTGTCACAGGATATCGTTTGATGTGTACTCCCGCGGCTGTGTCAATCTCTGCGTTCTGGTCTGACTGCGGTGAGGAGTGGTCGAGGTCTCTTGGTTGCGGCGAAACTGTTGGTACGCATGTGGTTTTTCTCTTCGTCTTTGCTTTAACATTTGTCGTCATGCAACTCTTGCGCCTGCCTCAGTTTGGGAGTCCTGAACCTGGCGGCGTGTGATTTCCTGTTCCGGGGTGACTGCGCTGAGGAGTGGTCGAGAGCGCGTTCATGGGGTGGTTGTTTTTTCTCTTCGTCTTTGGTTTAACTTTTCTCCTGTTGCAGCTGTCGGGGTCTGGTACTCTTCCCGATGTGGTTCATGTGGTCAAAGTTTGCCCCCTCGATCTCACATTGCCACAGCGGAGATTTCGCTTGCTGCGCTCATTTCAGTGGTAGAGTAAGTACACCCCGCTCGCGGTGGCATGTCCTGTAATTGTATTGAAGTTCAGATACGATGGCGTGCGTTACCGTCGGTCTTTGCTTGTAGTCGGTAAGCGATCTGAGATTAAAGTTGATTGATATAAGGAGATGATCGGGCATTGATCGAGCAGAACGTCGTTTCCAGTTCAATACATGTGACATTAAATGCCACGCTCTTCACTCCCATTTGTACATTCACGGCATGCCTGAGCACTGCTACGCACTGTCTAATGAGCAAGCAAGCCATCCAGTAAGTGAGCCAATAATTCAGTGGTCGTGTTGCACTAATAGTTCCGATTGTAGGCAGTCCGCCTACGCTGGATTGGCTGTGAGATGGTTGGACGAGGCAGAATCCATTGGCATGTCATTTTGTTATCGGACGGTGGGCACCGTCATGGTCAAGGAATGGGACAGATCACGGAGACAGGGAGTAGCTGTGGGGCAGCAACTAACAACCATGGTGGTACGAAGCTATTGGAATGAGGAGGGTACTGTAGTACTCTGTTTTTTATTCTATGCATAGCACCGGTGGAGTGTCCTAACTGTATCGTTCCACTCCATCCCAGCACGCCGAGACTCCGCGCACAATGTACGTGTAGATTGAGTGCCCGATTTTTGTTGTCCCATTGCTTGAACTGACAGTGGTTCTAGGGCACCCATGATGTTACCGATATGGCCAGCAGTGGGTTTTCCCTGGTTTTTTGCTGGCGATCTTGGGGTGTGGATGTGGGATGTGAGCCTCGGTCTCTAGGCATGATCGACATTCACCAGTCCCCCGCATCTTTTAACTTTGCGCCTGTTTTTGACAGCATCGAACGTATGGCAAGCCTAGTGGGTTTGCCGTCACTTTGGGGTGTTGATCTGGGAAGTGCGCGTGTGGATCTACGTATGATCAACATTCACCAGTCCCCCGTATATTTTAACTTTGCGCCCCTTTTTGACCGCGTCCAACCTATGGCAAGCAGTGGGTTTGCCGTCACTTTGGGGTGTTGATCTGGGAGGTGCGCGTCTTCACCAGTCCCCCGCATCTTTTAACTTTGCGCCTGTTTTTGACAGCATCGAACGTATGACAAGCAGTGGGTTTGCCGTGACTTTGGGGTGTTGATCTGGGAGGTGCGCATCTGGATCTACGCATGATCGATATGCAGCAGTACCCCATATGTTTTAAGTTTGCACTTGTTTTTCACAGCGTCCCGACGTTGATGACGATATGCTCGCGATTTTGGAGGCGTTGGCTGGAGACGTGCGGCAATTATGATGTTCCGGGTGGCTATTTGCTGTTCTCAGTGTTGGTATTATCAGCTGCCCCGCATCGTCGCTGATCAACATAGCAGTTCCACTGCCGTAGAAACTCACCAGATTGTTCCGACGGTGCATTTGTAAGTATGAGAGAAGTTGGTTTTCAGGAGAGCCGGGTTACTGGCAGTGATGCTACATTTCCGTGAGTCAGATTTGGTCCTTCCTGGTAGCGGCGCTGAAATGTTACACAGGCATGAGTCGGGCATGAGTGCTTTGGGATGGAAAGCCATAAACGACCTCCGCGATTTGTTCGAAATCCGAGATCGAGCACGGTTCTCGTCTGAACTGCTAAGGTGTGTCGAAGACGGTGGATGTGTGAAGTTGAAATTGATGTGCAGTTCAGACGGTTAGATTATTTCACGAACGTCTGTGCAGCACAGAGTTGTCAGTACCCCATCTCCCAACTACCTTCCACCGTGAGCTGGGGCACAAGTGATCTGGCCAGTGTGCTTTGTCTCGAAGGGGAGATTGTGTGGATATGGATTGTGGGGTATGTAACGATGCCACCTTCGTCCATCGAGCGCCACGCCAGTCCACTGTCCACACTCGCAATCTTACCCCTCCGAGATGTGGATCTATGGAATGCGAACAGTCTATGTCGTCTCGCTAATGCCGGACATCAAGGCGAGTCATGTTGGCGTCCTGACATTGGTCATCCACATTGATCTGAGATGCAGTTGAGCTCACATTTGCGGTATCGTTCGCGCGATATCCATCATTCCCCTTGCTGGAGGATGGAAACACAGAGGTGCGTGGGACGTTGTCGAAGTCACTCGCATACTGAATAATTCTGTGTAGCCCGATGCTGCTCTCGAAGTGTACGATGCGACGACGTTGGATGGTGCCACGTCGGAGATTCATGCGGATGAGTTGAAAATTGGTGACGTTGTTTTGGTATCGTGTAATCTTCATCGTTGGTGTGGCGACGCACATGAGGAAGGCGGTGGGTGGGCTGCAGGCTATCATATGGATAGTGTATATTTATTGCAGCGGGCTCATGCTGTACAGTAGAAGATGGCGCCAACAGACTACTCAGATGATGTGCTGTGTACACTAGAAGACTGCATAAACAGACTACTGGCAAGGATGATGTGGTGTGATCGCTGTAAATAAGAAAGAGGATAGGAGGGGGGAGGGAAGTGTATGCACGACGTCATGCGGGCTGCAGGATGTATAATACATGCGAGACCAATTGCCCGTGAGCGCAGCTCAAATCGATGGAACGCTCATCCAGTCGACTCTCTTGCACACATAGACGGCCATGTGTGGCTCCGTCATGGTACCATACCGTACCCGTGCGAGACACAAACCGCGCAGTGAAATGCTGCAGGCCGGAATAAATCAAGCCGGCAAGGCGCCAGGCATATGTGCCAGTTGGAAGGGTGATCGTGACGGTATGATCGATATCAACGTGAATGTTGGGCATGTTTTCCGGTACCACTTCCACCACCAACAGCGGAGGTGGGGTCTGCAGAGTGGTAATAACTCTTCCGTGAGTCCCACAACTGGGACATCTCCGAGAACATGTGCACATCAGTGCTTGTGAGATACAATGTGCTATAGATAAATCACGCACGCTTGTAGGATTGTCCCACATTGTACTGTAAATACTCCACACATAGTTCCGGCACATGTCTGTGTCCACAGTCGTGCAAGCGCCGCATCGTTTGCATGATAATGAGGAAGACCCGAACGCGGTGGGGCACTGCAATAGCATTTGCATGACATCAGTAATTGATGTCAACTGTGAACCATATCTTGGAAAGGCTGTAGGACGTATCTCATGTAAACGATCCCTCAATCTATTGCGTACTGTCTCAAACAGGTTAATATTACAAGGTAGGATGTTGAAACATAGTCCGACATCTGTAATGAGTGGATTACCTGTGGCAATGGACTGCATCCATGTCGCCCCTTGGTCGACGTAAAGGTTGAATAAGACGGTCAGCAGTGCATCGTATGCACAACTCCAGTTGATGCGGTCCCAGATTAAACCGTGAACAGGCGTTGCCTCGGAACTAGTCCCGTCGACGGCGGAGATAGTTGTTGCGTGATCCTGCCATCCAGCAGCCTGCGGGAATGTGTGTGCGGTATCATGTCCGGTGACGTTGATTTCAGACCTGTCCAATTTGCGGGCTTTCCCTGGCGAGTGCGTTTTGTGGGCTTGGACACATCAGCTTCCGGTGTGGACGCGGACACATACTTGTGTTTGCGGTCGGTGCCAACTAGTGTCCATTGTGCAGGCGCTTCGGGGGCCTGCAAATCAGCTTCAGGTAAATCAGCCCAATTTAAGGCTGTAGGAACGTGGTCAGGCACATATCTTCTGCCGTAGTAATCTTGAAAAGATTGGATCAGAGGACCTCGAGTGTTGCCATGAATTTCCGGGGGCAAAGTGCCCGTGAGCCGCATTTTGGTGATGCTATCGAGAATTTCCAACTCACGAAGCTCCCGTCGCAAGTCTCCTGCGGCCCCACCCTGCATCTTTGAGGAATCTAGATCACCTATGAGAACTGTGCCTTTGAAGGATGCACTGCGGGACAGACACGTATATATGGATTGGTGGTTCCGGCAGTATTTCAAGTGACATACATTTCGATCTCGCGTTTTCCCCTGTGCCCCGAAATCGGTCATGGCAAAGTTCCAGAGGACTGCCACTTGTTCACGCCATATGGTCACGTATTCATCTGATGGAAGCATGCAACGAATCTTCTTCCGATGGCGTGTGAGAGGTATCACGTTGTCAGGCAAACCCGCTACGTGGATGGTCCTGGGAGCATTCGTCAGTCGCACAAACAATACGTCCAAGATCTCATAGCCGGTCGCAGACATGTGCGCGTCCCATCCAACAACTACACCTTCCGCTCCATTTGTAGCGCATAGCTCCGTGGTGTCGTTGTGCTTCAGTAGAACAGGCATACCCTCACATAGAGACAAAATACCTGCATGGTGATCAGTTGCTGTTGGTGCGAGATGCCACAGTGCGTTTTGTACTCTGCAATCAATCGTATCGGATTTGCGCACCGGATCAATTGTCGCCGCGATATGGCGTTGGGTTGCACGCACAGACGCAGCTTCGTTAGCAGTGGCATAATTGTCGACGGAGTGAAAGTGGTGAAGTCGCCTGCCAGTATCGGCCGCAAATCGTTCCACACCGAAGGCATTAATCGCATCCCTGTGCGCATTGCGGGCAGTGATGATAGAAACGTTCTTGAAACGAGGCGTATCTAGTGTAGCATCAGCAGAAGATGGATCAATTACACACCTGCGCAGCAGGCTGAGGTCATCACGCGTACATGCCTTGAAACGGAGGTTACTTAGAGCCTGTTTGAATGCTATATCTTCTTTCGACATACCCTGTTGTCTCATGTTCTGGCGTAGAATCACCACGGTAGTGAACCCGTGCCACGAGCCTTTCCCAGAGCATTTTTCTGAGCAGAGCCACTATCGCCTTGGCACCACGGCCCAATATGGCCGCTGTATAGAGAGTATTGTCCACTACCGGCGGGGGCAGCTGTGCGAAATCACCCGCAAAAATCATGCTCTTCCCACCAAATGGATGAGCGGGGTCGTTGAAAGATTTTGATATCTGTGCACTAATTTTGTAGAGGTCGCCACACGATATCATGGAGACTTCGTCGATAAAGATCAGGTCCACACGTTCAAGGCGGCCACGGACCTTTTCTAGAGCGCTCACACTACTTCCGGAATCGCTTTGATGCCCAAAGCCGAGCATCGAGTGATACGTCATACCATCTACAATGCATGCGGCCGTTCCTGTTGGGCCCAAGACCACGAAGCGGTAAGGCTCATCTCATATGACCAAAAAGTACTGAACAGAAGCGATCACGGTAGACTTGCCGGTGCCGCCCATGCCCCCAGGTACATGTGGAGAGGCTCGCGAACGCGGTGATGGAGGTGGATTGCAATGATATAAAAGGCGCGTGTTTGTTCTACATTGAGGTTAAAGGTACAAACGACTTTAGTAAACAGAGCAATGCTCGCGTCCTGAGGGCCCCGAGAGATATCCAGACTGTGGTCCAGGAGCCGGTTCAATTCATCGAGACTCACTTCTCTGACTATCGCATTGGCTCTGGTCATTGGCGGCTGTAGTGGCACCCGCACTGTTATCTGAGACCCATCGCTGGCCCCCTGTTTGCGCGCAAGCACTTGCTGTTTCGCGTGCTCAACAGATGACATCCACCTGGCTGGAGATCGTCTCTCCATGCTTTCTGTGACGGGCACATACAGCGGAGAGTCCTGGAACTGTGGTGGCTCATCAACTCTTGGTCTCAGAAGGGACAACAGCTCCCGCATGTAAGCAGTCTCTAAACGATGCTTGGCCGATCGCTTACCCATGTGTTCGACAGTTTCGTCGAGTGAGTTGACTAAGTCTTCCTCTGTGTAGTCTTCGACACAAGCATCATATGAGTCATCATGACTGCCCTCTGCAAATGCAGGAAGCTGTTCCCTGTCAGCGGCTCGACGCTGAGCGGTATAGTCATCTCTGGCATCCAGGCACTCATACAGTAAGTTCATATTTTTCATGATCCTCCTGTGCATGTCGGTGAAGCCGGCCTGATTGAATGCGGTTTCCCATTGCAGGGTTTCCTCCTTCAGGTGCTTTCCTGTCCTCCACCCTCCCGGTTTAAACAACATAAGCATAACCATGCAATACTGATCATGATCACCACGGTCACACCTCGGCAACACCGCCCCGCGAAGTTAAGAACATATTCCTTGTCTTCACGCCTTATGAAAACGCCATGAGTGGTACGCATTGGGTGACCTGATATGTACTGATATGGACCGATATTGGCTTCGTTATCCATGTCGCAGTCATCTGACTGGTCTCCCGCAGTACTACTATCGGACTGGCTGTCGCTCTCGCTCTCGCTAGGTTCGTGCACACTGTCTGAACAGTGTTTGTTGAATCTCTCCTTTTTGCGCAGTTTACGGACATCTGTCGTGGATAGCTAGTCATACATTGTCCAATGTGCAAACTGCTGAGGGCGATATACATAGTCGTCCGCGCGATTCATCCCCACAATCCCTGTATCATTGTGTCCCATCACAATGGAATCAGCATCCTCTTCAGTCGACCAACGATGACGGTCGGTTGGATGGCCAGTGAGAATCGCGCGTTTCCAGTACGTGTGCCAGAAGATGACACGAAACAGATGACCAGTGTAGTGGTCAGGTTGACCGAGAAGATAAGCACATGCAGCAGGCCCACCGGTCTCCTGCAGCACTGAGAGAGCATTCACAATCTTGGTAATCACGCTTCGTGCGATGTCCGACCTCGCGGACGAAGTACTGGCAATCTGCTCCCGATTACGATCAAGAACAGTGCGCACGGTTTCGAAAAACTGTGAGTATTCAAATTACTCTTGGTTACATAGTCGGTCACATACGCCACAACTGCTTTCACCTGAGTACCAGACAGCAGGCAAGTCACGTCCGTGTTACACCGAAGGATGTAACTCAACACTGGATTGTAAGTGTTGATCCAAGGCTCTCTCTTCCGAAAGCGAATGGCACCACTTTCTAAATCTATCACATTTTCAGGAAACAACTCTCTAGGAAAGCGAGCACGACATTGCTGGCTCGAGCCTCGTTGACATCCTTTGCTGTGAGTCGGGTCATGCCTGTTAGAGTAAAACACAACAGCATCAGTCTCCTCTGAGAATCTCGAATGCCATTCGTCAAGTGATTTCTCACTGAACAGATCAGGTGGTCTGTCAGGCATTGTGGTGGCAGGGTCGCGAACACCCGTGCGAGTGACGGTTTTCAGTCGACCATGGTCAGTCACCACCGTTTCTTGAAGACGCTGACTCACATCTTCCATAGACCCTGTCGCGAAATCACCGGTGTGGCAGGACTGCAACCACCGTAGCAGCTCTGTTTGAAATGCCTGATCTTCGAGCAGACGGTCACAGATATCCTGTGGACTGAGACTGCACGCTATCCAAAGCAACATGTGGAGGTGCAGTGTCAGGCGACCCTGAGATTCTACGGTGCTGTAGTATGCTTCTGTAGGTCCAAACAAACCTGTTTCTGCACTGTTCACCTTTAGGATTTGATGCAGGAACGTTTGCACCATGAAGTGGAAGAAGCGTGCACAGGCCACTGGATTTTGCGCAATAGCACGGAGGCATTGCGATGTATCTGGCATCAAAGGCGTACGAGTCGTCAGATCGATCTTCTCCCCACAGTAATATAAACACAGTGGATGTTTAATGTCCACAGGGGCGAACATAATGAAGAAGACAGGCATCCCTATCTTCATGATGAGTGCTTTAATTTCTCATCTCTGATATCTCTTCTGTGTCACTGACCCCTGCACATGACCAGCGACATGATCGACGATACTCATCAGTTCAAAGCAATGCTTTTCCGCGTCGTCATTCGCTTTCACATACTCCCCTTCTGCACCGCGAGCAATCACGCGGTTCAAAGCATCGTGATCTAGGTTCAGAATCTTGTCGACCACGCTGGGAAAATGCCTCTTAGAGGTAAGTAACCATCCTCCTTGTGAGCTACCCCGTATTTGCTCATGATTGAAAGCGATGAATGGGAAACATTCATCCACTTGGAATCGACGGTCTGCGTACATCAGGCAATGTCGTACGTGGTTAATTCTGTGTATGTTTGTCCTGATGCCGGTGTTCTCAAAACCCCCTAGGCCATATGGGAACAACCATGGGAACATGGACGGAAACAAGCGAGGGTTATGATAGATGGATTCGGGTGAATCCTGATGACCGTAAGCGAGAGCTTTTCCCCCGCTCTGAAACCATTGTAATGCAGTGGCTATTTTTTGTTGATGAGTCATCGTGGCGAATTGCGCGCCAGTCAAACCATGGACAGCGAAGGAACAAGGCCCGTCTTCGGTCCCCCGCTCCTCGTCTAAGTCATTCACGGATAGAGCTTCCGTGGGCGCTTTGCCATCACCAGGTCGATACACCACACACACAGGTGGCTCATCTTCCGCATATTGCCTCATATGCTCAGGGGATATTTGCACCTCTGCATAATCCGAATGATTACAACACAACCACTTCAATGCGTCCATGACTGCATTATGGCGGATGAGAAACGGAGTCCTCTTCCAGTCTGAAGTGGTAGGCTTACACGACCCTATGAATAGCACGGCTAAACACTGATCGACGTCTGCGCGGGGGGGAGGCAGCACAGAATATACCTTTGCGACCGGCTGACTGAACATAATTGCATTTGCAGAGAGCTTGCGTTGTCCCTTACTAACCTTGGCGACAAAGTAATTGTGGCACACCGAGTGACAAGCATACGTTCCAAGAAAGATAAGTCAGAGAGCACACCCGGGATCTCTCCAAGCCACAAACCATTCGCGAGAGCTTGGCTGGGAATGTTACCCCGTTTCACAACTCTCCAACATGTCTTACAAACATCCATGAGTTCATGGTCACCGACAGTACGTACAGCAGGCGCATACAAAATGGGGCCGGGTAACTCCATGATAGGTTGATCAGGACTGGCACGTTCATGTCTCGTAACACCTTCACCAGACCTTTCCAAACAGTGGAGATCAAGGTCACCTGTGCGGATGTTTTTCAACAGCGCGCGGGTTACGAGACATCCACATATGGCGCATGGAAGTTCCTCAATCAAACTCGGTTGGAAGGCGTCACACCATGCACGCACGAAGGCAGCCTCTTTGGACGGTGTATTGTGCGAGGGGGGGAAACGTCGATGGTCGTTCGAGGGGGCAGAAATCGGTAGAATATCACCCAACGACGCCGTATTCTGTTCTTTATGGGGATGTTCAGTTATCGGTATTGAAACGTCGAGTGACACCCCACCATACAACCGATGGGTGTGCACGATAAATAAATGATATGTGGGTATACAATTGATACTACATACATGTGACGCAAGGATGTGCTGCATGGCCACAGTTCGCCTGTCCCGTCTTTTAAAATGCATGTCGTGGTAGCCTGCCACGCTGAGAAGCTTTCTACTGGGTAGACGATGGACAAATGAGGAGAGCGGAATGTCAAGTACCATATATGGACCGCCAATGTCCGCAGGAGGTGAGGACTGAAGGACAACACCGCTGTACTGAGCGACAAATGGGTGAGGTGGGAACTTGCCGTACAAGATGGGGTACGTCGACAATTCCTCGCCATTGTATAGTTGGTAGGCAATGTGCTGATCTGTTCACGCGAACGGAGAAGACGCACACGGAGTGGGATTGCCCGCGCCGCGAGCATGACGAGGACGAATACAGGGCATAATCTAATACGCTGTATTAGATGACAGAGAGTCCGATACACTGTATCAGATGACAGGACAGAGTCCGACACACTGTGTCGGATGACAGGACAAAGACTCACACTCTATCGGAGGAGCGGGTGTAGCGTATGGACCGAACAGAGATTGACAGAGTGGGTCTGACTTTCAGCTAAATGCGGAGGCAAGAGGTGTGTGAGTGGGATGCATTGGACAACAGACGCGCGGTGTGCGTACGGATGTGCATGTAGATGTCGATCCACAACATACAGCGTTCACAGTTGACGATGACCCACCCGACGGGCAACGGCTTGGTGGAGGGGTGAAGTTGACCTTCAATGCAGGGAGACACGTGAGTTTTTTTTCAAATTTGGGCGTGTTTAGCCGCGATCGCCACCCAGCAGGGGATTTGAAGAAGGCGCATCATTGGCACCCCCAACATTCCTGGCCTCAGGCGTGGAGCTATTTTCATGCCTGCTGCCTTGCAAAGGTATGTGGCAGCATCGTCCATGGCTGTCTTAGCGCTGATGTGATCTGAGCTAGATTGATACACACCTTTGTCCACCGCACACGCCCTGAGACCAACGCTTTTCCTATTAGCCATGTCCTGCGCCATGCCACCTGGGGTCGGGATGACCACGTTGACATCCTGTGCCTCCATGATCAGCCCCTCGCGATGCTCGTGGTCGGTCGAGTGGTGGCACCGGTGGATGGTGTAGAGCACCCTGCACCAGGCACACCACCGTACGTATGTCTGGAACCCCTCAGGCATCGGGACCTCGTTGCGGCACGCATTCTACAAGGGGTACACAGCAATCCGCAATTTGGTGAGTCTGATACCTCCGCGTGCTGGATGGTTCACTCACATTCATGTAGTCTCGACACGGCCTCTCATGATGCATCAGAGTTTTCATGAACAAAATGTAAAGGTATATATGTTTCTATACTATGTATAATTTAACAAATTTCTGTAATTCTGATACAGCACTAGACAAGGGTATATAATCCTAAGTAGCGTTGGTGACATCTGCATAATGCATAAGTATTTCAGGATATTATTAGTGTTATCATAAAGGAGAATCCGGTGAGATGCAGCAGAGAGATTGTTACTGACACATCCTGCCAGGTAGCCGGGAATGTCAATTGACGCAATGCTTACAGGAACTCAACAGATCAACCGAAGCATATAAAGATATATTACGCTGGCAGGTGTTTCGTAAGGTGCGCCCGGATGCGGCACTAGACATGGGTATATAATCCTAAGTAGCGTTGGTGACATCTGCATAATGCATAAGTATTTTAGGATATTATTAGTGATATCATAAAGGAGAATCCGGTGAGATGCAGCAGAGAGATTGTTACTGACACATCCTGCCAGGTAGCCGGGAATGTCAATTGACACAATGCTTACAGGAACTCAACAGATCAACCGAAGCATGTAAAGATATATTACGCTGGCAGGTGTTTCGTAAGATGTGCCCGACCGAGAAGAGCGACCAGCGGCAGCGAGGTTGGCGTGAGCTCCACAAGCATGCAAGTCTGGCAGGTGTTTCGTAAGATGTGCCCGACCGAGAAGAGCGACCAGCGGCAGCGAGGTTGGCGTGAGCTCCACAAGCATGCAAGTCTGGCAGGTGTTTCGTAAGGTGCGCCCGACCGAGAAGAGCGACCGGCGACGATCACATTTATGGGGGTTTAATATATATCTTGGTCTTGGTCTGTTTTAGAAGGAAATAATCTACGAAATTCGCGAGGTATGAATGGCAGGACAACGCGTGGATACATGCATATGTAAATAAAGTGTTCCCGCTACGTGGACACCGCCGCCGCAGTGTTGTTCTTCTGCTTACGTCTCTCCAAAAGTTTAGCTAATGCACTATTCTTGGCAGGTGCCCGTGCGCCCGTTGCGGATCCAGGAAAAATATGACTAGCAACCATACTCATGAATCCACATATTGACTGAGAGGTACGCAACATAACGCACCGGTTCCACCATGCTAAAAGCGCATCGACATCTTCTTTCTCATTGATGTCATCAAGGAACTCCAGGACACTATTATAGAATCGTTCGGAGTCAGTCACAGTGTCCGTTCTGGAAAACACGGATGACGAAGATAAGGCGAATCGGACCTGGTAGAATACGTGAGATACCGTCCATGACTATAGTTGAGAACAGTCGATAAGGACATCATGCTCACTTGAGTAGCGATGTAAGCAATCGAGGCAGCCGTCACCTTGGTCATACCATGGATACGAGCATTGCCAGCTCTTGTAGCTTTGGTTTCATCGTCCACGGAACTGGGCGAAGTAAAAATATGCTTGTAAGCCTGCATTTACGAAAATTTCAGTAAGATGACAAATCCAATGCCGATCACACTCACTGTCACTAACAGCCTACTTCTCAATAACCCATTCCAAGGATCGTCCGGGTCGTACTGGTTATTGGCATACAAGAAAATCGGCCACTGGTCCCCGGGACTGTCATTTCCCCGCTACGCAGCTGGGCCTTCACACTAGACCGAGTAAGCGTAGCTTATGCCAAAATAGAGAGTCGACGTACTTGGAATCTGCCCAATTCAAGCCAGCCGGACAAAGAAGCGACCCAGTGACTTCATGATGATAGCCACGATTAGTTTTGATGTTGCGGGCGATAGGGGGCACGAAAGCCTCTCCTGGAGTGCCGATCCAGTCCAAAATATGACCTTTCAGACTCTTCGTATCATCTGACCTCGCACTTGAAGCACCCCGCTGAATCTAGTAACATTAGGCTATATAATGATGATAAGGAGGGAACATACGAAGTCAGCAACTCGAGACATCTCTTCTTCGTCGCAGTCGGTCATCAACCGTTGCTCCAAGAAAGGGACCAGGTTCAATAGCTGCGCGAAGACCCGCTGCTCTCGCCGTTCTCTGTGATGATAGGGAAGTGAGCAATACTAAAAGGATGAATGAACATACTCAGCAGATAATAATTCCATCGGTTCTCGCTCGTCTAAACGAAGCACACAGTTCACAATCAGTGCAGAGACGTTGCACATGGCATGAATGGTTCTCCCGAAATGACGACCATGGTGCACGAGCGGGTCAGAGGTACGCCTAGGAAAGAAATTAGTGCACGGAAACATGTATGGTGAAGGGAATGTACGGTTTCTTCCGTGGCCCTTGTTCAAGGGCACTCGGTCGCCTGGTTCCGGATTCGATGTTGTCACTCATGAATACTGAGAGCGAGAGACTGAAGGGCTAATTCTGCGAGGAATCAAGGCATAAGCGCATGATGAAGTCTACCTCATCTTAAAGGTGAAACTTGATCAAGCTCGCGTGACCTCAAAGTATCAAATCTACAAGGCTGTCGTAATGGTATTCGCGCTATGCCATTATGGTGTTTCAAGGAACAATGTCGTCGGCGTCCGGGCACGTCATGAAAGAATGAAAAAATCATCTTAACAACACACCTCGGTTTGCTTCTAGGACAAGACAGCCAGACGGGCTTACGTTGTGCGTATGTTTGAAGGGCGATTCAGGGCGGGATGTGACGGCGTTTCTAATCAGTGGTGTCTGAAGAAAATGTACGATGTCGTCGGCATTCGGGCACGTCATGAGAGAATGAAATAATCATCTTGACAACGCATTCGGTCTGCTTCTGAGACGAGATAGCCAGACGGGCACACATTGTGCATATGTTCGAAGGGCGACTCAGGGCGGGTGCACGGCGTTTCTAATCAGTGGTGTCTGAAGAAAATGTACGATGTCGTCGGCATTCGGGCACGTCATGAAAGAATGAAAAAAATCATCTTAACAACACACCTCGGTTTGCTTCTAGGACAAGACAGCCAGACGGGCTTACGTTGTGCATATGTTCGAAGGGCGATTCAGGGCGGGATGTGACGGCGTTTCTAATCAGTGGTGTCTGAAGAAAATGTACGATGTCGTCGGCATTCGGGCACGTCATGAAAGAATGAAAAAAATCATCTTAACAACACACCTCGGTTTGCTTCTGGGACAAGATAGCCAGACGGGCTTACGTTGTGTGTATGTTCGAAGGGCGATTCAGGGCGGGATGGGACGGCGTTTCCAATAACACTCCACTTGTGTCTCTATGGCATCTGGAGGAATGCAAGATGTTCGCAGATGAAGTTACAAGCCAACAGAGATGCACCTCCTTTCTCATATAAGAGCACAGGAATCATGAACTTCTACAGATCATTCTCGTCATATTATGATAACCTCCCAACACCAAACCCTTCTTCAACGTATCCGCGACGAGCGACATGAAGTCTTGCAATATGATATTAGGACGAAGGGCTATGCACCTGGTACTGGTAAGCATGTCGATCAAGGAATGCTTGACACCGCTGATTTTCCCTCCTACAGGCCCCTGGAGGACGGAGGTCGTCGCGTCACGCCGTCAGCATTACGAGAGCGTCGCATGACATACAAATTTACTGGACCTTGTTGTCTCTGCCCGAACGCAACTCCAGACGAAGGACATTATACAGAAGCTGCGACACTAATAGCAATCGAAGGTCCATGTTCGGGAGAATACGTAGCAATGTGTGCAAAGGGAAGCTGTGGGTATTTGGGTAAGCATCTAACTTGCTCTCTCACAACTTGAAACCTCACCAAGCTCGACCGTTTTACAGTGTACTTGGAGAGGATCTTCGCCGCCTTCTTCGTGAAGTCCAAACAGTATGATCGCAGAGGTGCGTAGTTGTCGCATGAGTATTCATCGAACATACGTCGAGACATCTCGACAGAACCTGGTGACTTAAGGCCCGCCACCGTATTTCACTTCTCGGAAGTCGAACTTGACAACGCATTCCGCCGTCGACAGTCTGGTAAGTTGTCAGACTCAACACTAAATGTTTAACAACTCATTCCATAAGAAGGGACTGAACATTCCGACTCACGCAAACTAAAGCGCACGTATGCAATGTTGGGTTAGTTCACACCGTTACTAGTTTTCTGCAAACAATCTGATTCAGTGCTAGATGTAACGGCAGAGGAGATCAAAGTGACACCCGCTGATCGACCGGTGCCTCGTCCGATTATAATCGACGACGTTCTACGCAAACTCGATAGCCTTCTGGACCCGGGTATTTCAGATGCCCAGTTCGGATTTGTGATGGCTAGATGTACGTGCGGCCTTATCATGACGCGCCGGGTGTTCCGCTACCACAGGTGCGCTACAGAACCTGCAGAGTGATAGATCCCAAGAGAATATAGCTATACATGATACGCGTACATAGAAGGAATGGGAGCAATCTGGAGCGAACGCTTGTCTGGAGACCGGACAGAGCGCGTACACTACTTATACACTATACATAATACATCTTGGAGATGCTTGCATATAAATGCGATTTTTTGAGTGATAAAAAACAGGCGAATTGCAAGCATGGATGAGTTGGTAACAAACAAGAGTCTTACGGTTTATCCAGACGCGAATTTCGATGCAAATGCTCCCATTCCTCGACAATTGCTAATATCCTATTCTTCATGTGTGTTCGCAGAGAAGGCAGCGCATCAACTTGCCAGACTGCATTGGGATCCACCAGGAAGTCTGCATCCATCTCGGCTGTCTACCATCGAAAAATAGTTCTAGTCTCTAATGAAAACTTGTAGTTGAAGGGACGCACCCATAGAACGCCTATCATTCGCTTGGGATTGGCCATGAAGAGTTGTGCAAAGTGGCAGATGTACAACCCACAGTCATTGGAACCTGCAGGTTGCTGCGGCACCTGAAAAATACAAATAAAATACAGAACTTCATATTATATTAATATGGAACACTCACTGGTACTTGCACAACAGCAGGGCGGCACGTTGGTGAAATGTTCTTCTTTGTGTATGCCTCTACACTCAAATAATCTGATAACACTCCTCCCACCTCGACACAATTAGTCCCCGTCACCGAGCCTATAGATACACGAGAGCAGTTCATGGAGTCAAGAATAAAGATGGTCGCGCTAAACTGTCAATTAGTATGCCGATGCAGCACAATTGAAGCAAACCCACGCTGGGGCGTAGAGGGACGAGCCGGACTGGGTGTCACCGTCACCAGCACGAAGAGTGCTACTACTCTCTGGGGGCGGGCCAAATACAGATCCAGGGTAAGCAATAACTGCCAAATACCAATGTTTTTCGTTGCTTTATACATGCATATGAGCAATGAATGGGCAAGCTGGTGAAGAGACTTACCTATCGTAAACAGGCACGATGAGAACTGTTTTACTGAAGATGTCGACACAATTTGTATGTGATGTTACTCGATCATATCCACATTTTGTACTGCCATGAGCTAAGTGCTGAATGAATGAATGACTGGGAGTTGAACAGACTCACAGTTGCGTGAAGAAGAAAGGACTAAAGACATGAATTTGATCAGCGGTGGTGACATCTCTGGCCTTGAGCTCCTCATAACATACTCTGCAGATGCTCGTGAGTGCGTTACGGCCGCACAAATCTAATGGCACTCACCTTAAACCAAATTCAATAATGTTATCATTGAGATAACGACCCGGTTCCAACATAGCCAGTTCTTCAGTACCGATGCTCACAGCTCCTTTAGAATGGAAGGGATATAGAAAAAGTCTGTGGTCGGCGGGGGTAGGAGTGTCGGTTGGGACAGGAAGCGTTCGTAGAGGTAAGGATGAAGACGCAGTTATAGGGCGCCCACCAATGATCCCCGCGTGCGAGGAGCGTAGACGTGTGGAAGGGACAGATACATCAGAAATGACGCGTTTGGTGATACGTTTGGTGATACGTTTGCTGCAAATCGTTGCGCTTGAGCAAGCGCTGAGTAGAAATATGAATCGACTTACACCACCACGGCGATTGTAGGTTTCACATCTTCTTTGCGTTTCTTACGTGCCGGAGATGCATTCCGATGCCTAAAAGCTTGAGCATGGAGTAATTTGTGGGTACAACAAACCGACCTACTTGATTAGTTCTTTCTTTCTTTCCGACTTGGTTAACGATGGATTCCCCTGCACTTCTCGACCGGAGAAGACCTGAAGAGTGACATCAATCTCAGGTTTTGAATGCAACGATTAAATGACCGCGTACTTCGGTATCACAACCTCCGTTGTTCCTTTTGCATCCCCGATCATCGTACCTGCAGCAGGATGACTGGACACGCATGAATGTCTCAAATGCGCATTCAACGAAGGCGCATGCCGTACCTAGGCATATGTGACAGACTGCATGCGCTTCATATTGTAACATCGTGATGTGAAGATTTCAGGGAAGACAAACTAACCTTGACCCAACGATACTCTGTAGTTTCTGTAGGAGTTCGTCAGGTAGACTACTACCCATGATACGATCCAATTCGCGGTCTTGAACATCCTTAATCATTGTGACCAGGAGAGAACGATAAACGAGACAGAGAAAGCTGTCAAACGTGTGTGAGAATGCGTACAGCCACAAAGGGTTGAACGACAATGAGAAATGGATACACGCACGATGGACGCGTACTAAATTTTGAACGTAAACGCAGAGGAACAGGAGAGCGAGGAGACACGCTTGTCTGGTGACCGGACAGTGCGCGTACATAGAATGGGAGCAATCTAGAGCGAACGCTTGTCTGGAGACCGGACAGAGCGCATACACCAGTTGCACCTGTCCACTTGAAGTGAGCAGATGCAGACGCAATGCTGTCCACTTGGAGTGAGCAGTATTCGTGATGGTTAAAAGTTAAAGAAGCCTTCCATCCGCCGGCCTGAAAGAAGCCTATCCCTTCGGACCCCCAATCGGATAGTGCAAATTATAAACACAGCTGCAGCTTCTCGATGTCCGATTGATTTTGCGCCGGACTCTTCCGGTGGCGCGATGATAACACGTTCAAGGGGACGGCGAGCAGCAGAGTCAAGACAAGCTGTGAAACAAAGAGGCAAAACGAGATAAGCATAGCGATGACGGGTAAACGAGATAGGCATAGCGATGACGGAGAAATTAGTTACTTGAATACTGTGGAAGGCGGCTGCTGTCACATGACCTTTTGTTCCAAATGTGTACTACTACCAGTACCGTCATCGCACTGGAACGGTACTCACAGAGAAGCCTAAAAAAATGTTCAATGAGTAATTAAGAAGAGGTGAATCGGACTCTGGCGGACCCCCCAAGTGACTTGATGTTCTGAGACGTTAGCGGATAGGAATGCAGTAATCGGAGACGGGAAAAGTGGTTGAGAGACAAATGTCCTCACCGCCGCTCGAACATGCAGCACACGATAAATGTCGAAATGTGTAGTCACCAACTTGTATTAACCGCGACGCTCGGCCTTGAAAGTATGCAGCCAAAGTTTTCATAAATACATGCAGTTAAATACAGTATACAGCCGTGACATTGTCCCTACAAAATACACGAACAGGAAACCTCCGGGATTTCGGACTTCATGCGAGTACCACCGACAGAGCTCGCCGACCACTAATGCCTCGTTCTCTTCCGACTGCTGTGACGTGAATCATCACTGGGACGCTTGTTACCAAGCTGGGTGGAGAGATGTGTGGAAGTTGCGGGGGCTACGGGGTCGGAATAGTTCTTCAGGAATCCGCGTGGCTCCCCGAACGCGTAATGCTCCCCCGTTGCGTCCATCTCGACAATAGCGTTGATAAGAAGTCGACGAAATGCCTCATGGACAAAGTCAACGGAGACGCCTTCACAAAGCGCATACTCGGGCCAGACAATACCAAACATCTCCGTGATGAGAGTTGCAATTGGGCCTTTCCGGAGTCTCGAATGGAGCAAATTTGGAAATTCTGCCTGATCTATCCAGGCTCCTCGTTGATCGTGACACATGCTGGAAATCTCGTGGGAGAGGAAGTCGCGGAGGTAAGGGTGTACACCATCGTATTCAAGCTCGTCCTTGCCATCTCCCCACATAATGAGGCGGTAAACCAGCAGCCAGAATACGCTTTCCATGTCGTGGTATTCCCGATGACAGAAAGGGGGAGTTTCTGGACCAGGTGGCACCAGTGTAGGTTTTGGATATTCGACATTTATATCCTTGTAAGCAGCCTTATAGAGGCTTGCGGCTTTGTCGCTGACCTTCGGGAGGTCGGGAGGAAGTGTGCCCGGGCCCTGCAGGAGACGCCCAGAAGAGACAGCGCGTGCGATGAACATGGGGGTACCCTGAATCTAAACTGAGTACAATTACCATTAAATCAAGCAGATGGACTTACAGTGCGTGAGCTGCGATTTCCCGGTTCCTCCGGTTCAATTGATGGGTCTAGCTCCACGGAATTCGCTTTGAGGTTGTCCAGGTACTTAGCGCTGCCTTGCGTGAAAGCAGAATTGTCGAAGTCGGCCAGCAAGCAGAGACATTTGTTCGGGTCCTCGCTAAAAGGAAGGAATTAGCACACGTAACGCTCCATTATGAGCAACACTTGCGTTTTATCGAGTACGCGGGAGATATAGACGCCACCCTCATGGCTCTGATATGTCTTACGCAATGGTGGTTTGTGAACGTTCCAGAGAACATTGCCCATCGAGATGTCGCGGTGAAGAACGCCGCGCGCACACAGAAGACGATGAGCTAACAATTGGATCGTATTAGCTTGCAGAAGAGACAGGAGAAGATAAGAATACTCACTCTCAACGAGGTCATACAGCACTTTCAGTAGCTCATAAATTGTCGGGCAGCTTTCGAGGGTCTCGCCGATACCCTCGACGACGATGCGAAGACGCTTCCATTGTGATTCGCACGTTGTGATAAACCGTTCCTCGCGATCCTTCACGACTGCATACTCCACCAAAATGGGAACACCCGGCAAGACACTACGGCCATAGTCGTGCGCGATGTTCAGCATGCGATGCTCGAAATAGAACCTGGTCCTCGATAGAAAAATATCCTTGCAGGCCAAATTGTGCTTGTAGTCGACGAAAACGTTGACCCGCCTGCTGCGAGTCGGACTTCCCACAAAAACCAGCCGCATGTCATCATAGACTTTTTCACCAACAGTAAGCTTCCATAGCGACAGTCCAGCAAACTGCCGTACTTCACGGGGATACCTGATGGCAATCGAGGACGTCGTGCACTATTGGCGTCGCCGGAACCTTGGGGGAGTTCTGACATGAACCCGATAGTACTATCATAATAAGTGTGCGGGCGTGCGGGACGGCGAACGGTCCACATCAATTGCATGAGAAGATGACCTCCATTAATCAATTCCATTGGCGTCGTAATCCGAGTGCCCTCGGCGTCGCTCCAATACAAACGAAAGCTCGATGGGGAGAGGCAGAGCCCGAAAACGCCGACACAGTCCGGCCTGCCGATAAGATGGTAGGTCGTATACATTGCCGCCTGCTCCCTCCCGCCGTCCTTAACGACCATTGGTTTCACCTCGATGGTCATGCAGAGACGGGCCCATGGCACCCCGACGAATTGCTTGCTTTTCTTGCGTTGTTCTTCCGGTCCGTCCTTCTGCTCGTCCTGCTGTGCGATATTCTTCGTCCGTCTGTAATATTCTATCTCCTCCGCCGAAGCATTCACTGCGACAAGGTCGGGGCGGACTTTAGTTCCGAGTGCATGTTCGGACGGGGCGCTGTCCGCGTGGATGACGAAGAGGAGAGGTGCATGATTCAATCCTCGGACTTTCATATGTTCTGAGGGCGCATTAGCATTGAAATCAATGTAATTTATGCACGGTCACCTTCGACATGTGCAGCACAGGCGTTCAAGAGGTCGCAGATAGGTTGGTACAGTGTTTCCTCCTTGGTAGATTTCGGGAGCTCGAGCAAACGTGTGAGTAGTGATTGCACGGACTCCGGAATGGTCTTGATATCGTACTCCGGCGAAAGAAGATTCATAAAGTCAGAAACATCTATGTCTGGCAAACGCGCAGAGGCATTCTTGACATGACCAGGTATCCTAATGTTACCCGGGTTGGTAGTTGCCTTTACGGGGCTTGATGGTTCCAAGTAAGGGAGCACCCGTCTGACAGGAGACCCAGGACGCGGCTCTGTAGAGAATTTGGGGTCCGGGTTCGACATGTTAACCGTCTGATGTTCAGACGGTGTCACGGTGTGTGGTGGAGGTGGCGTTGTTCAAAGGATCGGTACTGTGAGCCTCAGCGGATAGGTGGAATAGAGGATAACCTGAGTTGTCTGGAGACCGGACAACTCGGACAGAGGAAGTTTGAATAGAAGGAATCTACCAACTTGAAGTTGGCAGATCCCTGTTGAGCACCGTCCACTTGAAGTGAGCGGTGACTGGGCACTATCTGAATCAAGACCGACGTTCAGGATTGAGCCGCGTTAGAAAATCAAGCTTCTTCCCAGATTGTTACCGGCGCACAGCCGGTGGCACGGAAGGTAGTATTTGTCCAGGCCATATATAGGGTGAGAATATGCACATATCTGGACATATGCTTACCCTTTAAGGCAATATCTGGCCTGGACAAATTCCGATTCCCCGGATCATCAATATGCAAGAAACTCGCTGTGCCACATGACATTGGTACTTTTGCCCATATATGGTATACTCCCATATTCACCTTTTTCCGGGCTGCCCGCCTCCGCCGCAAGTGTTGCCGAATTTCTTTCACACGTGACCCAGTTACGGTGGCGTGACACATATGAAGCGCTCGATTTTCAGTCGAACACTCTTGCTTTCTTACTACCACCAATTCAGTACTGCTCACTTCAAGTGGACAGTACTGAACAGGATCTGCTAACTTCAAGTTGGCAGATTCCGAAGCTTTCTGAACTCTGTCGTCCGGTCTCCAGACGTCTGAGAATACCCTTGTTTTGTTCCACGCTACAGCACTGCCGTCCGGTCTCCAGACGAGCGTGCTGTTATCCCCTACCTGCCTACCTGCTGCCTGCCCTATGGCGGAAGACGTGACTGGACCCAAGCCCCTAGGCGGCCTGGTGGAATTCATGCGTGCATGTCGAAGACCAATGAAGGACGAGGAAATCACACCTCGGGACTGCTTGCGTCTCAGCCGCTTCCCCGGCACAAACGACAAACTATGGATTTCCACGCCAAACATGACGTGGATCCCTGAACCTCCGATACATCTCGACAAGGAATTCCGGTATCACGATGACGGTATGCTCCATGCCTTCGAGTATGCCAAATGGCCGCAAGCGTACTGCGATTCCGAGCCCCATATCATCGCCGCGCCGCTATGCCCAACCCTGGCTCAGTTCGGAATCAGCGATCGCTTCCGTATGGGACCAGCGTTTCCCGTGATGGATGACGAGCACGTATTGCCGGATTTCGAGGACGTCAATATTGCATGGATGGACTTCAATCCCATGCATCATTTCCGTATTGCCGAGGAGCTGCCCAATGAGGCTGTGGGATCTCTGTCCCCATCACTTCTTCAGCGTTTTCGTGCGACAATGATAGAAGCCAAGACGATGGCAGGGAGAGGGTTTGCAGACGACTTCAGAAAGTTGGGAGATGATGGTATGTGTACGGTGTTCATGCTCCTCTGTAGATGTGCTAATTCCTTTTCTTAGTTCATGACATGCGGACGGCCAAGAAGGTGGCCGGCATGTTCAGGTTCCAAAAACAACGGTGCGACGACTTGAAAATGGTATTCGACCATTTGAAGGAAGTGCCGATGTCAAGTTTCGACACCTTGTTGTGGTTCCGCGAATTTCAGCGCGTCTTGCTGGACTTGCGCGCTTTCATCATATATGCGAATGATCGTGCCGCGTCTGAACGACGTCAATTTCAAGCAGCCACAGCTGTACCACTGAGGAGGTGTAATTACCTCTCATCTCCATCTAGTGTCCGAGATGTATCGTGTCGGCGTACCGGTCTGGTATGTTCGCGACAGGGTTTCAATCACGGAGCGCACCCTCATTGTCCGAGTGGAGACATTGCTGTTAGCAGGCGTTTGTTTTTCATCTGCTATCACGATGAAACACGGGCAGCATTTGGCAAACGCTCCGCTCTGGGTTGATGCTCCCATGGCGCAAGTGATTCGTGGATCTCTTCAAGAGAGGCTGCGAAGGTTCTCCCTGACGAGCCGTCCCATACTCCGTCCTCTCGAAACATACTCTGCGGGGCGCGTTGGCGATTTCGAAAAGCAGCAACATCGTTCCTCACCGCAGATCGCTGGTCCTGACCATCCTCGCCAGGAGCTCGTTGATTTGACAGCAGATGATGTTCTGCCAGCATCTGACAATGACCATGTCATCATGGTGACTACGCAAGCCACCGAGCAGTATGGTACGGATATCAGCAGCTGATAATCATCCGTTCGCGCATTAATTTTGTTTTATAGGCAGCAGCGTTACAGATGTCGGCGGAGTTGCAGTCGGTGCAGACATTGAAGACAATGTCAGTGCGGAAAAGCAGACAAAAGATGCAGCCATGCGCGGTCCCTCGATGAGTGTTGGGATGCCGTCTGCCTACATGGCACGTAAATCTTTGCAAACGCGGACCGCCCATAAGAAGGGCAAATCGACCAATCATAGGATCGTACCACCTTCATGGGTCCCTCCCTATGCACCTGGGTGGGCGAACGTCCTGAAGTCATGCGAAGGTCTCACCGATGACGACCACGTGGGCCTTGTTTATGCGCTGCCTCCCATCCATATTTTCTTCAGTGCCGAAAGCCCCCTCACAGAGCAGCGTGCCCATAATTGGCTTCGCGTCAGAATCTTCTGCTTCCAGCAGATTCTCAGCCCTCCGGCCCACAGGATGGTGCTCATGACAACGCAGCAGTGGAGAATCGCGCTCGAGGGCAAATATTTTGCTATAGAATACGAGCATAGTCATGTAGAGCCGGAGTCGGCCAAGGAACATATTATCCGTCTGCCCCCACCGCCACCACAGGAGAAAAGGCCGCGACAAGAAGGGAAGATGGAGGCGGGACAGATCATGAAGAACGCCAATGCAAAGAGGGTGGCTGATCGCGTCGACATCAATGTCCGGTTCGGTATTCATGGGGCTTTCCGCCGTATAGCGCAGACTGTGCTCCTGCATGGGGCGACGTCAACATCACGCGCCAAATGCTCTCTGCGGATCGCACCGTTTTCGTCGGCATTGTGTGGGAGCTGGCTTTATTCAACTTCCGTCTGGAGTTGATCTTCCTCGATCGCCAACTCGTCCCATATTTCTATAATCACTCGGACCAGAGGCTTGCCCTTCGACGAGAGCGTGTTATCTACGAGATCTGGAACAGCGGAGGAGTCCGGCCCATGTGGACAGACGACCTCAAGTGCGATCGTCTCACTTCGGTGTTATGGGATGAGCGGCGCGAAGCGGTCAAGCAGATGGCCATAGTGATGAAGGATTGGCCAGATGGTCAACATCTGCTGTGGACCGATCAGTGTTCCTCGGATTTCGACGCATACTCGAAGTTCGAAACCGAGGTCTTCACGTTCTACGTAGAAGCCTTTCATGGTCGTTTCGGTCGCATTCCGCATGTGCCCTCGAGCAGCCGTTGTCCTTGGGCCAGTTTCGCAAGTGATTCGCGGACCGTCTTATGATTGATGTCTTTCTCGCGCTCTCCTCGGTAGCTTTTCCCTCCAAAGAACTTGTCGCACGGAGGGTTTTTGACGCACCCGTAGGAGAATTTATCTTGTAGCATGTACGTCTGCAATGAATCCTTCCAGTTGCGTGCCATCGAGTTAAGTAGACGCTCAATTATTTGGTAATATTTGTATCTCTGCGTCTAATGCTGACTTTTTTTCAACCTTTCACTCGCACGTTTACGGTATACGTATACTGCTCATTTTCAAGTGGACAGGTACAGACCTCTGCTCACTTCAAGTGGACAGAAGTTACTCGTCGCTACACGCACCGTCCGGCTTCCAGACGAGTGTGCTCTGAGTCTTCGATCACGCGTTTTACCCGCACCAGCGGAGGATATCTTTGTTTTCTCATCTCACATGCCGTCTGGTTTCCAGGCGCATTCTAGTGTCGCGTTTCGCTCCTACTAGTTCACATTAGAGGACGACATCATTTCCTCACGCGCTCTGTGGTTTCTGGAAGAGCGTGTTCCGAGTCTCCTCACCCTCATCAAGAGTGATATACGGTCGGTTGAACTTTGTTGTTATTGAATCCATCTACTCACATATTGTGGAACTTAGATGGAGCTGTCTACCACCTACACGGAGTCTTGCATATGTGGGAGAAGCTTTATGACCCCAGGGTCGTTCACCAAGCATAGTCGAGTTTGCCCTAAGCGCAAGAAAAGATCTGCGGGTGCCCTCGCTAGAGTGCAGGAGCTTTGGGCTTCGAAACGACAACGACAGGATGACTCCATGCCCCCTGAAGCTCAAGGCGTGAAGACCAAGACGCACACCTTTGGCCCTCTCTCGTCTCCACTTGACGCTGCCAGAGTCTTCGACTCAGCATCAACTACCCTATATGATTTGGATCGCTCGGTGGCAGAGCGTAGGACCCGCAGAGAAAATCGTATGCTTCCCAAGCGGTATCGAGACATAATCCCGGCACCTGCTGCAGCACTACCTCCATCGTCGTCGCTACCTCCATCGTCGTCGCTACCTCCATCGTCGTCGCTACCTCCGTCACTTCCATTACCTCAAGATTCAACACAAAATACTGCTCCATCAGTTGGGACTCGCCTTCTACATGTCTTCAAGTCTCCTCGGAACGTGTTCGGGTTATTTCGACGATATCAATCAAATAACTTCCCCCAGCATGATCCTGAAGAGAATGTGGACCGGGAGGAGCTAATGACTGCATCCGACGAGGTTTTAAGCTCGTCTGAGATCGATGAACAACCATACTACCCATACCCAAATCAGTCATCGTTTACTTTACATAACTGGTTTTGGAATGATGGGGTGGTGAAGTCTCAATCGTCCTTTCGAAAGTTGACAAAAATCATCAGTCACCCCGAGTTCAAACCGGAAGACATCGCAAGGACTAACTGGCAGCGCATCGATGCTCGTTTGGCAGACGTTGAGCAAGATGCCAACATTTCCCAACGACACGAAGGGAGACAGTATAGTGACAAGTGGACAGAGACCCCAATCACAATATCTGTTCCTTTTCATGCCAAGATGCACCGCCCAGGGCCTCAGGATTTCGGTGCAGGAATACTTCATCACCGAAAGCTAGTTTCGGTGATCCGCGAAAAGGTCTCGAACCCTGAAAGCCATCCCCACTTTCATTACGAGCCTTATGAACTACATTGGCAGCCGGAGGGAGCTTTGGAAGATGTTAGAGTATTCGGAGAAATGTATACATCACAGGCGTTCGTCAATGCGCACCGCGATCTTCAGCTAGCTCCTGGAGAACCTGGATGTGACCTTCCGAGGGTTGTCGTTGCACTCATGTTTGCGTCTGATGCTACCCATCTAACGGATTTCGGCTCCGCTAAACTCTGGCCTCTGTACCTTTCGTTTGGAAACGAATCGAAGTATAGACGAGGCAACCCGTCTTGTAATCACTTTGAACATGTCGCCTACTTTGAATCTGTGAGGAATCCTGAAAATCCTGCAGTTCATAACTGACTTAATGCGTTAGCTACCTGATACATTCAAGGACTTCGTGATGGAAAGTGTCGGGGGAAAGGGTCCGAACACCGCTTTCACCACACATTGTCACCGAGAAATGCTTCATGCACAGTGGACCATCCTTCTTGATGATGACTTTCTGGAGGCGTATGAGCACGGTATTATCATCGAATGTTGTGACGGCGTGCGACGTCGGTTTTACCCGCGTATTTTCACATATTCCGCAGATTATCCTGAAAAGTATGTAAAGCCCATTGTTCCTTTCTTGAGGATTCGCTGATAAGTTCTTCAGGATCACCATAGCAAGCATCAGAAATCTCGGTCGTTGTCCATGTCCGCGGTGCCTAATTCCACTCAATCGCGTGCACAACATGGGCATGACTCGAGATATGGCCCAGCGTGTAACACTTGCTCGCACCAACGACGCTCGACGTCGGGATCGTGTCGCGACAGCTCGTAAATTCATTTACGAGATGAATTATGCGGTCAACAGTGCGGCAGTTGAGAAGTTGCTGCAGGAAGAGTCGCTTGTACCCACTGCAGTGAGTGTGATTCGTGTTACATATTCCCGTTGAGCTTGAACATATCGTATTCTTAGAACGCTTTTTCGGAAAGGTTGTCGTCACCAAATTTCAACTTGTTTGGGATGCTCGTTGTAGACCTTATGCACGAGTTCGAGTTAGGCGTCTGGAAGGCGCTCTTCATTCATCTTCTTCGGATACTTGATTGTCTGGATGAATCCCGTAAACACGAACTGGACCGCCGGCAAGTTGACTTATTCCGACATATTGAACGATGAAGCCCATGCTTTGATCATAGATTTCGTCAAATCCCTGCATTTGGCAAAGATACCATCAGGAAAATTCATTCCAATAGATCGGAGTTGAAGAAAATGGCTGCGCGGGATTATGAAGACTTGCTGCAGGTGAATTTTTAATTTGGGCTACTGGGTGAATCGCTTCAATGTGGATTCTAGTGTGCAATACCCGTCTTTGAAGGTCTCTTCCCCGAACCACATAACACTCGAGTGAAAGATTTGTTATATATCATGGCCCACTGGCACGGTTTTGCAAAGTTGCGCATGCATACGGACACAACATTGGATATCCTATCTGAGGATACCGCTGTCTTAGGCCAGAAACTTCGTGAATTCAAGGAGAAGACCTGCGCCGCGTTTCAAACACGGGAGTTAGCTCGCGAGGGTGAAGCTCGAAAGAGGCGTCAGCAGAAAAATGTTGCAGGCGCTGGTCCTAATTCCGCAGCACCGGGCGATGCGCGTCGACCTAAAGCTTTCAATCTCAATACCTACAAACTTCACTCCTTGGGTGACTATGTGTCAACCATCCGACTCTTTGGGACTACAGATTCTTACTCGACTCAACTGGTGGGCTCTTTCTACTTTGTGGAATGCGTTCGCTAATGTACTTTGCCTAGCCTGAAACCGAACACCGAAAGTCGAAATCTCGCTTCCTTCGTACGAACGGTAGATTGATTCGGAAACAGTTGACCAAGATCGAAACACGGCAGCGCAATATACGTAAAATGCGTGAAAAACTTAGTCCGCAGGAAGCTCTCCATCCTCCGGACATGGAGGACGTCCCAAGCGATCCACGGATGCAGTACAACATGGGTAAATCGGAGAATTCTCCGGTGAATGTCCCATCCTTCCTTCAGAAACATGCTGGCGATCCAGCAATCAAGGTAGGCCATTTCTGGATTGTTCGTTGAGTGTGCTGACGGCGTTCCGTAGGACTTCTTGCCAAAGCTGAAAGATCACCTTCTTCCTCGCATACAGGAGATCATCTCGCAAGAAGCCACCTTCGGCTCTAACTCGACTAGCGTTCCAGGACCTGTGGTCGGTTACGAACATCCACGGGATTCTGTCTTCTTGAAGAATGATCGCATCTATCATCACAGTCTCATCCGATTCAACTACACTACCTATGACGTCAGACGCGACCACAGTGTTGTCAATGCCGGTACCGAGCAATGCAATATCATGCTTCTCGCCGACAGTTCTGATCCCGCCGGCTCCGGTCGTTTCTTGTATGCCCGTGTGTTGGGGACATACCATGCAAAAGTCGTTTATATGGGATCTGGAATGCGCGACTACGAACCTCGTCGTATGGACTTTTTATGGGTGCGATGGTACGAAGTCTTGGATGGAAGCAGCTCTCAACTTCCTTCCCTTCGATTTCCTTCCATGTGCGATGCGTATTCATTTGGATTCGTCAATCCGAGCGATGTGCTACGTAGCTGCCACGTTATTCCTGATTTCGCGGGTGGCAAGCGCCATGATGATGGTATTGGTACTTCCTGCTGCGCCAAGGATGCCCAGGACTGGTGTCGCTACTACGTGGGCTGGTATGTGTTCGGATATTATTTACTAGAAATGATTTGACTTGTTCAATCCTTGCAGTTTTTCTGATCGCGACCTTTTGATGCGCCATCACTGGGGATTAGGTGTGGGTCACATCTATGCTCACGGAGCTGGAATCAAGGTAAACCGTGGTGCCGTGGTGGAAAATGCAATTGATGCACGGTTGGCTATTCTATCCGCGGAGAGAACGGAAGGTGTGCAATGTTCCTTTCACTGCCTTCGTAGTTCTAACTTAGTGTAGTTGTAGATGATATATCGGACAACCATGAAGAAACTTACAACCCAGATGATGATCCGGAACTAAGTATGGAAGATCGAGAGAGAGAGGGCTGGGAAGACGTCGAATCAGACGATGAGGCTGAGTATGAGGACGACGTCTCCTCTGGGGAACATGATGAATGAGAGGCTGGCTCCGACCATTCGCGCATGTCTTCTCATCATCACGTTCACCCCGTCCTTGTTCCATACTTATTCGTGTCCTCTTACATCCATGTTCTAAGCATCTGTCGCATTCACGTACGCAAACTCTTCACTTTACTACTGATTCGAGTTGCATATGAATCAAATGGGCATATCTTGCACCATATACTGCACTACCCCTCCTCAAGTACTCGAAGTTGGTGTGACTGTTTAAGAACCCAAGGCGAAGAGGGATGAAGAAGAGAGCGGACCGTATATGACAGACTCTGTCCGCTCGGAGCGGCATAACGAACTAATTTGGACAGCAGCGCGTTCACTTGTGAGTAGTTGGCGCTGCTCCGCCCGCCCAATCCGATTCCGTCTCTGTCCACAGTTCAGACATCACGCAGCCACCCGTTCGTTGGATTTAATTTATGTTTAATTTAAGTCATTATCATAGCCCAGCCTCAAACAACCATACTCGAAGTTAATGACTGTACTCCATGGGCCGTTACATACTTACCCCAGGACGTCGGTAGGAAGGAGTGGTGAGAGGTAGTTGTCCTGTCTTTGTTCGCAGAATCTCTGGATTGGCATATGTATGTTCAATTACTTTCCTCCAACCTCGACATCTGCGGTGATAGCCGTTAATTAAGGCAATCTGTCCACATAAGTCGATGGGTCACGTTCACCCATGTGACCTCGGAGGTGTTCGACTCCTTGAATTCACTCTTGCCTGATGAACTAGTACTAGCATTACGGTGCTCCAGTCGCTGCTCACTTCAAGTGGACAGCCATCATTGCTATTGCTCACTACAAGTGGACAATTGCATCTTGCGTCGTCCGGTTTCCAGACGCGCATTTACTCGATTTCAGACAGACCCCTCGAATTGCCCGCGTCGTCCGGTCTCCAGACGCGCATTTACTCGATTTCAGACCTTTCGAATTGTCTGCGTCGTCCGGTTTTCCAGACAGGCGCGTCAATTACTCGACTTTGGACCTTCATCCGGCCTTCAGACACCTGCTCGATTTACCTTCGAATTCCTCGCGTTGTCCGGTGCTTGCTTGTGCACGATATCCGACCCTCACCCTTTTTCCATCGTCACCTACATTTCAGTGTAAGTGATAGCTTCCGTCTGTACCACTACTATATGCTTACCCGCTGGTATAGCTATGATGCATACTTGTCATACTCTCCTGTACGATCCAAAAACCTGCCTAGCGGGATCTTCCCGAGGCCCATCGACACCCTGGGACCAATTCCACGACCACAAGGTCATCCGCACCTATGCAATACTCGACAATAATCGAGTCGCAATATCTCCCAATGCTGACTACATTCCGGCGGAGCCACCTTCTGGGAACCCACCAAAAAGGCCATATGCGGATGGTCGCCGATACACATTCGAATTCGCGTTTCAGCCGCAGCAATGGTGTGCCGAGCTGGAGTACATTTCTTGTAGTTATCAGTTGTCAGAGGCCAGTGGTATTATAGACCCAGCCTTCACATTGCTGGAGGATGGGCAAACGTTCAAGACGACAAACTGGCACAGCCGTCAAGGCCGAGTTCTTCAGACGTTCTACGAGCCGTTATTTGAGCTGTTCCAGTCGGAATGGACTGCTGCGACAGCCATTCAGAGCAATGCGTTGCCCCATGTCGTGCGTTCGTGGTCGGAGATAAACACTGCCGAGGAACGCCGCTGCGTCAAAGACGAACGTCTTACGCTGCAAAAGCAGCGCACGAAAGTCGCTGAGATTCAGCGTCACATCCTAAAGCTGCGAGCATTTACTCAATGGTGCACGCTCATGAAAGCTTTCCGCGACGGGATTATAATACGTCCAGTCCCTACCTTGTCTGTCGTTGGCACTTGGACAGCCGCGAACGATGAAGTCACCAGGAAGCGACTTGTGTGGCTAGGTATACCGTGTTGGTATATCGCCTCTTTACCGAAGTCGCCGATTCCAACGTCGCCAAGTGAAATTCGATCAGTTGACTCTCGTCTCACTGGTTGGGAATGGGATGACGATATGGACCATCCTAAGCCTGAGACGGCGAAGGCGAAGAAGAGGTGTATGGAATCGGACGATGAGGGCTGGAGTGAGGAAGAAATGACGGCCATCCCCCCTGCGACATACACGCTTCCTGGTGTCCTTCCGGAACGGAAATATCTTAAGCTGAAGAAAAAGGGTGCTACGATCCTTCCCTCTGAGGTTCCGGTGAAGTTCAGACCTGGTTTGACTCCCAGACCTTCTCCTGGTTGGCAACCGCCACAAGGCGGATATCGCTCTCATTCTCCCAAACCTCGCGCTCCTCAGCCCCATTCATGGAGCAACAACTATCAACGTCGCTCTCGCTCTCCCGAGCCTCGCGCTCCTCAGCCCATTCACGGGGCAACAACTACCAACGTCGCTCTCGTTCTCCCGAGCCTCGCGCTCCTCAGCCCCATTCACGGGGCAACAACTATCAACGTCGCTCTCGTTCTCCCGAGCCTCGCGCTCCTCAGCCCCATTCACGGGGCAACAACTATCAACGTCGCTCTCGCTCTCCCGAGCCTCGCGCTCCTCAGCCCAATTCATGGGGCAACAACTATCGACGTCGCTCTCGTTCTCCCGAGCCTCGCGCTCCTCAGCCCAATTCATGGGGCAACAACTATCGACGTCGCTCTCGTTCTCCCGAGCCTCGCGCTCCTCAGCCCAATTCATGGGGCAACAACTATCGACGTCGCTCTCGCTCTCCCGTTCGCCGCTGGGGTTATTCATCCGCTAGAACACAATGCGAATCTCCAGATCGGTACGACCCTATGGGTGCTGATGTCGGGTGTCGGGCAGGACATGATGGCGGCCAGTCTTCCTGCAGTCTGCGAGATGCCAGTGAGTACATCCCATACCAAGGTCAGTGTGCCCGCTAACGAAGAAGTAGGCGACATAGGATCAATACATGCCACTGCCGAGCCCGTCAGCCTTGAAGGGCTCGAGATCGCTCTCGCCGATATCGGACACCAGCTTCATCCTCCTCTGCAGGAGCAACAAGCTCATATGGACGTTGATGGCAGAGATGCACTAATGACGGACAAGGTACCCCCGCCGTCAATCCCGTTAGCCTTGAAGAGCTCGAGGTCGCTCCCGCCGAGCTTCATCCTCCCCCGCAGGAGAAACAAGCTCATATGGACGTTGATGGCAGAGATGCACTGATGACGGACAAGGTACCCCCCGCCGTCAATCCCGTCAGCCTTGAAGAGCTCGAGGTCGCTCCCGCCGAGCTTCATCCTCCCCCGCAGGAGAAACAAGCTCATATGGACGTTGATGGCAGAGATGCACTGATGACGGACAAGGTACCCCCCGCCGTCAATCCCGTCAGCCTTGAAGAGTTCGAGGTCGCTCCCGCCGAGCTTCATCCTCCCCCGCAGGAGAAACAAGCTCATATGGACGTTGATGGCAGAGATGCACCGATGACGGACAAGGTACCCCCCGCCGTCAATCCCGTCAGCCTTGAAGAGCTCGAGGTCGCTCCCGCCGAGCTTCATCCTCCCCCGCAGGAGAAACAAGCTCATATGGACGTTGATGGCAGAGATGCACCGATGACGGACAAGGTACCCCCCGCCGTCAATCCCGTCAGCCTTGAAGAGCTCGAGGTCGCTCCCGCCGAGCTTCATCCTCCCCCGCAGGAGAAACAAGCTCATATGGACGTTGATGGCAGAGATGCACTGATGACGGACAAGGTACCCCCCGCCGTCAATCCCGTCAGCCTTGAAGAGCTCGAGGTCGCTCCCGCCGATACCGGACACCAGCTGGATCCTCCTCTGCAGGAGCAACAAGCTCATATGAACGTTGATGGCAGAGATGCACTGATGACGGACAAGGTACCCCCGCCGTCAATCCCGTCAGTCTTGAAGAGCTCGAGGTCGCTCCCGCCGATACCGGACACCAGCTGGATCCTCCTCTGCAGGAGCAACAGGCTCATACGGACGTTGATGGCAGAGATGCATTAATGACGGATAAGGTACCCCCCGCCGTCAATCCTGTCGGCCTTGAAGGGCTCGAGACCGCCGGTGCTGGGAACCAGCTTAACGTCGCAGTCCCTTCTCCTTTCATACAAGCGCGATCTGCGACGGAAATAGACATGTTGATGCCCAATGCTGAAGACGAGGCCCGAGTGTGGACAACAAATTACGGTGTCGCTGTTCGCACCACAGTCCCCATCAACAGCCAGGCAGAGCTCGACATCTTTCTACGCGACACTTTCCCTTTCGATTCATCTTTACCATATGCCCTTGCGCGATGGGAAGAAATGATGGCCATGCCTGCATTCCCGCCACGGGGAGAATGGTTTCTACCTCCCGCTAGCATGTTCGCACCCGAGGATGCTAATCATTATCAGTACGGTCTCATGTGGAAGCGGGTCAGAGACAGATACATAACTTCGGTTGTGGAACAGCACCCATCATCCTGGAATGGATTACAGGCCAGGGTGTGGAAAGACCGGCTGAGAGCTACGACACCGTTGAAAGGCCTTCTCCGTACTTTCGGTAAAGCCCAGATTCCTGCCGAACAGCTCTCAAAAATCGGTTATTCGCCCATATCCTATGAGGATCTGGCGAGATATCGCTGGGAGCTAGATACATGTCGCTTCCGTTCCGAGTTTGAACGTACAGCGATTACTCTCGATGAATCATATGTCTTGGCGCCATCACCTGCTACTTGGATTCCGCTGCGCGCCGCCATACGCAGGGCCTGGGGATACGGCATCTGCTACTTTCCATACTCTCAGGAGGCGCGATTTCTTGACAGCCCGGATGAACTTGTGCGACTTCGCCACTGGCGAGCCCTTGGGACGATCATGTTGCGGTGGCGTATTTCCAACCACAGTAAAGCATGTATACGTCTCGCTCTGAGGGGGTCTCCAAGAGAAGTGGAAGACGGTGTACGGGCGGTGTACACCCAGCAATGTCGGAACGTGCACGCCAGTCAGCCGACGAATTTCACATCTCGTAGTGCTTCGTGGTGAGTCCAGGAACTACGTTTTACAAATAATGTTTTAAAATTTTTTGGTAAACTTAGGCTATGAATCCGTCGGACTACGCTACACCTGGCCTAAGCACACCTTGTGCATCGTGTAGGCTTGTATCATTACCTCCAATGTGTACTATCTGCTGTATATATTGCAAGTCGTATTTATGTTGGATCTGCTAATGAACAGCATTTTGCTGCGATTTCACTGGACGGTACATTGTGGAACTCGTGCCTCATCCTGACTACAGAAAGCTCAACGAGAAAAATTCGAGTCTCATGTCAATGTCCAGTAACAGGTCAACACGAGTTCCAGATCGACGCACCAAAGCCCCTCGTAGTTCGAGCATCTTACACACAGTAATCGTCACGGAAACTTGATTGAACTGCAGACACATATCCCTTCTCGCGTTCCTTGTTCACGCACCGCATCGACATCTAGCAATCTCTGTCTCTCTCTCTCACATACATACACACACACATCCGTCTTCTCAAAGGTAAGTACCAATATCCGATCGATTTCGAATTTCCTGACCCCCTTGTAGAATGTGCCGCGCCGAAAACGTCGTCTATCGATGCGGGAAGGTCCGCCGTTGTCCGACGACATTCTGCGCTCATGCGACGAGATTTCCTCGCCGCCTGCGGAGTGGCAATTTCACCTGGGTGCGACGCCGTTGCCAGCATACTGGCGAGATAAACCGGTGGCCCCACGTTTGGTGCAGACGCTGCGCAAGGAAGCCGGTGAAGCGTCGCAAAGCGAGCTTCAACGGAAGGCCGACATGCGATAAGGTGCGTTCATTCTTCTGATTATTTCAATTTTTCTAACCACAACTATGTTGCCAGGCGTGGTGAAGGGCCTGGGCGTGCGCTGCAACTGTCTTTGTATTTTCCATTACATACTTTGATTATCAGCGGCGAGATACCTTTCCTGATGCTTCATACTGTATGTCAAACGAGACAGCCCAGCGGTAAAATAAAAAAATAAACTCGCATGTATCGCTCGCACGGCCGCCCCTGTCGCCAGCGAGGGATGATCCGCCAAGGGACAGGCTTCGGATACCAGAATACGCTCAGTTTTCATCGACATCTAGCAATCTCTGTCTCTCTCTCTCACATACATACACACACACATCCGTCTTCTCAAAGGTAAGTACCAATATCCGATCGATTTCGAATTTCCTGACCCCCTTGTAGAATGTGCCGCGCCGAAAACGTCGTCTATCGATGCGGGAAGGTCCGCCGTTGTCCGACGACATTCTGCGCTCATGCGACGAGATTTCCTCGCCGCCTGCGGAGTGGCAATTTCACCTGGGTGCGACGCCGTTGCCAGCATACTGGCGAGATAAACCGGTGGCCCCACGTTTGGTGCAGACGCTGCGCAAGGAAGCCGGTGAAGCGTCGCAAAGCGAGCTTCAACGGAAGGCCGACATGCGATAAGGTGCGTTCATTCTTCTGATTATTTCAATTTTTCTAACCACAACTATGTTGCCAGGCGTGGTGAAGGGCCTGGGCGTGCGCTGCAACTGTCTTTGTATTTTCCATTACATACTTTGATTATCAGCGGCGAGTTACCTTTCCTGATGCTTCATACTGTATGTCAAACGAGACAGCCCAGCGGTAATAAAAAAAAAAACTCGCATGTATCGCTCGCACGGCCGCCCCTGTCGCCAGCGAGGGATGATCCGCCAAGGGACAGGCTTCGGATACCAGAATACGCTCAGTTTTCATCGACATCTAGCAATCTCTGTCTCTCTCTCTCACATACATACACACACACATCCGTCTTCTCAAAGGTAAGTACCAATATCCGATCGATTTCGAATTTCCTGACCCCTTGTAGAATGTGCCGCGCCGAAAACGTCGTCTATCGATGCGGGAAGGTCCGCCGTTGTCCGACGACATTCTGCGCTCATGCGACGAGATTTCCTCGCCGCCTGCGGAGTGGCAATTTCACCTGGGTGCGACGCCGTTGCCAGCATACTGGCGAGATAAACCGGTGGCCCCACGTTTGGTGCAGACGCTGCGCAAGGAAGCCGGTGAAGCGTCGCAAAGCGAGCTTCAACGGAAGGCCGACATGCGATAAGGTGCGTTCATTCTTCTGATTATTTCAATTTTTCTAACCACAACTATGTTGCCAGGCGTGGTGAAGGGCCTGGGCGTGCGCTGCAACTGTCTTTGTATTTTCCATTACATACTTTGATTATCAGCGGCGAGTTACCTTTCCTGATGCTTCATACTGTATGTCAAACGAGACAGCCCAGCGGTAATAAAAAAAAAAACTCGCATGTATCGCTCGCACGGCCGCCCCTGTCGCCAGCGAGGGATGATCCGCCAAGGGACAGGCTTCGGATACCAGAATACGCTCAGTTTTCAGGTGTTGCAATTTTTGCTCTAGGGCACGCGGTCCTGTATTGTATTCAGGTGAATGTCTCTCGTCCATTGCAATGTGTTATACTGAAGTCTGTCCCAGCGGCGATGAGCATGATTACTGCGAGTACGTCCATACGATCGCTCCGACAGAAGGCACCAAATTGTCTCGAATCTTCTCCGTCTTGCAAGCAATAGTCAAGTCTTTCTCAATCACCATGGGGGTCCATAGGCGTAGATATCAGCTTCTTTCGCTCATGCCTACCTCTGATATTCTGCCGAAGCATCTCTCGCACACGCCCCCTGTCTTCTCTCTGATTAAATCAGGATCTATCTTTCGGTATATCTACCGCTGTTCATGGCCACTATCATCGTGCTACTCCTGGGTCATGCGCGTGCGCGGCATCGTTGAGCGCCCAAGTATGCTGTAAGTCTCGCGACCGACGTAGTCCTGCGGACAGTACTATAGAACTCGAACTCACTAACAGGGAGCCGGATACGTCATACCCTCTTCAAGCTCCTCACGCAGCAAGCGACGTACCGCTTGGACCCGCTCGTGGACGTTTGCCCTGGGCGGACGCTGGCGGCAGATAACGCGCTCGATCGGCCTCCTCGCCTCCCTGCTCTCGTGTCTCTGGACCAAGGCGAGCGACTGGAGCCGCGAGGGATTTCTTCGCGGGTTTCTGCTGGACGTGCGACTTCGCTGGGCGCCGGTCCTGGTATTTCAGTGATTGCGTGCTGGCGTTTTGACCATCCGGGACGACTGCTCGCGGTGCAGTGCCTGGCTCAGGATCTCTTGTGTAGACAATGACAGACAAGGGACGCAGCCATATATAATTTTCATAATATGGATTGGTCATGGTTCTTCCCTTAAAGGGGGATCATCAGCCATGATACTCTCTAGTATTGTTCAGTAGCGATGCGGAGGTTTCTGTACGATCTACAACAAACTCGAGAATTAGAGAAGATTAATATATATTACTTAATTTAGTTTGCATAAAATAATCTGCAACTACATGCAATTATAATCAAGTATTTTACCTATTTCATCAGTGCATGCAATATGTTAACATGTACTACAATTATGACCATGCAAGCTCGGACAATCTCATTATTTTTTTGACCTTTTAATCCACGGTGAATTAGGTGCAACTATTTCACCTATTTCATCAGTGCATGCAATATATTAACATGTACTACAATTATGGCCATGCAAGCTCGGACAATCTCATTATTTTTTGTCGCTTTAATTTTTGGTCAGAGTATTATAAATTTGTTCTTGTATGATAATCACAAATACTTATGTATCATAACAACACATGCTTTGGGACTGCGATCGGTACCATCTATGTATACCGGCGTCTCCCGATTTTTCTGATGTGGTACACCAATGGCGGGCAGGGGGTGCGGACGGAATGATGTTGGATCTCAGCGGTATTCAGGTAGGACCTGAGGAGCACGCGAGGTTACGCAGTCGTGGCCTGGTGGTTGGGGATATAGTTCTGGTGAAAGTGGAATTGGTGCAGGTCCGCGTGAACTGCTTGACGTGGCGTACATGGACCACTCTTTTCCACCTCGGTCCGGCGTTCCTACTTCAAGCTATGGTTGATCAATGAGACAAGAATGTTGTGATAGTCGTGTTTCACCGGATGTGTGACTCAGAGCGGCATGTTTTCTTGAACACCAAGCGCGAAAGACCATCACAGGTGTTATGTAACTAACACAGTACGAGTCGTGGTGCTACGGCCCGGTCCAACTTCCACTCCAACTATCGCGACCTCGGCATACAAACATAGCTCACCTCATTCAAGCAGCCTTCCTTCCCCCTTGGCTGATCGGATCATCAATATTGCGCATAACGTTCACTGGCATGACATGTGGGTAAGTACCTGCACATATCTCCTGCCTTAATGCAGGGCCGTCGCTCTCGTCCAGATGTATCAGACGTGGTATTTGAGTGGTAGCCGCATACGTTGAGATTGTGAGTTCATCAGCGGTACTGTAACGGGTCGGTGAACTACCAGGAGAGAAACACGTGAGTCGTTTTTAGGGGACTAGAGCGGAACCATCGTCCGCGGTTCAAGCCACAGCTTGTTCTTTCACTACCATTTATCTTGCCATGGCTCATCAGCCCTATGAGGTGAGCCGAGCTTTCTGACGATGAGGATAGTAGTGACGGTTTCGCAGATTGTTACCATCAGAGGATACTATTTTCCTCTCGCCTCTAGTGCACACTTCTTTCATATTCCTGTCCACCGCTACGCTCAAGATAGAGGACATGATGTCGCTGTTGTGGACAGCATTTTTCGAGGACAGGGCATCGTAAGGACTCATCGCACCCGTGTGCGTGACCCCAGGATGCACCACGGCCACACCGAGTTCACATTATGTTATCGTGAAGATCGCCACTTGCCACACACGAATATGAACGTATGCGGAGAAGGCGAAGGGGATTGGCGAGGTGAAATTATCGTTCTGCGACACAGCAAGTTTACAAGCAAGTATATCAATATGCGACAGCATGATGATGAACTGGCCAGGGTGGTCACTCTCAGGTGGGTGTGGGCGGTTGGATGCTATGGCATATCCGTTCATCGTCGCATGCAGGTTCATTTCCACAGAGCTACGCCGACGCAGTCTACATAGCTAAATCCAAAGCGCAATGAAGTGCGCAGAGGCGTCAGGCCACGGGTATGTGTTCAACTCTGCCCCGTTCTGAACATTCGATAACATCATCATCTACATTGCAGTCCATACTCGGAGTTCCATTCTGCGCAGGCCGCAGATACATTAGAAGTAAGATATGGTCAGATTCTGCGCTCCCGACAGCGGGACACGCTTTTTACCACCAAATTGATATGTCTGTTCGTCCTATTGCATGAAGCGCACTTCGCACGTGTTTCAAGTTTATCTCAACCGACCGGTGTAACGCCTGATCCAGGCATACGCGCGTGCGACACAGCCCTTTACCCACCGTCGTGGCGCCGATTGGTGGATCTAGATGATGCGCGTTGGTGATCGAGTGCTTGAGCTTGCATGAGCACTGGATTGATCAAGGACGACGCTCCGGACTGACGGTTAAACGTGCCGTATTGGCTAGGCACAGGCTGTGCAGCACCGTTTTTCATCTGAATTTTTAGGGCGTTGTGAAGATCAGGCTCGATTACCAATATATTATTGCCGACATTGTGAGTAACCACGAGATCGTTTCTCGGCGATTCTGGCTAATGCACCACCGCCCCACAGGGCAAGGGGCCGACAAGGGAAGTGGAGTCGAAGGCAGAGGGGTTATGGAGTCATCGCAGGGCTGGTCAACGCCTAGCCCATGCAATACCCCTTTTGACATGACACCCTCAAAAATTTGGCCGCTGCGTGTTCATGATACGGTGAAAATTTGCATGGCCTAGGATAGACTTTGATGCCAACAATTTTCCTCATGCTTCATTAAGCCTGCCGACTCGGTCCTCGCAGATCTCGGGGAACGAGAGGGTGGTCGTTACCGGTGTCGGGGAGTGGACGTCCCGGAGGCATGTCGCAGGTGCAAGTGAGGTATTAACTGCCCTGACTGTCAGATCACACGTCGTCCGATCGTGTTGGCACACCGAGAGATTTGTAGCCAATCATTAATCTCGCACACAAAACCATTATTCGAACGTCGTCGTGTGTTGTATTGCTACTTGATAGTATAATTTGTGGAGAAAATCAAAGTATGGCATTATGAAACGAATTGAATGCTCTCTGCATGACATTTCAGTTGTCAGCGGGCGCAACGTCGTTGTGATCTCAGGGAGCGCACGGAATATATTGAAACCTTCCCCCATGCAACACCGCTGTGTGCAATTATTCACCATGTTACACATGGTTGATGTGAGGTTGTCACCCACACGTTTGCTCAGCGAAGAATGATCTGAGGTCAGATTGCACACAAGGGCAACAACCACTACGCAGTCTGTACAAATTGCATCCGCCAACGAAAATCACAAGATATGTGGGACACCACCACCTATTAGTACATACGAGCCGCGCAATCCATCAGAACCAAAGATTTCAACCACGCGAACCTGCGAGCAACGAACAAACTAAGAAGTGAGGCGACGTCTGTGCGTGGAATGAGCATGTCCACCAACATAAGTTCACACTTGCACACTCACTTCTTGACAGACACTGTGGATGGACCCGAGGCGGCGATCCTCTTCTTCGGCGAGGATGACCTGTTCATCCACCGTGATGAGATCAGTGAAGTTAACAGCCAACGTGGAAACTCACGTAGAATGGCGTGTGGACTTCCGAAGCAGTACGTCTTGCATCACAGTGTTTTGAGGACGACGGACTACAGACCCATATAATCAGTAGAGCAAACGAAGACAGACAAATCACTGACAATTCTGGGGCGTCGGTGTCCGCAGGCGGATTAAATCCTGCAACACAAACGAAACGTCTGCTGCACATTCCACCCACACAGAATCCTCGTCGATAGCCCCTTGGGTGCCCACCAAAAAAGGGTCACGACGGCGACGCGGATCCCACTGCGCCCACCTCTGTCCACAGCGGCCCACTGAGAAATATCCGCGGCGGCAACAAGGCGAAGCTCAGGAGACTTCATACACCTCCAAACGGGGTTGGCCGACCACCACCATGCTCGCCACGCCGTGCCAAACTTGTGTTTCGATAGCTTCCTCGGACCACCAACCGGGTCTCTGCGGTGTTGAATCCAATTGCTAACTTGCTTGGGCCTACCCTTCGAGGTGAAGTTCTCTCGCTGGCAGGGGAAGTCAGAGACGAACAAACTCTGTGGAAGAATTTATGATACCTTGCAGTGTTGGCAGAGCGCCTCATAAGCTACCAGCAAATCGCACAACTTCCGACACTCGAACTTGATGAATGCAGTGACGTCTGCGCGTTCGTGCAGCGGTGCGTGGCGAATGAAGTGGAGCTCCTGGTCGGTCTTGACGGGTTCCAAACCACTCTGTACCTATGGGACGAGAAACGGGTTATTCGAGATACAACTCCAAATTCCAGAATCACACAGACCTCCAACTCATCTTGCTCGGTCTCACTGCTCGCGTCCGATTCTGATGGCTCTGAATCCTGTCGATCACTCGGATCAGGGACAACAACACTGATATCGTCTTTGACCGCATCCCCTTCGTCATCAGAGACATGGTCATGCACGCGTGGGGCTTCGGGAACGGAGCGTTCCACAGGGGCGAGGGCATGCGGAGGCACCGAGACTGGAAAAGTGAGCGATAACGTGCGCTGAGTCATCACAACACACCTGCAGCGGTCTCTCGGACCCAAGTGTCCACCGACACACACGCCACGCAGGAGGATGTAATCAGTGCGACGTCATTGCGCCGGACTCCATCTTCGAGGCGCTCGATGGCGGCCTTAAGCACTGTGACACGGTGAGCAACTTCGGTTTTAAGCAAGTCGATCATGGTGGAGTGAGGGAAGTGGAACAGATCACCGTTCACACCCACCGTTGTTTATAAAGTACTTCGCTCCCCACGGTTGAAAAGGAGACGCATCTGGAGACACCATGCACACCCACCGTTGTTTATACAGTACTTCCCTCCCACGGTTGAAAACGAGGCGCGTCTGGAAACATCATGAGCCACATCTGCAGAGCACGATCACATGATGGATTCCCGCCACCGTGCCGTATAAGGAAACCTCCTCAGTCGAATGGTCACGTGCCACTGTGTTCAGAAAACTTGTATTCACCGTATCTTAAGCCGATTCGGCGGAATCGGAACGTGATCATCAAGCAACCGGACGACGGACTTCCAGCTTCCAACTATCTTTAGTATGCCACCCCCTTCTGGATGTCCGAGTTGGCCATAATCTTGCTGAGCTTGCTGCTAATACATGATTAAGCTCAGAGCCGCGCCCAGCGCCGAAACCGCAGCCTCTAGGCAACATCCCTCTCATATTCCTATTCACGACTTGTACGCTATGCACCATCTTTCTCCTGTGGCGGAGAGCGTCGACTCTTCGAACTGTTGTTGCTCATCAGTGCGTGCTTCAACTCCAATGTGGTGTATCTGTGTCTCACTTTCCTCGTCTTGCGAAGGCTTAATACGTGGTCTGGAGGAGAGAGCGCAATCAGACTGTCAATAGATGATGGTCCTTCTGCACGAGAGTTCTTGGATGATGACTACGACGATGACAGCGAGAGATTGGCAGATGACGAGCCTCTGGCGATGACGGCGAAACGACTGGCTCGTGCAGGAGGGGTGTCCCCGAAGGGTGGCAGCTCTACTGAGCCTGCTGAGAGTCCGTCTCCTCCAGGCCCTCCAAAGACGTAATAGAGAAGGTATGATCACAACATTATATTCCGACGCTACTATAATACCTTCGTGTGGTTGGCCGCCCTTCGTCAGGGTTTTCGCTGGTCGGACATTCGGATGTGTACGTTGATCATCTTACTGCGATTCTTATGTTAAGGCGGCTTCGCGCAGTCTTCATCTTTCCAGTCGCTCTCACACTTCAACATTCTGATCCTGCAGCTCGTCAAATGATTGATCGTGACATTCTTCGCTGTTCAATGTCCCACCTCTACTCTCAATTATATTCCGGTCGCTTTCGTACCTACCCAAATACCTGATCAAACACCTTGATTGCAGTATCTCGTTCATTTGGTCGTATCCCTTTTGTGGGGTAAAGTTCTTGATCGACAAGTCATGGCTAACACGATTCGACATTTGAAGTTCTAGATATGTGCTCAACACCTTGCACTGATGTCGCGGATCAATCCTCAATATCTGTAAGGACGCTGTATGCCTTCGGCTTGTCTTTATTCATCCTACTGCATTCGACATGACCAGCCGTTCTACTGAAGGCGAGTGTTCTGGACCACAGTAATAGCAGCTGATGGAACGCGCGAAGCATTTTTGAAACTTTCAGGCGGTTCCGCGACGTGTATGTGCTGGCGCATGATGTCAAAAGTTGTCAGGTGGCGTTTGCGCCAATATACGTCAATATAACGGGCCGTGCAAAGAAGAACTTTCTTGCAGTCGGATCCTCTCCCCGTTGCTCTCATCCTCGAGCGGACATCACAGAGAGAAGCCAACAAACGTAACGTATCACTAAAGCACCGATCAGCACTCTTCACGAAAATAGCCCGCTACAACTTTGCATCAGGATTGGATCACAAGGGTAGTGTTCTCCACCGTGCACCCGGTAATTCCGCTGCTGGGGACAGACGCATCAGTTGAGGATAAATTGAGGGCCTCTGAACCTCAATTTGTACTGTTGCACGCCATATCATGGTGCTCCACCTAATTCTGCTAGGCTTGTTAGTTGTTACCGATGGTGTACGCGCCATCGGTCAGAGCACTTGCGTTGCATTCAAGTCTTCCTCTTCCACGTTCTCAATTGTCAGTAATGGCAAGGCTGCTCCTGTCCTCTTGTCTGCGGACGAATGGCCTGGTGTCCAGCGTGCGGCAACCGATTTCGCGTCCGACATCCAGCAGGTCACCGGTCTCAAGCCAACACTTTCAAACGTCACCTCATCGCTCACATCCGGTCCTTCTACCGCCATCATCGTCGGTACACTGGGCAAATCATCTCTAATTAACGAAGTCGTGAATCGCACGAAGTTGGACGTGTCGTCCATCCAGGGACAATGGGAGGCGTTCATGGCGACGGAGGTCTCTAATCCTCTCCCCGGTGTGAAGAGCGCATATGTGATCATTGGAGCCGACAAGAGAGGTACTATTTTTGCGCTGTATGACCACTCAGAGCAATTTGGTAAGCACACGTACCTCGTCCTTTTCCTTTACACTCAACATCAATCAACAATCCAGGTGTCTCACCATGGTATTGGTAAGCATCCCTTCACTCTATCAATAACATCAGACCGTATTGTAACCATGTGGTCCTCAGGTGGGCGGATGTTCCCACGACAAAGAGTTCGGAACTTTTCGTGACATCCTCTGGTTGCTCGCATGGCTCGCCGACTGTTCAGTATCGCGCTATTTTCCTGAACGACGAGCAGCCCGCTCTGCAGAATTGGGCTATGGAGAAGTTCACTAATGGCACGGGTGCGGCCTTAACTGGGTCCCCATTCAACCATTTTTTCTATACGAAGCTGTAAGCATATTTCAGCATATCGTTAGACTACGTTCTGATGATATCTCTAGGTTCGAACTCATGCTTCGTATCAAGGCGAACTATTTATGGCCCGGTGAGTTAATTTTTCCAGCATTTTTTTGCAATGTGAAGTCCTGAATCTAAACCATTTTAGCAATGTGGAGCAGGTGATTATTTTCACGTGATCGCATCATCTTCCTCATGCGATATTTTAAACACAGTGCGTTTGGCATCGATGACGCTCAGAATCAAGCTCTGGCAGACTGGTGGGGAATTGTGATGGGGACCAGTCATGAGGAGCCCATCATGAGGTCCACACCAGTTGAATGGGATCTCTTCGGTTCTGGTCCTTGGGATTACGGTGTCAACGCTCAAAATATATATAATTTCTGGGTAGTTGGTGCCAACCGTTCCAAGACTTTGAGAATATTTTCACAATCGGCATGCGAGGTGCAGGTATGTTATTCTTTGCGAAACCATTAATGAATTGAGATTCACCATGCTCTTTCTAGGCGATCGTACGTTGCAGTCGTCCTTGCCTGAGAATCATGAATTTGATGCGCTTCTTTGAAGTGCCCCTTGCGGAAGGCGAGGATATTCACTTCTTGAACAGATAGTTTCCGATCAGAGACAGTTGCTCACCGACGTGCTCAACGTTTCCGATATCACCACTGTCACACAGGTGTGGACGCTCTGTAAGCCATAGCTACGCTTCGTGTGTTTGTTTAGTTCTAACGATATCGGGTGTGAACAGACAAAGAAGTCGAAGGATATTACGAAGATGGCATGACAGTTCCTGACGATGTGATATTATTATGGACAGACGACAAGTAAGTAATTCGAGGTTTTGACCAAAAACGTTCTCACTCTCGCCAATGACAGCTATGGGAACGTTCGTCGATACCCGCTTGTCAGTGAACGCAATCGCACTGGCGGTAGTGGCGTGTACTACCATGTGAGGTGATCTACTAGTGTTATTTGTAACGCGCGCTTACAATGTTCTCGGTTCAGGTCGATTATGTGCGTGTATTGAGTTGCATAGTTTCTTTTTCTTACTGTTCGGAGACAGGTTGGCGACCAAGGGATTACAAATGGATTGCTGTGAGTAACACTATGTAAAAAGGAATCAAAATTTGTCGCTAAAGCTCTCCGTGATATAGAGCAGTCAAATATCGAAGGTAGTCTACAATGATGAGTACTGCTGGTTCTCAATGCTAACCAATTAATGTAGACATACGAACAGATGTCAGCTGCAGTGGCTCGTGATGCCGTTAGGATCTGGGTATTGAATGTTGGCGACTTGAAGCCATACGAATTGCACACAGAATTTTTCATCACATACGGATGGGACGCGTCTCTGTGGAACCGGAACAACTTGGACACATTCGTCTCAAGTTGGGCACAGCGCGAGTTCGATATCTCTATTCAGGATGCCACAGAGGTCGCCGACATCATCGCGAATGTAACACGCTGGAATGCGAGGAGGAAGCCCGAACTTCTCAACTCGACAACCTACAGCTTAACCAACTACCGGGAGTACGTTCATGCCTATTTTATCCATCATTAATACTGACCTTTTGGATAGGGCTGAAAACGCCTTGGCTGGGTGGGAGAGCTTAGTGATGCATCTACTCGTATCTACAATTCCCTTTCTTCCTCCATGCAGCCCGCATTCTTCCAGCTCGTCCATCATCCAGTGCAGGCCAGCTATACGCTCGCTAACATGTGGATCTCTCCGGCATCAACAACTTGCGAGCATCTCAAGCACGACTTAGTGCGAACGATTACGCCACTCAGGTGATGAATCTATTCCAGCAAGATTATGACCTGGAGGTCGATTATCATACGTTGCTCAACGGTGAACTTCTACCCTCATCGTCATTCTAGTATGTCACTGATGTGCTTGACAGGAAAATGGTGGACACAATTTTCTCTTCTTTGCGCAACGCACTCACTATGTTAAATGTTTTCAGGGACCACATGATGGATCAAACACACGTCATGTATTATTATTGGCAGCAGCCCATGGCCAATACGTACGCTCCGTCTCGAAGTTGTGTGTTCGAGATCGTCTGACACTGCACGCCCATTAATAGAATGCCTTTCATCACTATGGTGCAACCCAAGAAGCAGGCCCTGCCTGGGGCCATGCGCATTGCGATTGAGGGTAGTCTGGCGCTTGGTTCGTAATTCAATAATATTCGCTGACGTTTGACGATTAAACATCCATTATAGGCCCGGTGATAATATGTATGACTGTGAGCAGGGATACAGCTGTCCCAATCCGTCGGTATCCATCGATCCCTTCGTTCCCGCGGGCAACCGGTTCTTCGATGTGGGCGCTGGAGGACCGACGCCGTTCACTTTCACAGCAACGAGCAACGCGTCGTGGCTGAAGCTCTCTCCTGCGAAGGGTTCCATCTCTCCTAGCTCGCTAGAACAGCGCGTCTTCGCGTCCGTGGATTGGAGCCAGGTCACAGGAGTGGAAAGTGCGGTTCTGACATTCGCCGCGAACGTCCAAGATCAGCCTCCTATGTCTCAGGATATCAATTTTGTCGCTAACCACACGTTGATACCCAGTGGATTCAAAGGTACGGGGAACATGAATGTCCTTAGGCGGGTTGACTGAGATCCGGAATTGTTCGTCAGGGTTTGTAGAAGGCGATGGCACGGTTTCCATCGAGGCAGCGCATGCTGCTAGGAATACCTCTGTGGACGGTCTTACCTGGGTTGAATTGCCTGGTATTGGACGAACACTGTCTGGAATAACGCCTTGGCCTCGAGGTGGGGATGATCGTAATTTTACTGCCGGAAGCGGACCTAGCATGTGAGTCTTGAGATTGCTGCGAGTAGTGTTGTTTTTACTAACTCAACCTAGCGAATACGACTTCTACACGTTCAATACTCAAAACCAGACAGGCAATATTACCGTGACGACTTACGTCTCACCATCGCTGAATGGCCTTGGAGATGATAGGCCTCTCGCTATTGCGATACAGATCGATTCGGGCGCTCTGCAGGCAAACTATTTCGTCCCTCCTGCCTCTGGAGGAAATCTACCTCCTCAGTGGGACGGTAATGACGGTTGGGCTGCAAATAGTATAATCTCGGTCCCTATGGTTTTTACTGCTTCGTCTGGTGCTCACACGCTGAAAGTGAGTCGTCATCATGTTCCTTCTACTTCCTCGCTAACACACTTCAAGCTATTCATGATTGAACCCTCTGTTGTTGTGCAAAAGATTGTGATCGGTGGGCGTACTTCTACGTTGACATTGTCTACTGATGTGCTGACTACGTTGTTTTCGTCCACTCGCAGACACTGGTGGCGTGTTACCAAGCTACCTCGGGCCTCCAGAAAGTATTTACATGTCTTGAATATCAGCGTTTCAGGAGGGCATTTTCTGTCACTATACGATTGAAATCTATTTCTCAGCCACTTTGAACATTTGAAGTCTGGATATTCTGACGCCCTCACCAGGCCCACATTTTTCGCTTTATTCGTACATATGTAGCTTTCGCTTCAGGGGTGCAAGGATTGCGGCCGACCTGCAGGGGACTGAGGATACTGTCGGGCCCCCTACATGGCAAGAGGCATCCAGCCCAGGGTGTCACACACTCAGAGCACGAGGGGATTTTGCCTCGCACTCTCTTACGTTCAATCGCCGGGAGCTTTACCTGTAACTGTTGCCTTTTGGTATTTTTCGGTAAGATCTACATATACTTTGGATTACGGTGTAACATAGCACCGGTTGGTGGATTGCAATAAAATAGGAGGGAAAAAAAGTCTGGATACGTGGGTTAAGGTAATGCGTCTCTCTTCCTTTGGACAACTGCCGTCGGGCGAGCTATGTATCCACACTAGAGACGGGAAAGGATATGATGATTCAGGCTGATTCAGCACATGCCTTCACATATGCTATCCTTATTGTGACAATGACGAGCAGATATGCAATGCATGCCAATGTAGGTCACATAGCCTTATCTGTGCTGGCTGATTGGCTCGCACCCCTCAATATTTGATTGTAACATATTCTATCTAATCAACATCTGAAGCCCGTCCACCTGCGGACCTAGCAAATGCCGTTTAAATTGAGCAAAATATAACCTTTCTTTAAAAGTATGAATAATGCATGATTTTGCTATAAAATTCGGCCAAATTCGTAGCATGCCACACTGCGTGAATAGCACTCGGCAGCACTTATGTAGCACTTTGTAGCATTGGCTATACCATGCTCTAATACTCAAAAATCTCGCTTGTTAGATAGCGCTCAATGAATATTGGTAGCTACACATATCACGACGAGCTACAAAATCATATAACTATCCTTGACAGAAACTTTCCATATCCACTGCAAACTCGACCACGACGACGGTATGCGGGATGTTGAGATACCTCATGCAACTAGTTGCACACTGTTGAAGTGCACAACCGAAAGTATCGTACAACGGACTACTAAGAGACGACATATTCGACATATTCAACGTGCGCGAGACACACACTGTATCAGATTCAGTGAGAATATTCTTGCAGCTAACAGTACAAACTCACCTTTCTACAGTCCAAACACAAGCCCAGTCCAAACGCAAGCCTGCTTCATATGGTGGGTTGCGAGCCCGGAGACGCACTCAACGTGGTGGGCTGCAAGCCCGGAGGTGCACTCGACGCGGCGGGCTGCAAGCCCAGAGGCGCACTCGATGCGGCGGGCTGTGGGACCAGAGGCACACTCGACACAGTGGGCTGCAAGCCCGAAGGTGCACTTGACGCAGCGGGCTGCGAGCCCGGAGGCGCACTCAATGCGGCGGGCTGTGGGACCAGAGGCACACTTGACGCAGTGGGCTGCAAGCCCGGAAATGCACTCGACGCGGCAGGCTGCGAGCCCGGAGGCGCACTCGATGCGGCGGGCTGCGGGCTGGAGGCACACTCAATGGGGCAGCTTGGCCAGTTTTCTGGAGATTGGAGTAGTTAGTATGTACAAATCCAAAAGATGTGGTGCTCACCATAGCTGCTGCATGAGCCGCATAAGGAGACTTCGCTTCCTTCGTCATACTCTTCCAATATATATCGAACTCTTGCTTGTTGCCGTTGGGATTCTTGCACAGCCACTCGTAGCCGCAAATCGTGCATTCAACAAGTTGTTAGAAATTTATGGGAGTGAGCATGATGTACTTACCTTGCAGATACATTTGTCACCGGCCATAATGGCTTCTTGCTGCGACCCTTTCGCCGTCCCGTGCTCTGTGTCATGGTGGGTGTGGTAGCATGGAGGCTCGACGTTGGGGCGTCGGGCGTGGGTATGGCGAGCATGGGAATGCCAGATGCAGGGGCATCAGATGCAGTGGCATGGGCGTTGGGGTACCAGATGCACTGAGGCCAGATGTGGGGCATTAGGAGTGGTGGTGTCAGGTGGAGCGCTGGATGTCGTGGTAGCAGACAACGTAGCATTCCCGTTTCCGAGGGAGGTCATTGGCATAAGCGGAGTACCGACATTTCCCAGCCATGTCGGGTCGGGGGCAATTCGAGTTGGAATGGAAGAGACAGGCAGTGCGAGGTCTGAAAGTGATGGGACTGGCTTTGGCATGATGGTTGGAGGCATTGTCGGTGCCGGCGTGCGCGAGATCGGAGCAGAAGATGGAGAGACCGTTGTGGTGTCCATCCTAACCTCAGGCCAGGCTGTTGCAGACCTATGAATGGGTTAGCGCGGCATCCAAAATCAACGTGAGACTTACAACGGGCTTAATGTCCCCGAGCACGTCCTCTTGACGGCACCCGGTACAGGCAACGTTGAGGGAGGAGGCGAACGGTGTTTACGTCGAAGTTCGACGACGGTGGCGGCAGCGGAAGCAGCAGTGGATGGGACCTCGCTACTCTCTGAGGAGTCAGTGGAGGACGCTTGAAGGGGATCATTGGTTGCTCGCTTCTTCTTCCGTGTGATGCTGCCCTTGAAGATGTTGTAGAAATGAGAGGCTGCGCAATGCACCTTTCAGTGGGCCGGCTGGTCGCAAAGCCGGAACTCTTCAAATTCATGTTCGATTTCTCCTTCGATATAGCAGGCAGCTGTTAATCCAACTTTCCCCCAAGACTCCGGGGCTAAATTGTTTGCGAGAAGTTCTGAAAAAAGCTGTTTGAATCGGCCGTTTAGTTCATTGACACGGTAAGCAGGAATCAGGACACCATTGTGGTCCTCAAGATATAAAATATTTGTTGTATGTTAAGCGTTGGCCAGGCATTGACACGTGGTTTGCTCCATCGGAGTCGTCGAGCATCATGTCGTTGTCGCCATCCTTTGGCTTCTCGGCCCGGGTCCAATACTTCACCTTCGGAAACAGGCTGCGGTCGACGATGGGAGGTGGTGGTCGTGGGACGATGCCGTTTGGAGTGGTCGATGAAGGTTGGGAATTTGAAGACATTGGGAATAGGCTCAAAGCTGGAGTGGAAGGACTGTGGAGAGAGGAAGAGCTTGCACTTGCAGGTGGGGTGTGCTGCAGACTATTTGGCAGCGAAATTGATGTCGTTAACGCTCGGGGAACAACTGCGATAAGATCGTTGACAATTCCGCTGGATTTGCATGTAGTTAGCATTTCATATTGAAATTATTTTGACCCGGAATGCTTACCGTAGCAATGAATTTTCTGCCCTGAGAGCCACAATTTCGTGGTCTGCGGGTGGTGTGCTGTGGCGACGACGTCCTCGCGGTGCATGCCTGTAAGAGACAGGTAAGGCTAAATGAAAATGATTAAATCAGCATTCATCGAATGAAATTGAATACATACCTGGGGATACTCTGGTAGTTCCGAAGAGGAATCTGCATCAGACTGCTGCAAGTTGCGGAAACTGTGAAGGTTTGTTGCATGCGGGAAGGCTTGTAGTTTATGAGTACTTGATATTGGAGCATATACCTGGGGTTGGACAGGATGTCCGTGGGACGGTGAGAAATCGCCGGATATCGATGACTCGCGAGATAGCGTCTCGTGTAGGAGAGGTGGTGGTATGGAAGGATCGTGATTTGCTGAGTGGTTGTGAGAGTATGAGAACCCGACAATGTCTTCTTCAAGGCGTTGCTGATAGTGATCGCACGGATGATGGTTTCTTGAGAGCTGGGGTGGCAGTGGCAGTGCCGACTGTCCGCGGTCATAGCCTTGCTCACGACCTAGAGAATGGCCCCTGGAAAGTGAAGAGTCACAAGACATAGGTGAGTTCGAGCTACCATCGGAAGGGTAGTAGTCGTTGTGGTGGTGTGGATGCATGAGTGTGTTCGAAATACAACGCTTGCGTTGCCGACGTGGTGTTTGTGACAGTGACATTGGTCACGTAGAATTCGAACGCTGTGAAGTAAGTGCGCCGCAGGCTGATAAAACATCAACGTACCTTGCTTTCGACTACCACCATGCCTCGCGACCCTCCGATGGAACATACCACTGCTGCTGTGAGCGATATTGCAAGGGAATCTGGTGCTTAGTCTCGCCACGTGGACACACTCGCCACGCACCTTTCCGTGTCGAGATGGCACATACTCGTGAAATGTGGGTTCCATATCTTCAGCGGCGGGCACTGGTAAGGGAGCGAGAAGCCGAAGAAAATAATAGGAGGAACCTCGAACAAATTTTCCGAGCCTCGATCGACAGTGATCGAGCTAGTCAAGGTTATCATAGTGATGAGGTGAGTGATGCTTAAATAATTGTAGATTATTTGATTAATATATGTATGTTGTGTAGAATGTACAGCATGTTTCACCTGAACATGTCATAATGGATGTCGACTTGGAAGAGGAGGTATGACATATTAAATTAATAAAACTATGTTCATCTGACATTAATTTACTATAGACTGAACAAGAACCCGAAGGAGGGGCCGAAAGGAATGAGGACGACCAAATGTATGAATTGTCAGGTCCAGTGGAAGAGGTTAGAGTATTTTAATTTATTCATTCAAAAATTGGTCTTTACATTTAATTCTTAGCTGGATGCTGATCCAGGAAGTGAACTAGTTCAGCAGCAGGCTGAACATGATGAGGAGCTCACAATTGATCGGATATTTGATGAGGGCAATACATCGGAGCCAGTTTTCGGAAATGACGTCGAGGAGATAGTGGCCGAAATGGGTGATATGCAAGTTATTGATGAAGAAGCATACATTGTCCACGAAGCAAGAGCTGAGAAAATCCAGGCCGAGATGGTTGATTCCAAGGTCGAAGATATCCGGATTGCCAATGAATTCATCCGACGACTTCAAACAGCCAAACTCGCCACTAGCGGAATTCCAAAGGATGACCTCGAGCGTTTGCTACATCCGGAGGAATCACCACTAGTCATCGATGATTTAGTCTTGCGATTGTCTCTCGATATTTTCCTTGCTGTTGATTGTGCTTCACAGCAAACCTATACTGATATTCGAGATGCCTTATTGCGGTTCAATCCAACACTCGAGATTCTCACCTATGATGCAATCAAGTCAAAGGTGAAGGAGCTCAGTGGTGTCTATTCTCTTCCGACGCACCAGTGCGTAAACACCTGTATAGCATTTACAGGTCCATTCGAGGAGTTGGATAAATGTCCTATGTGTGGGGAGGCTCGGTACGATCCTCTGCAGCCTGGCAAACAGGCACCTCGTCGTGTATTTCACACCATTCTTCTTGGACCTCAGATTCAGGCATTGCGACGCACACCACAAGGCGCATTGGAGGCACGATATAGGGCAGCTGTTACAGCCAAGGCGCTTGAGGAGATGGCCCCAAAGGATGATCCTGAACCCAAAGGATTTTTAGATGAATATGGTGATATCCATCATGGCCTTGATATACTGGAGGCAACATACCTGGACAAAATCAATGAAAATGACTTTACAGTGATGTTTTCAGTTGATGGAGCTCAGCTCTATCGAAACAAGGCATCTGACTGTTGGATGTATATGTGGACCTGCCTTGACTATGCCCCAACATTCACTACAAGAAAAATCACACCTTGCCTGGTGCCATTATTGGTGGTCCTGCGAAGCCCAAAAATTTGGATTCATTTCTTTTTCCTGGGCTTTACCATGTTTCTGCTTTACAGAATGAAGGCCTTCCTGTCTGGGATGCTATTGACAGGGCAATTTCGGTGAAACATCCTGTTGTTGCTGTTGCAACAGCAGATGGGCCTGGAATGGCTTTAATCAGTGGCATGGTTGGTCATACTGGAGCTTCAGGCTATCGTCTTTATTGTCCACAGCGAGGCCGACGTAAGGATGGTGGAACACATTATTATCCAGCTGCCTTGAAGCCTAGTGATCAAAATGTTCCTGGATCAAATCATGATGATTATAATCTTCATGCTATTCCAGAGAGAACATCAGAAACAACTGCAAGGTGAGAAATACATTTATATTATATATGTAAAGCTAACATTAAATTGATTAGATATAATCAGAATCTGATATATGTTTCTCAGGCATCAACCAATGTGGAGTACAATAGGCGTCGCTTCGTAACTGGCATATCCAGGCCAAGCATTTTTAGTGGACTCAATCCACGATATCGTCTTCCAATTCCTGCCATGTTTCCAGGTGATCTGATGCATCTAGCATCCCTCAATATTACAGATCTCATGACAAGCCTATGGCGCGGTACACTTTCTTGTGACAAAGATGATGATATTGCAACCTGGGACTTTGCAGTTTTTAGGGATCCTACAGTATGGGCAATACATGGTCAAGAGGTAGCAATGGCTACTCCATATCTTCCAGGATCATTTGATCGTCCTCCTCGGAATCCAGTTGAGAAAATTAATAGTGGATATAAAGCTATTGAATTTCTTAACTGGGTGTATGGACTCGCACCTGCACTCCTTTATGGTATACTCCCTTTCAAATATTGGCGACATCTATGCAAGCTTGTCCAAGGAATTCGTCTCATCCATCAGCACGTAATCACCAGCAATCAATTAAAACTCATCAAATCCATCTTTGTGGAGTTTATCTGGGACTTTGAAACCCTTTACTACCAACGTAAAGGTAGTCGGATTCATTTTTGTCGTCCAAGTCTCCATGCACTTTCCCATCTTGCAGACCAGGTGCAGCGTGTTGGCCCACCCGTTTATACCACTCAATTTCCTATGGAGCGTTTCATTGGGGACATTGGTAGTGAGATCAAACAGCACTCTAACCCCTATGCCAATCTCTCACAACGTGCAGTATAAGCACAAGTCAATGCCTTGAAAGCCATGATTCCAGAGCTTGACCCCACTCGAGGATTGCCATATCTTCCATATGGCTGCAAGGACCTTGGAAATGGATATGTCCTTCTCCGTGCTAAGGATCCAAAATATCGTTCTGTCAGTCCGGAGGAGGCAGTTGTGATGCGGGAGTTGTTTCCTCAAGCTACTCCGGGTTGGCAGCCACAAGTCCGACGATGGGCACGTCTTCGTCTACCCAATGGTCAGGTGGCTCGGTCATGGTGAAAGGAGTCATTGAAGGCACATGATAAAGTGCGAATGGCACGAAATGTCAAGGCAGGAACCTATCTGTTGCATTTTACAATGTATTGACCTCATTCCAGATTATTCAATCTGGTCATACATCCTTCGGAGAGATTCAGTACTACTTTCAAGCACAATTAAAACAGACGAAGCACCCCACCAGCTCGCAATGGTGTCACTGTTCAGTGACCCTGACCAGTTCCTTGCTGAAGCCTCTTACGGTGTCATACTCTCTTGTGTGCGACGAACTGATGAACATAGGTTGGTTGCAATTGATGTCAGGGACATCAAGGCTGTTGTGGCTATGGTGCCACACACCGTGGAGAGAGCACTCGCAGCCAACACATATTACCACGGAAACATACCAGTACCTGGAAGCCAAAGGTACTTCGTAGTCGAGAAGCTTGGTCTTGAAGTAGCATCACTAGCAGGTGTGATTGAAACCACTGACGACGACTGATTTGAACAGCAAAAATGTATATTGAAGATGTATGTACATAGTATACAATGCATGAAACTGACACATTGATTATATATTGTAATGGTGGCAGAGGAAGAGGTCGACGACGAAGCGGAGCTGATTGTGAGATGTCATGCAGAATGTGACGACGGGTGCGTGGTAGGAGAGGCTGCGCTGATGCGCCCGTCGGCATCGGGTGCATCGCGCAGAACTCTGCGTGCATCCCGAAAGGGGTTGGCGAACGGCATGTGCGTGGTAGGAGAGGCTGCGCTGACACGCCCGTCAGCATCAGGCGCATCATGCAGAACTCCGTGTGCATCCCGGAAGGGGTTGGCGAACAGCATGTGTGTGGTAGGAGAGGCTGCGCTGACGCGCCCGTCGGCATCAGGTGCATCGCGCAGAACTCCGCATGCATCCCGAAAGGGTTGGCAAACGGCATGTGTGTGGTAGGAAAGGCTGCACTGATGCACCCGTCGGCATCGGGGCATCACGCAGAACTCCGCGTGCATCCCGGAAGGGGTTGGCGAACGGCGTGTGCGTAGCAGAAGAGGCTGCACTGATGCACCTGTCGGCATCGGGTGCATCGCGCAGAACTCTGCGTGCATCCCGAAAGGGGTTGGCAAACGGCGTGTGCGTGGCAGAAGAGGCTGCGCTGATGCGCCCGTCGGCATCGGGCGCATCGCGCAGAACTCTGCGTGCATCCCGAAAGGGGTTGGCGAACAGCGTGTGCGTGGCAGAAAAGGCTGCACTGATGCACCCGTCGGCATCGGGTGCATCGCGCAGAACTCTGCGTGCATCCCGAAAGGGGTTGGCGAACGGCGTGTGCATGGCAGAAGAGGCTGCACTGATGCACCCGTCGGCATCGGGCGCATCGCGCAGAACTCCGTGTGCATCCCGGAAAGGGGCCGGCAAAGAAACGGAGGCGATTGTAAGGCCTCGCGCAGAACGCGATGATGTAGGCGTGGTAAGAGAGGCTAAGACCATGCGCCAGCACTAGGCTAGTCTCAATCTGCGTGCGGGCACGCTTTAACCTCATCTATATGCAGGCGCGGGATGAGGGACATCAGTAGGAGGCCTTGTGCCATATCATATGGAAAGGGGTGGATGGAGCTCACAGGGATCGATAGGGTAGCCCACAGACATGTGCACGGCACATCGTTGTCGATAGAGCAGACAGCGATGTGTCGTACGTGCTCGTACGTGCTGCGTATCACGCATGCACATGAACACAGCGGCCGTACTGGCCACGGCCTACAGCTGGCACAATTCTGGAAATAATCAAGATGAAATAATGACGAAATAATGAGCAGGCGACTTATCGTGATATCCATCGGCACAATGCAGCGCATCAGCTTCTCGCTTACCAGAAATGCTTCAAGGAGCGAGTAGAGCTGCAAAGACCAGATTGTTATTATTATTACATAATCGAATTGCCTGCTTCAGACGACGCGCGTACCAATGTAACGGTTTTGTTTCAGATCTTGTTAATTTAGCTACTCTATGCTAACTCATGCTAGATCGTGCTAGGTCGACCCCTCACTGGGAGATCTGAAGTGTCACAATTTATGTCCGCATTTTCAAAGGATATGCAGAGTCCGCAAATGGTCCGTCGTCTCTAGTGCCAATAAGGTCGGTAATTCATATCATCGAACTCTTCTGTCCTGTTGAATAGTCTCCCGTAGGTATACTGAAAAGTGAGTGATTCTTTACTATGTGGAATATTGCGAGTACTGCTCGAATCCCCGTAATGCTATGAATACGCATAACACCAGGATTGATGCTCCTTAATCGGCCCGCCGGTTCGTCGACAACTGTACCATGTGGGGTAGGCCCTGATGATGCTCACCGTTGCCGTCGTCTCCATCCCCAAAGAAATTCCGAGAATTCGCCTTGGTCGTAGTCATTCTACAGCACATATTACTAACTTACGTCTTGGTGATCATCTCGGGAGTGATAGTTCATGTTGTACTATTGGGCAGATGGCCTGCATCTGCATCTTTGCTATTGGAAGGCGAAACTTGACTGAATTGAATGCTCTTGAGTGGACGAGTGCGTAACTTCGCAGCCACTTCGATAGGTTCATGACGCAGTGTAAACTTATAACATCGCTTTATCAGGTGATCGTTTCAATTGAACGGTCCGTATGCTACAGAACACTTCTGGAATCGAAACCTTCTCTACCTCCGAACAGATACTGGAAGAACGCGGACCGCGAGCGTAACATACATCTCGTGGGCCGCTTTCCAGCTTCTTCCATAACCCTTCATTGGTCACAAGGTATGTGGCTTACAACTACATTTGCTTCAATGCGCGTACGCACATAGGATATAATGTAGTATCCTGACAGTCGGATATGGTGAACTTGCGCGATGGCGTCCTGGTCCTTTTGGTTCGATCTAGTGGTATTGAGCTCCCTGATCATTGCCGACAGGGTGTGCGCTATAGGCCAGAGTAATTGTGTCGCTTTCAAATCCTCATCTGCTACCTTCTCCGTCGTTAGCAATGGCAAGGCTGCCCCAGTGTTCTTGTCTGCAGATGAATGGCCTGGTGTACAGCGTGCGGCGGTGGACTTTGCATCTGATATCCAACAGGTCACTGGCATAACGCCTGCTTTGTTGAACGTCTCTTCCAGCTCATCTTTTGGGTCAAGCTCCAATGTTATCATCGTTGGTACCCTAGGCAAGTCATCGCTGATCGACGAAGTGGTGAACCGCACCGGGTTGGACGTATCGTCTATACAAGGGCAGTGGGAGGCGTTCATGGCCAAAGAGGTTGCAAATCCTCTGCCCGGAGTGCAGAGCGCGTATGTGATCATTGGAGCAGACAAAAGAGGTACTATTTTCGCATTATATGACTACTCAGAACAATTTGGTAAGTAGCTGTCGATTACAATATTGTATTGAAGGGCTAACCGTTAATTTGTGCATGTAGGCGTCTCCCCGTGGTATTGGTGAGCAACTTCATTCACATTCGATAATCTCTCAATTTTTAGAGTGCGAACTCCAGGTGGGCAGATGTCCCGACTACGAAACATTCCGAACTCTTTGTAACCTCGTCGGGATGTTCGCATGGGTCACCCACAGTACAATATCGAGGCATCTTTCTCAACGACGAGCAGCCGCTCTTCAGAATTGGGCCATGGAAAAGTTTACGAACGGCACTGGAGCGGCTTTGACAGGGTCTCCTTTTAACCATTTTTCTACACGAAAGTGTAAGTCCCCGTGTACCATCACATGACTCGCTGAGTGAACATTTGCGAACAGGTTTGAACTCTTACTTCGAATTAAGGCGAATTACTTATGGCCAGGTATGTCGAGTTTGCGGCCCTCTTACCAATATGATGTGTTGAAAATACGTTATTACAGCGCAATGGAGCAGGTAATGTTCTGGCCTTCTGTGATCGCGCAAAATTTCTTAAGTTGCATTTTCCCAACGTAGCGCATTCGGCATCGATGACTCACAAGATCAACCGTTGGCAGACTGGTGGGGTATTGTGATGGGAACCAGCCACGAAGAACCTATCATGCGCTCTACGCCCGTTGAATGGGACTTGTTTGGCTCAGGTCCTTGGGATTATGGCGTCAATGCTCAGAACATCTACAACTTCTGGGTCGAAGGTGCCAATCGTTCCAAGACATTCGAAAACATTTATACTATAGGCATGCGAGGCGCAGGTGCGTTTCCACGATAACTTGCATTCACAACTCTCTGATTAGGCGTTCGTTTCTATAATGGTTAGGTGATCGTATGTCATGACTACTTCTATATCCAGCGAATTACTAATTGGTGCGGTTAAGTGCCGCTGTCTGAGGGGCAAGATATCCAACTCCTCGAGCAGATCGTCTCTGATCAGCGCCAATTGCTGACGGACGTCCTTAACGTTTCTGACATTACCACCGTCAGGCAGATGTGGACACTTTGTGCGTTCTTCATCGTTCTCCAAGGCAGTCGATCCTGATTATAACTGCACCATAGACGAAGAGGTCTTGGGGTTCTACGAGGATGGAATGAGGGTGCCTGACGATGTAATATTGGTATGGGCAGACGACACGTAAGGACTCTTACTTTGTTTACAGAATGACTATCTAATTCATGCGCGAAAGCTGGGGAAACATTCGCCGATATCCTCTTGTAAGTGAACGAAACCGTACTGGCGGAAGCGGCATATACTATCATGTAAGCGCGTCTCATACACCATCGAATGCATTATATAACTGGATGTTATTCTCTCTAGCTCGACCTGGTAAGCATTGTGCTTAATTCACCATAGTCCCCTCACGTTACATTGAGACAGGTGGGGCCTCCAAGGGACTACAAGTGGATCACTGTACGTTATTTCCTGTCATCTTCCAATGAAACTTATCAATATTATTTTTGCTATGTAGAGTAGTCAAATTTCGAAGGTAGGCTTCGACAGAATTGACAGTGTCCTGCGTTAAACACCTGCGCTCAGACGTACGAGCAAATGTCGGCCGCAGTGGCTCGGAATGCTTCCAGAGTTTGGGTTCTAAATGTTGGCGACTTGAAACCGTACGAATTGCACACAGAATTTTTCATCACATACGGATGGGACGCATCTCTGTGGAACCGGAACAACTTGGACACATTCGTCTCAAGTTGGGCACAGCGCGAGTTCGACATATCTATTCAGGATGCCACGGAGGTCGCCGACATCATCGCGAATGTAACACGCTGGAATGCGAGAAGGAAGCCTGAACTTCTCAATTCAACAACCTACAGCTTAACCAACTACCGAGAGTGCGTTCATGCCTATTCTTTCTGTCGTCCCACCTGACCTTTTCGATAGAGCTGAAAACGTCTTGGCTGGGTGGGAGAGCCTTAGTAATGCATCGACTCGTATCTACAACTCCCTTTCTTCTTCCATGCAGCCCGCATTCTTCCAGCTCGTTCAACATCCCGTGCAGGCCAGCTATACACTTGCTAACATGTGGATCTCCGCTGGCATCAACAATCTACGAGCATCTCAAGCGCGACTGAGTGCGAACAATTACGCCACTCAGGTGGAGGATTTGTTCCTGCAAGATTATGACCTCGAGGTCGATTATCATACGTTGCTCAACGGTAAAATCTACTCTCATTCGTCGTGTAAATACGCCACTGATGTGCATGACAGGAAAATGGTGGACACAATTTCATCGTCATTGCACAACGTACTCACTATGTTACATTTTCCAGGGACCACATGATGGATCAAACACATGTCATGTACTACTATTGGCAGCAGCCCATGGCCAATACGTACGCTCTCGTCTCGAAGTTGTGTGTTCGTGATCGTCTGACACTGCACGCCCATTAATAGGATGCCTTTCATCACCATGGTGCAACCAAAGAAGCAGGCTCTGCCTGGAGCCATGCGGATTGCGATTGAGGGTAGTGCTGGCGCTTGGTTCGTAATCCAATAATATTCGCTGACGTTGACGATTAAAACATCCATTATAGGCCCGGCGATAATATGTATGACTGTGAGCAAGGATACAGCTGTCCCAATCCGTCGGTATCCATCGATCCCTTCGTTCCCGCGGGCAACCGGTTCTTCGATGTGGGCGCTGGAGGACCGACGCCGTTCACTTTCACAGCGACGAGCAACGCGTCGTGGTTGAAGCTCTCCCCTGCAAAGGGTTCCATCTCTCCCAGCTCGCCAGAACAGCGCGTCTTCGCGTCCGTGGATTGGAGTCAGGTCACAGGAGTGGAGAGTGCGATTCTGACATTCGCTGCGAACGTTCAGGATCAGCCTCCTATGTCTCAGGTTATCAATTTCGTCGCTAACCATACGGTGGTACCTAGTGGATTCAAAGGTACGGGGAACATGAATGTCCCTTAGGCGGGTTGACTGATATTCGGAATTGTTCGTCAGGGTTTGTAGAAGGCGATGGCACGGTTTCCATCGAGGCAGCGCATGCTGCTAGGAATACCTCTGTGGATGGTCTTACATGGGTCGAGTTGCCTGGAATCGGACGTACACTGTCTGGCATAACGCCTTGGCCTCGAGGTGGGGATGATCGCAATTTCACTGCTGGAACCGGACCTAGCATGTGAGTTTAAGTATTGCGACATGTACTGTTGTTTTCGTGTTTTACTAAATCATCCTTAGCGAATATGACTTCTACATCTTCAACACTCAAAACCAGACAGGCAATATTCCGTAACGAGTTACGTCTCACCATCGCTGAACGCCCTTGGAGACGACAGGCCTCTCGCTATCGCGATGCAGATCGATTCGGGCGCTCTCCAGACAAACTACTTCATCCCTCCCGCTATACCCGGGGAATATCCGCCCGAGTGGAGCGGTAATGATGGATGGGTAGCGAACAGCATAGTTACGGTTCCGATGGACTTTGACGTTCCTCCTGGAGCTCACGTATTGAAGGTGAACGGTTCTCATTGACTGTTAAGCTAAGCACGTTTCACTGACAGTTTGTAGTTATGGATGATCGAGCCCTCCGTCGTCGTACAGAAAATTGTGATAGGTGGGCGCACACGTTTCCATGGTCCTATTCATCGATTTACTGAAGCTTTTATTTTATTCCCATTACAAAGATACTGGCGGAGTGCTACCGAGCTACCTCGGGCCTCCTGAGAGCATTCGTATTTCATAATACACAATTTTACGCTCCTCCCTTTCTCATATAAATTTGTTCTTATGAGGTTGATGAATCGAGATTGAAATTCTACTATCTCGCAGTCCCCAGTTCGTACACGCAGAAGAGCAAATACTTGGATATGAAATAACGAAATTGGGACGTTGATGTACATATTACAGAGCATTAAAAAGGCATACAAATAACTTGGAAGTCCGATGGAGGCAGGTACAAAACGCAAAGGACGAAAAATTGAAACGTTAAGCCTCGACGTCAGACCAATCGCTTTCGCTCTTGGTAGCTTCATCAGAGGAAATAATCTCGATATCCTCCTCAGCGTGATGCATAGTTTCTGACGGCTTGCGAGGTTCATCGGACAAGGGCGTCGACGACAAAAGGAATGTTTCTTCTGCGTCCGACGAAGATTCCGATGCAATAGAATCTCGGTGGCCAGACTCGGGAGGAGGCGGAGGAGTGGAATCTGGCGCCGAAGCATCGAGAACAGCAGCGGGCACCAAATCTTCGTCTGTGAACTTTGCCTCCTGCTCGGATTGAAGACTCGACTCCGAAAAAGGCAAGCAAGCTGTGTCCGAAGCGGCGGTAACAGTATGATCGGGAAGCGTTGGCGAGGTCGACTGTACCGGTTCAATCAAAGATATTGTCGTTGTAGGGATGAGTTCCTCGGTAACAACATCGTTGGAAATGGCAGGGAGCGAATGCGATAGAGGAGAGATCTCTACATCCGATGTAGGCAGAGAATCTCCAAGCACAGGTGCCTGCACAATGCGACCCTCATCAACAGCGTCGGGGTCGATAGTCGTCGCTGAGAATTCGGATGTTTCGAAAGGAATACCCTGGGCGCACTCGTCATCGACTGCCTCCACAGGAGCAGACGAAACCTCAGCACTAACGTGCCCGGATTCTTCTGCTTCCGCAGGAGGAGGAGCAATGCTAGCAACGGGGGTTTCCGTTGCCACAGGCATGACTGTGGCAGGGGGGGATGTGGCCGAGGGCTCTGTGATTTCGATGCTCTGCACAGTTTGCGCAGTCTCATTCGCAGCCTCTGGCGTGATCACCTCGGCGGCACCACCTCCTTCATTCTTCTGTGGTTGCTCGCGCATCATGCCCTCTGCCTTTGTGAGAGCAGCAGACTGCACCCGTTCGCGACTCTTCTCGCTCTCACGCTCGCGGCTCTCCTCCACCTTCTGCTCAACCTCATGCAGTGCACACTCGACCTCCTTCACGACCTCCTTCCTGAGTCTGCGCACCTCCAGATCGCCGCCGCTCTCTACCGCGTCCAGCCGCGTCAACAGCTCGTTCAGCGCATGCTCATACACGTGTACCGGCGTATTGTTCGATGTATACGCCAAGCCATCCTCAGAATCGGAGTCGTTGGACGCGCTAGAGGACACGAGATTAAAGTCGAGATGTTCAGGGAACTGGAATGTCGATTCAAGGGTGTGAAGGGCTTTCTCAACGTCTTTGATCTGAGCAAGTGAAAGCTTGCGTGCGCGTCTGGCTCGGTAGAAGGCGAGAACCTTGGCAGCAATGGCGGGCGGGAGAGCGGGTGTGCGGTGCAGACTAACGCCATCTGCGCCAGCCAGACCCTCAGAAGGCTCCGAAGCAGACTGCGCGTCAGTGTTTATAGCTGATTCAGTCTGATAACACATTGTCAGTGACTCTGGAAGGGGAATAATAGTAGGCTGACTACTCACAGGTACCGATGTGTCGACATTTCCCCACTCTACAGGCGATGCGCCCGAAGGACCAGCAACGGCTTCTGCGTTATGCGCAGAAATGGTATCCTCAATATGCGAATAGAGAGCCCTAAGCGCGGCCTGCACGTCCGGATCCACCTCGGTTCGCATACGTCGCCGCAAGTCATTCTCCAAGGAAGTCGGAGAAGAGGAGGACGCAGAGGTCACCGGAAATTCTTTAGCTTTCTCCTTGCCTTTATCAAGAGAAGTAGATGGGAAAGCAGCCTGCGGCGGTGCGAACAGAGAAAGGAGGCGTTGCAAGGCCTCCGCGACATCGGGGTCGCATTCTCCACTGAGGCGATTCTGGGACTGGTCATGCGATGTACGAGGCTGAGTGGGCAATAGTGGCTGGATGACTCTGCGACATCTCGCCTGGTTGAAAGGTGAATAGATCAGACTATGATCGCATGAGATAATGAAGATGCGTACCGGCTGCGTTGCCCGGCGTGAATGGACAGGAATAGAGGAACCACCGAGACCAAAGAATGCAAGCAACTGCTGCTCCTCTCTTGCCTTCCTTATACGAAGTCTGGCCTGCACGCGACGCTCTGCCTCTTCCCGAGCCCGAAGCTCGGCGAGAGCCTTAGCTCGTTCCTCTTCGCGCTGTTGCGCGACGGCAATGCGACGGCGTTCTTGTTCCTTCTGCGCGTTGTACTGCAGGAGATACTCGAGAGAGTAGCCTGCAGAATATTGCATGGGGGCTTGATGGTACGCAACTGCAGAACGAGCGCGCTGTCGATCGTACAAGGCACGTAACGCAGCTTGGTGACGGACATTGTCTTCCAAATGTTGACGGCGACGTTCCTGCTCCCTTCGTTTTCGAACGACATGGGCCCTAGCATGTGCTGCAACGTAATCGTGAGCGGCTTGCTCTACCATAACATCGAGGAAGTCGTCTTCAGAGGGAGAGGTAGAACCCGATGAATAGCCCCATTGCGATTGGAGAGCAGATACTGGATTCAGGACAAGCATATCTGATTTCAAGCTAGCTGAACGGTTGTGATATGGTTAGAGTAAAGAAAGAGGATGCGAAATCACTGCGTACAAGAAAGCTTATATACTGTTTCACTAATTGCTTGGTCAGCCTTTCAAAATATACGCGTCGCCATCGACGACACGCGTACACCCCTGACCAAGCACCCTAGCACGTTCCGGAATGTGGTCGAGTCGAAGAGGGCGGGTGAAGTTGCAAGATCATACTCGAAACAGCGAGAAGGCGCCAGAACATAAGCACGAAGATGCAGTGCGCACGTGATCGAGTCATGACAAGGCAACAATTATTATTTGACTTAAAATCAGAAAACAAACATGTTAGGCATATAGTAAAACCATAAATAGAGAAATGCCTTCCTGGTTCTCTCTGCGTGTGACAGAATATTTTGACAGAATATTTTTCACCAAATTACTCAGTAACTCCGGTGTCCATCGAACAACGTATGTGGAGCAGTTGTCGGGTTAATCATCTTTCACCACGAGAGTGATGAGATCAAGGGAGTGAAAATAAATGTCGCAAGTTAAGAAACGAAAGGCAGTGTTTACAAGTACACGAGCCAAATAATTTATCTGCGTTGCAAGGTGCCATCACCAACCCTGGAACAAAACATCAATCAATGGAGACAAATATCAGATCAGATAACAACGTACCAGTCCAGCAAAGAGGCGGATATCAGCGTGTGTCTCATACTGGCCGTTCTGCGCACTGTTCACCTTTACCACTTCAAAACGCCCTTCGACCGCATTCCAATGGAATATCCGCTTCACACCCGCCCATCTACACCACTCCAAACAGCGCCAGCAGGGCTTCGCTGTGCCCGTCCCGTTCTTCGTAAAGCGCGCCACATAAATATCTGCGCCGTTCACTCTAGGGTCCCGTCGCCGCGCGTCCCATCCCTTATCGCTATCCTTCGAGCCGCAGCTGTGATTAGCCTCGGACGCAGATGAACAGGGACTCTCGCTGCCGCTGCTGTCCGCGCTACTGGCAGCTCCAGCGTTCCGACTCGGACTCCGATGTGAACGCTTGTTCTTCCCCTTCGAACGGGCACTCAAAGTAGTCTGACTCCGATTCGGGCCCTGAAAGACATCTCTCGAGGCCCGCGCTCCCTTTTGGGACCTGTGGACCTTTTGTTCGATGTTCTGGAGGTGTCCCCCGTGTTGCCTGTGGAACTCGCCGCTCCATGCCTTGAACCTGCTTCTTGAAAGACGGTGACATGCCAGTAAGGTTGAATATTGCATGCATCTCCGCATGCATAGAGACGGGCTGACAGTTAAGCAAATAACATATGTGAGTCAAGAATTATGATCCATCGCGTTGTCAAAAATTGACAAATTCACCTTGCGATGACCATGCTTCCTCACTTCAGCACCATCATAATGCGGCCGATGGTGATTGAAACCAGATGATATCACTTTTCCGCCCTTCACCATCACGGCACCGAGCGTGAAACACATCGGGCTCTTCGAAGCTGCCTCTGCGCACTGCGACAAATAGAACTGCGTCTTGTTCATGGTGGATTATATGTCGGGTAAAGGCGCTGATCGCAAAAAAAAATTGGTAAGACATCTCATTTCATCTCGCAGGACTCACGGTGGGGTATGATGGGTAAACAATCGTCTCGCAGCGCGAATTGTACCTTCAGGAAAGTATGGAGCAGGGAGTGGATTGAGTCAAACTAGCGTGACAAAAAATGTTATGGCTAACTGGGTCACAGAGTGTCACCTTCTGTCACACAAGTGGGCGTCTAACAAATAAATCGCCACAACTGTGCCACAAACCAACTGATATAAATTGCAAATCTATGAAATACTAGGTAGATCTGAGATACTAAATTTCACCCCATATCCTGGTGCTTGACCAGAAGAAGAGGATAACAAGTATCTAATCAGACAACAGCTCCTTTGAGACCAATATCCGGTTCGCTAACGCGCTAATGTTCGCATCGGCAACGATAACCTCAGGTGTGAGCTCTACGCTGAAAGCCTGCTTAATCACGATAGAAATACGCTTTGCCTGCCTCTCTGACCAGAAGCGGAAATCGTCAGGGTCGCGGCCATCCTCCATACTTGGCGTTTGCGGTCCGCCGTCCCCTGTTTTGCACGATTGGGGAATCAAGGAAGGGTCCGAATCAAGACATAGGGGCACGATGTGCATGAGGCACGTCCTGACAGTTGCAAAATCCAGCGTGCTCGGCTTGTCAACTGCAAGCCATAGAAGGGAGGCACTGTAAGCATGACTAACACATCAAACGTGAGGGAGGTTGAGCGCACCATAGACTTCGAACGGACCGTCCAACCTCATCACATTGTACTTTCCATCGTGATGATACCGGATCTTCAGCGAGGAACAAGTGTCAGACTTTTAATAAACTCAACAGGAATAACGACCGTGGGACGTACCTCATATCGACCGGTTTGCCACGGCAGCGTGCCTGCTTTGAAGATGACCTCGCCCTCCTCGGAATCCGGAGAATTTTCGTCCGTTTCCCTGGGCTTGTTGAGGCTAAGGGGGATATCGCCATCCCATTCCTCGTCGTGCACAGGTACCCACATTCCCAATGAGGATGTTTTGGTCACCAGGCTAGAGTGGTTTGCTCCGACCTATGAACGGAAACAAAGAGGTAAGGCAATTGAAGAGCCGACTTTGGACACGACATACTCGATATATACCGATCCAGTCTCGGCGGGAGTGATGCAAAGGCGCACTCCACTTCACTCGGATGGGTTCGCCGAGGTGGAAGTGTAGGGTCCCATCCGAACCCGGGATGATCGCAACGCGATATTTAGCGGTGTCATAAGACGACATGTCATTTGCCACACGTCTAACAGCAAGAGTGCTCTGATCAGCCAGATGATCATCCGGTAAAACTAATACGTACGAGATGACAAGTCTCTCTCTCGACTGCTGGAGCAGAACCTTAGTGTCTTGGACAACTTCCGATATCTTGGGTCGTGCTGAAGGGGCAGTGTCAATTACAAATTGATGCGACCGCTCAAACGACGAGGGAAACATACACTTGTTCAAGAACTCTTCTACAGCTTCGGCTGTCTCATCATAGACCTTGTCGAATGTGCCCTTGACCTCTCTGGCAACTCTTCTAATCTCCGGGGCATGTCGCCCGGCACGGGACTCTAGCAGCCGTGCGTTCTTCTTTGCGACCTTCTTGAAGACCTTTACGAAGCCTGCATCGCTGCGCATCGAATCACCGTACAATTTCCGCATGTGCGGGCTGTGCAATGCATCCGTCAGCTATCCATTGGGTCGGGGAGACGAACGGTCCGACGTACTTTTCGACTTTGCTCAAGAACCACAATTGAGAAAGGTGCCGAATGACCGCGAGAGCAAACACGAGCTTGCTGCCGCTAATGAGGGCAAGTCCAAAGAAGGCAGCTCCGCTCATGACCTCGGGGTTGTTCAAGTATCTGATGATGGCGCTCAGTACAAACGCTCTCATCGACGTCGAATAGACGCACCGGTATATTCCAGTATATTCCAGATGTGCAGGGAAGTCTTCTATGAAGAAGTCTCCGAAGAACCATCCTGCGAAAACGTGTTGGAATCCATAACACTAGAAGTACGAACCGCAGATAGTTACCAAATAACCCCAAAACTTCGTAAGACTCCAGCGTTGACCAGACATGCAGACCAATGAGAATCTGTAGCATATTGGTCACAAACCCACCAGAAGGCCGACATATTTGTACTCACAACACCGAGAGTGTGGCGCAACAGTTCATTTCCAACTGTCCATTCGTGAGGAACTGAGTACGTCTTCCATGCAAGACCGATGAAAGAAGCTGAGCCTGAAGTCAGCGCACATCCCGGGCAACACGGAGCGTAACATACTGTAAGTCATGCACATGCTCAAATTATACAACGACTTCCAATTCAGGAATGCGTCCTGCAATGCACCTTTGCCATTATCGTTTCGAGGGTAGTGGTAATGTTTCAAAAAGTGTCGCACGAGGAACTTGCTCTCGGATTGAGCACGCAACAGCAGACCAAGACCGAAAGAGTGGAACAAGCACCAAGCCAACGCATGAGTGAAATGCAGCGCTAGAATTCCTCGGTGCGAGAGTGGCGGGAGAAACGATACAACCAAAGGGTAGAACATTGCTAGAATGAGCTTGAGATCGGATGTGCTGAACGGCAAAACCTTCAGTATACAATAACAAAAGTTAATATTCAATGATCATACCGAAGTAGATCAACGTTATGCAAGAATATCGCGTCTTTTCTGAAATATCTGTGGACAAGATCGTGATGGGAAAGTGCAGGCGACCTGCAGCGACTTGGCCCGTGGGAAACAACCTCATCATGAAGGCTAGAGAAAGCGAATCCTGGACGACGCTTCACTGTGCTGTCGATTTCGAATTCAGTCTCCGTCTCTGTGGTGACTTCGTCTGTTTCCGTGGCACTTTCTCCCTCCGTCGCAGCGGGTGTGGACAGCTCGACCGACGAGACCGATGGCGGTCGCGAATGCGACTCCGTAGAGTTACCAGATTGACAAACACCCGACAAGAGGGGAGAGCGTTGGGCGAGAGGCTTGCGATGACCATACGTTCTCTCAATATCTGCTCGACCCCTCAGCCACAATGCGAATCGTGCACAAAATGCTACTCACGAGGATTCTCGAAAAACACTAAGAAGCCGAACTGAGCTGCATGCGCCGCTAGACTGACGAACAGGGCCAGATAGCTCCCGATAATGAGGGAGAGTCCGTAGTAACCAGCGTATCCTGTCACAAGTTCACAATCAGATATGGGGAGAAAGGCCCTGAGATACTCACCAACAGAGTACATAGGATGAGGTGCAAGTTCGAATACTCCGTCAAAGACCAATGCGCCACGTTGGAAGAACACATCGCCCCAGTACCATCCATAATCCTTAACGACATTATGAGCTTCCGTCTTGACCCATAAGTTGAACGCGATGAGTGCGATCCCACCAATCCATCTAAGTACCGAGATTAGACAGGCACAGCACGAATTATTCAATCAAGCTACCTCATGACATGAACCGTAGTCGAAAGCCCCTCGGGAACGCGGAAGCACGAGAACGCGAACATGCAATATGCAAGAAAATCACTGACAGAGACGACAACGTCATGATGGGTGTTTCAAACAGAACGAGAAACGACTGACTTGAGTAGGATGATATCGACGACCTGGCGGAAGAGCAGCCAGGTGTTGTACTCTAAAGGGAGTTCCTATAAATAGATCGTCAAATTAGGGTCGTGCGAACACTTAAAAGGAAATACACACGTCAAACGAATAATCCTTGCCCATCTTGCCAGCAAGCTGCCTCTTGATCCAGTTTCTGACGGCAGGCTTGCGTTTCTCATCGAGCCAGCCGAGACGCTGGACTTCCCTCACAATCCACTTTCTCTTGCTTTGTTTCGTGAGCACCCATCCCAGACCGACGTCGTAAGCAGCTCTCCAAAATGCGAAGTACAGGAAGAAAAATATCTTGGACGCCGTCCGTGGCAGAACGAAGAAGAGGACGAGTTGCAGACCGAGCAATCCCAAGTTTAGGATATCCAGATGAGATTTGGGGTATGCGGGATGAAATAAAGCGGTGAGAACGTCATGCGTGGTTGGCACGCGAAATACTGCCAGGTATAAGTTGGAATCACAACCAGAAATCGCATATCATCGAGAGGCACGAACCTTCTCCGCCCGGTGTTTTCCCCACACGACCTCTTCGCGTTTGGACGTGATTGAGTCGTCTGCATTGGTCTCTTGAGGTTCCTGCGCATCGCGACGCCTGTGTCGCAGGGTGCCCAGTGTCTCCGCCATGACGGGAGTTGAAAGACGTAAATCAGCGCAAGACACGCGAGCTTCAAGTCGAACGTGATTAAAGTACTAGTAAGGTTTAACCCGTGGCGTTGCCACGCATTGTTCACTTGGTGTGGCGTTGCCACACCTTATTCAATTTATATTGTGTGTCATGCTTTTTTAAGGCTTACTCATACAAAATGAGGTTTACAAACTTGTTACAATATAATATATCTTTAGTAAAAGAATAACAGAAAATTTGTATGATTATAATGAGTTGAATTTATGAGTGATCTTTCCATTTTTATTCAGATACTTTTCTACTAATATAAATAAGAAATATATTATTAGGATGAAAATATAATATTGTTGTCACTTGCAGCATAAAAGTCACTTACGATATTAGTGATCATTTTAATCACCAACTTATTTTTTGGTTATTATTTTTATTATGGGTGCCTGTGACTTCTTATAAATGAATCATATATTGTCTTCTATGTCATGAAACTTATAAAGTTATTAATCACATTTTTACCATGTGTATATGAATAAAACATATGTTAGTATGAATATGAGAGTTGTGAATATTTTAGTTTTCAAGTAATTTCCCCGTTACTGTTCCCATTGGCTGTCTGTGGTAGTTCATGACATTTGTTACTATTTCTTTTCCTGTTACTTAGGACACAAATGGTTATACATAGAAATCTCATAGCACCCTTCTTTTTTATTTATAGATTTTTCTTGACTTTAAACTGTCTGGCCTCATTGTCAAGGTTGGCATGGCCTGAGCCTGCTTCATGAATGGGTTGATAAAGATATTTTTATAGATTACCATTTGATATGACTGGTTATGATATTTTGCTTTCTATAACTGGCCAGCTTGTGCTATATATGACATTATCCTCAACCAATGCTCAACCATGGAGTCTATCACTCTTGATTCTGAATTGGCACAGGAGATGGTAAAACTTCTAGGAAACAAATTCAAAGTCATCCATCAACAGCTTCAAGAGTGTCAGGGACAGGTATGATCTATTTTTCTTACTCAGACTTCATCTGGAACTGTGGACCAATAGACCTTTCAAGATGAGAATGCACTTCTTAGAAATTAACCTTCCTGATAGATTTTATGTAGGCCTTGAGCAGTCTGGCCTCATTGTTGAGGTTGGCAGCTTGATAGATGGCCTGAGCCTGCTCCATGGATGGACACTCATGCTAGAAAGTTTAAAATATTATATTTTGTATTCAGTTGTCACCCAGTATTTTCCCGTTACTGTTCCCGTTATGGGCGCCTGTGACAGCGCCCGTGACGTTCCCGTCACTTTTTTCCCGTCACCGTTCCCGTTAGGGCGCGAGAGTTGCCACATGGATGCCACACGGCACACATGGCCGAACGTGAGACGCACGCGACATTGACGCCCCCTTCTCCCCTTCTTATTAGATGGCTATTAATCTAGAAGCGCCCGTTGGGCGCCAAATTTTACGAAAGCAAATCCATTTGATCTCAATCCGTTCAAAAAGTTTATTATGCCGGATCCATGATCAAGTTACTATGGACAGGTCATCATACGATAACGTGGAAGAGTTAACAAAGGAATTATACAGGCAATGTAATGCGAAGTGTAGTATAACACGTGCTACTTGGATACATGCCTGCCCTAAATGAATCACGTAGATATTCGCCCGGCGACGCGTCTTGAACGTGTCGGAGACTTTTTAGCGGAGGCCATCTTCATGTTTGCTGCATTAAAAATCTGCTGCTGTATGTCTGAATCTCCTGAGGATTTTTCTGTGTATAAAAGTTTGCATTTGACCCCCTTACAACATTCTCCCATCTCGACATTTCTACCGAGTTGGGAGTTGCACAACGCATTGAGGGGATATCGATTATATGACGAGGCATTTATTTCGGCTGCTCTTTGCACTTCCAACGAAGGCGACCTTACGAGGTGCCTTACATTTTTTCATATTTGCATGTTGTGCCCGATTTTTGTACGCACCTACTGGGAGTTGACAGCATAATGTCGTCATTTCACCCCATTTTTGCTTGGAACCTGTCCTCCATTGATATGCCCTCTATACGGCTGAGTCTGTATGAAAGCGTGTCACAAAAAAACTAGAGTCGTTCTGAATATTTACAGCTTTGACTTTTGACTTCAAGCGCCCCGAGCGCCTCTCAATTTCCGCGCGAAGGCCAATGTAGCGCTCGCGATCCTTAAGAGGAAATCGGTGGCACCACAAAGGTAGGAGAGTGAGAACGCACACAAGAGACAGGGATAACGGTTGGGTTAGCTACTCTAGGTACGCTGTCGTTACATGAGAAAAACCGGTTCTTATATAGCTGTAGGATAGTAAAATTTCTAGTAGTCACGAGACTAGGTGGAGCAGTCGGAAGAACATAGGAAATAAAAGATTAGTCAGTAAAAAGACAGAAGACGAATTAGGGAAGGTTAAGTCCAAAACGGGATGCAGCTCTATATCCGCTACATGCGCCCTCCGAGTATCGTCACACGATGCTCTCTTCTATAGGTCCTCCAAGTCGTCTGCCTTCTTCGAGCCACCCTCGGCCTTGTCCTCGTCCATGGCCATCGGGACCTCTTCGTCGGCTTTCTGTTCCTTCTCGTCAGCTTTCTTTTTCTCGCGCCTCTCGCGCCTCTCGCGCTGCTTCGTCAGATACTTCTCGCCAGCAGTCATCTTGGCTTTCTTCGGCGTGGCCTCACGTTCCTTCCCCTTGGAAGAAGGACCTGCAACACCTTGGTTGGGTGCGGCGTCAGATTCACGACGCTTCTTTGATTGCTCCTCCGACTTGGACTTCGCGCGACACTCCCGCTGGAAACGTCGATATTGTACGGAGTCCCAAAGGACGTAGTCGATTACTTCGAGCTGCTCAGGTGTGAATACGCGGTGGGACGGCTCCTCCAGAGCGGGCGCAAGATACTCGACCGGGAGGTGAAGTCCAATAGGCTCAATGAGGCCACGGCGTATCGGCTGAATTGGTAGGGACACTCCGTGTCCCTCGCCCACAAGGTGCGAAACTGGTCGTAGCCACCCGGGGCAGCGCCCTGGAGATAGCCCCGGTCGTTGTCCCGGATAGCTCGATCGTAGCGCGTGAAAAGTTGAAGCTGACTGAGCACGAATCGATAGGAACGCCGGTCGTCCAAGCCCGGCAGGATGATGTCGTGGTCCTCGAGACGCGTCGCGTACTTGTTCGGGAGCTGGGGAATCATCGCAAGCCGCAGAAGAGGGATCGGATTGGCAAGAAATCGGAGGATATTGCCAGGGATTGACAAATTCAATGGATGCAAGACTGGTTCTCCAGGCGCAGGATCCGAGGAGTGAGGCCGTCGTCCCGCGAGGTGAGTTCTTTTATATGTGCGGCATCCGGTTTGACGCGAGGCCCCGAGCGCGCCAAGGAAGACCTGCGGGTCATCGAGAGGAGGCCGACCATTGCTGTCCGAAAGCTGACTGACCTCTGAAATTCCTAGGGCTTCAAAATACACCTTGAGGACGGGCAGATGCGCGATCGCGGGGTAGGGGATCCAAGTTCGATCCCCAGATTTCCAGATCGCTTCGAAGATCGCGTCGTTGCGAGATCCCCGGTGAGCGACAAGCTTGTCAATGGCCCACTCGCCGTCTTGATCCTCCAATTCAGTTATTTGCGAATCGAGCCGGCCAGGGAACAAGCGGTCATCATTTGGCTCGTGGATTCGAAGCAATGATGCATGGAACACATCGTGGATGCCCCGCCGCCGGAGGTTAGAAGGCAAGTCAATTCGATATGAATTGTTTCCGAAGTCCCTGACAATCTTGTAGGGGCCTATGAATTTTGGGGCGAGCTTGCGCGCCAGGCCTTTCGGCAGGGAGATTTTTTTGTCGAAATATATACAAGATCGTCTTTCGTGAATGGAGCCGGCCGATGCCTTCGATTAGCGTCTCGTGTCTGTTTCACACGCGACGCCAGGATGCTGTCGTGCGCCGCTACAATGGCAGCTTTCACGCGCTGCGCATAGGCTCGAACGCCGGGGTACTCATTACGATCCGCACCATCCCAAATCATGGTCCGCGGCATGCGTCCAGTATTCAAGAAGAAAGGTGGGGGACTCCTTCTTGCTTCCTACCTTCATCTCAATCTTTTTTTCCCACGCTCCCGGCCAATAGGAGTAGGCCACGGACATGCGGCATCTGCGCTCTCAACACCCTCAACACCTCTAAAAACACCGAGAACGCATCACATTCTCACAAAAAGCGATCTAATACAGTCTCTGATGCCGGCACCCTCAACTAGGGTGTCCGCCAACCCAACGGGTCCATCTCAGATGTCGCAAGACCGCGTGACGCCTTCGATCAGAACTACGCGCGCAAGCGGCGGCAACAAGCTTACGCACGACGAGCTCATCAACGATCGAGACAGTCCCATCCACAACCTTGGTGATGCCACCAGATTCCTCACATCAAAAGGCTACCTCGTCGAGGACACCACCCCTTCTATCAACGCTATTTCTTACGTACTCCTGCAAATCGCTGCCACTTCCAAGGAGAAAACATTCAGAGAACTGATCCGAGCTGTGTCTATTTTAATTGACCACGCTAATACTGACAACACCATCAACAGCATCGCCTCCGCAGTCGAAGCCAGACTTGAACAGAAAATGGAAGAGTGCTTTGCCACGGCCTCTAAGCAATGGGAACAATCTGCAGCTGGTATCGCAAAACTCGTCCACACCCAGCCTCCCCAGGCCCCCCTCCACGCCCCAAAACTCCCCAACCACCTATGCAGCAGCAGCCCAGAGCGCAAAGATGGCGGCCTCTCACAACAAAGCACTCTACCGCACCAACCTCAGGTCTAGGCAGGTCGTCATCGACACGGACGACGAGAGCACCCGTGACCTTTCCGAAAAAGAGATCACAGCGAAGGCACGGCTCGCGCTTGACGCGACGTTCGAGAGACTGGGCTACGAGCACGACCCGGACCAGCACGACGGCATCAAGATCCTGGGCGCAACCAAACTCAAAAACGGCGGCATCCTCCTAGAACTGAACACCCCAGATGCGGTAGGATTCCTCACTGACGACGAGACACTCACCGAGTTCCTAGCTGCCTTCAGCGGTCACGCCACCATCAAGACCAGGGGCTTTCAGTGCATTGCAGAATTCGTCCCCACTTCCTTCTCCCCCAGCACGCCCAGCGCCCTCCGTGCAGTCGAATCCGACAGCCGCCTCCAAAGCAACACCATTCTCAAGGCTCGTTGGATAAAACCAGTTGAACGCCGCTCTCCTGGTCAGAAAGTCGCTCACCTCTTCCTCGACTTCGACTCCCCCTACACCGCCAACAGAGCTATCGACAACGGCATCTTCATCGAGAACAAGAAAGTCAACGTTCGCAAAGCCAAAATCGAACCGAGGAGATGCCTCAAGTGTCAGGTCATCGGAGCCCGCCACATCGCCAATGCCTGCTCCAGCCCCAATGACGTGTGCGGCTACTGTAGGGGAAAGCACCGCACCGCCGAATGCAAGGTAAGTGACCCCACAGACTACCGCTGCGCTAACTGCAAACAGTCCGGACACGCCGCATGGGACAAAACCTGCCCCGAGTACAAGAAACAAGCACAGCTCCTTGATGAACGCTGTCCCGAGAACAAATTCCGACTGTTCCCCTCGGACGACGACCCACTCTCCTGGGAATGCCTGGACAACCACACTTCCACCCTCCCCGACCTCGGCAGCGCTCCCCCCCCCCCGTTCGCTGAATGGCCCCCTGAACTAGAACCTGATGAACCGCCAGCAGACGGTCCCATTGCTAGAGGACGCAACACACTCCCTCACCCCCCCCACTCTCGCGCCCGAGCACCCGCTCCCACTCCCGCACCAGCTCCGCCGACACCAGACCCCCACCCAATATGACGGGACCCTGAACAGCTTCATCCAAAAACCCACTACCTCTCAGCCGGACATGCGCGCTCCCCCCGAACCCCGCACACGCAAATGACTGACGCACCTGTCCTCCCTGCCGAACGGACCCTCAAGATCTGGCAACAAAACCTCAACAAATCCCTAATCGCCCAATTAGACATGATCAACGACCCCGAATTCAACAACGCTGACTTTGCACTTCTACAGGAACCACACATCGACCACCTCGGGATGACACGCGAACAGCAGGTGGACAGTGGTCTACCCCACCGGACACGGAAAAGACCCGAACGTGACTCGCTCTGTCATCCTCGTCGGCACTCACATCAGCACGAACGACTGGGAAGAAATTCCCATGGACAACAGCGACATCACCGCCATCTGCACCAAAACCAGTATCGGCCCAACCGCCATCTTCAATATCTACAACGACTGTTCGCATTCCCGCAACCTTGAGTCGCTCAAGCACAAGATGACCGAGCTCCACTTGCACCCTCCCGGCGACGAACCCATTCAACACACCATCTGGGCCGGGGACTTCAACCGCCACCACCCGCTCTGGGACGAGCCGCGAAACAAACACCTATTCACCGGTGAGAATTTGGACGCTGCGCAGATACTAATCGACCTTCTTTCAGATCACGACCTCCAAATGGCTCTCCCCCCTTCATACCCACCCTGCGTGCCTGCAACACCAAGAATCTCACGCGTCCGGACAACGTCTTCGTATCTGACACCATCCTCGACAATCTCCTCTACTGAAACGCTGAACCGGAAGCGCAACCGCCCTGCACCGACCATTTCCCCATCAAGCTCACCATCGACCTCTCCATCACCGACACCACGCGCACTGCAAGGCATAACTGGAAAGATATCAATTGGGACGAGTTCACCGATACCCTCGAGACACAGCTACTAGCCATCCCCGCACCCAAGGAACTCCGAACGCGCGAACAATTCGACATCGCCCTCAACCACCTTCAAGCCGCCATCCACGCTACCATGTCCCAACATGTCAAGATGACAAAGCCCTCTCCGTTCATGAAGAGATGGTGGACGCATGAACTCACCAAAGCCAGGAAGGAGGTAAGACAACTCAGACGTGCAGCGTACTCACACCGTGCCAACAGGGACCACCCAATATACGAAGACTATCGGCAAGCCAGAAACAGATACACTGACCTCATCCGCACAACGAAACAGCAACATTGGCTGGACTGGCTCGAGAACGCCAATGCCCACAACATCTGGGATGCCAACAGATTCATCTCAGCGGACGCACGCGACGGCGGCAGGGCACGCATCCCAACGCTCCAGGTCAAGGACGAGCAGGGCCGCCCGCTCGCAGCTAGCAGCAACGAGCTCAAGGCTAAGTACCTCTTCGATTCGTTCTTTCCCCCCGCACCCACCGCCTCCCTCATCCCAGACACTGCCTACCCGTGCCCGCGCTTCGAGTTCAGCGACATCACGAACGAGCAGGTCACACGCGCCATTAGCAAGCTCAAGCCCCTCAAAACCCACGTCCCATGGACCCAGCCAACGGGGTGTTCACACACGGCAAAGAACTACTCACTCCCTTCCTCGGCCCCATCTTCCGAGCCACGTTCAAGCCCAAAGTCTACCCCCTGACTGGAAATGCTTCACCATCGTCGTCCTCAAGAAGCCAGGCAAGACTGACTACACAAAACTGAACGCCTTCCGCCCAATCGCCCTGCTCGGCACCATCGCGAAGATCCTCTCCTCCTGCGTCGCCGAAGACCTCACACACGCCGTCGAGCGACACCAGCTCCTCCCCAGCACCCAATTCAGATGCCGTCCCGGTCACACCACCACAAACTCCCTACACCTCATGATCTCATTCATCAAGGACCACTGGCGCAAGGGAAACGTAGTTGCAGGCCTCTTTCTAGACGTCAAAGGCGCCTTCCCCAGCGTCGACCCCAGCCGACTCTTCCACAACATGCGCAGCCGCGGCGTTCCCAAGGACTACACGGAATGGCTCTCCAGAAAGCTAGCAGGTCGATCCGCCACCGTAGTCTTCGACGATTACGTCTCCCCCCCATGCGCATCTCCAACGGCATCGATCAAGGTTGCCCCCTGTCTGGCCTGCTCTTTGCATTCTACAATGCATCCCTTCTAGACACCGCCCAGCCTGACAACGACGAACTCGCCCTCGGATTTGTGGACGACACCGGATACTTCGCAGCTGGCTCGACCTTCGACGAGGCGAACCACACGCTTGAGGACATGATCAACAGATCGGATGGCGCGGCCCAGTGGGCCCTGTCTCACAACTCACACTTCGAACACTCCAAGGACGCACTGATCGGATTCTCCAGACGACGCTCACCCAACCCTGACGGCCCCACCAAAACCATCCGCACCACGAGACCATCCCTCGAGATAGGCGAGCTAACCGTCACACCCACTGATCACCACAGATTCCTGGGCATCTTAGTAGACGAAGAACTCCGCTTCAAGGAGCACTCAGCTGCCGCACTCGCGAAGGGCACCCAAGCAGTTCAACAACTCCGCCGACTCTGCAAACCAGCCTCCGGCATCGCCCCCAGCTTAACCCGTCAGCTTTACTCTGCGACAGTCGTCTCGAAAATGCTGTACGCTGCCGACATTTGGATCCCACCCATCCGCACATCGAACGAAGATGAACCGATCGGCAAGCCACGCACCGGCTTCACCAACAAACTTGCCAGAGTCCAGAGATCTGCCGCACTGCTCATCACGGGAGCTATGCCCTCCACACCCAACGACTCCCTGAACGCACACGCTGACCTCCTACCCCTAGACCTGCTGATCAACAAGATTACCGCCCGCGCCACACTCCGCCTAGTCACCCTCCCGCCCCGACACCCACTCGCGCCACGCGTACGAAGAGCAACGCACTACCCGAAGCACCACCGCTCCCCACTCCATGAACTCCTGAACACCTTCCAGCTCTCTCCCCATTCGAGCGAAAAGATCGAGCCGGTGCGACTCTCCCCGAAATGGACAAGCGACATCTCCACGACCATTGCCACATTGAAGAAAGAGGCCATCAAGCAGGTCAATCAAGGCGGCGCGGACGCGTATATCTACACTGACGGATCAGCACTCGAAGATGGAGGCGTTGGCGCTTCAGCGGTCCTTTGCAGACAGGGCAGACCGAACAAGATCCTCAAGATCCACCTAGGCGACAAGAGCAAGCATACCGTATACGAAGCGGAACTGGTAGGTATACTCCTGGCCATACACTTGCTGATTACTATTGCCACTCAGATCTCCAGCGTCCTCCTTGGCGTCGACAATCAAGCTGCGATCATCACGACCAAGAAGATCACCAGCGGTCCCGCCCATTATATCGCAGACGAAATTCACAAGGCACGCCGACGCGTCAGAAGACTCAACCCCGATCTCGGAGTTGGCATCCGGTGGACACCCGGACACGTAGGAATTCAAGGCAACGAGATGGCCGATGCAGAGGCAAAGAAAGCAGCACTCGGCGAGTCGTCCCCCACCCAGCTTCTCCCCACTCTACTCCGCAAACCACTACCTGACAACCGCTCTGCCGTCTCACAGGATATCCTCACACGCATCAAACGCCGCAACGCGGAACGCCTCAAGCTCTCCCCCCGCTACGCGAAACTGCTCAAGCTAGACCCGAAGGCGCCCTCGGGCAACTTCATGAAGATGGTCCGGAACCACTCCAAACGCGACTCCGCAATCCTCATGTACCTCAGGACGGGACACGCACCACTCAACAAGCACCTCTTCCACATCGGAAAGTCCGACACACCATGTTGTCCGCACTGCCCGCGCAGCGACGAAACCGTCTTCCACTTCCTCGTCGAGTGCCCCGAACACGACAACATCAGAAGGCAGTTTTGGGACAAGATCCCCGTCAGGTCACGTAATATCATTAACCTCCTCTCGAACCCGAAGATGACAAAGGCTACTCTAGACTTTATCTACCACACCAAGAGAATCTATGCCCCTCGGGCATCCCAGACAAGAACCCGGGCTAAAGCCTCATCATGAGCACGGAAGCAAGCAGGGGGAAGGACACCCTTGAGGGACACAAGGAAGGGGAATGGAGAGGGAGCGGAGCACTCATCGTGACAGGAGAAGGCCCACGGAGACGGGAAACTGGCGTGCAGGATCCTAGGTTGCGCAGAGGTCCGGTAGTTGGGCAGTGGGCACACGCGAGCAGCAGGACACTGAGTAGCAGGAGAGGACATGCGGACGGACAGAGGAGCTTCTTACGGAGGCGTGAAGGGGCTTGCGGGGAGGTGCAGCCGACACACGGCGAAGCGGAGACTGGGATAGCCGGGACGAGGGGAAGCAGACGGAGAACTACTTGCGATGCAGAGAGGGAAGTGGAGGACCGGGCAGCGGCCATATTGCACACCTGTACTTGCCATCCGACATAGGGCATTGCCCCAGCGGACGTTAAATGGATTTAAAAAAATAAAATAAAATAAAATAAAATAAAATAAAATAAAAAGAAGAAAGGTGCATAGCCAGTACTGTTTGATCGTGCAGAATTGATGGCAAACTCGATCGCAGGCAACTTGGCCACCCAGTCCTTCTGGGAGGGACCGACACACTGGCGCAGCATCTGCGTGACAGTGCGATTGGCCCGTTCAGTTGACCCGTCGGACTCGGGGTGATACGCGCTCGACATGCGCAACTCGACACCCAACAGCTTGTGAAGGTGAGTCCAGAAAAGGCTCATGAACAGCACATCATGATCACTAACGATTGCCCGCGGCAAGCCGTGGTGCTTGTAGACTTCCGCAAACACAAGTTCGGCCACCTGCTTGGCAGTGTGATTCGTCCGGCTTGGGACAAGATGAACCATCCCGGTGAGTAGGTCAATGATCACAGTGATGGAATCATAACTTCCATTCCTGTCTTTGGATTCAGGAAGCGGACCCACAAAATCAATACCAACAGCTTCCCAAGGTGCACTAGGCATGGATAAGGGATTCAAGAGCCCATAGGGCTTCTGATTGCTGGGTTTACTTCGTTTACAGGTCTTGCAAGTATCACAATACTTCTGAACATCTGAAGCCATGGATTTCCACCACATGTGGTCCTTCAAGAGGCCAAGCGTCTTGTAAGCTCCGAGGTGAGCCAATAGCGAGTGACCATGTGAGATTATGATCTCGCGGACGCTGCGGGTGTCCCTGACAACGTTAGGTACGCACAGCAGCTTGCGGTGTCGTTCCTTGAGAAATACTAACCCATCTTCAACCCAGAAGTTCTTAAACTGCTTCGGAGCTTCAAGAATTTTGCTGAAGAATGGGTCCACATTGTAGCTGCCTCTCAGCACAGCTGGTAAGTCTATTCCCTCTGTATTCTCAGATAGACATCCCAGAAACTGATTACTGAGGCTTGCAGCTGCTTCGGAGAGCTGAATATCCTCAGGGAGAGGATGCCCACCTCCGGCTCCATGTGACGTGCGTCATCTGGTGCTGGCACAGCCTTCTGGGCATTACTTGGTGACTCTGGTGAGTCATTAGCAACGTCATTAGCAACTGATTGTGGTGTTTCCGCAGGACTCCCGCCCTCCTGTCGCTCTGCACGTGGTCCGTGCAAAACGACACGCTTTATCCGCTTCGCGAACTCCTTGGAGGTCTCCAGCCCCCCGTCGATGCGTCAGGTAGTGTAGCGCGTAACCGCGTGCTGCGTCGAGCGGGCATAATGGCCTTGGCCTCGGAACCTGTCAAGACGGCACGGATATCGCTTGCGCCTCCAGCGCGGCGAAGAACGCGTCACTGTCATCATGCACGGCATACTCGGATGCGGCGCGCACTGTGCCGGGACTATCATGCGCATAAATGCGCGACAGCGCATCCGCCAGGATGTTCTCCGCGCCAGGCAAGTATTCGATTTCAAAGTCGAATCCGGAGATGGTTTCTAACCACCGAGCCTGCCGCCCCGACAGGTTCCGTTGCCGAAGCAAGTGCACAAGTCTGCGGTGGTCAGTGACCCAGGTAAAGTGGCACCCGAGTAATATGTCTCGGTGACGCAGCATTGATTCGACGCCAGCTAACATCTCTATTTCATGCACAGGATAATTCATTTGTGCCGACGAGAGCTTAGCCGAGTAGAACGCAGCGATATGCCCAGAGCGAAAGTCCACGCCCTGCGTTACAACGCCGGCAACGCCGCCATGCGATCCGTCGGTCACCAGCCAGATGGGGGTGCTATCGGAGCATAATCCAGCGGCTTGCGGTGATGCTCACGATGAGCGTGCACCAGCCGCTTGATTTCGTCGAAGGCCCTTTGGTGCGTAAAGTCCCATTTATAGCTGGATTCGGACCCCGTCAATGATGTCAATATTCCCATAGGAATGCGAACGGTTGCGATATCATCTGCGAGGTATCCGACTGAGCCAAGAAACCACGCAACAGGTCCTTGTTGGTCGGGACCTTCCAGTTCAAGACGGAGTCCACCTTATCGGGATCCATGCAGATGCCGCCATCATCAACAATGCGTCCGAGCACCTTGAGCTCACGACACAGAAAGCGGAGCTTAGGTGCACTAAGGTAGAGTGTTTCACCCTTCAAAATGTCCATCACTGTCTTACAGTGTTCGACATGCTCCGCCAATGTGTCTGAGTAGATGACCACATCGTCAAGATATACGTCCATGAAGACGCCAATATGCGGCCCAAAAATATGATTCATCAATGACTGGTACGTAGCGACAGCATTGCAGTCACCCTGTTGCAATACCAGGCTAACCATATTTCCATCAGGAGTCGTCATCGCCTACGATCAACGTGGTCAGGATCCACACGTATCTGTTTTACGCGTCCTTCCCATCAATGAGGGTCGATACGGCTTCCGTGACAGTCGTCGCAAGATTCCCTCCATATCCGGAAGAGGTGATGTCTCCTTGATTGTGTTTGCGTTGCGCTCACGCAGGTCGCAGACCACACGAAGACGGTGTGGTATACCCTTCACACCAGTTCCAGGCTTTGTCAATAGCAACATCGGCGAGGTATTGCGTGCACTAGTCATACGCCAGCGGCCCGAATGAAGGTAAGCATCTCGCTTTTCGATCCAGTCCCCACGTAGCGCATCCGGGCACTTGGACGGCGCCAAGAATAAAGCTTCTCAGGCTCCTTTAGTGGGATCCGGTGATTGACCGCGCGCAGCGGTGGTAAAGGCGAGTTACTTGCCTCCATACATATGTTTAGCATACTCACGCAACAATCGTCGTGCGGCTTCTAGCTGATCTTCGAAGAGATCAGCTGCACGGACTCAAGTATCCGCACGCGCTTCCCTTCTATTGGGAGCGCCGCACTACTGCCAACCACAATGCTCGTCGGGTTAAACCCAAGTGCGCATTGATGTTGGAACAGAAACGGGGTCCCAAGGATTAGATCATAGTTGAGCAGATTGATGATATCAAGTATCGGAGCTCACTAATGTCCTGTACTCCAGATGGCTTTACAGCCATAATTAATCTTGGCACGGGAGCCTTGGACTGCAAGTACAGGTAAGGCCTTTCCAACTCAAAGCTTTTAATCCCAAGCTGATGAGCCAACTTGGCAGACATAAAGTCTGACAGAGAACCTGAGTCGAGCAATGCGCGTGCTGGCTGGTATTCACTCGTACGACAACAACAATTGGCTCAGGAATGAGGCGACGGAAGTCACGAGGGGTCCGCATTGCGCTGAAGCGTGGGTAGTGTGGTACGTTGACCGCGTTCACCTCGATCAATCCGACCACGACGGGGGTACAGGGAACAACTGCTTCAGCTCGCCCTCCAGTCGTTGACGGTGAACGGGGGGTCAAGCAGCACTTCGCGTGCAGGCGAGGTACCAGCCAGGTAGGTCCATTGCATCACATTCAAGAATATGATTCGGACAGCTAACACTGGTGGCCAGATAATCGTCTTGATGACGACGCAGCCGGCATGCTGAAAACATGAGAACCGAGGATCCGTGCGGTCGGCCGACGGGAAGGGCAGGTGCTTGTTCAGCACGCCCTCCGCACCCGATGCACAACGTCGCCCATGCGCTCGCCGCCAGAGCCACAAGGTATGTCTTCTTCTGATACGTCATAAAGACTGGCTAACTCACTTCTCAGCCAAGACACTGGGTCAAAGTCAGGATTGAGGAGGAGTTGTGACGGAACAGGTATGTCTCTTCGAGATGAATATACATAATGATATGCTGAGCATCAGAGATGCGATACACTCGATCACAGTCTCAGCATCATCATCACCATAGACATATGGCCCTTGCGACTGCAAGATCGCTGTCGCTCGGTCAGCATACACATCGCCCAAACGCCGACTGTAGTATGGCTCTGCCCGCAGCGCAAGCGCTGCGCTGTGTAGCTCTCCGAGCACATCAAGCGAGTGGTCCGAGTCTTTCACCACCTTCGAAGCTTGGTTCTGAGTTCCATCTGTGTCCTCCGAGTCTGACATGTGTCCGTAACGGACCGCAGGCTTGGCATGCTGTCTGTGTCCAAGCCGCACTCAGGAGCGGTGAGTTACTGTGATTTCTATCAGAGAAGAACTCAATATTATTAAATTCTATCTCTTCAATGGTCGCAGTGGATTCTGCGAGGCTGCGAAGACCCTCTGCACCGTCAAGATCCAACTCGACATTGAACGTCGAGATCCCAGGTGGGCGATCTCGATTATTTGACTTTATGCGGTTGGCTGACGGGCAGTTGCGGGACATGTGTCCCGGCTCCTTGCATAGGAAACACTTGCCAGCGGCGAGCAGTTCCGACCGCTCCCTGTCCGACAATTTGGGCCTGTCGGGAGCAGTGCTAGGTCCACTGCCAGTCTGTCCTCGACCTGACTGACCCGGTATCTGACTCGTCCGTGGCACTCCAGATGCAGTCGTTGATGCACCAGCACGGGGACCTCGGTCAGATCCGCCACTGTGGAACGGACGATGTCGCTTGCTTGTGGAGTCTCGGTGAGCGGAAGTACCACTTTGGGATGGCGCTGACGAAGCACCACTGTGTTTAGGAGTTCTGCGATCAGCGCCTTCACTGGCGTCGAACGCTATCTCAGAGATCTCCGCTACCTCCTGAGTCTCCGCCCAGGAGGCAGTAGCAGGCGTCAGACGTGCCTTCCACAACTCAGCCTGGATGCGACCATTCAGGCCAAACCACAGCTTGCGAACCTTCATTTCTTCAGGTAGGAATCCCACCATCAAGAAGAGACCCTTCAGCTCATAGATGAACTCACGGACAGTATGTCCACCCTGTTTCGCATTGTCCAGTCTATCCTGCATCCGCTGACGGAAGTTTACAGGAAAACAATAGTTGAACAGTTCAATGAACAGTTGCCGAAGCATCCAAGAACGAGGATCCTCCGATACGGTATTCACATAGAATTCATACGCTTTCCCAGTTAAGAAGTGCGATACTGTGACAGCGTGGCGGAGGGTTTCAACCGGTAACCGTCGACATATTCCATTACTTCTTGTACAAATTTGTGGAATGACTGAACATCCACAGATCCATTATACGATTTAGGCTCACGCGGCTTCAACACCGGTGTCTTGGACCGCCGTCGCGAATGCGAACGGTGCCGCCCGCGATCCCGACGACCTCTGTCGGACCCATGTTCTGAGTCGGAAGGCGGGTCTGAGTCTGAGGGATCAGGATCACCATTTCCATGGGCTGCTAGCCCCTGGAATTGCAATCCGAGGTAGCTGCGGGGATCCACTTGTGTAGCAGGTCTCAGGGCAGCACTTCGTTGCACTGGTTCCTCGGCAGGTTCACACGAGGCTCGAGCACGTCGAATGGTGCTGTCCACAAGTGCTTCAGCGGGCCCGCTAGGTGCAGGAGGTGTGCCACTTCCCATCCTCGTCATTTTCTTGGCTAACGCAGGAGCTCCGGAAACAAGTAGCGTCACAGGGGGACTCCCTGCCGCGCTTGCATTCGTTGCTCGGCCTCCGCCGCGGGCGTCGTACAGGCGGACTGAAGCCGCAGCTGTGCAAGTTCGCGTTGGAGTGCCTCCATTTGCCGGAGCAGAGATTCCGCCGTTGGGGCCGCAAGTGAATTGCCTGCAGCCGTATCACGGATGGTCTCAAGTGACTCAGGTGGCATACTGGGTGAGTTAAGGCCAGAACTTTCGTCTTGGATAGAAGTAGCTGACGCTGGCACTGCGCTGCTTTCACGCGCCATGTGCCATACGTCCGACAGCACTGGTAGCCTGCCGCTGGGACCCGGAAGTACGTCGTCGTGCCGTATGCGCCGCGTCGAGTAGGCTTCAAGCTCTCTTCGCTGCGCGTCCAGATCCAGCTCACTGGCAGCTATCCCGACACCGCCCCAGTTGAGAGGGTCGACAGTCTTCCCTTTCTCACGTGGGGTGAATCGGGTGGTAGTGGGCGAGCTCCCGCTCACGCCCTCATCGCTGCTGACGTCCTTGTCAACAGTTCGTCCGCGCTCAACGGTGCTCGTTGCGGCAGGTCGCACTGCCTGAGCAGCGCGGTAGTGGGGCGGGACGTCCCGAATGGGCGTATCAAGGCTACGGGCGCGACGTTTGCGCCGTACCTCCGTCCACATCCCCTCGTTATCATCTTCCTGCTCGAGAATCGCTCGAGAGGCCTCATCCGACGTCTCGGATGCTCCTGTAGTCTGAAAAGATGCAGAAGGAAATATATTTGGGTCATCTGTGTATTCCACTGATAACTCGCGAGCGTCGGGCTCGGAAACTAACCCCTCCGCCGATATAGGCTGTGGAGAAGGGCTTCGCGACACGGCCTGGCTGTAAGACCAGTCCGGTCGAACCTCCGAAGGAGAACTCACGCCTGAGGCGTCGAACGACGGCGTCGTCAGGCTAGATAGGGTAGACACGTCAACAACACGGTTAGACGAACTACGAGACTCACGACTGCTTGCGACGGGTGTGACTGGAGCAGCGACAGGCTGCACACGACCAGAGCGCAAGTTGTAAACCATGGTTTTGAAGAGTTCGGAAGAGTCGATTTTTGTTCAAGAATAGTCTAGTTGCTGTATGGTAGCCCAAGTTGATCAGACTCGAGTGAAACCAAGAAGCAGCAGTGAATAGTAAAGCTAGTTAAATCCGCGGTTCTGTAAAAAGATGTAGCGCTCGCGATCCTTAAGAGGAAATCGGTGGCACCACAAAGGTAGGAGAGTGAGAACGCACACAAGAGACAGGGATAACGGTTGGGTTAGCTACTCTAGGTACGCTGTCGTTACATGAGAAAAACCGGTTCTTATATAGCTGTAGGATAGTAAAATTTCTAGTAGTCACGAGACTAGGTGGAGCAGTCGGAAGAACATAGGAAATAAAAGATTAGTCAGTAAAAAGACAGAAGACGAATTAGGGAAGGTTAAGTCCAAAACGGGATGCAGCTCTATATCCGCTACAGCCAATCTCAGATTCGAATAATGATTGATCGTCCAAGATCTTTCTCACCTTTGTGGACATGGCCACCAGCGTCGTCTCTCCCTCCGCCGATGAACTCAAAAGCGCCCTCGTCGACCTGCGGGCAGAGCACCCGACCCTGGGCATTGCCAAACTCCACGAGCTCCTTCTATCTGCCAACCCGTTCTGGACCGTGAGCGAGAAGAGGACGCGGAAGGTGCTGCAGAGCGAGGGCCTCACCCTCTCGCCTTCCAGCGCGAAACCGAGCACCGACGGAGCTAACAGCATCCACCCGTCGTCACGGATAATCGAAGGACTCGATATCGAGAAATGGACCACAAAAGTGGAAGTGAAATATTTCGGCAAGACCAAGGGGAAGGGCCTGGTCGCGAAGGAGAGCATCGCAGCAGGAGAGATCTTATGGAAAGAGGATCCATTCATCCTCGCGCCAGAGTGGTGAGCCTGTGCCCAATTTATGTCTTCCCGCACCACAGGCCCTCATGAAATCAGGGATCTCTACGACCTGCAGATGTCGTCCCTAGCATGTGGCTACTGCTCCACGCCGCTCACAAACTCCCCGCTGGTCATCCCTTGTCCTATGTCCTCTTCGACCACCCCCTGTCCCGTGCGCTTCTGCAGCCGCCTGTGCCTCGCGCGCTCGGGGCGCACGCACCCCCTTCTGTGCGCTTCCCAGAACCCCGCGTCCGCGCCTCTGCTCCACTTCGCACGCAGGAACCAGTGGATGGCCTTGCAAGCCCTCGCGCAGTGCACGGCGAGGGTGCTCATAGCGCAACAGCAGGACGAAAAGACGTTCAGTGAAGACTGGGAAGTCGTTCGCGCGCTCGCACAGCTGGGAATGGAGGAACGTGTTAAATCCGGCTGGTCGGTTTACCTCTCGTACTCTGACTTGATTTTTTTTTTGATGTTGCATACTCAGGCTAGGCGGAGCCGAGCCCGATAGAGCGACGTGGAAGAAGGCTCACCGGATATACGTGCAAGCATTTCAGGAGCCTGCTACGGAGCCAGAAAAGAAACGGCTTTCAAAGCTGCTGAAAAAGCCTCTCAGTAAAGATGTTGCGCATGAGCTGTTCGACTATGACCGTTTCTTGAGCGGGCTCGGACGCATGAGTCTCAGTCAGTGCAATCAAATATCTAGCCCTGGTCGGTCGCGCTGACACACCGCTGGAAATGTGGATAATATATAGATCTAGAAGCGCACGGTGGTCTGTACATTCTGCACTCACACATCAACCATTCCTGCATGCCCAACGTCTCCGTCCGGCATCTCGACCAGCGCACCGCGCTATCGCGGATTACGGTTATCGCGAGGCAGGACATCGCTCCCGGCGAAGAGCTCTTTATTACGTACGTGAACCCCGAGCAGCCCCTCGACCAGCGCCGTCGGCAGCTCATAGAGTGGGGATTCGGCCTGTGCAAATGCGATAGGTGTGTGGCGGAGGAGAGCGAGACCAGCGAGGCCACCGTGGGTAAGGCGGATGTGGACGACCTTGAGGCGGAGCTGAAGGCCGGGCTGGGGGTCATGTAGCTTGCGCGTAGCACCGTCATTTCGTGGCGGTTAATTTTCGCTGTAGCATGCGAATATATGAGCCAACGTAGGAGATATCTGCATTCAGGTATTGGAGTATCTAGCGGTATGTACGTGTACAATTTCCATGGCGCGAAAGCCCTCTGCATCACGAGATGGCATCTTCTGTCAAACACGTTTCTTGAATAGCGTTCCGCTGGCGACCTTCTCGACATCCCGGCAAGTCAAACTATACCTAGTTCCCCGCTTTAACACTCCGCCATTCGCGACGGCCGTCCGCTCAAACTCCCCAGCCAGAAGATCCGCGTTCGCTATCTGGGGAACAGGACGCGAGCCGTCCACGGCCGCAGCCGGGAACACGTCCTCCTCGACGCCGTCGATGCCGTGCAGAAGAGCCGTGTACATCGACGATGTCGTGATAACGAGGCTGCGGGGTTCCAGGAGCAAAGACATGACTGGAACGGGGTCGATCGCCTTGCCCATTGCTCCGCCGACCTCGTCATGCGGGCTGTACCGGTAGTAATGGAAGACCGCGTGAGACCCGAGAGAAAGCGTCGCCACTACTGGGTGGTATGCAGGCCCATCTTCGTGCGGCTTCCCGATCGTCGTTCTCGTGAGCTAAAACCGCTATCAGGGATCGTGCTGACGCACCATGATGCCCTGTCCTGTGCAGTACTGTAGAGATGAAAGTCAACACGCGCCGCGCGTGAAATATTAATAAAGAACCGTACTTCGTTCATGATTATGTGGTTTGGAGCTCCGTGCGGAGAGGAGTCGAAGGCACCGGTCGCTCTGATGCGTCCGATAATGTCTGGGCTGGCTTCTCAGTAAGCTGCATGGAACACACGACCGCATCTGAGATTGGCAAAAAACCCCACTGACTATTTGTCAACGAATGGGGGCATCTCTTGAGGAACGAGGACCTTCCTCGCAGTCATGTTTCCTCCTGTATAGACCACGATGGATCAGACAGTGTTGTATGGGGCGACATCGGCCCACGGCTAACCCCATATTTGCAACCTAAAATCGCGTCAATCATTCGTGTACGTCGATATTGTAGTATACAACTACTCACCTGCGGAATGCAAGCTGTTTCCACTTTGGCTGTGGAGATTGTTGGATCTGTGATGGTGTCCACATTAATTCTTGAGTCAGCCCACTAGTTCGCAATGAGAGACTGCAAAACTCGCCTTGCGAACCAGATACTCTTCTTCGTCTACCGTAATAAAATTCGGGATATAATACGTCGCCTCACTGCCGCAAACATGGTATTTATCCAAGGTCATTTGTCAAGGAAGATTCTCGACGTTAAGTTAACGGTATATGTGCGCAAGCGCTGCGGCAAGCTCTCGTCGTCTAATGGCTATGATATCAGATTCCTATCGCAAGCACATGATCTGAAGGTTCCGGGTTCGAGTCCCGGCGGGAGTATGTAATGCGCTCTTATGATTTTGTTTCCAACCGTTCTTGTACCGTTCTTGTGGCGTTTTGCTTTCCCTCCACCCTCATTCCCTCTCTTTTCATCCACACCCCAACACGCGAGCCGCACACAGCGACATGGCCGGCAAGACCCTCAGCAACGGCACGCTCAGCCTGCGGTTCATGCAAAATGCGCAGCGCGCAAAGCTGCAGGCGCAGGTCGAGCTCGAGCAGGCGAAGATCAAGGACGACGCCGAGTGGGAGGTCCCGAAGGAGGTCAAGGACGCCTGGGGCATCGCGCGCAGCAACAACAACAGCATCAGCACAGTGCGTTTCCGCCCGTCTGCACGGCGCATCTCACCCAACCCGCACAGGACTACCGTCGTCCACGAATCATCGTACCTCCCGTTCATGTTCGCGTCTCAAGATCAAGAAGAAGGCCCATCGTCCAGCACACAACCCGCCCCGCCCGCGAAGCTGCGCGGGCGCCGAGCGTTCAACGGGCGCGGCGAGGAAGTCTTCCCGGAAGAGGTGAGTGGTCCCTCTCGCACATCTAGACGTCCAACGTTCACCATTCACACCTCCACGCCCACAGCGCAAAGCGGCCCCAGACGCCGCAGACGCCGCGGACGAGAAGCCGCCCAAGCCCGAGCGGCGCCCCTTCGCGATATCCGGCTTCCGGGCGCCGCGCGACGCACAGAAGGACGGGAAGAAGGCGCGCACAAAGACCGCGCAGATGCTCGTCCGTGAGGACCCCGCCCCGCGTGCCCCCGCGCCGCCGCCTCCCCCGTAGACAGCATCTCGCGCCGATCGGGCTTCGTCAAGCCCGCTGGCGTCGACGAGCCCGGCGCGCGAGCCGGCCCTGCGCTCAAGCGCGAGAGGGGGCAGGACCTCGGGGCGGATCTCCCGGGATCGGAGGTGAAGAGACGGAAAAAGAAGAAGGATATCTCGTCGTGATGCCCTTGGCACCGTACCGATAACACAGCGTGTGAGTCTCTCGTGGATGATGCACCTCGCTCGGACACGGGGCTGGCACGTTCAGCTGCTCGATGCTCCGGTCGGGCAGCGCCCGATTCGTGGGGTACGTCATCTGGAGGATGCAGAGCTTCTCGCGCTTCGTGAATTAGCGACTTAAATTTTCTGATCCAGCGGTGCTCTGTGCTCGTGTTCTAGAGTATGGTGGTGGGTGCCCCCTCTCTGGCTCCGTCGGTCGTATGACACGGCTCATCTGTCCCCATCACCCTGGTCGATGACAGCGCTCCGTCCGTTATGTACCATCGTTGGAATATATCCCTTCACATGCTCCTTTCGTGCGGAACGACGTTTGCAAATGCCTGAGACGGCCGGCCTCGTGATACGAGTAGCAGCAGCTAGGATTGTATTGTATTGTATTGTATTACCAAGGCGCACGATACGAATTATATCTGATGAGTCACGACTCGTACGTGTCCGAACCCAACCGCCAGCACCCAACCGCCCGAATCGACCACCACCGCCGTCGCCCACGGAACTTCTCATCGTCCCTCGCGCATGTTGTATGTACGTATGTACATCTCGAGATCGCGCATTTCCCGTTGAAGCTTCAAGCTCAAGCTTCAGCGCTCGACGGGTGTGCAGCCCCATAACGTCACCGGCCACCGTCCGCGCAGATCAGCCAATACACACAGATCCAGTTATCCCGCGTCCGCACCGTCCCCCGCGCGGCAGCTCGTGCGCCGCTTCGAGTCCGCACGAAGCCCCGCGTCCGTCCTCGGCGCGCACAAACACAGAACACAGAACACGGTGCGCACCTACGCACAGCTCGACGCGATGTCGTAATCGGAGGACGAGCAAAGACCGCGCACCGCTCCCCTCGCCCGGCGAAGCTCTCCCAGCACAAGTATACGCTCCAACCTCACGATCGAGAGAATACCCCGCATGCAGTCGCGCGCCTCGAGTGCCACTATGTAGTCGTCCAGAGCGGCTTCGCCGTCCGTCGACGCAGGACTCGGAAACAGCGCGCGCGAGTGCAGCTCGAGTCCGCACGAAGGCAGCGCGTCCGTCGTGGGCGCGCACGAACACGGCACGCGCACACGAAGCACGATCCCCACGCACACACGCACCCGATGCCGTAATCGGAGGACGAGCAAAGACCGCGCCCCACGTCCGCGCTCCAACCTCACGATCGACAGAACGCTCCGCGCGCGTCCCCGAGCGCGAGTACTAGGATACCACATCAGTCGTCCAGAATGGCTTGGCCGTCGACGCGAGAATCAGAACCAGCGCCTTCGCCTTCGCCTTCGCATTCGAGGAACCGCGAACCACAGCTGCTAGCAATATCGTGCCCACGTTCGACGCCGAGGCCCGAGGCGTGCGGCGCTGCAGCGGCTCGGGGGAACTCTTGTAGGTTACGCCGTGCAGGCGTGCAGAAGCCCGCGCAGTTATACATAGGTGACGGCCGGGTGCAGACTGCCTGGGAATGGGTAGGACGCAGCGAACCTGATCTGTCTTTCTTTCTGTTTGGCTGGCTGTCGAGCCCAGTCTAGCACGCCGAAGAGATAACGACTTGAGGCGTACTCGCAACGCGCGCGTACTCCGAGAACAAGAATAGGATTCGCCCGGTTCTAGAGATAGAGTTCGAAGCAAGCACCGAGGTATTAGCGGCGCCTTCTTTCTCTGCACCGCCTAAAGGATGAGCAAATGTTCGCGAGACGGCCGTGCAGGTCAGCTCAGCTTCGAAGATGCGCGCGGGCTGAGCCACGCCACGAAGCCCCGGTCTAACTGCGTCGTCCGAAATACGGTGGGAACGCTCCCACCGCCGCGCCGCCTCCATGCCAGCGCACCGGGCCCAACGTGTGCCCGATGTCTTCCAGCGCACGCACGCACGACACGCTAGAGCCAAGCACGGGTGCGCGCCGCGAACAGGCGCAACATGAGGGGCTTACCCGCCAACGTCACCAGCTCGCGCTATCCGTCGGCCCGGCAGCGAAGGAGGAAACACCGCGGCTTCTGGGACGATGCGCACGACCCGCGCGCGCCTGCCCTTCGCTGGCGCGCATCGCGAAGACCACTGGAGGGGTCGGCAGATCCGTCGTCTGTATGAGCAGCCAATACGGAGTTTCGTCAAAGAAGTTGCCGACCGAGGTCTCGTAAAGCACGAACAACCAATGAGGCCGATCTCCTGTGTGCGCCACGCTGTGGTTGGCGCGGCGGGTGCTGTGGAGGAACCTTTTTTCTTCGCCTTCAGGCCGATCAAGGATGAGTAGCTAGAGAACTTAGTCGAGCCGCACAAGAAGCGCGGCGCGTTCGAAGGCGATCGTTTCTTCCGGCGCAAGGGTGCTGGGCAGATCGCGGTCGCCGCACCGGGGTAACCTGTCAGTATCAGTGTCGGCGGATCCACGCCGGCGGGCTGGCGCAGCGCCTGCGCTCCCGCGCGGCCATTAACGTTGCGCAGAGCAGAGCGTGGCTTCGGTGAGCGTCTTGGGGGTGCCGCGGGGGCGCGGGGTGCGTCCCATTCGCTGGGAGGATGGCGCGGACGAGGGCGGGCGAGGCGCACGCAGACACAATCTATCTGCTGGGGCTGAGGCTAGAAGCCATCGTACGTGGGGCTTCGGCTTCCTGCGCATATGATGTGATGAGTCCACCACGTCAGACTTCATCGCTGCGACGGAACGCGCCGCCGCGTCATTTGAGACACCGGGCGGACGCCACGCCACGCTCTGCGCTCGCAGCAGCCCTTCTGATGGAAAGTGTGCCATTAATACTGCGTGTGGAAGACAGCTGGAGACAGGCAGCGCGAGATGCTGCTGCTGCTGGCCAGGGGATATCAGATGGAAGAGGTGCGGATGGGCGCTAGGCACGCACAGGGGGGAATAGCGTCCTCGAGAAGGCTTCGGGCGATGATAGCATGATGAAATGATACATTGCGCATGTCTTCTCCGTACCGGAGACGTGGGCTGGGGCGTTCGATGTGGCTCAAGTCCGAGGCGGAGACTTTGCGCGCGCGCGCGAGTGTGCGCCCGGTCCAGTACTGCTTAGTGCTTACTTGGCGCATCGGGCCTTTGCGCGGCTGGCCCTGGCCACAGCGGACGCAGCTGGACATCGTGCAGGCTGAAGGTTGGGACATTGATTGCGGGGGAGCCTGGAGGGGACGGCAGCCACGGTGCCGCACGGGTGGCGAGGAGGTGCCGAGGGATTCTCGCGGTGTTGTCGGCGCATCCGGGTATCTGCCGCGCGCGCTGCACAGCACGGCCGGTGCGTTTGGATGGCTCCCACAGGCGTAGGGTTCGGGGGCTATAGCGGGGTGTGCCCCCCGCGAAAGGGGAGGATGCCGATGGGCCCGATAAGTGGATTCTGGGCCGGAAGGTGGGGAAGAATGAAATCAGGAACGGAAGAGGGCGCTGGGAGCGCTGGGAGCGATGGCGCTGGGAGATTGGCGCAGCGAGAGGTGTGCGCGTGTACAGCGTCAGCGTTCGTTTGACGCCTCGTATGGCATAAACATGTGCGCTGATCTCTGTGACAGTCGCCCGCCAGGGCCGCATTACACTAGAGCCGCGTAGCATATATCTGGTATACGTATATATACGTGTGCTCTCGGATACGACAAGTGCATTATTATGGTGGCGAGGAATCTCCGAGAACTGGAAGACGCGACGTCGCGCACTAATACGAACGAGCTGGGTGAACAAGGTTGTCTTGAAGACCGGGTGTCATCGAGACGAGCACTAGGGAAGAGCTTGCACGGCAAAGAAGATCCGGGAGGTGCCACGATGGCAGGAGGACTCCAAGCACCTGCCGTGCGATGCCTCATGGCAGACGGTGTGTGCCATGTCTGGCAGAGCTTGGCAGGTGGTGAAGCAAGGGACCGATAAGATGCACGGCGAGCAGATAGAGAGTCCCCAAGTGCTCGATCGAGGAAAGGTCGCGCGTGTCGCAGCTCAGGTAGCTCATGCATGAGAGCGCTCATGGACAATGTTGGCGTATGTAATAACAAAGGTTCCGCGCAAAATGGAGACCCGTCGATCAAACTATGGATACGGCGTGACACAGTGACAGGAGGTGACCGGTAGATACACCGGTCGAAGCGCTCGGATCCTTCTCAGCCTGGCTAGCTCCTCCTCATACCACAGCTAGCCTACCTGTCCTACCTCTCTCCTACGTAACCCTCTCCAGTCGCCCGTCACCCAGCCCAGTCGTGGCCGGGCGCGATCTCGCACGCACCGTCCCCTGCGTGGTCCCAGCGACGGCGGGCGACTGCGTCCCCTTCGAGCAGAAACTGTCAATGTCATCGCTCTAGCATCGCTCTGAGAAACCAGCGCGAAATCAGAGATGTCCATGTCGCGATGCGTGCGATGCATTCCACGCGCGCATTCCACGCGCACATTCGATGCACGCCCACTTGGGCTGCAGCAACCACGCCCGTTCTGTCGGCGTCAAGCGCATTCCGTAACAGATCCCAAGATGACACCGCCTGAGCAGAACGCGAAGCTCGACGGGGCAACCGCAACGGAGAATCCGAGTCCGAGTCCGACTGAAAGTTTCGATGGCAGAACTCGCCTGACATGGCATGTCGGTACCATGACACACATCCCAGAGATGCGTCGCACAGATGCGTCGCACAGATAGATGCATTGCAGATATGGCACTCTCCAAGACATGCCCGTCGCCGCACTCGGCAGCCATCGCACTCGCTCCATTGGCAGAATCGACCGTTGGCGCACGGCGCATTGACTGGCGTGTCCGCAGACGACTACATATGATACATATGATAGATGTAGAGATTCTTCTTCGCTTAGAACAGTACTGTCACATAACGTTATCTGGCAGCGGACTCTGGCGGACTCTGGCAGCGGACCGGAGGCAAAGATGTGAATGAAAGTTCTCTCCCAGAGTTTGCACCGCCCGTACAAAGAACACCGACGTACCTTCTCCCCCCCAACTCTCTTCTTCCATAACCTGGGAATCCGCCCTTCTCTTATAATCCGCCCCTCTTCCCCCTCCCATCCTTCCCCCTTTTCTTATTTCTTCCCACCCATCCTTCTCCATCGCCACCCACCATGGCCACCTCTTTCCATCTGCGCCCCGTCTCCGTCAGATCCGCCTCCCCCACCACAAGCACCTCCACAACCAGCGAACGCAGCCCGCCCCAGGCCCAAACTCAAAAACACACACAACCCTCCTCCCGCCACAACGATCAGCCTCCGCCTCTCGCCCGCCCCGCCCCCTGTCCCCCTCCACCCTCCGAGGTACGCCACCCACCCTCCCCTCCCCTCCCCCCCCACTGACCCCCCCTCCCCCGCAGATGTGGACCTCTCCGTCGACCGCGACATGGCCCCGCGCAAGTACCCCGCCCCGCCCACCGGCCACGAGCTCATGGCGCTCTTCCCGCCCGCGCCCCCCACCGGCGTGCGCAGCGGGCCCACCAGCGGCTACTTCGAGCGCGAGGAGCGCGCATTCTTCGCGCAGAAGGGCAAGGAGATCGTGCGCGTGCGCATCGAGGTCGACATGCCGCCCGGCGCAGACGCGGACGACCGCCCCAAGCCCCCCGTGCGCTCCTGGCCCCCGCACAGCAGCCCGACCAGGCCTCACCGCACGCGCCCCTGCCCCCCGCACCCGCCTTCCCGCACCCGGGGCCCAGCGCACCGCGCATGCCGCGCCCGCCCGTCCCTATGGCGACCCACTCCCCGTACCACGCGCCCGCGCCGCCGCCGGCGTATCCCGTGCGCAGCCCGCACGACTCGCCGATGGACGCGCCGATGGACGACCCCGACGAGGCGTGGCGCCACCCGATGCCGCACAACGCGCGGCGGCGCGCGGGGAAGCACACGCGGCGGGTGATCGTGAAGTGATGCGCCGGTGCCGGTGAGTGCTTGTGTGTGGGTGCGGGCGCGCGGGACTGACGTGGCGTGCTGTAGCGTTTTCTTGATCGCAAGCGGGCACGCGGGGTCGCTGGCCTTGTCCCTGCCCTCGTCCCCGCATGGCACACCGATCCGCCCCGCCCCCGCCACCCTGCTCCCCATCCATCCAAACATCCCAAAGAACGGAAGTCGTAATGCGCGCCCCGTGTCCGCCGCTCGCTTGCCCTGATGCCGTGACGATGCATGTGTATGTATGCGTGTGCGTGTGTGGATGTCAGCTGAATTGGAACTGTAGCCGTATATAGCAGCACGTATATTGACGATGACCAAGTATATACTTTGCTTTTACCGTGCCGCGCCGCGCAGCGCAGAGAGTTGTGCGGGCGCGGGCGCGGGGCGGACGCACGCCTGCCTAATATAGAACTCTGCGTATCAAAATACATATATCAGTGGGGTGATCATCATGATCGAGCGGACATTTTGCTCCCACGCGAGATCGCGTCCGATATGCTTCCGGGCGCTCTCCAATGGCGGCGCTCGTGTGTGTTTTTTGAACTGTGTGCATATTTTTTCGACGCTGTTGCGCGGTGGCGAGACGGGGCTTCACATTGTAGGATATTCATTTGGACGTGCAGCTGGGATACTCGTGCGTGAAACGAACGGACTCGTACGTGGCTAGTGCGACTGCATTACTAGTAGTACTACTATTACTTTGGGGGTTCCTGAAAATTCCCAGCGCTTCGTCTCCTACAGCATCACCAGATGTCTTGTGCCTTTTATTTCTACATGGCATGGTAGAATAACTCTTTAGGTAAATGTTAAAAAAAGAATGGAGCAAAACCATGAAGAGGCAGGTGTTTTAGAGGTGTGCCGGAAATGACGCTCAAAATCTGCCTGCACGCAGGTAGAGTCTGACATTTTGTCATGGCCAGAGAACTGCTTCTCATTTTTTTTTAAAAAACACCGTACAATGTTCAACATAACCTATATACACACTCCATGTGACTCAAGTAATATTTTATTGAGTATGGCAGGAGTGGAGGTAGTTCCTGAAATATTTTGGCAATTTCAGGAACCCCCCAAGTAATAGTACGTACGCCTCCTGTACCATAAGCTCCCCGACTAGTCACACAGAAGAACGCCATGCAGTAGGTGCTAATGCGGAATCTCCCAAGTATGTACAATCGCGCGCTCTCGCCCAAAGCGCCCCGTACGTACGTCGCGTACGGGACTCGTCCTCATCAGCCCGCGTCTGGCAGACGGGCACACCGTGCGGCGCCACAGGATCACAGAGAAGCACCTGTCGGTGCAGGTGCGCAGGCGGCGTAAATGTACATGTACATACTACATGCTACATATGTATATGTGTCTCCCGTATGCGCGTGTACATTGTGAACGACACGCGTGACGTGCGGGAGCTCCGGGCTCGGACGCGTACTTATGGGAAGAGACTTCGCGTTGCGGGTATCGAGCACGCGCGCGGACCTTCGACACAGGGAAGCATGCCGCGATCGTGCGCGCGCGCGCGTTATCAGATAGCGAGCGAGAAGCAGGGCCTGACGACTAAGTATGTACTTGATCCATCTGCGACGGGAGACGCGAGGACGCCACATCGGGAGCCCTTACATATATACGTACGTAGTCGGGGCGCTGCGCGAACGAGGATACGCGAATACGCTGTCACCGAGGCGCGAGTGCGGATCTGCAGATCTGAGTAGGCCGAGAGGCGGGGGCGCTTCGGCTCGGCGGGCGGTGGGGCGGACTCGCCAGCCCATAACGAGTTCCTCGGCCCACCCACGACGCCCGTCGCACGTCGCGCGAAGAAGAACTGGCCGACCAGGCACGCGGGCGTGATGATACCGATGCATGGGCGTGGTGGCTGGCCTGCCGATGACATGACATAAAGATGTGTCACGAGGAGGACCGCGCGCAGTAGTGGCGGCGCAGGTACACGGAGGGCTTCTGAGAGATTTACACAGCATGGTGATCGCTGGCAGGTGGGTAGCGCTGGGAGGGCACTAGTAGCGTCCCCCGTTAGTAGCCGGATGACATTGACAGGTGTGGTCGAGCCAGGATCCGTGAAGCAGCTGCAGGGGCCTAGTCTTGTGATGGCTCCGCGGGGAGTCAGGGGCGACGCGCACTGTGGTGTACATGTCGTGCGGCTGGAAATCCGACGTTGTTTCTGAGGAGAGAGACGAGGTTGGGGCTTTTCATGACGTATGACGGCATATTAATCAATCGTAGCTATATTGGTGGAGATGGGTGGGGGCGAGCACACCTCGGATACGCGAGCGAAGCTGGGAACACTTCGAGAAGATGGCACATGCTTGGCAAGTAACGGGGACGACGTACCAATCAACGCGTGGTGCAGCCAGGACACGCGCGCGAATTTTCTGCGTGCTTCAGCTCCGGGGGTAAGTACATGCATACGTCGAATAGACGAAGCGAATCGCTGAGAAAATCGTGTAGATGATCTTGATGCACGGAGGGGAAGGTGAGTCGCTGCCATTGGGCAGGATACAACATCCCAAGCGAGGCACTGCTGGTGAGGAAATCCGATTCAGCACTATGATGATGGTATCCAGGACCGGCATTACTCACCTGGGGCTTGAGGGACACCGCCTCCAACTTCCCCGTTAGCAGGATCTGAGGATACGAACACATGAAGTACTCAGATGATCACTTGTGTGAAAGACTGCTCCACAAGGCACCATCGATCTCAATGCACACTGAAATATAGCGAGCTTTCATGAATCAGAGGTCTACATTTTTTTTTGCAGATGCAGGCAACCATGCAGTCTGCAGAGGACAAAGGCGTAAAGAGCAGAGGAGGCCGGCAAGTTCCGATAAATGACGCTAAGGACCCAAAGGCCGCCAACAACTCGAAAGATAACTTGGAAGACAATCTGGCAGCATACGGGTTTATATTTTCTGCTTCTGCCTGGGCAAACTCTCTCGCACTTGGCCTAATTTCTGGTGCAATTTTATACGCTTGTCTATCCATGGTCAGTAAATTTTCCAAGTCTGGACGAACGACGCAATAATCTGACGAAACCGATAACATAACCGTGAACTCAATATCGCCGCCTCGGATTCCTGCTTGTGATCGTCCTCAATTCTGCGCACCGCGCGCCGATAGTCGAGGTCAACCAAATCCAAGTCGTCCGCCGATAGACAAATGGAGACCCTGATCGAGCAGTTTCGCAGTGTGACCGGGGCGCCGTGAGTGGTCCTTTATGCTTCCGCACGTTACGCGCAGGTGCATCGGCGCTGATCGACGTGCCCTGCCCTCCTCCACAGTGTCCGGGAGGCGAAGCAGTACCTACAGAGATACAAACGGGTGGACATCGCCGTCGATGCATATTATAACGAGCCTGCGGCGAGTATCGCGCGGAGCAGCGGTCCATCCACGACCAAGCTCAACCAGCTGTTCGACACCTACAAGGGTGCGTCCCCTCTCTGTGCTTCGTTCGCTGCAGAAATTTAATGTTCCACATGCGGGGCGTGCAGATCCAAACGGAGAAGACATCACGATAGACGGCACCCTCAAACTCTGCGAAGATCTCGGGGTCGACCCCGAGGACGTCGTCCTGTTGTCCATCGCGTACGAACTGAAGTCACCCGGCATGGGCCAGTGGACGAAGGAGGGGTGGACCAGCGGCTGGCGGTCGCTCGGGTGCGTCCGTCCGCTGTCGGCCGCGCGAAATCGCTCATGATCGGAACAGGGTCGACACGCTGCCCGCGATGAAGACGAAGCTGGTAGAGCTACGGAACAGGCTCGCGGTGGACCCGGAGTACTTCCAGTCGGTGTACAATTACACGTTCGAGTTTTCGCGCCCGGCGGGGCAGCGTAGTCTGGGTGCGCACTCATGTATTGGAGATGAACCATCTGCTCATGATGTCGTGCGCAGCTCTTGACATGGCCCAGGGATTCTGGGCCCTGTTAATCCCACATGGGTTGCATGGGGGTGCTCTTTCACACGTTAGCTCGGAGGACGATGACGATGAAGACGAAGATATGGATCGGGACGAAGGCTGGAAAGATGAGTACACGGGTGGTGGTTCGATTCCTCACCGAGAAAGGTGGCAAGGGCGTTAGCAAGGACGTGTGGCAGATGGTCGGTCGCATTTTTTACGTCCTTCCAGACTCTGTCCCTTTCTCACTTTACGGAACCAGTTTCGCGAATTCGTGCGCACTATCGACTCGAAGTTCGAGACATATGATATCGAAGGTCCGTGATCCGATCGTCATACGGAGGTCTCGCCTTGGTTATCTGACCGACATCCTTCCATGCAGCCGCTTGGCCGTCCACGATCGACGAGTTCGTCGATTATGCGAAGGCGCGGCTGGCAGGGTCTTCTCACTGACGTTAACGGAGGGTGGTCAGGCTTCTGTTTCCCTTCACTGTATCATCGGATGTTGTACTGTTGATTAATCTTGGACGCGGTATCCAGAAGGCCTCGACAAATAAATGTATGAATAACCTCCATTTCTGTGTGACACCTGGTGACAGCCCGTGTAATATCATGTTTTAATTCGGCACCCTTGGGAAAGGCGGCATCACGTCGCAAAACTAGCCTTTATGAGGTTAAGCTGGAGTTTCTCCGATCACCGAACTGAGTATGTACATGGAAAATATGATACAACCGGTGGCTCTGCACTTGCATGAGACGGGCTCGAGATCCATGCTGGACGTCAGCCGATGCCGGTTGGGCCCTAAGCGTCGCGGAGACATCGGATAGGTTTGAGCAGACAAACCGCTTGGAGAACCAGGGTTGTCGTAGGCATATAGGTCAGGGCAAGCCTACAGACAATAAGGCTGGGAGGAATGGCGACTCCTTGACCAGGGACAATCTCGGAGAAGCAGTAGAGGCGGTCACAGAGACCATCAGTTTCGCCGAATCACTGTCATCGGGAAAAAAGAGCGTCAGATTATAAGTTTTACGGTGAAAATTCCAAACGTACGCCTGGCCAATGCGTACAACCATCTCAGACCCGTCATCGGCGAGCCATAAAACGTCCACATATGTGTGCGAGGACACCACTCCGAACGACTGGCCCAACGAGTCCTGAATTGACTTTCTCAGAGTCAACTCGTCGGGGCATGGCGGAGACACCGAGAACCGTATGTAGTGGTAGGTCGACGAGAGCTGACGCGGCGGCATCGGGTGAAACACTCAGTTTCCGACGCGGTGATTTTGACTGGGCCGACTGCGCAAAGTGACAGAAAGTGTAAACAAGTGTAAATGTGGGCGCTTCTGCAGCCGTGACTTCATGTTCTTGCTCCCACCACCGATCCTGGACAATATACTCTTCTGCCTCCTATATTTTCTGTGCCTCTGATGCCCACGGGATGGCGAACGAAAATGCTGCGGAATTATCGAGGAAGCCAGGGAGAAACGGGCTGCCAAACGGGAGAAGGCGCAACCATGGATCGTCCTGAAGCTCGCAATAGCATTGACCCTCGGGATCATCGGATACGCATGTTACGTTTACATTGGGAGGTTTTGCATACCTATGATTCGAAGGGAAGGAGACGCACTGGGCAGCCCGGGACTAGGCAGTGAGTGGCGGCATTTCTGTTGCGGCAGGATTCAGATCAATAGTCCCAAGAACGATGCGTTTACTTCAGACTTGTACTGCAGCAGACGGTTGGAAGGCGATGCTCTGTAATTATACATTCGAGCATAACTATTGATCTGAACTCTGCTGCTGCCACTCGTCGCCGTCTAAACTGAACAAGATGTTCCGAATTTATTTAGTTGCTTTTTTGATCTTATTCTGCATATTTTGCCTCATCATGCTGTGGGCGTATGTGAAGGTATTGCCCACCCAACCTATCTGCGTTTAAGCCCTTTAAGCCCGTTAACATGAGCGCAGGTTGTCCTCACTCCTCCTGGAATGGCAAAAGCAGTAGGTCTAGTGCCACTTCGCATCCAGACACACGCTCACACACGGGACATATAGCACACACGGAAATCACCGGCACCCATGATTCAAAACGCCCTTCCAGTATGGTGGGATTCGGAAAGCTTCGTTGGTGATATTGGCGGGGCCTCTTACCAAACTATGTCTTCCCACGGACAAAGACCATCTGAAGCAAGCACACAGTCGCAACTACATTCACAGAACAATGTTTTGTTATCCGCGACAAGACCGCCGGCTGCTCGGCTTCCCTCGTCGAAGAGAGATAAGCCACAAGGTATCTGTCATGTATCCCCTACACGCATGCCATTCTGTCGCGCTAACGGTTTTTAGGACAGCTTGAGCATGCTGATGAGCGAAGAGAAGGGAACGTTGGATTCACGGATGCAATTCCTGCCGTGGCAACAGAAACGTCCGATGTCCGCCGTCAATCGTCTTCAGGAGTCACCCAGAATGGCGCGGCCCCGAACCAGCAGCCCATGAAATACACGAGGAGGCCACCCACAACTCCCGTACTGCTTCCAGAATATAGATACTGCCACAAGGATGGCTTTATCAAGCCACTGAGAGCGCACCATTGCCGTGCTTGCGGTACTGTCCGTATCTGACGGCATCCGGAGTGACGTGATAGCTGATTGAATTTACAGTGTATACTCCGCTATGATCATCACTGTCCCTGTGAGTTAATGTGCTTACTCTCCGCTGACATGTAATGATTTATGATCCATAGGGATCGGACAATGTGTTGGGGCCCGTAACCATAGAGTAAGATGGGCGCCGTTTTATTTTCGTTACTCTCTCATATATATCTCCGCCAGTTTTTTGTCATTTTCGTGGAATGGGGTCTCATTTTCTGCTTGTGGACTTTCTCGACCCTCGTTGGCTTGAACGCCCGAAGACATACCAGTACAGGCGGGGACATTGATCCACAACACATTGTCATTATCGCACTGCAAGTATCTCATCAAATATATCATTTCATCACGGAAGCTGAAATGTTGTAACGGTTGTAGGTCGGCGTTATTTACCATTTTTACTTTCGCGCTCGTCGTGTCCCACATCGAACTACTGACATTAAACCAGACTACTGTCGAGTCCCTCGGCTCCCGCAGGATAAAGGACCGCGAGAAAAAGGTGCTCACACGCATTCATGCCTGGTATCAGTTTGGGTCAGTGGCTGCTCCATCCACATATGGCTAGATGTCCTTACTCTATCCTATGCCATCTAGGGCGAAGCGAAGAACTAGGAAACAGTGGGACGAGGATTGGGGCGACATAGACACCGAAGGAAATTTGTGGTGGCTCGGCAGTCGCCGGCAGAACTGGGAATCTATCATGGGACATCGTGTTTGGGAATGGTTCCGTAAGTGCGCGGGCTCTCCCGTACTTCCGCCCTTGCATGAAACCTCTGGCTGAATTTCCCCCTCGGCAGTGCCAATTGGCCAAAGTCCTGATGACGGCATTTCGTACATTCCTAATCCCCGATTCGATAGCGAAGGGCGCTGGAGACCACGGCTAGAATGGCCTGCTGAGCTACGATGATGCGGCGAGGCCTGTTGATGATTTCATTTCACTTTCATTATTGCACCGTTACGTCGAGGGTATCTAATTTCGATGATACAATACTGTAGACTCATGGACCAGCGGATTTCAGTATGTGAGTATGTGGGATATTTTGCATGAATACCTTTTGTAATATCTGACAGCGGAGCACTGGATTGATTCCGTTACCCATGTATACCGTATAGCAGCTTAGTTTCTGTCGCTGTTTCGTCAGTTATTGAACAACCAACCATCATCCGGGCGTCTGAATTAAGCGCGAGGATCCGCCCCGACGAATCGCGACGATTGCTTTATATGGGGGCGGACCGAGGTAAGCAGAAGGCCACTTAGACCGCAACCATCATCACAATATCTCATCGATATTTTCTGAAATCACAGCCAAAACTATTTCCACACACAGGTCATTCTTAAACCATGTCGCCTGCAGCTTTGCATCAGACTCCCGCCGAGACTGCCACTGGGAAACCAGTCAAGTCCAACAATAATCGCGTGCCGGTGCACTTATCTTCAGCAGATGTGATAGGGCTGGAGCACCAGTTCGGGGCGCACAAGTGAGTTTTCTCTTCTATCAATTATGTTTAGAGTCGTTGTCACCGAGACTTCGTTGATGCCATCTCAGCATGAGTCCCAGTAAGCGCGCGGGGAAACCCTGAATAGATAGTTCGCCTGTTCAGTTCTCTTCGTGTGGCGTTATCATATGCTGATGATGTGACGTATTAGCTACCACCCGCTGCCTGTTGTTTTTGAGTCCGCGAAGGGTGCAAAGTGAGTGGTATTCGCCATGGGATCCACGTTCGTCGGGGTGACGCCGGACCACAGGGTATGGGATCCCGAGGGACGAGAATACATCGATATGCTTTCCGCGTATTCGTGAGTCACGTCTGCATTCTGACGTATTATTACGACCGACGCTCACTCGGGAACTTTCTCAGCGCTGTTAATCAGGTTGGTACGCACAATTAGTGGGAAGTACTCTCATCCTCATCGTCTTCCGATTCCAGGGTCATTGCCACCCGAAGATCGTCGCCACTCTCATTGAACAGGCACAGAAGCTCACGCTCTCTTCGCGTGCATTCTACAACTCCATGTTCGGCAAATTCGCGCAGAAGATCACGACTATGTTTGGCTACGACATGGTCCTTCCTATGAACACTGGTGCAGAAGCGGTCGAAACCGCCATCAAGCTTTCCAGAAAATGGGCATACGAGAAGAAGGGAGTCCCTGATGGGAAAGCCATTGTCTTCAGCGTAGCAGGGAACTTCCACGGAAGAACTATCGGGGTCATTAGGTTCGTGTGCTTCGACATCTTGTCTATCAGGCTTTTGTGTTTACCTTCCTGGATGATTCTTATTGGTAGCATGAGTACGGACCCGGAGAGTCGTGGCGGATTTGGGCCCTACCTTGAGGCAGTCGGCCCGACTTATGTGGACAATGGAGACGTCAAGACCATTCGTTTTGGCGAAATTGCTGACTTGGAGCGTGCTCTAGAATTGCATGGAAAGCACACGGCAGCTTTTCTTGTGGAACCCATCCAGGGCGAAGCAGGGTACGCAATCTGTCAATGGATATGTCGTATACTCAAATATTCTCTACAGGATTGTGCTTCCTCCAAAGGGATACCTTGCCAAAGTCCGGGAGTTATGCAGCAAGCATAATGTTCTGCTCATCTGTGATGAAATTCAAACGGCATTGTCCTTTTACTCCTTTGTGGTGTATATGTGTTTACGTGCGTATATTAGGGTCTCTGCCGGACGGGCAAAATGATGTGTTACGAACACGACAATGTCCGACCGGATATAGTTCTTCTTGGCAAGGCCTTGTCCGGCGGTGGTGGGCTGTTTTCCCTTCTGAGTGATGGTCTTGTCTGATATCAGCGCATAGTGTATCCTGTATCCGCAGTACTCGCTGACCGAGACATCATGCTCTGCATTCGTCCTGGCGAACACGGCAGCACATATGGCGGGTATGTCTTCGCGATATTGCGTTGATTTATTGACACTTATCGCCTGCTTTGCACATCAAGCAATCCACTCGGCTGTGCTGTGGCTATGACAGCGTTGGACGTGCTCGTCGATGAGGACCTTGCGCATCGCGCGGAAGTGCTCGGTGAGAAGTTCCGTGCAGCCGTACGCGCGATTAACTCGCCACTGCTTACCACTGTCCGGGGACGTGGTTTGTTGAACGCGATCGTCATTGACGAAACTCGCAGTGCGAAGGGACGCAGCGCGTGGCAGCTCTGTCTGCTCATGAAGAGTAGGGGTATACTCGCGAAGCCGACGCATGTCAATATGTATGTTCAGGGCATCTCTCCCTTCTTGGATATTTTTATGACATCATGTCATCATGTTACAGCATCAGATTTGCTCCTCCCTTGGTGATCTCAGAGGAGGAGCTGATGAAGGCAGTCAAGATTATTGAGACGTGCCTCGCTGACCTTGACATGGTGAGTGTGCCTCTTCATCGTAGATTTATTACTTCAGCTGATATGTGGTGTATAGTTGGAGGACATCCCCGGTGACGATGCCAGTGAGAAAGGCTTTAAGGATACGGTCAGCAACTGAAGAGCTGGCCTGCTTTATCTTGACGGCGTAGACTCTCTGTTGAGAGGCCGGTGCCAATTTGCACAAGGACAGCTGACGCTATCCTTCGTATGTGTAGTGCTGATGTATACTGGTAGTATATTGCTATATGTAAAATATATGTGGATGGATGGATTTGTTGACTCCGAAAGAGCGCTTGCTCAGCTTTCCCACGATGAGCTCGACCAAAACACTTTGCGTGCCACTAAGTGCCAGTCCAAATGACTCTTCCCTTCTGCCCGTCAAACGTCCTCGAAGTTCGCGATCTTTTCAGTCGTTCCGATGCAATTCTAACAAGCTACCAATCTCATTCAGTCCTAGCTTTCGTTGAAGATGCCTACTGACATTTTCGTGATTTTTTTGTCCTATCCAGATGCAGCCACACTTATTCTTGACGTCTGTGTTTGGTCTGACAAATGGATGAATGACAGGCGCGGTTGGTTCGCTTGTTCGCGCGAGACTTCGCAGGCTTCCATCAAGCCGCTAGCCCCATAGAATAAGTCTGTAATCGTGACATTGTCTGCCTCCGTCCATCCGAGGAGGGTATGTCCTTGTAGTCTCGAGACTGTCCACCACGATTAGGTGAGAGCATGAATACATTCCCGAACGGTTGAAAATGTCCTGACCAGTAATGCCTCTTCCGGTCGGCTCAATTGTAGCAAATTGTGGACATGCAGTACCACTTGTGCAGGCTTTAACGACATAAATTGGACACGAAATATTGATCCTGCGGGCACAGCTTCTGCGCCTAGTTCCGCTCGGCGTCGGACCAACCAGAGACGGCCCTTAATTTTCTACACGGAAGTATTGACCATTTGTTGTCTCCATGCACCAGAGCCATTCCTCTCTCAATCATCTCTTCAACACGTCTGGCTCCCGCAAAAAAAGAAAAAAGACTGTGTTTTATGTGCAGTCCCGCCACTTTTTGAAAATCCGGCCACCAATGCTGAAGAATACACACAGCATAATATCGATGACAGTCATTAGTGTCTTCGCGATGCGACTCGGTGCATACCCGAGTCTATGTCCTCAATCAACTTCTCGACTATCTCCAGAAAATGTTGACACCCAACAGCTCGGCGTTGATAGGTTCTACTTCCAAATGTCCGATAAACACCGATAAGCTCCTGCACGTTTCAAGCCTTCGGTAAGTCATGGAGAACTCACCTCACCGCAAAACATGGTTCGGCGAAGAGTTCAGTAAACTCACCGAGAGATCACAACGATGCAGGTTGCAAATCATTGTGGCTGGACCGCCTCTTCGATTTCACTAGGTCGCTATGGATGGCCCAGGAGCCTGCTGCAATGTATCCTGGGACACGTGTGGTCCCGACTGCTTTGGCATCAGGGCAACGCCTTCCTGCGCGATCTAACAGAAGAAGTGGTTCCCTATTCATTATTGGACAGCCCTATAATAACTCCCAGTCATGGAGATGGAGATTCAGCTTCTTCGTACAGAATCCAGAATCGGGAAGGAGCTAACGGAGACAAAGCCTCTTCAGTTCGCGACACTGGTCCTTCTACGGCGTGGTAGTGCGTGGGCATCTAATTGGTCTTAAGTTGCCCCTTCTAACCCTTGATTGCCGTGCCGGCTGAAGAACACAGTGGTACGTCCAGACAAATATCAGGCCTTCCAAGGCGCAGGGAACCACTTATAGTCAATGCCACTGTATGTACAGCAGACTAGAAGTGCCAGTAAGGCTGAACTAGCCGCCAACACCAGTTGCGTGCCTCAGGGACCCCTCGTTTTCTCCGCGTCGTCGCCACGCCACACAAAGCGATCTCCAGAGCAGCAGCGGCTCCAACTGATGTGGCTGTGCTGATGTGGGGTTTGGTGAAAGAATATCTGGCTTCGACGTGGTCGTCGTTAATGATTTATGATACCTATTTTTAGGGTGTCTCTGCTCTATTTTGGACCCCACTCAGGACGAAGAGTTTTATATTGTTGTTGCATCTGATATATCCATATAGCCTAAGTAAACTACATTCGAGCCCCTTTTTGTGCATGTGATCCCGGAGCACAAATGCCAGAGTTTCATCGTTCAATTTACACCGACTAAAGCGAGGTCGTATTGAAGGTCCATGTCCGTCCCGTGCGATCATGATCATAGAATCGACCCGCTGTAGTGTGTTGTATTCTAGACTTCTATTGCGAGCTTCCCATTGTGCCAAGGTACCGCACATCTTCCTGAGTTTCAGGTACCTGCACGCAGATCCATCTGAGAATCACCTAGAAGTGCAGGCTATAAATCGGCATTGAACACATCTTTCATAGGAACGATATGCTCGCTTATTGATTCCGAAGGTCAGATTTAGGAGCAAAAGACGGCTGGATATGCTTACCAGCCTGCATATTCAGCGCATGTCATGTGCTGGGGCGTATAGATGGAAATTGGATAGCCATCCGCGTCCGGGCGAAGTGCGGTGATCACTCAAGATCGTGACCACGAGGCGGGAAGGGGAGCCTCAGATATACAGCACTCGCCTGATTTCCTTCGAAGGAAGGATGACTGCAATACACAGTCAGAAGATGTTTACACCAGCACCGTTCTCAATGAATCATTGGCCATGGCACGACCTCCAAGACGACTGCATTTATCGCGGCCATGCGTTGCAAACGTGGTGGCAGTTTATGAGACCTCACCCCATCCGCGCCGACTCGGAGCTGGTCTCGAAATCTCGAGTGCTCTTGTCTTGAATGGTTGTCCTTGGCTTGCTTCTAGCTCTTAGAGATGCCGTGATTAAAGAGGAGGACCACAATTGCAGTCCAAAAACTGCAACTGAAGAGTTTTGATCGATCTACGACGTGATCGCTTCTATCTTCACACTAAACGGTAAAAGCCCTACGGGACGGTGGTGAGCTTGACTCCAGACTTCCCGTTGATTTTTTGTCATCGACAGATTAACTACGCCGTGCAGTAAAATGCCTAGAAGATCCTAGAACGGTCTGATGGCCCATCTTTTCTGTTCAGAGGTTGCATGTGACCCCTTTATTCAGTTCCGTAGACGCAAGGCGCTAGCATCGGCATTGCCCCATTTGAGGGATTGTATAAGCTGTACAGTCGGCTCTATTGTCCTTTCCAGAATCGATCGCTCCGTGAGCGACCAAGGGTCGAATGACGGTCCTTGGACGCCGCTCAGCATGGACCAGCACACTGTTTCTATGTTCAATATCGCGGTGAGCTTCCCAAGCTTTGATCAATTTTAAGTTAGCCTCCCCCTTTCTCATCAGAGAATGAAAAACTTCCGTCGTCCATGCAAGTGGTATCATCGCCTCAGTGCACAATCTGCCGCTGGAAATATTGGGGGCCCGTTCATATCATTGAATCGTGTTTCCTACTTGTAGAGAAGTCCGACAGCATCGGTGACGCCAAACCTGATATAGTGGATCATGTCCGGAATATATAAAGGGGATGCCTTTTCGACACCCTGACAAACCGGACACTCTGTGCTCTCCGTCTTTAAAGTATTCCCTCTGGGCACAACAATAGGATGAGCTCCACCTATGTAAGCTTTCCCGCTGATTTCGTTGCTGTACTCCATTTTTATGCTGTTCTCAACAGGCACGTACGAACCAAGGGACGAAGGAAATCATTCTGATGGAGAACACGAGAACCAGATGAAGGTCCCGAAGAGGACTCCTATGGCATGCCAATTCTGTCGAGGTAACGTTACTCGCGCATTAGTCTTGATGTAAGGAATATCTAGCGTTTTCTTTTTTATCACAGGAAGGAAGCTCAAGTGCGATGGTCGTCCGACCTGCGGACACTGCCAGCGTCGTGGCATTGTCTGCATCTATGTGCCTGTGTGAGTCGCTGCGAATATCTTCGAGGCATGCGACAATTGATGGCCTCAACCTTTAGCTCTGCACAGAAGTAGAAGATATCTTGGAACGCTGCCAAGAGCGCAGGGCGTCAATCTCTTTTTTTTTCTTGCTCTTCTATTTCTTGGATAACGCTCACTAATCATATGTGTGTCCTAAACTGTCGGATGTATATTATGAATTCACCATTACACACTTATTTGAGTCTTAAAGGAGCGGGAACATCGCCGAAATTGAAGTTAACAGGTGCGGTGATGGCGGCCCCCTTCCCAATAGGCCAGGGATTGCGCAATTTGTGGATTGCAGCCTCACCGTCCGTTCACGACTCATTTCCGCATCCCGAGTGTGAGCACGAGTTAACGCTATGTGACTCCTTTACGTCCAGATATCGATCCCGAGTCATAATTAAGCATGACTAGAGTATCCGGGACGCGGAGGGAGCAGAGATGACCAGGGCTCTGCAATATCAGGGAGTCGGAGCGTTGATATGTCCGAAATTATAAGGCTTTGGCGAGAACAGACAGGTGTGTACAGTGGGAGCTTTTTCACCCGGAAATTCGAAAACATGGGTATGACGGGCGAACAGGTGAGACAAACGCCACATTAACGCTGCGGAAATATGATAATCACCTTAGGAAGGCTGTCTCGCCTTCGCACTGTAAATGAGCGATTACGTCACATTAATGGCTTTAAACTCAAGATAGATATGACGAAAGCCGAATATGGGGACTGTGACTGAAGGAACGCGGTTGGAATGAACGGAAATCCACTAAGCTCGCCACGAGGCATAACTGCGAGAAAGGCTTCCATGCACTCAACGCTATATGCACTTGAAACGTGGCCTGAATCGCTTGCCGATACTGCGGAGAAGCGGTCCTAAATGAAACCTGCTCGTCATATTGGCACTTTGCGCTTCGATGGAAGCGCCACCCCGCATTGTGGCAAGCAGGTAGTGGAGACATCGGTACGAGCTTGCAATGGCGGCGTCTCCGGTGTGCAGCCTTCGGAGCTGGAACGGGCTCCGACACTGGACAGACGACGCACCAAGCAGTCATGTCATGGGTATACGTTACCACATGCCCCGAAGCGCGCTCTAAACCAAAGTACGGGGTCAATCGAACAGGATCACGAGGACACCGGTCAGAAACACACAGACCCTGAGCCGGAGCAAGAGACATCACCTTGCGAGACGCGGCCGACATAGTTTTACGGAAGACCAAGAGCCATATCGACTAGGCACGCAGTGCAACCAGCACGGGGTGCCAGGCCAGTAGCGGCACACTCCCGGTAGGCCCATTACGTCGACTGTGCAATCCGAACTGGCGGGTGAGACTCCAGTAGAACCCCGTCAGAGTAATCGAGTTGTACAAGGTAACTCACGGATACTTGCTGCCATAATCATGCCGTATCGATGGCAGTCACCGGGATGCGCTGCGGCGCACCAGAGATTCGACCTCAATTTTTCGTGAAATGGACGCCCTCGAGCCACTGTGCACATCAGCGAGTACGAAGTAGCCTGCAATGATTTGGCCAGCTGAATATTCGATATCCGCCATGTTAACGTATGCACGAACACAGGCATCCCCCAGCAGTCTACTAAACTCCATGATCCGCCAGCGTTGCAATCGACTTCTGTTCTAGAGCGAGAAGTCACAGATGAACAACCAAAATCTATCAGGCTAGGAAAACGAAGTATTAGCGAGTTAACTCTATTTTAGTATCGAACACGCTGGACGCGCACCTTCATCCGAACCCGTCCGAACCTTCTAGTCGAGCGCAATTATATGGGTATAATAACTGCGAGAATCACAAGTTGATTGTGTTCAGTAGGATGAGAGGGCGGCAGGGTCATGGTACTGGCCAAGGGGAGGATGTTGGAACGCAAAAGTAACGAGGTCTATGCCATTTACGGAATGCACCTACCTTCCAACATGAAATGCCGGTGTGTCGATATGCGGATGATCGTCCATACATTCACTGATGAATACGCTACAATGTCATATAGCAAGCATCAGCCAAGACAATGCAGTCGACACGTTACAACAATGTGGTATACTGTAGTAAAACAAGGTGGGGATACTGTAACAAGATGAATCAGGTCAAACGGTCCCGAGAGGTATCAAAACATACATGCTAGTGACAGATACATTCTAGGCTGTGTATGCAATTGTTAATCCGGCAGTGGCAGCTCGTTAAGAATCTTGTCACGAGGCGCCACTCACCCTCATTCACTCTCGCTCAACATCTTCTCCAGCGGAAAGTTGGCGGCAGTATAATGCGGCGAGGAGCCCCTGCTTCCTGCTATGGGATTCGCACCGACACTTGATGTCGGACTGTTCCTCAGCTCTCCCATCTCGCCCGGTGCTTCTCCACTGAGCTTTAGCGCCGCGTCCCAACTATTCGTGCGGCTCCGGGGGTTCGAAAGTCCATCGCTGGTACTGAACGTGTTCGACCGCGTCGATGGTCGAGACGTGACCACACTCATCACTTCTCGCGACCCCAGCGACTCGATGGTTGGCATTCGGTGGATCGTCCTTCCAAGTACGGATATGCGCACGTCACGAGCTGCCGGATCAGACTCCGGATCGCGCTGGACGAGCGCAAGTGCCTCGTCTGTTTCCCGCGAAACTTGCTCAACGAGAGCGCGAAAGTGGGCCGCGAAGCTGTTGAGTTCTGTATCGGGAATAGGCGCCTGCGCGGCCGCATCATCATACTGAGCGCTCAAAGGTGAATTGCCGGAAACCGCAACGTACGCGCCGGGCAAGCGTCGGATTTCTGCTCCATACCGGTCATTTCCCGACAAATCTTCTTCTTCAGACGAGTTGGGAGAATCGGGGTCGCCATCACTCAGTCGGAGAGGGGAGGATGCAGAGGAGAGCACAGCCTGGCGGTTAGGCGAGGCAGAGAGGTCTAGGGTCACGATGCGCAAGCGAGAACTGCGGAGCGTGCGGTGCGTGTTATCACCGGATAGGCGTTCGTGAGAGGACTGACTCTCGGTTGTGGCTGGGGGTGATTGAGGGGAAATAGAAACTGGTCCTGTGCTGGACGACACCGTCATGGCTCTGGAGCTGCGAGATGACGCCGTCGTACCTACAGTAGATGGGGATGAGATACACGAGGGCGGGCGAAAACATTTCCGCGGCCGCCGCAATGGTTGTCGCGTGAGGTAGTATTTGTGAGTTGTTAAGTGGTAGGCAGCCTATAAAGGCGCGTGAGCAATGCACGCACACAACACAGCATGACTCACGAGAATGGCGAATGTAAAAACGAGGCGGCAAATGGCCCCCGCTAACCAAAATCCCCACGCAATGCCCGCGTCACACTGATCACCTATTCCTGACCATACGACGTCAATGTCCCAATGACAACGGCCCCGCAAACTGATAATAGAGTCCGACGAGTCTCTCCAGAGAAAGACGAGCACAAAGTTCGCCACAGCAAGACCCAGAAGTAACGTGGACGACGAGTAATATAAGAGCTCTTTGAGGAGAATGTGAAGGGAGTGAGGTTTTAAGTAGTGTCCCAAATGAGGGGCAGTCGCTGAAATGATCACGGAAGCAAAAATACATCCCAAAGAGAGTGCAGAGCTCGATCCAAAGACAAGTGAGATGGCCTGTCGCACGCGATATCTGTGAAGGGCGGCCGCGACATAGTAGCGAACCGTGTTATATCCCGCCCATCCGCCTTGTACACGTCAGTGGCTCAGTGGCTCGGTAGAAAACAATGCGCTCACCTATGACCACAAGCAGAGTCCTTTTTGCCCACCTCAGCCGGCGTAGTCTCCTTCGTACCGAACGTTCCCAATGACTCCTCACCTCTTGAGGCGTAACAGGATCGCCACGAAGGCTCAAACCTGAATTGAAGCTATCACGCGGTCCATGATCCGGATGATTTGGCTGCCTGGAGAGCAAGTCCAGATACGCGGATGACCCACTTGACCGTTGGATTAAGGGTTCAGTAGGATGGGAGTGTTCAGAAGTGGCTGTTTGGAAAGTCACGGATGAGACAGAGGATGGTTGTCTCTCATGTGTGTTACGCCTGTCGAGTGATCTTTGAGCAAGTGCCGGGGGTACAGAGGGTTCTGAAGCGAAGAGTGCATTATGCAGGTATAGCGCTGCCATCAACAGGTAAACCGGTGGTCAGAATGCTAGGATGGAGTCTCCCGCATAAAGCCCGCTGAAGTAGGTGGTGGTATTCCACAGACAATACACTGCGCCTTGCTTTGCACCGGTACGGAGGCGGATTCTGGACAGCGGAAGCATGGATCAAGAGCGCGACGGTCGTCGTAATTAGCCGACCAAAAGCCGCCTTCCCATTTCAGGCAGATGTTGTGGCTGTGGGGCCCGCAAGCGACAATAGTTCGTTTATGGAAATTATTGGACGCCACCGACGATATCGTCGCTGCGAAAGAGGTGTGGAATAAGAAATGTTCTGAGCCATAGTATGTTCTAGGATATGTTCTAGGAGAGGTTGAATTGTAAGGCAACCATGCCATTGCTTGAAGCCCATGACCCTGAAGCCCAAGGAACACAACGTCGATCATTTGACCGACATTTACGAGATTGTGGAAGGCTGTGGCATTGGTCAGGTATAGGATATCTGAAATAAAATAGAATCACCATTGAGGGCGTGCTTCGAATTGAATTAGGGGAGCCTGAGCACTGCGCGCAATGACAGCCGACTGTGATACAGCAATGTGCTCTGGGCATAGCTGGCTATTGAAATTGCGGATGCTCAGAGATACTGTATCCACCGATGGTAGAAAGGTGGTTGAGGGAAAATGCAGAAGGCAACTTGTTTCATACATAAATGCAGACATCTCGATTGATTTGATAATGACACTGAAAATGTTGCCATAATAGGAAGGTGCATAACCCGTCTTGGAATATGAGACCGTAGACGTACGGACGCTCCTCAAATTCGGTGCGCGTTCAGAAAATCGAAATGTAAAGCTTGACAAAGTTGAAAAAAAGTGAAACAGTGACCATGGTCATGTTGCCTTTTCATCTGGCCAGCAGATCTGTCATTGCTGAGCACAGCTTAAAGCAGCCAACGTTGGTCCGATGATCATATACATTCCACATAGCGGCTAGCGAATCCGCAAAAAATTGAGGACGAGAATACATACGGTCCGGTCGTTTGTGAAAGAGGAGAGAAGAGAATAATCCACAGCCAGCAAAGGTAATCAGTGGTTGGCATCCTTGAGGCTATCATGAGGGGGCACAGAACGCTGGTGCAAGGGCACACTGTCCGGGCACAATCCAGCAATACGCAGATCCTTTCGATTCACAACCAGAACCTGACAGCAGTAAAAAAAATAGTGAGCCGATATATATTCTGCCGGTAAATTATCCAATACCGTGATCCAATACCTTCCGAGCACACTGCAACAAGGCAGCGCCAACTATCAGCAAATGCAAATATCATCACCATCATGAAAGGGCACCCCAAAGGGCCAACCCTGCAAAGACACTGCCTAGCCCAACCAATAGGCCCACATATGCGGTCGTGTGTACGCCGATCCGGGGTAGCACGGGAGGAGAGTAGAGCAGCGACAACGCCAAGTGCACAAGTGTGACGAGCGGGAACGCAATAAATAGAGGGCCATTTGAGTAGATCGGCGGAGGGATTGTTGAGGTAGGGAACGACACAGGGGACCGGAGATATGCACCAGAGAGAATGAGAGTAATCCCAAGAGACAAGATGAACGTGTCGATGCGTTGCAGACACGAAACGAATACAGGGATATACTGTGGGCCGAAGTCAGCATACTACACACCAATTTACACGAAGATGCAGCGCACGATAACCGGGAGTCCATACACTTCCTCCAGCTCTTCCCTTTCCTTGAGGTTGATCAGCTGCTCCACGTCCTGGTCCACTGCCAGCCGGATTGCATCGTCCAGACGTCGTGGCTGCAGTGGTCGCCCACCGCTTCTGCCGTTTCCATTAACGACCTCCACAACACCGGTCCCGTTATGCGGGCTCAAGGGAACACAATCCTGCCTACTAATACTCCCAGAGCCCTGTTCGCTATCCTTCCAGGTCGTGAGCAGCTCGTGCACGCGCTCTTCAGGCACCATCACGTTGCGATACAGTGCAAGCTGCTCGTAACCCTGCGCGATCCCCACCGCCGCCTCCGCAAGCGCCCACCCAAGCGCAAGCCACCAAATGGTGCGAAATGCGGTGTCGTGCCAAGTCGGCAACGGGTACACCATCTCGTGTCGGACGCGGAGGAGCGCGAGCGCAGAGATACGGAGGAACTGCGTAAGGAAGGCATGGGCTGTGCGAGACAGGAGCACCGCCGAAATGGGGGAGGTGAACAATGCGGAAAAGAGGGTGTAGAGCGGCACGCGAAGGAAATGCGAGAGACACCATAGAGCGGCAGATACGAGGAGCTCGGGCAGAGGGGACTGAAAGTATCGTGGGTACGTCGAGGAGTCGCGCTGGTGCACGGGCCAAATCCAAGTCGGCAGTAGAGCGAGGAAAACGAACGCCAGGAGAGAGGTTATGGGCACGAGCGCGTACAATGCGACCGTGCGTTTGTATGATCCTGCCGAAGTCAATGTAAACAACAAGAATGCAGGTTTCATGAATGACAACACGTACCGCTGTAGTACCCATGTTCTTCTAGATCCCACTCTTCTTCATCCGCCTCCTCCAGCGCCTCCTCGTCAGGGTCGACCTCCTCTGGTACCCTGTTCAACCCACTGTCTCTCCTGTACATCTCTGGACTCGCCCGCAAGCTCGACGGCCCGGCGCTGGATGTCGCGCCATACGAGGGCATCTGGCCAGGAGTTGGATGAGGCGATGGCATACCTGGATGCAAGAGCGACCTCCGCCCGATATCATTCTCCACGTCGATGTCAGGAAACGCGTAGTCAAAGCTGGAAAGGTCCTCTGACTGAGCAGCCGCAGCTGCCGCAATGACGCCGCCAACACCCATCAAACTTCGAATGGGTCAGGTGGAGATAGAATTGCAGTGGATATTCGGATGAGTGCTTGCATGTAAATGCTCAGTTCACTTATCAAGGTCTGGACAATCATGAGGTCTTTAGCACGAGGGCAAAAGACGGCACGTTTGATGGTGTCGTCCAGATGGCGCGAACCAAACGCGAACATTAGATTTATCAGGAAGTCGCGCATTTCTACGTATTGTTGGAGCTGATGTTGATCTCAACGTTGCTTACAAGACATCATTGTAATTGGAGACTCCAACGGTACATGTGCATGACTACCACAGTTACACGAACAAGCTAGCATCCTTTGAACCTGAAAAAGAAAACACATTAGTCGACATGTTCAATATCGTATCAAGTTGCAGAAAAAGTCAGGTACTCGATGCATATCAACAAGCACTCGTACCCATCTCCATTTTGTACACAGGAGACTTTGGTGTAGGTAGAGTGCATTCGTGTCCGCCCATCGAAAGAAATTCATCCGGAGACACAACATAGTCAGAAAAAAAAACTAGTCACTCACCACGATACTTCGGAAGAACCATAGCGTAGGAAGCTCTACACAAAAGACATGTCAGATTTCCAGATGACCAGTTATCCAGGCGAAGACGAGAGAAGGTCAGCCAAGGCTGAAACTAGATTGAAATTGTTGTCTACACAATTATTTCGGTATGTTTTTATGGTATTGAAGAGAATCATCATATAATAGCTTCGCGCCAGAGCAAAACTCACCGAGAGCACACTAGTGGACAATCAAATGAACACCGTTGAGAAGAAAAGCAAAGAAGACAATTTGGCGTCAGCTGGGGCTATAATCAAAAATGTTGGATCTCCGCTTGTAAATACGATCACTATTGTGGCTAATTTCTTGCAGGAGGGTGAACGTTCCAGTACGTTCTTACATTTGGAGGAAACAGCACTTGTATGACTTTCTGAATTGCTCACGACTGTATCGATATCACCCACAAGACAGCTTTAACGTGTTGCTTGCTTTAATCCTACTGTATCACAAATTCCTCATCTGAATCGACTGTAATGGATAATCTCTTGCGCTGGAGTATCGAACATTCTGAACCGCATGATCCCAATCAACCACCCCCGCAGCCTCGCAAGGACCTCGATCCAGGAATAATTGATGCTATCCTCGGGAAGCCAGATGCAGAGCTCATGAAAGAGGCTCTTGCTGTAGCCGTAGATGAGAAGCGGAACGAGGACGATAGGATACAGGCTTTAGACGATTTCGAGATGGTAAGTTTAAATTTACTGGCTGGGATTCCGCTGTAGCGTCGACCGTGCATAAATTCTTGGCTGAAGGGGAGAAGGGGAGAATTGGTCGGAGCTCTCCTTGTAGTCTGCGCACAGTACACATCTCCCCTCAGACAATGTATCTTGCATGTTCACAGCGGACAGCATTGCCTCTGCAGTTTATAGGTGGTACTCACTTGCATTCTCCCTCGGCAGCTTGTTGAGCAGATAGATAATGCAAACAGTGAGTGATATTATCCGTCTTTTTCATTTTAGTGGCTACCGCTCACGGTGATTATGTAGATCTTGAAAAGCTGAAGATGTGGGAACCTCTTCAGGCCCTCCTAACTTCTCCTTCGTCCTCCCAGGGGATCCAGACGCAGACGCTCTGGATTCTTGGTACCGCAGTTCAGAACAACCCTTCCGCACAGAACTCAGTACGTTTAGTTCGTTGACCGAAATCATCAAGTTATTGACGGCGTTTTCATTGCTCTAGTATCTCTCCCTTTCTCCACTGCCCGATCTCCTGTCATTCCTGTCCCCTACCGTAAAATCGGCGAAAACTCGATCTAAGGCGGTATATGCCCTATCCAGCTTGTTGAAGCACAGCGCAGCCGCAGTACAACAGCTACAGGATTCCAACGGCTGGGATGTCCTGAAAGGTGCTTTACAAGGTAATCATCCCTAGTGTTTCTTTCCTTATATCGTTTATTGATGACTCCGCTAGATTCCGACATCACCGTGCGCCGCAAAACAGCGTTTCTGCTGAGGGCCCTCCTCGTCCCATCGACGCCGATCTCGCCCCCGCATCGTCAAACTTCTCTGCCTGCCGCCCCCGCCTCAGCCACAGGCGCGCCGAACACCACCACTGCGGTCATGGTGCACCCCACGGCGCCGCAGCCTCCCCCGTCGTCCGCACCCGTCCACCCCAACTCGCACTCCTCCATGGTCGCTGACCCCTCATCCTTCTCCACATCACCTGCGACCCGCAAGGCTTTTGAGGAGTATGGCTTGCTCCAGGCACTGATATCCTCGCTGACGTCGCCCATGCCTCACGGACCCGACGGCGAGAGCGAAGGCGACCCTGATTTCGAGGAAAAAGTCGTGCGGTATGTTTCGCTTTTTTAATGTCCTACATTGTGTTCCTGAACAAGCTATCAGATCGCTGCATACCTATGTTACATCCTGCCATGGACATTCTCTGCCGCGCAGAAGCGCGAGCTTGGCGCATACTTGCAGGAACAGAGCGTGAAGGCGGGCGCTGACGCGAAGTTGGCGGAGAGATGGGGTTTGACGGCGGAGGAGGTTGGTGTGCTTAAACAGGCAGTCGGTTGAACGCACAAGTGATAGCGGCCGGAGGAGAAATGAATATGCTTTTCAAAACATTGGCGTTCACAACAACAGTGTGCCAGGAAGAATTTGTGCACGCAAAAACAAAGGCCACGGAACGCGGAGAGAATTGCTACAAAAATCCAGCAACGACTAATGAGAACAGATTGCTCGGCGATATTCACTAGTATACATGTAATCCCTTCGCGATGCATACGATATCAAAGTACGACAGTACAACATAAGGGGGTAAATGTGGACACTTCGTGGAAGTCAGAATAATATTACACATATTTCATGATCTTCATTAGTCCTTGGACACCTTGATAACGACCTTTCCAACGTGCTGCTGGCTGTCCAGGTAGTCGTACGCTTCGAGAGCCTGCTCAAAAGTGAACACCTTGTCGATAACGGGATGGAGGCCGGTCGCAATCAATAAACGATTCATGTCCTCAAATCTAAATATGAACAAGTTAGCTCGAGCATCTAGCCCTTAACAATGTCAGAACATACTGTGTACGAGAGCCAACGGCGATACCACGAAGGATCGCGTTCTTCTTGAGTAGCTCGTGTGGTAGACAGCTGACATCTCCAGCCTGCAAGGCCCAAGTCAGCGATGCAACCTGTGATTACATATATCAATGCGAACGCACCCCAGCCACGAACCCGATGTCATGGATCCACTTCCCGTACCGGACACAATTTACGGACTGAGGAAGCGTGCCCGGACCACCGACCTCAATGATGTGGTCTGCCCCAAGTCCATTCGTCTAGTGACAGATTTGGATTAATATATGGAGCGACAAGAGAGCTAAATATAAATCTCACAAGCTTGAGTACCTCCTCGTCCCAATCTGGTGTTGTCTTATAGTTGATGACGTGCTTTGCCCCCAGCTTCTGTGCAACTTTCAGTTTCCGATCTGAGGATGAAGTCGCGATGACCGTCGCCCCGCAGGCAACAGCAAACTGGAGACCAAACCTAGAGGAGAGAGGATAAGGTCTTGGAAGTTTGCACTGAAGATAGAAATCTCACATGGAAACACCGCCTGTACCCTGCACTAGCACCACATCACCACCTTTGAGAGGGACAGGGCCCATTAGCGCATTGTATGCGGTAAGCCCAGCGCAACTGCAATGTATGACGGGGATTAGCAATCATAGAGTGGTCAGGTGCTAGACACGCACGGTAATGTAGAAGCCTCCTCATACGTGAGGTATTCTGGTATATGGACGAGAGACTGTAGAGGAGAGTCGTCCTAGTTGAGTAACATGTTCACCGCGAGTGTAGGATCGACATACGTGTGCTGGGAATACTCGATACTCTATTAGAACACCATCAACTGCACCGCCTAATGCCGTCCTCTTAGCATGTTCGTCTGCATCCCCGTAGACAAGGTCCAAGAAGAAGTTCGCGCAGACACGGTCGCCAATCTTAAACCCCTTCACTGCGTCACCTATGGCGACCACTTCCCCGGCCATGTCAGAGCATGGCACCAAATCTTCCTTCAAACCAAGCGTATACAGCCCCTTTGCAATAAGGAGGTCCCGGTACTAGTGGATATTGTGCATCAATCAGTCTTGTAATCGACATACGACCGAAAGCACAATGCTAACCTGGAGCGAAACAGCGTGTACTTTGACTAGTACTTCTGATGCACTTGGCGAAACAACAGGGACATTCTGAATAGTGAGGGTTTCCCAGTGTGATACATCCGACTGAACGCACAAGCTGGTCAATTATTGCAGAGCGGTATAACGCAGACAATGCAGACCTTCGGTAACCGATACTCCCTGGCAGTGTTTGGAATCGCCATGTCTTCTTCGGTAGAGCGATTAGAATAGATTCGAATGTGGGAGTTATTGAATTTGCAACTGAGAGTTAATCAAGTGGAGATGAATGGCAGCTTGCCCATGACATCGAGCACTCTATATAGTGGCTCCATCAGGCCTAGGAGTCTCTCCCGACGCAGAACCTAGAACAACATATACGTCGAGAGGAGATTGACGATGACCGCTGGCCCCGATTCTGGACTCCAGGCAGAGCCTAGGCCTCGGCCAAGTCCTGTACTCTTCAGTGGAAACATTCTCAGCAAATCGAGTGGTTCCAATCCAACCATGCGATTCTGAGCGGACGGCGGATTACATTATTGGTCAAGCTGTTCGCATCTGGCGGGTGTCGTTCCAATTAATGGAAGGTGTCGAAGAGCGCCTACACAAGCGATCGCTGAACGACAAGTTTTGAATAGCTTTTGGCCCAAGCTCGGCGTTCATGGTATAGAGTGTACACTCAATCTCGATATCCTTGCAAGTGTTGACGACGTCAGACCGAATAATGAGAGTGAAAACCGCAGGGCGATCATGACTATCATTATCTACAACATGAGTGAGTTCGTAAATACATAAATAATCTTCTATCGTATTCTCGTTAGACCGGGCGTCGTCAACCCCAGTCATGTCATCAATTCCGCGCTTCTGCTCGGGGCTTAAGCAATGGGGAACGTCGATCCGCGTGCAGCAGTGATCCAGTTCGTGTCCGCATGCGGGAACTGGAACGCCATCACACCCGCGCCTGCAAATGAAATTAGCCCGTTAGCATACAACGAGATCAGCCAAGATCGGTATACGCACTCCATCCCTGCGACTTTGCTTGGGCAACACATGTGCCAAGGGTCTGCGGGTCCATGAAGCCGCTGCTTCCATCAGCGGTCGAACCGAGCTTGCCAATCACCAGACGCGAGAGCGGGATGCCCTAGTTGGCGATCTCGAACAGCGACGAGCTCGGGAACTGTCCGCCGGAGGTGGTCAACAGACCATTGCAGTCGGTGTACTCAGTAGCACCCTCTGCAGATGACGTCAGTGATGAAGAATGGAGTATGAGCACGAACAACTCACGGTCATAGAACTAGATATCGCGATCAGACTATGATCAGTATCATTCATTATATTAATATAGTACCGCATCATTTACCTGAATGTTATACTGAAGGACTCGTGAGCAATTCATCCAAACAAACAAACGATTCACGACATACCCAGTCAATCATGCTGCCAACGTTCGCATCTACAATGTGGTATGCCTGAGGGTACGCCGTCGAGAACCATGGCGCCAGTGCTGAAATATAATTCCCATCAGCGCCTGTCACAACGATCCAGCATGGTGAAATTTACTGACGCGCATGGGTGAGGATGAACTGGCCCTGAGGCAACTGAGTAAGCAGTGTCTGCGTGAACGTTGTCAACCACGCCTCAGCAGCCCCATTCTGCGCATTCATCGCGTCCAGGTCCTTAGTCAACATCGATCCCATCCAAGCCGTTGTTCAACACAAACTGCGCCATCGTGTTCGCAGTCGAAGTCGGGTCCACCCCTTGCGTCGGAGGCTCCTCCGTCGAACCGAAAGCCGAGACGATGATGCTGATCCCAGCACTCGAGTACTGCGACATGATGGTCGCACGCTGATCGGCGGGGAGCGCAGCTCACGCGGCAGCCTGATCGACCGGCGCGCTGGACAGCAGGAACGCAAGTGCAACGACGTTGAAGCCCTGGTGCATCAGTGCGAATGACCCAGGACAGACAGAGAACACAATGTACTCGTACCTTGACCTGGGAGGGGTCGGGCAACACGTTTTCGGACACGAACAAGTCACTGTAGACCAGGAAGGCAGGGCTCGGCGGAGCACTACGAGCCCCAAGACCAGAAGTAACGGGTGCACCGTTAGCTCCGCCAAAGAAAGCGGCGATGAGAACGGTAGAGACGAGGGTCTTGACAAACACTTTGCAACGAGTAGTTGGGGAACTTGTTGGAAGGATAGGCAGTGGTAGGAGATGTGTGTCTGAGGGTTCTAGCAGTGGCAGGACGTCCTTTATAACCGTTCACCCCGCGGTTAAGAGTACCCGGTATGGACCATGGGGCGTGATGTGATAGACAGTCGGCATCCCTAACGAATTACGATAAATTGTCATCTTGGATGAATCTCTATATGACCAGAGTATGGTTTATCTGAATGACCAAAGTACAGTCAAGCATGAGATCGTTGCTCATGACAGATGTCTTATGAATTATACCAGTTTCGTTGAGTCTAATTATTCAATTCTCCAGGTGCGAGTGTTCAGGGAAGCCTAAATTCAAGCTGTGGAGAAAACTGTGCGATCCGGCGAGTGCTTATTTTGCAGCTGTAAATCATTGTAAAGTGTGTTTTTGAAATAATAAATAAGACGTACGCCATTGACGAAGTCAGCGCTTCGACAACATACATCCATAAGAATTAGGCCTTGAGCGCCACAACGTCAGCGCTCAGCTCTTGACTAGACCGTATTACTTGAAGATATGTTGGCATCACCGTTCCGAATTGGATGTTCGAGATGCCATAGACAAAGCCGGAAATAGCGCTACAATGCGCCTCCTACGTGATTGAAATGGGGAGTCTTTCAAGTCATAAACTGGTGAGAACTAGCTGCGAAGAGCAAGGAGGAGAACAACCTCAGCACAGGAGTCTAATAACACTGACCTATCTGTGACTTCCGAACTTGAGCAGAACTGAACAGGAGACAAGGCTAGGCGAAGAGCGTTTGATTCTTTCGGCCATGTGGTCATCGAGATTGGGATCGTATGTTTTCGATCGTCGCGGTGGTCCGATTGACGCTTGCCTTGGCTAAAACTTTCAACTCTCCATGAGTGAATAATCATATTGTACATGCCGCGCACCGACTGGAACACTGATGTTACTCTTTGGTTTATATTCTCGTTGATCACATGACACGGTAAGTCTCCGCTCAAACATTCGCAGCTTGTGGTGTCTGTTTCCCAGGCATCGGTTCATAGGTCTGTCGACTGATTTTTTTAATATCTCCAACACTCCAGGCCACGTCGGATTTTTTAATCAAAACCTGAAGAACCCAATTTGATAGCTTGAGTTGGTTATCCTAGAAGAGAAGCGTGCTTTCTAGGCTACGGTTCTGTGGGTTATTTCGGCCTCAAGCATCGTAGTAGGACCAGGTGCACTAATACCGAGGCGCTACAAGCCAGTAAGTCTGCTCATCAGCGCCCGTGTCCCAAGCTTCTCACCCGTCCGAGTTAGAGTTCAGACGCCACTAGTACAAGATATTCAACGCCCCTCATTAGTGCCCTACTTTCCATGCTATATACCCATATGGATAGGCAAATAAATACAACATCCGAGGCCATCGAACGTGTGTGTGTGCACTCTTGAGATGATTTGCGTCGATGCCTATACGCCGATGCTCACATCTGCCGAGAACTTACAGGCGCGTTCGTCAAGGATCGAGAATCGGCGCCCTGACGGAAAGACGCCAGTTGACATGACGCATGTCAAGCGAAGTAATTATTGTAATGCAATTTCTCGAAGAATGTATAGTTGACATTTGAATGTTCGCGTGAAAGACAGAAAATGTCAATTCATTTCGATTGTTTCAGGCGCTCGACCCCAGGCATCACGCGTACTAGCGAGTGGTGAGTTATATCCTGAACAACGATTACAGTCTGTCCGCGTGAATAACCTCGTGTCTATGACCGCACACCACCTGCATACTAGGCAAGGGCGTCAGATGAAATCCCAGTTAAGCAGTATGATACCAATATCAATATCAGCAAGCTCTTCAAACGCTTGCGATGAAAGATTGATTTCATACTAGCCACTGCATCCCAGGCAATAATCGACCACCGTGGCATTACCGGAGTTTCCGTTGTCTAGCCACACATATGAGGATTTCATAATTGATTGTCATGTCGGACTGCACTCAAACTGATGCTAATCTCCCTGTGGCACTTTCCAGGAACTCAAAGAAGCCTATCGCAGGGATAGATCATTAGGAGGACCCTCCGTTCCACATCCGACCCCAGGCTCATAGTACTTGGCTAAGCGTGCATCGAGGACGGGGAATGGTTGGATTTATATCTCCATACGCAACCAAAATCTATGAAAATACCCTTATTGTAGCATGGAAAGTAGGGCACTAGTGAGAGGCGTTGAACATCTTCTAGGCGTCTGAACTCTAACTCGGACGGGTGAGAAGCTTGGGACACGGGCGCTGATGATCAGACTTACTGGCTTGTAGCGCCTCGGTATTAGTGCACCTGGTCCTACTCATGATGCTTGAGGCCGAAATAACCTACAGAACCGTAGCCTAGAAGCAAATGCTTCTCTTCTAGAATAACTAACGCAAGCTATCAAGTTGGGTTCTTCAGGTTTTGATCACAGAATCCGACGTGGCCTGGAGTGTCGGAGATATTCAAAAAATCAGCCGATAGGCCTAGGAACTGATGCTTGGAGCTGTACCTGACGAAGACATGGCGATTCCAAACACAGCCGGGGAGTATCGGTTGACGAAGGTCTGCATTGTCTGTTTTACCACTCTGCAATAATTGACCAACTTGTGTTTCCAGTCGGAGGTATCTCACTGGCATCAGCAAAACTCGAAACACTCCGATTTACCGAGTGATGAGAATGAAACCCGCAGGGTTATCGTGACCTTCATTATCTACAACATGAGTGAGTTCGTAACTCCATAAATAATCTTCTATCATATTCTCGTTAGACCGGGTGTCGTCAACCCCAGTCATGTCATCAATTCCGCGCTTCTGCTCGGGGCTTAAGCAATGGGGAACGTCGACCCACGTGCAGCAGTGATCCAGTTCGTGTCCGCATGCGGGAACTGGAACGCCATGATACCCGTGCCTGCAAATGAAGATAGCCAATTAGCATAGAATGAGGTCGGTAGAGATTGGTGTACGCACTCCATCCCTGGGACTGTGCTTGGGCAACACAGGTGCCGAGGGTCTGCGGGTCCATGAAGCCGCTGCCTCCGTCAGCGGTCGAACCGAGCTTGCCAATCACCAGGCGCGTGAGCGGGATGCCCTGGTTGGCGATCTCGAACAGCGACGAGCTCGGGAACTGCCCGCCGGAGGTAGTCAACAGACCATTGCAGTCGGTGTACTCAGTAGCACCCTCTGCAGACGATGTCAGCGAATAATTCAATAGAACACATGCAGAAACACTCACGGTCATAGAACTAAATATCGCAAATCACATCATGATTAGTATCATTCGTTATCTCGATTTAATACCGCATCATTTACCTGAATGTTATACTAAAAGACAAGTGAGCAATTCGTCAAAGACAAATCAATAATTGAGGACATACCCAGTCAATCAAGCTGCCAACATTCTTGTCTACAGTGTGGTACGCCTGAGGGAAGGCTGTCGAGAACCATGGCGCGAGTGCTGTGATATATTATGAGCTCCCATTACGATCGTCGAGTAGCGAAATAGTTACTGACGCGCATGAGTGAGGATGAACTGGCCCTGAGGCAGCTGAGTCCGCAACGTCTGCGTGAACGTCGTCAGCCATGCCTCAGCAGCCCCATTCTGCGCATTCATCGCGTCCAGGTCCTCGTAGTCAACGTCGATCCCATCAAGGCCGTTGTTCAGCACGAACTGCGCCATCGTGTTCGCAGTCGAAGTCGGGTCCACCCCTTGCGTCGTAGGCTCCTCGGTCGAACCGAAAGCCGAGACGATGATGCTGATCCCGGCACTCGAGTACTGCGACTTGATGGTTGCACGCTGGTCGGCGGGCAGTGCAGCCCAGGCCGCAGCTTGATCGAACGGCGCGCTGGACAGCAGGAATGCGAGTGCCACGACGTTGAAGCCCTGTAGGATAGCACGTCAGCGCCAATGACCCAGCATACAGAATACAATATATTCTTACCTTGACCTGGGAAGGATCGGGCAGGACGTTGGCGGACACGAATGCGTCACTGTAGACCAGGAAGGCAGGGCTCGGGGGAGCACTGCGAGCTACAAGACCGGAAGTAAGGGGTGCAGAAAGAACACCGCTCAGCGAAGCCAGCGCCGAGCAGGCAGAAACAAAGCGCGGAAGAGTGAAAGAGAACATCCCTAGGCCAGAGGGTGATAGGTTAAGAAAAGAAAAAAGTAAAAGGAGTCGAAGAAGTAGAAAACGAAGGTCAGAACGGGAATGCCTTCTATCGTCGTGGTCTGCCCATATTTATACTGCGAGATGATGCCTGCGCAGCGCTCGGATGGCGGTGTGCTGCAGGCAGTGTAGACTAGGCTAGCTGGTTGAGAAGATGGTATCCCCGTAAACACAGGCACCGCCGATGGTAGTTATGTGCAAGGACTTTTGATGTCGGAATGAAACTCGAACATGTCGCCGTTGGGTGACCCGGGCAGCGCTGAAGATGGGGTGCAAGCTCAGCACGTAGCGGTGAAAACTGGGACGTGAGGTATCAAGATGAGGAGCACCATGAGAGATGCAAACGTCGTTCGCCGAGCTATGAGCATCGACTCATCGCCACAGTCGACTGCTTTTGGCGCCTGTGCAGCAGCGGAGACCTGTATGAAGATGTTTTGATTAATCACTCCATCAGGAAAAAATTCTGACCCAGTAGTGCTACAGCTTGCAACATAGTTGCTGTAGTGCGTGTTGCTGTTCCCCTACTATATTGTGCAACTGTAGCAGTATGCTTCAGCTCTGTTGCGCACTGTAGCAACCTCTATCTACTATATAGCACAATATAAACTTGCATCAACCAGTCACTTTTAACAGATGTAGAAACATTATTATAACATGTTTTTTAATTTGATCTATGATTGTGTCATAGCATCCAGCTGAAAATCATAATATAAGTGCCAAAACACAAAAAGTACATTTGTCCTTGTACCAGGTTTGAACCCGGCACATCTACAGCCATCCACCACTTTTCTTAACTCCAACAGCTCCATAACCACTTCACCATCTGAACATGCAAATTTGATAATGTACATAAATAATAACACAGATAAAATGGACTTAGAACTTTTTTCGAAGCACTCCTCTCTCTTCATCAATCTGAAGTTAATGAATATGCTCTTTGTTTGTAAATTAATGCCAAGTGGTGATTGTTTCAAGGTTTTAGAATAACATAGGATGCTATATTGTTAACCAATCCCATATACACAGTCAGCAATAAATATTATATAAAGCCCAAGTTACTTTAGTAGCAGGCAAGATTCTCAGAGGACCACCTTAAGCAACAGTAGATTCCCCTTCTATCAACAGTAGGCTCTATAGTGCTGGCTCAGAACTATATCAGCTATAGTAGACTACAGGTGCTATCACTGTAAACTATATTGCACTATGGTGCATACACTTCATCCTACATTGTGCTACCATAGCTACTAGAGTCCTATATAGACTTGGCTGAGTGCAACAGCCTTAGAACTACTTTCCTGATGTCCATCAACGACTCGTAAGCAGAAGTTTGCCGTTCCGGTGCTTCGACCAGACAGTTGACCGTAACTACAGGACAACTAGTGACCGAAACTGCCACAGGTTGCTCGGAGAACGGAACACATTGGTGACGAATTGATGAGCCGGGCTGAAGGTACATGTGGATGGATTGATCATTGATGCATTTGATCAGAGCCAGGCGATTTGAATGCCCGCCAAACCGCGCCCATTGACGCGGAGATCGTAAACCTCGAAATTGATGGTGATCCTTACCTTAAGTTTGTTCAAAAGTGGAAATCACGCGTTGCGTGACAGGACGCGCATGTAACAATATTCGTTGCCGCTTAGGCCTGTCACGTTCTTCGTGCCAATTCAGACTGAAATTCGTACGTACACACTCTTGAGCCTTCTAGCTTCAGACGTTGTACAAGGTTATGTGAGGAAATATTTGAGTTGTACAACAGGTAAGTGTTTCTCTGTCCTCAGTGACTTGTTGAATGTATTGCTGACTATGATGTTATTTAAAAGAAAATAATATTGCTGGCAGGCTCCGAGCATTAGATACCGCGGTAATTCCCAATCATGCACTGCAATATTTAACCACCTGCTCGAAAATGTGCGGTAGGATATGCTGAGCGCGGTTAATGATTGCAAACCGTCTCATCCCCGCTCTCAGGCGAAGGATACTCTATCTTGCAAAGTTTGTTTATTTCGATATACATATGTATATATATATATATTAATTATATATATATATATATATGTAATTCTGATTATAACCTCTGCACATTTTGCTGATACGTGTGGGGAAACACGAGATAGCGTCAGAGTCCCGTAAACAATCACCACGAACATCTGCCGTCACCCGTCTGCGCGAATGTAATTCACACCATTCTCTAAGTAGTCTGCATGGTGCACATCACAATGCAGAATTTATTCGAGAGCAAAGTACAGCATGCAAATGAGGCTTTCAGTCAACGGACCGTCCCTGGGTCCTGCCGAGCAGGGATGCTATCGAAATGTATATCCCCTGAACGGAGAATAGTGGTCTATGCGGAGCCTCACACCAGCGACCTCGTCCTGTACAACAGCACATACGCCGACGAATCCTCGCCTCCGCCGTCGAGCGTCGCCAGCTTCTCCTTGGGGAACAGCGACACTTTGTCATCGTCGAACTTGTACCAGTCCTCGTCGTCATCGTCCACCACCGGGCCAACCAAAGAAGACGATCCAGAGGCAGCGGAAGACGCGGGACGATGGAACACGCTCTTCTTCACGAACCCGATATAGTGTCCCGCGTCGGCCGCAGCACCCTTGTGCGTCACGATCGCTAGAGTAATGGGAGGAGTGAGTAATATCCGTCATGCAAGTCCATGGTATGAGACGTACCAATGAGCTCGTACTGCCCGGTGACGCTGCATCCAATATCGGCCTTCAATTCAGGATTCACGAGGGCCTCGAGTTCCTTTGCTTCCCGTTCCCTGTACACCGACTCGTCCTCCAGCGCCGCGCCGGCGACTGCCTTGCCCTTCTCCTCGCCCTCCGTCGCGGGCGCGGGCGCAGGTGCTTCGGACGTGCTGGGCGCGTTGGTGGCGTTAGTGTTCGCGCTCGCGCTCGCGTCCGCCATTTCGACGTCCGCGTCCTTGCTCGTGCCTGCAGCCAGCGCCGCTTTCGTGCGCTTGCGCACCTTCCGCCGCTCCGCGCGCTCCTTCTCGAATACCAGCAGCTTGCGGCTCACGGGGAGCAGCTTCTCCTTCAGCTCGTCCGTGACGATGTCTGTCGCGTCGAACTCGGTCGGGAACTTTACTCTGCGCTGTCGAATCGTGAGGTATCAGCAGGGAAGGCACAGAAGGTGGGTATAAGAGACTTGCCATAATTTTGGCCTTCTTGCCAATGTCCTGCCTCCACGCGAAGCGCACCATGTGCACCGTCAGGTAGGAAGGCAGGCGCGACAGACGAGACTTGGATGTATAGACAGCGTCACGTCCCAGAGAAGGCGAACGTTTCTCGATCTTGCCGTCGAGGGCCTAGTGCGAATTGTCAGCGATCTGTGCGATGATCTATCGGCGACCGATCAAGACTCACGTCCTTGATGCCCTGATGCATGTAATTTGTGGTGATTGAGATGTTGCACTCGATCTTGAGGACCTTCTCGGTCGAGACAGTGGGCGGCTCTTCGGGAGCCTCATCGCACGTCAATCTGCATAGACATTGTTTCAATGAACAGAGCGAGCGCCGTGACTCTAGGGCACTCACTCGCGCCGCATCTCTCCGGACAGGAACTGCTCCACGAACTTCTTCGAGGGAGAAGACTCGGAAGATGGACCAGGTACCCCAGGGACCTCCTTGAGCGCATTTGTAAGCTGCACCCAGCACTCTTCGGCATCTGAATGATCCCGCATTTAATTTCGGACTATGCTGGGATTAGATGGGAATTGGAGATACCTTGCTGAGCGTATGCGGCCATCATGCCTTTCGAGCTGCTACCTCTGCTGAACTCCGCAAACTGCGGGAACGCCTGGCGAAGAGCGGTGAGGAATGGACCGGGCACAATGGGTTCGGTTGTGTGTGACATGCTTGCATAGAGGTTCCGAAGCGCGATTGACAGCGTCGACGGGGCCCCTCTGCCGATACGTCAATACAGAAAGATGTGGAATGTGAGATATATACGTACGCCTGGAGGGCAGTCTGTAGCTCTGGGATGGCGCGCATCGCCTGCAGAGTGGCGTTCATGTAACAAGTGTTGCCAAGATTTCTCAGACCGACTGGAAGTGACAGCTGCGTGGAGCATACATCATTAGCATCCATTCTCAAGCATCATCCGCGATTACTAGCCAGGGCCCGCAAGAACGAGCATCTTTCACATCAGAGAGAGTAGAATAGTACTTCGAACTTCAGATCTTCGACCTTTTATCGTCAGAAACGATTCGCCTCAATAAGAGGGTAAAGAGGGATGGCGGCACATAAATGGCTTTCAAAATGAGAGCGCATACACGCTAACGTAACGCAAGGAATACAAGGCGCGGGACTTACTGCTTCTGCAAGTTCGTCCATATCTGTTGTTAGACGGTAGTCAGCGAAGATCATAGAAGACGTGATGAATCCGTAGGAAAACGATATCATGTGTAAACTGGAGATATAGCGCGCAGGCACGACTGTGGGGTTGTATCTCCAGTAACACGCTATAATGAACTGATCAAGACGAACTGACCTTCAAGAAATACAACGGGTGTCGACGGAGGCTTTGGCAGTTCACCTGCAGCACCGATCACCATGAAGGTTTGTCCCTAGGAATTCAAAAGCTGTCAGCACTGCTAGGATCCATGGTGGCTGAAGAAATATATCCTGACTTCCTTCGGACCGACTTTCTTCCAGTCTGCATCATCCTGATCCCAGATGACATGGCTGTAAGTCAACATTAGTAGCATGAGCAACTCGACGTACCTTCAAGACCCCGCCCTTGATCATAACTTTCATTCTCTCGGGCGGGACGCCTGTCACCTGGTAAACTGCGTCCTTGAACACGGTAGCAGGCTGTTCTGGATCGAGCTGTACATCGTGTACTTTTCCTGCATGTTTTATCTTGACTGCAAGGGGCGCCATAGCTAGTGTATACTGGGAAAGAGCAAAAAGAGCAGTATTTGTTGCTCCTCGAACGCGTTCATTACGCGTCGAGTGGAAGGATCTAGATGCATTCCCGGGAATTGCCGTTTTTCGGCCGGGATGCCGGCCGGACACCGGCTAATGACGTCGACGTGGCGGACGTGTTCGTGTTCGTCGCTCCAAGTCGCGGTGTTGCTGCGCCAGACGCTGTCCTCCTCGTTTTAACCGCCATCTCCTCAATCGACTTTTATAAATCACATCTTATTCCCTCAAAATTTTTCCTGAACCTCAAGATGACCGTGTAGTATGTCTTCATGTTCTCTTTCGATGTGGCCACTCCGTTCTTAAATCAGACATAATCCGTCCAGCTATACCCTCACGTTCATGCTCCTGGCCGCCGAGATGGCCACATTCTGTGTGTTGGTAGCACCTCTGCCACACGTAGTGCGCAAGAAACTTCTCCGCTTTCTTTCTGAGAGTCCATTTGTGGCCAAGTTTGCCTACGGTGTCAAGATTGCGTTCATGTACGTGAACTGCGCTCTCGAACCACATCCGCACACAATCACACCCATTAGATTCGTAGGAATCTTGTTCGTGGATGCGGTGCAACGGATGTGGCGCGTCACCGCTGAAGCAGACATCGCGAAGAGCAACGCATCAGGCGTCCAGGATGTCAGATCCGAAACTAACTTCGCCGCTCGCAAATTCTAGTATGTCATCTCCTCGAATCGATATATGGGGTAGTATCTGACGTGTATTGTTTGCGCAGCTCGCAGCGCAATACTTATCTGACGGGATTCTGTCTCTTCCTGTCGCTCGTCCTGACACGCACCTTCTACATTCTCCTCGACCTCGTTCATACCCAGGAGGAGTACGCCAAATTGAAGCAGGAGGTTCGCTCTTCTTTATTCATGGACGCGTAAATTCTCATATATCCTGCCCCATCAGGCAGCCAAGTCATCCCGTGGGCAGGTCGCTTCCCCAGATCAGAGCAAGCAGATCGAGGATCTCAAGAAGAAGCTCGCAGCGAGTGAAGCCAAGGCACGCGATTACGGTATGCGTGTCGTACCGTCCTTTTACTCTGAGACTTCTAACCTTCCTCATTTAAGATATCGTCAAGAAGCAAGCTACTCAAAACGCGGCAGAGTATGACAGATTGGCCACAGAGTTCAATGCGAAAACGGGCGCAGTATCTGACAAGCGTGCGGATTGAGGCGCATGAGCTTGAGTGTTACGGTCATCGGCATTTAACTCACGGTCATATATTTTCTCTTCCTGCTATCATGCGCTGGCAGACACGTTCATCGCTGATCAGAGTCCAACGATATTCTGACGCTGCACGCCTTGCTACCAACGTGATGAATAAATGGTCTAAATGAACGGGTGTACAAGGATGGCATGGTGGCGAAGAGCCGCAAAACGTGAACCTGACCCGAATTGAACGGATGGCCTGTAGGCCTCGAGGATTCTAATAGAACTGACCACTCATTGCAGTACTGGAATCTCATGCAGTTCAACGCTTATAAGCACCCTCGATCTGAACTTTGTTAGGTTTTTGAGCGCATCAAAGCAAGGAACATCACAGTTATCCTCAACGACATGTCAACTCAGACATACAGAAATAATGGTGAAACCCGCAGGGTGATCATGACCTTCGTTAATATTTACAACATGAGTTTCGTAACTACAGAAATAATCCTTCCATCGTAATTCTCGTCAGACTGGGCGTCGTCAACCCCAGTCATGTCATCAATTTCCGCGCTTCTGCTCGGGGCTTAAGCAATGGGGAACGTCGACCCGCGTGCAGCAGTGATCCAGTTCGTGTCCGCATGCGGGAACTGGAACGCCATCACACCCGCGCCTGCAAATGAAAATAGCCCATTAGCATACAACGAGATCAGCGAAGATCTGTATACGTACTCCATCCCTGCGACTTTGCTTGGGCAACGCATGTGCCGAGGGTCTGCGGGTCCATGAAGCCGCTGCTTCCATCGGCGGTCGAACCGAGCTTGCCGATCACCAGGCGCGAGAGCGGGATGCCCTGGTTGGCGATTTCGAACACCGACGAGCTCGGGAATTGTCCGCCGGAGGTAGTCAACAGACCATTGCAGTCAGTGTACTCAGTAGCACCCTCTGTAGACGATGTCAGCGAACATAAATAGAACACATGCAGAATAACTCACGGTCATAGAACTGGATATCGGAAATCAGACCATGATTAGTATCATTCGTCATCTTGATTTAATACTGCATCATTTACCTGAATGTTATACTAAAGGACTCGTCAGCAATTCGCCAAAGACAAATAAATGATTCTCGACATACCCAGTCAATCAAGCTGCCAACATTCTTGTCTACAGTGTGGTACGCCTGAGGGTACGCCGTCGAGAACCATGGCGCCAGTGCTGAAATATAATTCTCATCAGTGCCTGTCACAACGATCCAGTATGGTGGAATTTACTGACGCGCATGGGTGAGGATGAACTGGCCCTTGGGCAGCTGAGTCCGCAGTGTCTGCGTGAATGTCGTCAGCCACGCCTCAGCAGCCCCATTCTTCGCATTCATCGCGTCCAGGTCCTCGTAGTCAACGTCGATCCCATCCAGGCCGTTGTTCAGCACAAACTGCGCCATCGTGTTCGCAGTCGAAGTCGGGTCCACCCCTTGCGTCGTGGGTTCCTCGGTCGAACCGAAGGCCGAGACGATGATGCTGATCCCGGCACTCGAGTACTGCGACTTGATGGTCGCACGCTGGTCGGCGGGCAGTGCAGCCCAGGCCGCAGCCTGATCGAACGGCTTGCTGGACAGCAGGAACGCGAGTGCCATGACGTTGAAGCCCTAGAGGATGGTGCGTCAGCGCGAACAACGCCGAATCGAAAACACGATATATTCTTACCTTGACCTGAGAAGGGTCGGGCAGGACGTTGGCCGACACGAACGCATCACTGTAGACCACGAAGGCAGGGCTCGGGGGAGCACTGCGAGCCACAAGACTGGAAGTAAGGGGTGCAGAAAGAACACCGCTCAGTGAAGCCAGCACCGAGCAAGCAGAAACAAAGCGCGGAAGAGTGAAAGAGAACATCCCTAAGCCGGAGGGTGATAGGTTAAGAAAAAAAATGTAAAAGGAGTCGAAGAAAGAAAACGAAGGTCAGAACGGGAATGCTTTTCACGGTCACAGACCACTCTCATTAAATACTCCTCACGTCAAAGCGCTTGGCCATTTAATGCCGTGGTGTGGCCCAGAGTACCAGCGTCCACGGCTGTGGCGTAGGCGCACAAGCTATGTTTTCTGTGGTCAGGAGGAACGGGCGTTGTAGGTGCAAACGTAATTCCGAGCAATCAACGGATCAATAAGTCCATCATGACCTGCCAACACAGATTTGGCAGCGCCTACATGTTTTAGAGGAAAATGAATTCAGTCATAATCTACAGTACATGAAGATTATACTCACTTTATTGTTTTGAGGCTCATGTATAGACGTGAACTCCTCACATTGGCCATGATTGGTCTGACATACCGAAGACCAATTGTCCAGAGTGATGATCGGATCAGTATCGCGCGTCCCGAGCCTCATCTTGAGGTGGTTTAACAACGCCTTGCAACCAAACGCTTGTGTACATACCATGAACTGTGACAGATCCGCATCTTGCGGAATGTTCTAAAGCGACCGATATTTTGACGGAGGTTTTAGCATGTAAGACAAGCGGTATCCCTGGATTGCTTCTGCGCCAAGCTCGGAGTTACCGCGCCTTTAGTTTTGCCAAAAGCTTGACGCTCAACACGTACTTTGTATATTCGCGTAAAAATACTAAATGAAGATGTCGTCCGACCGAAGAGGCGAAGATAATACAAATTTGCGACAAATCTACGCTGTTGTTGTGCGAGCAGAGCGGAGAGAGCTTAGAGAGACTCAAAGTGTGGAGAGCGTCAATACTCGCGCGAAAAAGTAACAGAATGACCGCGAACCTCTGTCAGCCGGAGGGGACTACAGCAATGATGCTAGCGGAGTTCGCGGAGGAAAAGACACAGCCTGGTCGTTCCAGGTTTAGCTCATCATTGACTTCATCTTCGGCCAACTCGTCCAGGACATCTTCCATCCTATCACAAGCTTTTTCCAATCCCTCGAGCCTTTCCTTCAGCCTAGCATTTTCCTCTCTCAATTCCAACTCCAGCGCAGCCTTCCTTCTTACTTCGTCGTCGGTCCTCTGATCCCGCGTCGTTAACATGTTGCATAGACTCTTCCATTTCTCCACCTCCTGCCCTAAACAGCGCACCCTCTCCTCGTAGGTTGCTTTGATCATTACCAGTCCATCGCGCACTTGGCTTTCCGCAAGAGTTGCTCGCTCTAGGAGTTTCGTTATTCTCCTTGGTGACGTCGCTGGCATATGCAGACGCCTTCCCGTATAGTTCTCTGAACAGCTCGCGGTCCTTTTCGGCGTCCGCTTTCCGCCGCTGCAGCTCCTCGTTTCGGTACGGAGTTGCTCCAATTTGATCTCCCATTCAGCCGCAATCTCGTGCGGAGGAGCCTCGTTCAGTACGTTTGACATGCCAAGGTGATCCTATAGAATGATGATATGCATGCGTCAAGACTGCCGGTGATTATGGGTGTGACATACAGGAAAAAATAATTTCCGATGCGTCGCCTGTCGAAGTGTGGTCACCGATGAGATGGTGATGTTGTGGACGGTGGACGGTGGAAGGCCACTAGCGCTCGAATTCAAAGCTCGATCATCACAACAATTTGGGTATGTATGTAGTGGACCGGACGCTACAGAAATGAACGCAGGTAAGACTATTATCTACAATGTCTCTCGCTGTTAGATACAGGCCTATATGCGTCATTTTCTTCTCTTGTAATAAGTTCGCGGTATTTGAATTCCCATTCCCAAGCCTCCCACTCCTCAGGATCGTCCCTCGCAATCGTATACCCCGTAAATCGCGTGAGTCTGTGTCCATACGATCGATCTGTAAGAATTTGATCGTATATTTGCATCCGGCATCGAAGTCGACATGCGAGAAATAGAGTTCCTGAAATGTAGGTGAACGAAGATGACTGACAAAATGTTTTACGAAAATAGAGAGATCAAAGCAGGTGTGTGTCATCGACGATGGCATGCCCAGGTGTTTTCGGAAGTTGCTAACAATCTCTGTGAATCGTCCACAAGTCTAGAGTCTGCTTCCTTGTCGGAAGCGGAGCCAGGGAGCTCGGGATTCAGTAGAGACCGAGACATGGCCGGATTGACGATTAACAGAGTTGGAAGGACAAGGCGGCGAAGCCTTCCAGCAGTAGAGATTACAGCGCTCCATTCTTCCTGAAAAGAACATAAATGGAAGATCACGACTATGTTATTGGCTGTGCGACTTACAAGGCTTCCAGGTAGAGGCGAATACTGTCTGGTTTCGAACTCCCGCAGTTCTAAATTTTCCAGAAATGGTAGGCAGGATAACATGGTGTGAACAACATGGGGTCCAAATCCCGATGGATAACGTCCGCCAATGTTCACAACGAGACAAAAGTAGCGAAGACGCGAAATACTCAAGGCACGGATAAGATCCGGATATAACTCGTCCGAGAGCATAGTCGTGATAGTCAGGGAATCGAAATTGAGCCAGGACCCTCGCGCTGCAGAAAATTAATCCATCAGATGTTACGAAAAAGAGGGATCACTGAGCACGAACCATGCCTCGATATATGGCCCCAATGTAGTGTGCGATTATCGCCGCATCTCCGGAGACACGGATGGCCTCTACACTTGTCCAACGGCGCGCTGCCCAGTCGTCATTGTCGAGCCATTGGCCGCTAGTCCAGTAACGTTGTCTCGCACAGATCGAGGAGCTTTAAGTTCGGCAAGTTATACATGAAAGCTCCGCACCAAGCTATGTCGGCGCCGGGGAATGAATGATTATACGCTCCAGACTGGACGCCAATGAATGCGTTAGCGTTGGATACCATTGTGATGGAACATCGATACAAGAGAGATACAGATCTCGGAGTTCTCTCCTGGAGAGAAGGGAATTAATAGTACGGGGACGATCCAACCCTTTACGCTGTGATTGGCGTTTAAAATGAAGGATCGTATATTGGGCGAAAAGTCCACAATCCGGCTGAGAACTTTGTCAAGTGGTTCGACAAAACTTTTGGCCATATCGAAGTAGCGCATAGGGTCTGTACATTGTTCCAACGAACTTGGACACGAATAGAGAACGAAATCCGCGAGGAATGGGTAGGTTATAGGATATTAAACAGTTTCTCCATGGCGAGAACGGTGGTTTGATTCTTACGCCGTCTACTTTGAAGCAGATGTTGGTTGAAGCAGCGAGTCTCCACATGGAGAGACGTCGACATGTTGCTGACAATGCCAGAATATCCTTCGACTGCAGGTATGAGCAGATTCGCCCGAGAGCTTCGATGCTGAGGAATGCTAATAGGTCAGGACGATAGCTCGCCGGAGTAGGCCTTCTGTTGGAAATCGACGTCAACTTCTTTGACGTAGCTGGCTTGAACTTCGTGGTCGATCGCCTGGACCGCGGCGGCGAAGTACACCAGGGGTGCCTGGTCCCTTGTCGGAAGCTCCTCGTATTCATCGTCACTCTCCTCCCTTTTCCTCTTCAGTCCTCGTGGGTAGCAGGGATTCGACACTACAGGGTCATCCAGGGTTAGCTTGCGAAGGGTATGGATGAGCGTCGCTGACATCTGTGGCTACAGCGAACGACATGAGTTCTGCACCACCACTCCAAGCTAGAGTCTTACTGAGGGAATATTTCTGTGATCTTTGCGAGTCGCAAGTCAACCGATGTGCTTCTTTTATAACAGGGTACCGCGGGAAGGCGTCTGAGTAGTATCGTAAACAACAATGTGCACCTAGTGCAAACGTGCGATCCAATTGGCACACGGCGAAGGATAGCCAATTATGCCGAAGGTAAAAGCAGCCAGTGCATTCGTTTTTTGTATATGGCCACCGTAGCAACCCGAAGGATTCAAGTTAATTCCAGAGCGAGATGTCCAACACGGAGCCCTACGAAATCACATTTAGCATACTGAACGGGCAAATTAGACAAATGGTTTCTACTAACAATGAGGTCGTGTCTATCACTCGGATCCGTGAACGTTCCTCTTAATTATGAGTCGCGGCACTCCCTTTCACTACGACGACCATCTTTCATGCTGTCAAAGTATACCAGACAGCGCAGCCTACTTACGTAGAAGAATGTGCTGTCTGTAGCCATGGAAGGTGACAGCAAGGGCCTACCGAGACAACAACATCGAACATCTGGGCGCTAAAGGTTTGTTCTGGCCGTTCCTAGAATACAAGGTATTTGCAACCTGGAAACAACTTGTCAATGATTGACCACACCATATCTGACATCTACAGCCGCAAATTTCGAGAACGTAGCTTGTTCGGGTAGCCAAACCACATTTGTACAATCCGTCATCCAATACAAGCTCTGGATATATCATCAACGTGAAATCGCGCAATATAAATGATTCAGTGTATGCGGGGGATGATACAGGTGTAAGTGCGCTACAGTGACAGCATGGTAAGATATTTCGTCGCAATGGTCAAAAGAACAGCTGATCCGGATAGCTGGGGAAGGAAAGAAATATGGGTGGATGCGTACGAAAGAGTAGTCGATATAGCTCTCAGTCCGAAAATACATCCAGACGTCTTCTGATGCAGGCTCCTTGCCGTTGACACTCGATTCAGAGTCGTCTGCATCAAGATCATTGGCAGATGGAACTGCCGCGGAGGTTGCAGCCCCTGCAGATACGGCCTGACCCGGCTGTTGAGGTGAAATGCCCTGCATCGAGCACACTCAAATACGTGGAGACGAATTAATGTGCCCGAACGTACCATTTGATCTGAAACCTTGTCACTCTCGGTTTCGTATTGATATCCCTCACAAGCTGATCAAACAGTATGGGTTGAGGCAATGCTTCCTTCATTTCCTCATTGTCATATTCCGTGTTTTGTGTATCCCACCCGGACGAACTCTTGATCTTTGTACGAACCGGTGAGAATGAGCGCGGCCACTCCAAGCACATCTTCTGGCGGGATTTTGGATGGATTGGGTGCTGAACCTTCGAACTCGAACGCATTCACTCCTGCGGGTACAGGCCCAAAGGCAGTCATCGAGCTCTTGATCAAGTTCTTCATTGCCCGGTGACGCGACGTAGATCAAGCGCCATTCGAGATCTATGTATGCTGAGTAAGTAAATGGTATTAGCAGTAATAAATTTAAAAAATACCTTCTGGTAGGGGTGCTATGCATTCAAAGGTAACGCGAAAATGATATGGGTCCAGGAATCGCGCGGGGTTGTTCAGGAATTCCACATTCTAAGCGGCAGTTAGACAGTGCTTTTTGAGTGTCATATACTTACCCGTATAGTGACAATAGACATTATTAAATGATAGTTGGGAGGGCAATTGGAGATGTGGAAGATTGGAGATGAAGGTTGTGGGACAAGCGGAAAGACAACCTGACAGACGCGTATTGTCACGGACGCGATATGCACGTGATATAGCGTGACCATATAGACGCGTTTCATGTCGCTGTGGCGCGCATTTCGTCCGACTCGGACGAAATGCGCGAATACTCCAGCATGTAAACCGTATTATTAAAAATCTCCCTCCCTTTCATATGGTTCTGTTTGGCGTGAGTCTCAGCAACTTACCACAGGACCATGGGAGACAAACCGGCAGGCTTGTGCTTGGACCTTCGGAAATGTTTGACCTGAAATTTACAGATATTTCCAACTGAGTCGGGCATCATCACATTCGGTGCTAAATCGAGCTCCATGTTGGCGGAAGCGGAGCGACCGTGTCACCTGTTCCTTTATATTCTTCCTCACATTTCGGTCCACTTTCTGATAAAAAGTTAGTTTGAGTAATCATTACATTCGTGAAGAAGAGCGTGTTCCACCCTCCCGCGCCCTCCACCGCCTCTGGATCGCCTTCTTCGGTTGTCACCACGGTGAATGATGATGACGAGAAATTCGACGGCGACAAGATGTCGTTGTTCCAGAAGGAGAGGCTGGCAATGCTCGACAGCGGAGGCGAGGACTCGTTGTAGAAAGCCTCACTGCATATTGTATTTTGCTCTCGAAATAAATCCTGCAGCTCGATCCTCGTAGTCACACTAAGCAAAGGGAGACCTGATGTGCCAGCATCATTAATTTTTTCTGTTAAGAAGTAGTAACATGATCACTGTCAGTGACATGTTCCCCGAGTCACTAAACAACTTACCTCGAACCTAATTCACATTTTCCCTCGCGCATCCTTACACGGCGCCTGAAGCTTCACGAGTGACCAGTGCCCATATGGCACTGTGCATTCCGGATGACGGACCAAGGCGTTGGGATGCGTGACAGGGTGGAAGCACTAATGAATGTTACATACGCGTCTAGTCACAAGTTGCGTGATTGCTACGACCGTGACGACCTTACCTGTAAAAAAGCATCAAGTTGCCCTCGGCCTGCAAGAGTTACCTAGTCTATAACAATGTGAACATTGACACTCGTATGATTCAGCATTCATTCCAACGCTCACAACCAATTTAGAGCCTATGATCTCCCTGCGAAGTCAAGCATTAGCAGCCCTTGGTGGGCGTTCGAGGCTTGGTCTTGATCAAATATATCAATTCATCCATATGTACCTTCCGCTCCCGGCCCATCAACTCGTCACCTATCACCGATTGTTCCGTTCTCCGAGCCACTGTGGCAGTTTCGGTCACTGGTGGGGTCCCAGGTGCAGTCATGGATGATTGTCTGGTCGAAGCACCGGATCGGCCAACTTCTGCGCATCGCTGATTGACTCGTGCCACATTCAACCACAGGCCTCCGCTGTGGCACAGACGCCGAATACAGTCGCTTGACTGTTGTACTTGCGATGATTCGGTGTTCATAGTTCGGCGAGCGCATTTTGATGTCTGCATCTTGACGAACCCCCGTGGTGCTCCTGATTTCGATTTCTGCGTCTGTATGTGCCGAGCTCCAGCCCATCCTCCGCGCTGGTCGGGTCTTCTGACGGCGCCATATTCGTGTTTCATTCCAACATCAAAACTCCTTGCACCTAACTACCATCGGCAGTCTTCATTTATGGGGATATCATCTTATCCACCAGCTGGTCTAGGTCTGCACTGCCTGCAGCACACCGCCATCCAAACGCTACGCAGACACCAATTTCCAGTATAAATATGGGCGGACCACGACGATGGAAGGCATTCCGTTTCTGACCTTCGTTTTCTTTCTTCGACTCCTTTTACAATTTTTTTCTTAACCTATCACCCTCTGGCTTAGGGATGTTCTCTTTCACTCTTCCGCGCTTTGTTTCTGCTTGCTCGGTGCTGGCTTCACTGAGCGGTGTTCTTTCTGCACCCTTACTTCCAGTCTTGTGGCTCGCAGTGCTCCCCGAGCCCTGCCTTCGTGGTCTACAGTGATGCGTTCGTGTCGGCCAACGTCCTGCCCGATCCTTCTCAGGTCAAGGTAAAATATATCGTGTTTTCGATTCGGCGTTGTTCGCGCTGACGCACCATCCTCTAGGGCTTCAACGTCATGGCACTCGCGTTCCTGCTGTCCAGCAAGCCGTTCGATCAGGCTGCGGCCTGGGCTGCACTGCCCGCCGACCAGCGTGCGACCATCAAGTCGCAGTACTCGAGTGCCGGGATCAGCATCATCGTCTCGGCCTTCGGTTCGACCGAGGAACCCACGACGCAAGGGGTGGACCCGACTTCGACTGCGAACACGATGGCGCAGTTTGTGCTGAACAACGGCCTGGATGGGATCGACGTTGACTACGAGGACCTGGACGCGATGAATGCGAAGAATGGAGCTGCTGAGGCGTGGCTGACGACGTTCACGCAGACGCTGCGGACTCAGCTGCCTAAGGGCCAGTTCATCCTCACCCATGCGCGTCAGTAAATTTCACCATACTGGATCGTTGTGACAGGCGCTGATGAGAATTATATTTCAGCACTGGCGCCATGGTTCTCGACGGCGTACCCTCAGGCGTACCACACTGTAGACAAGAATGTTGGCAGCTTGATTGATTGGGTATGTCGAGTATCATTTATTTGCCTTCGATGATTTGCTCACGAGTGCTGTAGTATAACATCCAGGTAAATGATGCGGTATTAAATCGAGATAATGAATGATACTAATCATGATGTGATTTGCGATATTTAGTTCTATGACCGTGAGTGTTTCTGCATGTATTCTATCGATATGTTCGCTGACATCGTCTGCAGAGGGTGCTACTGAGTACACCGACTGCAATGGTCTGTTGACTACCTCCGGCGGACAATTCCCGAGCTCGTCGGTGTTCGAAATCGCCAACCAGGGCATCCCGCTCTCGCGTCTGGTGATTGGCAAGCTCGGTTCGACCGCCGATGGAAGCAGCGGCTTCATGGACCCGCAGACCCTCGGCACATGCGTTGCCCAAGCAAAGTCGCAGGGATGGAGTGCGTATACCGATCTTCACCCATCTCGTTCTATGCTAACGGGCTAATTTCATTTTCAGGCGCGGGTGTGATGGCGTTCCAGTTCCCGCATGCGGACACGAACTGGATCACTGCTGCACGCGGATCGACGTTCCCCATTGCTTAAGCCCCGAGCAGAAGCGCGGAATTGATGACATGACTGGGGTTGACGACGCCCGGTCTAACGAGAATACGATAGAAGATTATTTATGTATTTACGAACTCACTCATGTTGTAGATAATGATGGTCATGATCACCCTGCGGGTTTCACTCTCATTATTCGGTCCGATGTCGCCAACACTCGCAAGAATATCGTTGCAGTCGTACTTGAAGGAAGAAATGTGAGGAGTTTGACGCTTTGAAGACCGATGCCGGGGGAACTTCTGCAGGTTCATAAGAAGCTGGGTGTCACAGCCGGGTGATGCTCACGGCAAGCTCACGGTGGCTCAAGCTTGGCCACTCAGGAGAATTCTGGACAACGCTCATCTCGAGCAGGGTGTCTCCGTCACCTATCGACTACGACGGCTCCTCGAGCAAGCGACGGCGGATGGCGCACGCGCCTGCACGAACTGTCAGCAGGGAAAGAACAGGTGCGAAGGAGGGGTCCGTCTTCCCTGTCGTCGCTGCTAGTTGAGCAGCTCCCCTTCCATCGGAGCAAGCTACGTCCAGCGCCGAGTAAGGAACCGTTCGCTTTTCGCCGTGCAGCACTCTTGCCCACCGCTTCCATTCGCACTCGGGCGACTCTCACGTCTGGAAGGATAAGCATCTTCACCCTATATTCGCTCTTCCGGCTGACCGCCACCTTCTCAAACAGTTACAGGCAAAGCTCCCGGCGATTGAACGCAAGAGAGTGCGAGGCAAAACCCCCTCGTGCTCTATGGGTGTGACACCCTGGGCTGAATGCCTCTTGCCACGTAGGGGGCCCGACAGTATCCGCAGTCCCCTGCAGGTCGGCAGCAATCCTCGCACCCCGGAGCGAAAGATACATATGTACGAATAAACCGAAAAATGTGGGCCTGGTGAGGGCTTCAGAATATCCAAACTTCAAATATTCAGAGGCTGAAAACATAGATTTCAATCGTATTTCAAATAACGGAAAATGCCCTCCTGAAACGCTGATATTCAAGAGATGAGAATGCTTTCCGGAGGCCCGAGGTAGCTTGGTAACACGCCGCCAGTGTCTGCGAGTGAACGAAAACAACGAAATCAGATATCAGTAGACAATGTCAGCGTAGCAAGTACGCCCACCGATCACAATTTTCTGCACAACAACAGAGGGTTCAATCATGAATAGCTTGAATTATGTTAGCAAGGAAGTAGCAGGAACGTGATGACGACTCACTTTCAGCGTGTGAGCACCAGACGAAGCAGTAAAAACCATAGGGACCGAGATTATACTATTTGCCGCCCAACCGTCATTACCGTCCCATTGAGGCGGTAGATTTCCTCCAGAGGCAGGAGGGACGAAGTAGTTTGTCTGCAGAGCGCCTGAATCGATCTGCATCGCAATAGCGAGAGGCCTATCGTCTCCAAGGGAGTTCAGCGATGGTGAGACGTAAGTCGTTACGGTAATATTGCCCGTCTGGTTTTGAGTGTTGAAGGTGTAGAAGTCATATTCGCTAACGGTGATCTGTTAGTAAACACGGAAACAATGGTACACGTCGCAATACTTAAACTCACATGCTAGGTCCACTTCCGGCAGTAAAATTACGATCATCCCCACCTCGAGGCCAAGGCGTTACGCCAGACAGTGTGCGTCCGATGCCAGGCAACTCAACCCAGGTAAGACCGTCCACAGAGGTATTCCTAGCAGCATGCGCCGCCTCGATGGACACCGTGCCATCACCTTCTACAAACCCTAACAAACAACTCCGAATCTCAGTCAACCCCCTAAGAGACATTCCTGTTCCTCGTACCTTTGAATCCACTAGGTACCACCGTATGGTTAGCGACGAAATTGATAACCTGAGACATAGGAGGCTGAGCCTGAACATTCGCGGCGAATGTCAGAATCGCGGTTTCCGCTCCTGTGACCTGACTCCAATCCACAGACGCGAAGATGCGCTGTTCGGGAGAGCTGGGAGATGGAGCCCTCCGCAGAAGAGAGCTTCAACCACGACGCGTTGCTCGTTGCTGTGAAAGTGAACGGTGTCGGTCCTCCAGCGCCCACGTCAAAGAACAGGTTGCCCGCGGGAACGAAGGGGTCGATGGATACCGACGGATTGGGACAACCTGTATCCTTGCCGCAGTGTTCAGGCCTATAGTGGTTGCCTTAATCGTCAAAGTCAACGAGTATTATTGGATTACGAACCAAGCAACAGCTCTACCCTCAATCACGATCCGCATAGCCCCAGGGAGGGCCTGCTTCTTAGATTGCACCTTGGTGGTGAAAGGATCCTATTAATGGGCGTGCAGTGTCAGACGATCTCGAATACACAACTTCGAGACGCGGGCGTACGTATTGGCCATAGGCTGCTGCCAATCATGGGCTGCTTCCAATGGTAGTACATGACGTGTGTTTGATCCATCATGTGGTCCCTGAAAAATGTAACATCGTGAGTACGTTGTGCAATGACGATGAAATTGTGTCCACCATTTTCCTGTCGTACATGTCAGTGACCCATTTACACGACGATTAGAGTAGAAATTTACCGTCGAGCAACGTATGATAATCGACCTCGAGATCATAATCTTGCTCGAATAGATTCTCCACCTGAGCGACGTAATTGTTCGCACTAAGTCGTGCTTGAGATGCTCGCAGATTGTTGATGCCAGCCGAGATCCACATATTGGCGAGCGTATAGCTGGCCTGCACGGGTGGTGGACGAGCTGGAAGAATGCGGGCTGCATGGCGGAAGAAAGGGAGTTGTAGATACGAGTCGATGCATTACTAACACTCTCCCATCCAGCCAAGACGTTTTCAGCTCTATCCAAGAGGTCAGGTCCGATGACATAACAAAAAAGGCTGCATGAACGCACTCTCGGTAGTTGGTTAAGCTGTAGGTTGTCGAGTTGAGAAGCTCGGGCTTCCTCCTCGCATTCCAGCGTGTCACATTTGCGATGATGTCGGTGACTTCTGTAGCATCCTGAACAGACAAGTCGAACTCGCGCTGTGCCCAACTCGAGACGAAAGTGTCCAAGTTGTTCCGATTCCAAAGAGATGCGTCCCATCCGTACATCATGAAAAATTCTGTGTGCAATTCGTACGGTTTCAAGTCGCCAACATTCAATACCCAAATCCTGACGGCATCGCGAGCCACTGCAGCTGACATCTGTTCATATGTCTACATTAATTGGTTAGCATTGCGAACTAGCAGTGCTTATCATTGTAGACTACCTTCGATATTTGACTGCTCTATATCACGGAGTTTTAGCGACGATTTTGATTCCTTTTTACATAGCGTTACTCACGGTAATCCATTTGTAATTCCTTGGTTCGCCAACCTGTGTCCGAATGGTAAGAAAAGGAAACTATGCAATTCAATACACGCACATAATCGACCTGAACCGAGAACAATGTAAGTGCGCGTTACAAATAATACTAGTAAATCAGTCTTACATGGTAGTACACGCCACTACCGCCAGTGCGATTGCGTTCACTGACAAGCGGGTACCGACGGACGTTCCCAAAACTGTCATCGGCGAGAGTGAGAACGTTTTTGGTCAAAACCTCGAATTACTTACTTGTCGTCTGTCCATAATAATATCACATCGTCAGGAACTCTCATGCCATCTTCGTAATATCCTTCGACTTCTTTGTCTGTTCACAAGCCGATATCGTCAGAACTAAACAAACACACGAAGTGTAGCTATGGCTTACAGAGCGTCCACACCTGTGTGACAGTGGTGATATCGGAAACATTGAGCACGTCGGTAAGCAACTGTCTCTGATCGGAAATTATCTGTTCAAGAAGTGGGATATCCTCGCCTTCGGCAAGGGTACTTCAAAGAAGCGCATTAAATTCATGATTCTCAGGCAATGACGACTGCAACGTACGATCGCCTAGAAAAGGATGGTGAATCCCGATTCATTAATGGTTCCGCAAAGAATAACGTACCTGCACCTCGCATGCCATTGTGAAAATATTCTCATACGTCTTGGAACGGTTGGCACCAATTACCCAGAAATTATATATATTTTGAGCGTTGACACCGTAATCCCAAGGACCAGAACCGAAGAGATCCCATTCAACTGGTGTCGACCGCATGATGGGCTCCTCGTGACTGGTCCCCATCACAATGCCCCACCAGTCTGCCAGAGCTTGATTCTGAGCGTCATCGATGCCAAACGCACTGTGTTTAAAATATCGCATGAGGAAGATGATGCGATCACGTGAAAAGAATTACCTGGTCCACATTGCTAACATAGTTTAGATTCGGGAGTTCACATTGCAAAGAAGTGTTGGAAAATTAACTCACCGGGCCATAAATAGTTCGCCTTGATACGAAGCATGAGTTCGAACCTAGAGATATCATCAGAACGTAGTCTAACAATATGCTGAAGTATGCTTACAGTTTCGTATAGAAAAATGATTGAATGGGGACCCAGTCAAGGCCGCACCCGTGCCATTAGTGAACCTTTCCATAGCCCAATTTTGTAGGGGGGCTGCTCGTCATTCAGGAAGATAGCGCGATATTGAACAGTCGACGAGCCATGCGAGCAACCAGAGGATGTCACGAAAAGTTCCGAACTCTTTGTCGTGGGAACATCCGCCCACCTGAGGACCACATGGTTACAATACGGTCTGATGTTATCGATAAAGTGAAGGAATACTTACCAATACCATGGTGAGACACCTGGATTGTTGATTAATATTGAGTGTAAAGGAAAAGGGCGAGGTACGTGTGCTCACCAAATTGCTCTGAGTGGTCATACAGCGCAAAAATAGTACCTCTCTTGTCGGCTCCAATGATCACATATGCGCTCTTCACACCGGGGAGAGGATCAGAAACCCCCGTCGCCATGAATGCCTCCCATTGTCCCTGGATGGATGACACGTCCAACTTCGTGCGATTCACGACTTCGTTAATTAGAGATGATTTGCCCAGTGTACCGACGATGATGGCGGTAGAAGGACCGGATGTGAGCGATGAGGTGACGTTTGAAAGTGGTGGCTTGAGACCGGTGACCTGCTGGATGTCGGACGCGAAATCGGTTGCCGCACGCTGGACACCAGGCCATTCGTCCGCAGACAAGAGGACAGGAGCAGCCTGGCCATTACTGACGATAGAGAATGTAGAAGAAGAAGACTTGAATGCAACGCAAGTGCTCTGGCCGGTGGCGCGTACACCATCGGTAACAACTAACAAGCCTAGCAGAATTAGGTGGAGCACCATGATATGGCGTGCAACAGTACCAATTGAGGTTCAGAGGCCCTCAATTTATCCTCAACTGACGCGTCTGTCCCCAGCAGCGGAATTACCGGGTGCGCGGTGGAGAACTCCCTGCCCTTGTGATCCAATCCTGACGCAAAGTTGTAGCGGGACATTTTCCGTGAAGAGTGCTGATCAGTGCTTTAGGGATATGTTACGTTTATTGGGACCTTCTCTCCGTAATGTCTGCTCGAGGATGAGGGCAACGGGGAGAGGGTCCGATAGCAAGAAAGTTCTGTGGACGGCCCGTTATACTGACGCAAACGCCACCTGACAACTTTTGATATCATGCGCCAGCACATACACGTCGGGAAACCGCCTGAAAGTTTCATAACGCTTCGCGCGTTCCATCAGCTGCTATTACTGTGGCCCAGAACTACTCGCCTTCGATAGAACGGTCGGCCATGTCGAATGCAGTAGGATGAATAAAGACAAGCCGAAGGCATACGGCGTCCTTACAGATATTGAGGATTGATCCGCGACATCAGTGCAGGGTGTTGAGCACATATCTAGAACTTCAAATGTCGAATCGTGTTAGCCATGATTTGTCGATCAAGCACTTTACCACACAAAAGGGATACGACCAAATGAACGGGATACTACAATCAAGATGTTTAATCAGGTATTTGGGTAGGTACGAAAGCGGCGAGAATAGAATTGAGAGTAGAGGTGGGATATTGAATGGCGAAGGATGTCAGGATCAATCATTTGATGAGCTGCAGGAACAGAATGTTGAAGTGTGAGAGTGATTGGGAAGATGAAGACTGCGCGAAGCCGCCTTAGCATAAGAATCACAGTAAAACGATCGATGTACACATCCGAATGTCCGACAAGCGCAATTCTGACGGAGGGCGGCCAACCACACGAATAGATTATTATAGGGTCAGAATATAATGTTGTGATCATACCTTCTATATTACGTCTTTGGAGGGCCTGGAGGAGACGGACTCTCAGCAGGCTCAGTAGAGCTGCCACCCTTCGGAGATACCCCTCCTGCACGAGCCAGTCGTTTCGCCGTCACCGCCAGAGGCTCGTCATCTGCCAATCTCTCGTTGTCATCGTCGTAGTCATCATCCAAGAACTCTCGTGCAGAAGGACCATCATCTATTGACAGTCTGATTGCGCCCTCTCCTCCAGACCACGTATTAAGCCTTCGCAAGACGAGGAAAGTGAGGCACAGATACACCACATTGGAGTTGAAGCACGCACTGATGAGCAACAACAGTTCTAAGAGTCGACGCTCTCCGCCAGAAGAGAAAGATGGCGCATAGCGCACAAGTCGTGAATAGGAATATGAGAGGGATGTTGCCTAGAGGTTGTGGTTTCGGCGCTGGGCGCGGCTCTGAGCTTAATCATGTATTAGCAGTAAGATCGGAAAAAATATATGGCCAATTCGGACCTCCAGGAGGGGGTGGCATTCTGAAAGATAGTTGGAGGTTGCGGTTAGTGGTGGTTGGGAAGCTGGACAGTTGCCGCGCAACATTGATGCGTGCCAAATCCGGCAATTCTGCTGCGAGTGATCGAAGTTGTATGGTTGCGGCCACAACTTTGTGACGAGTCGTGGCCGCAACCATACGCCTTGACACCAAAGGAATAAAAATTATCCAGAAGTATCCGTATCTATGCAAGGCATAGTGATTTCTCTAAAGTCGTTCATTGCTCTCCTGCTAATTGAATATTTGCCCAGATGATCCCCGCTGGAAGCATCAAGTTAAATGCCACTTTCTTTAACTGAGCCGTAGGCACATCATAGGATTGATTGTATGGCCACCAAATTTCCAGCCACTGTGTATTGAAATTGAGTAAAGCCACTGTATTCCAATGTCAGGTACCATTCATTTGACGCGACGGCCACCACACGATTGCTCTAAAGTGCACCCACATCTGATCCATCATCTACATACACCACCCACTCCCTCTTCCCTTCTCTCTCTATAACACCTCGTTCAATGGTTGTCTACGTTTGTCACGTTACAGAGGCCTACGACGCCGCAGAGGAACCGGATGCGCCTTACAGGCGATGGTTCAATTACCGCAGAGAATAATGCAAGGTCCTCCGTCGATGGTGCACCATTTTGTCGGGAAATTCTGGTTGTATTTGGCCTAAGGAATGAGGAAGAAGATCGCAACCTCGCGTTACAACGTGCACTATCTCGAGTTTTGCAGGTGAACAGCGTGGTTCTCCGTTTCTACATAAAATTGGTTTAACTGTTGTCATGAATGAGTTGATGTCGAAATTGGAGCTTGTCTATGTTTTGCGGAGGAATAAGTATTATGATACAGTGGAACTTATGCTTTAAGTAATGCAGGATTCTGAATCCATTTAATATATATAGTATAATAACGAAAATGGCAGATGACACTATAGGCAAGTGGTTAAGGTGACAGATTAGAATTGTGATTTGTTTCTCTGTGAGAGCGTAGGTTCGAACCTTACGGTTGCTGTCGGTCATCGTGGACAGTGAGAGCTTTTGCAAAACACGCTCACGTGATGCGTGGCACGTCTTTATGGCAACGCGCCCCCAGACGCGTCTCTCTTGTTGGCTTTACACCATTACGATGTCTTTTAGATTTCCAAACCTCCCAGGGAGGCAAGTTTATTTTTCATTAATGTCTGCTTTTGTAGCTCATATTTGTTCCCACTTGAAGACAGACCCGCAAAAGAGTTTCATCAATAATTGAAGATGAGACTGAACACAAACGACGTCGTAGATCTTCCATCTATTCAGAAGTAGATGACTTCGATTTGCCGGGAAGCAGCGTGAGTTAATCGCACCTATTAAATCGTGTCAATCATTATGTATTAGGATCAACAGTCTTTGGCGGAGGGCTCTGTGCAGCACGAAGTGAGCCTCTTGCTCGAAGGGCCACAGCTGCGACGCCGCCCGCGCCTCCTCAGCGCGTCTTCGTCCTTCTCTTCTCTGTACTCCTCGCCGCCTCTGCTGTCTAAGCCTCCCTCGGAAGCCGACGTTGCATTGCAGGACGGCTTAGCACTGATCCGCAGCGCATCGGCCAGCTCGTTACAGGAGCTTCGCCGTGCCGGCCCTGCCAAAGTCACCTTTCCCGAGACCTCTGCGCATCACCACATGCGCCCCGGAAAGCAGACCATAGATTTTTCAGTGCCGGATGCAGATGCCGCAGCCGGCGTATGGCCCGTGAGTTGGTCCGTCCACAACCTCGTCGTCTTTACTCGCGGGAATCGCGTGCATTACAAGAACCTCGTTGCGAGCGAGGACGTCGGCCAACTCTGCAAAGTGTCCGCAAATCATGGCAATGTCCGGTTGCTGCGGTGCGGTGGGCGCGAGTATCCGAACGTCGTGGCACTGTGCACGGCGAAGGGCCACATCCAGCTGTGGGATGTTTCCACCAAGAAAATGACCACTAGCTGGACGGTCAAGGACGCAACGGCGATGCAGTGGAATGGTGCGGTGCTCACGGTTGGAGGCGAGCGTGGTTCGATTAGACACTTTGATACGCGCATCAAGGAAACGGCGAAGATGAAGGAGCAGACGAAGAAGGTGACTCGTCATCAGGCACGGATCTCCAGTATCGCATGGAACGGGGACGGGAAGTTGATGGCTAGCGGCGATGCGAGTGGGCTGGTGCTTGTCTGGGACGCGCGCCAGAACACTCCACTAGATGTCGGGGAGATGGTCCAAAGACGTCGGAAGATGCAACACGTCGGCGTCGTACACGTAAGTAACACGAATGAAGGCGCTATGCACTGCTAATGTTGGATGTTAGGCATTGGCATGGTGTCCGTGGCAGACAAAGATACTTGCCAGTGGAGACTCAGCACCTGATGGTTCCGGCACAATCCGTCTCTGGAACGTCCAAGAGTGTGCAGCGTCGCGGCTGTCCAACCACCCTGACCGTCTGGAGCTGGACGCGCAAGTGACCTCGTTACACTTCTCTGCGCATTGCAAGGAGCTGCTCAGCACGCACGGGCCAGGCAAGTCCACCCCACGGCGCAATACTCAGTCGCACCTCGGGATCGAGCTCGGGCTCCCCGTCCCTAGTACTAGCGCCGACGCCGACATGGAGCCTTCGAAGATCGCGAACTCGGTGATGGTGCACTCGTACCCATCGATGCGGCACGTGTCAACGATGGCCGTTGCGGGGAAGAACGTCGCGGGAAGCGTGCTGAGCCCGAACGGGCAGCGCATCGTGTTCGCGGTCCCGGAAGAGATGAAGCTCAAAGTGTGGGACGTGTGGGGGAGGGAGAAGGAGTCGCTCAGGCGGCATTCCAGCCTCCTCAATATGTGCGCCATCCGGTGATTCAGGCTTCGTATTGCGTATATGCAGGTTGGTCGTTCTGGGAACACTGTTCTATTGGATAGTGATGATTATGAATTATGTACCTCGGATGGGACAGTGTGGGCGGTGTGTTTGACTATCGGGCTTCGGTCGTGGAATTTAAATGGATAGGATCCTTATCGGAGATCACATACTAGTCCTGGTTAACAGCAATGTTCATTATAGTTCATCGTTGTATTTCAATGACAATAGTCGTGCTCGGAATACTCCAAGCGTACAGTCGCATTCCTTCACATCATCAAATCATCAAATCGTGAGCATTCTAATCACGGCGGCATTCCTAGTCATACACAGAGAAACCTATTTCAACTACAATTGTGCGATGCAGAACAATAACTGAATGAGTAAACAAGGACCCCACAGACGTACTCAGAATGTTGGTGCATACATGCTCGGAGGCCCAACGCTAGACATACCACGCGAATCCACAGTTCTGAGAGAAGAGGAAGAGTCGGGTAATGCTGGGAGTGGTCTCCCGCCAACGCTATTCGAGGCCACCTGGACTATCTCCCGCGTCACCTCGTTGGATGTTCGGGAAGACAAGCTAGACTCGAGCCGTGTCGACAGTGACGAGGGCGTGTTGCTCCGCCACGCGTCCACCCTGTCCGCCCGGGACGTGCGTCGCGACACATAGTTCCGCAGGGGATCAATATTGTCTGCGCGGGAGCCGCGGCGCGTCGAAAGTGCACGCGAGTTGTGCGAGGAGGCCTTGGATGACTGGCGCGAGAGGAACGCGCTCGATTCGCGCTTCGCAGGGCCATGCAAGAACTGCGAGGAGCCAATCATCCGCCACTCTGCATGCGCGTCATTATCCACGACGGGCGTGACGAGCGGGATGAAGAAAGACGACGGGGAGACCGTCTCGTAGCCGTCGGTAATAAAATCGGGGGTTCCGACCACGTTGTTTGTGGTGATCCGGATTGCAGGCACGGCGGCGCTGTTTGCAGCAGGCGGGGTGACACCCAATGGAGGTCTATCAAACGACGTCTGGACCTGGTTGAGCGACGGGCGAGGTTTGTCGAGCGATGGACATGGGCCGCCATAATGGTTATTAGTATCCGTGATCCTTCGAGGTCTACTAGGCAGAGCAGATCCGCGCCGCCCGTTAAACATGGCGCCATCCGTGAGCGTCGCCTCCGACGGTGCGTAGATCATGCTCTCCGCATCACCGGTGGTGGTCTCATTGAACTGGTCATCTGCGAAGCCAGCGTCGGCATGAGGAGACCCGATGCGGTTCCCAATCCAGCTTGCGCTGCTCTCGGGTCGCTTCATGGATGCACCGCCAAATCCAAATCTCTTCATTAAGTTCTTCCGCCGGCGATATATAAAGAAGAGGGCAAGGAAAATAAGGGTGAGGCCTATGACTCCCCCAACCACTGCCCCCGCGATGATCTCTGCACGATTTTTTGAGCTTTAGGTGGAACGATCAGACACTGAGGAAACGAATGCGACCAAACCCGCACCTTGCGTGTATAGTGTGTTCTGTTCCGCCCCCCGTCGTGCTCATGCCATTAATCGTTGGCGAATGCTCCGCCGCAGATATCGCCGTCGAAGATGTGAGCGTACCTGACCCAGCGCTGTATATAAATACATATATTTGCAATTGTCAAATCAAAAAGACTATGTCGCTTCTCATCTACGGGAAACTCACCTGGATGTTTGAATAGGTAAGGGAGTAGTCGTAGAGTTAGGCTCTGGTAACGAGGTTGGAGATGACAATACAAGCGAGTTCGTATCCGTGGGCGTGGTAACGATGGTTCCAGAAGGGAAGGCTGCGGTCGCGCTAGAACTCGGATTGGCATTGGTGTTGGTCGAAGGATCGCCCGAAGGATCGGACGGGTTGTTAGGGTCAGTCGTAGGATTGGGATCACTTGGCGAGTTACTGGGGTCGCTAGAGGGCCGTTCGGTGAAGTAGGTGGTATATCAATGGAGGGTCTGAGGAAGGGTCTGAACTTGGATCCGAAATGGGATCCGAGTTAGGAGTAGAGCCAGACGCATCCGTTGATGATGGAAGAGGTACGTTGTCCGAAGGAAGAGACATTGATGTCTGCGACGATGATGAACTGAGGTATTACAGAGTATAACACATAGTCAGATAAAGTCAAAGGCACTCGAGTGGATTGATTACATGGGTGACCACACTCACGAAGATGTAAGAGATATTACTACCGAATTTGAAGAGTCGATCGAAAAACCTGTCTGGGACCCCAATAGACCGGACACAGTGAAGGTGGGCGAAGATGTATCTGTGATCACAGACTCTCCTTCGATGGACGCGGTATTTGTCGGTGATGGACTATCTGTCGAGAACGTGAAACCCGAGGAAAACACGCTGGTGAAACCGCCAGAGGGTCCACTCGAAACTGTGGACGAAAAAGAGAAACAGAAAGAGACAAAATCTCTCCGAGCAAATGAAATGGACGATGCGAGCGGACCAGAATTATCGCCTCGCACGGAATCCAAGGGCATGCCGTAGGGGAAAGCAGCGACGTCGCCGGACAACAAGGGTCCAAAATTAACGAAGGTTGGTGTTCGTGCTCACCGGGAGCAGAAAGGGAGAAAGGCAGCCCAGCGCACAATCACAGGTCCGGCCTGAGGATGGAGGACCTTGGGGAAGGTGGCCTGCAGCATTCGACGACAAACTCCAGGGATAGTGACGAATCACACAGCCTCGTCGTTGTTGCCCTTTTATGGGTCATTGTTAGCATCACCGAACACATTACAAGCGACATCTGCAACAAATTGATCACCACATCAGGAAACGCGTTTATCTCCGCCCCGTCCGTGCGGCGCCGCATGGAGCCGGCGGAGCTGCGGAGTTCCCCCCCAAATTGCGGTGCCATATGGAGATCAACGACTCTATACGGAGCCAGATGGAGACATCGGAGCCAGTCCCACGGTCTCTCAAAGCTCTTAAGCAAAACTCTGAAGACAGTGCAATGTATAAGAACCTATGTTTTAGTAAAATTTGATATTTTATGTCAGTTGCTTGGCTTTGACAGGAAATTTGTGTTTTGCTGTCTCGGTGCGAAGACCATCATCTCCATCTGGCTTCACAAGGAGGCGGCGGAGATTGAATCTCCGCTCGGACATTCCCCGGTTTCCTGATGCACAGACCTGCAAAGATGCGTTGATTCGTTGTGAGAGGCTCAAAATGAGTGAAAATTTCTTTGACCACTGCCGGTCTCTCATCTTGACGAGTTTAAAGGCAAAATCGGGAGCATTATAGTCTATAGCGCAGTTATCGCGCAGCGCAGCTGGAATCGATCGAGATTACCGTTGATCGGCTCATGGTAGCGGCAAGAAAACTTGAAAGGCCTTTATAGAAGACTCCTGGCCGAATAGGAAGACCTGAAGGGCAGTGGAAAGGCATGCTGATGTTGACAGAATACCCAAGGTAACCTTGAGCGTTTGTTACTGTAGTAAGCCGCAACTTTGAAACTCGCTGAGAATCGTGGCAATATTGAAAGCGCTCCCGGGGCGTCACGTTCGAATAACTTGAAGCTGAATTCCTAGTCCTCTTTCCAGCTCATGGGAAATACTTGATTTCGCTGCACCTCAGTATACTACAGTATAGCGTCCATAAGTGCAGTGCTGATGGCTGCGTGGAATTATCTCAGGTATGTGCTCGTAGAGCTCAGGCCTGACAGATTTTACTATCCAAGTGCTGCCTAATACGTTTTGTGTATACTCCGATCTTCTGAAAATACTGTTGACTGCTGCTGTTCCAACTTGTTACAAAATCAATTCATTCCACGTCGCCTTATTCGCCTAAAAAGCTGAGCAGTTTTACAATTTCACTCAAATTTCACTATGAGACCGGATTGGCTTGCCAGTAGGAGGATTAGCGTGCAGAATATGAAGGAT